>OV702290.1:416644722-417894722 GCA_916181665.1 Avena sativa
TAGGTGGATTGTGAAAAGAACACACATGCAATGACACTGGTGGATCCATATGTGGTATGTGAAAAGAACACACATGCAATGACTCGGGTTGTTGTTAGTAAAAAGAGCACACATGCAATGACACTGGTGGATCCATAGGTGGATTGTGAAAAGAACACACATGCAATGACTTGGGTGGATCCATATGTGGTATGTGAAAAGAACACACATTTCAATGACTCTGGATGTTTTTAGTAAAAAGAACACACAGGCAATGACACTGGTGGATCCATGTGTGGTCTTTGAAGAGAACACACATCTCACTGACTCCGGTTGTTGTTAGTAAAAATAACACACATGCAATGACACTGGTGGATCCATGTGTGGTCTCTAAAGATAAACACATGCAATGACTCTGGTTGTTGTTAGTAAAAAGAGCACACATGCAATGACACTGGTGGATCCATAGGTGGATTGTGAAAAGAACACACATCTAATGACCCTGGTGGATTCATATGTGGTATGTGAAAAGAACACACATTTCAATGACTCTGGTTGTTGTTAGTAAAAAGATCACACATGCAATGACACTTGTGGATCCATAGGTGGATTGTGAAAAGAACAGACATGAAATGACTCCAGTTGTTAGTAAAAAGAACACACATTTCAATGACACTGGTCGATCCATATGTGGTATGTGAAAATAACACACATGCAATGACTCTGGTTGTTGTTAGTAAAAAAACACACGTGTAATGACACTGGTGGATCCATGTGTGGTCTCTGAAGAGAACACACATTTCAATGACTCTGGTGGATCCATATGTGGTATGTGAAACGAACACAAATGAAATGACTCTGGTTGTTGTTAGTAAAAAGAACACACATGCAGTGACACTGGTGGATCCATGTGTGGTCTCTGAACAGAAGACACATTTCAATGACTCTGGTTGTTGTTAGTAAAAAAGAGTACACATGCAATGACACTGGTGGATCCATAGGTAGATTGTGAAAAGAACACACATGCAATGACACTGGTGGATCCATATGTGGTATGTGAAAAGAACACACATTTCAATGACTCTGGTTGTTGTTAGTAAAAAGAAAACACATGCAATGACACTGGTGGATCCATGTGTGGTATATGAAGAGAACACACATGCAATGACTCTAGTTATTTTTAGTAAAAAGAGCACACATGAAATGACACTAGTGGACCCATAGGTGGATTGTGCAAAGAACACACATGCAATGACACTGGTGGATCCATATGTGGTATGTGAAAAGAACACACATGCAATGACTCTTGTTGTTGTTAGTAAAAAGAGCACACATGCAATGACACTGGTGGATCCATAGGTGGATTGTGAAAAGAACACACATGCAATGACTCGGGTGGATCCATATGTGGTATGTGAAAAGAACACACATTTCAATGACTCTGGATGTTTTAGTAAAAAGAACACACATGCAATGACACTGGTGGATCCATGTGTGGTCTCTGAAGAGAAAACACATCTCACTGACTCTGGTTGTTGTTAGTAAAAATAACACACATGCAATGATACTAGTGGATCCATGTGTGGTCTCTAAAGATAAACACATGCAATGACTCTGGTTGTTGTTAGTAAAAAGAGCACACATGCAATGACACTGGTGGATCCATAGGTGGATTGTGAAAAGAACACACATGCAATGACTCTGGTGGATCCATATGTGGTATGTGAAAAGAACACACATTTCAATGACTCTGGTTGTTGTTAGTAAAAATAACACACATGCAATGACACTTGTGGATCCATAGGTGGATTGTGAAAAGAACAGACATGAAATGACTCCAGTTGTTAGTAAAAAGAACACACATTTCAATGACACTGGTCGATCCATATGTGGTATGTGAAAATAACACACATGCAATGACTCTGGTTGTTGTTAGTAAAAAGAACACACGTACAATGACACTGGTGGATCCATGTGTGGTCTCTGAAGAGAACACACATTTCAATGACTCTGGTGGATCCATATGTGGTATGTTAAACGAACACACATGAAATGACTCTGGTTGTTCTTAGTAAAAAGAACACACATGCAGTGACACTGGTGGATCCATGTGTGGTCTCTGAACAGAAGACACATTTCAATGACTCTGGATGTTGTTAATAAAAAAGAGTACACATGCAATGATACTGGTGGATCCATAGGTGGATTGTGAAAAGAACACACATGCAATGACACTGGTGGATCCATATGTGGTATGTGAAAAGAACACACATTTCAATGACTCTGGTTGTTGTTAGTAAAAATAACACACGTACAATGACACTGGTGGATCCATGTGTGGTCTCTGAAGACAACACACATGCAATGACTCTAGTTATTTTTAGTAAAAAGAGCACACATGCAATGACACTAGTGGATCCATAGGTGGATTGTGCAAAGAACACACATGCAATGACACTGGTGGATCCATATGTGGTATGTGAAAAGAACACACATGCAATGACTCTGGTTGTTGTTAGTAAAAAGAGCACACATGTAATGACACTGGTGGATCCATAGGTGAATTGTGAAAAGAACACACATGCAATGACTCGGGTGGATCCATATGTGGTATGTGAAAAGAACACACATTCCAATGACTCTGGATGTTTTTAGTAAAAAGAACACACATGCAATGACACTGGTGGATCCATGTGTGGTCTCTGAAGAGAAAACACATCTCACTGACTCTGGTTGTTGTTAGTAAAAATAACACACATGCAATGACACTGGTGGATCCATGTGTGGTGTCTAAAGATAAACACATGCAATGACTCTGGTTGTTGTTAGTAAAAAGAGCACACAGGCAATGACACTGGTGGATCCATAGGTGGATTGTGAAAAGAACACACATCCAATGACTCTGGTGGATCCATATGTGGTATGTGAAAAGAACACACATTTCAATGACTATGGTTGTTGTTAGTAAAAAGAGCACACATGCAATGACACCAGTGGATCCATGTGTGGTCTCTGAAGAGAACACACATTTCAATGACTCTGGTTGTTGTTAGTAAAAAGTGCACACATGCAATGACACTTGTGGATCCATAGGTGGATTGTGAAAAGAACACACATGAAATGACTCCAGTTGTTAGTAAAAAGAACACACATTTCAATGACACTGGTGGATCCATATGTGGTATGTGAAAATAACACACATGCAATGACTCTGGTTATTTTTAGTAAAAAGAACACACGTGCAATGACACTGGTGGATCCATGTGTGGTCTCTGAAGAGAACACACATTTCAATGACTCTGGTGGATCCATATGTGGTATGTGAAACGAACACACATGAAATGACTCTAGTTGTTGTTAGTAAAAAGAACACACATGCAGTGACACTGGTGGATCCATGTGTGGTCTCTGAATAGAAGACACATTTCAATGACTCTGGTTGTTGTTAGTAAAAAAGAGTACACATGCAATGACACTGGTGGATCCATAGGTGGATTGTGAAAAGAACACACATGCAATGACACTGGTGGATCCATATGTGGTATGTGAAAAGAACACACATTTCAATGACTCTGGATGTTTTTAGTAAAAATAACACACATGCAATGACACTGGTGAATCCATGTGTGGTCTCTGAAGAGAACACACATCTCACTGACTCTGGTTGTTGTTAGTAAAAATAACACACATGCAATAACACTGGTGGATCCATGTGTGGTCTCTAAAGATAAACACATGCAATGACTCTGGTTGTTGTTAGTAAAAAGAGCACACAGGCAATGACACTGGTGGATCCATAGGTGGATTGTGAAAAGAACACACATCCAATGACTCTGGTGGGTCCATATGTGGTATGTGAAAAGAACACACATTTCAATGACTATGGTTGTTGTTAGTAAAAAGAGCACACATGCAATGACACCAGTGGATCCATGTGTGGTCTCTGAAGAGAACACGCATTTCAATGACTCTGGTTGTTGTTAGTAAAAAGTGCACACATGCAATGACACTTGTGGATCCATAGGTGGATTGTGAAAAGAACACACATGAAATGACTCCAGTTGTTAGTAAAAAGAACACACATTTCAATGACACTGGTGGATCCATATGTGGTATGCGAAAATAACACACATGCAATGACTCTGGTTGTTGTTAGTAAAAAGAACACACGTACAATGACACTGGTGGATCCATGTGTGGTCTCTGAAGAGAACACACATTTCAATGACTCTGGTGGATCCATATATGGTATGTGAAACGAGCACACATGAAATGACTCTGGTTGTTGTTAGTAAAAAGAACACACATGCAGTGACACTGGTGGATCCATGTGTGGTCTTTGAACAGAAGACACATTTCAATGACTCTGGTTGTTTTTAGTAAAAAAGAGTACACATAAAATGACACTGGTGGATCCATAGGTGGATTGTGAAAAGAACACACATGCAATGACACTGGTGGATCCATATGTGGTATGTGAAAAGAACACACATTTCAATGACTTTGGTTGTTGTTAGTAAAAAGAAAACACATGCAATGACACTGGTGGATCCATGTGTGGTCTCTGAAGAGAACACACATGCAATGACTCTAGTTATTTTTAGTAAAAAGAGCACACATGCACTGACACTAGTGGATCCATAGGTGGATTGTGCAAAGAACACACATGCAATGACACTGGTGGATCCATATGTGGTATGTGAAAAGAACACACATGCAATGACTCTGGTTGTTGTTAGTAAAAAGAGCACACATGCAATGACACTGGTGGATCCATAGGTGGATTGTGAAAAGAGAACACATGCAATGACATTGGTGGATCCATATGTGGTATGTGAAAAGAACACACATGCAATGACTCTGGTTGTTGTTAGTAAAAAGAGCACACATGCAATGACACTGGTGGATCCATGTGTGGTCTCTGAAGAGAACACACATCTCACTGACTCTAGTTGTTGTTAGTAAAAATAACACACATGCAATGACACTGGTGGATCCATGTATGGTCTCTAAAGATAAACACATGCAATGACTCTGGTTGTTGTTAGTAAAAAGAGCACACATGCAATGACACTGGTGGATCCATAGGTGGATTGTGAAAAGAACACACATGCAATGACTCTGGTCGATCCATATGTGGTATGTGAAAAGAACACACATTTCAATGACTCTGGTTGTTGTTAGTAAAAAGAGCACACATGCAATGACACTTGTGGATCCATAGGTGGATTGTGAAAAGAACACACATGAAATGACTCCAGTTGTTAGTAAAAAGAACACACATTTCAATGACACTGGTCGATCCATATGTGGTATGTGAAAATAACACACATGCAATGACTCTGGTTGTTGTTAGTAAAAAGAACACACATACAATGACACTGGTGGATCCATGTGTGGTCTCTGAAGAGAACACACATTTCAATGACTCTGGTGGATCCATATGTGGTATGTTAAACGAACACACATGAAATGACTCTGGTTGTTGTTAGTAAAAAGAACACACATGGAGTGACACTGGTGGATCCATGTGTGGTCTCTGAATAGAAGACACATTTCAATGGCTCTGGTTGTTAGTAAAAAAGAGTACACATGCAATGACACTGGTGGATCCATAGGTGGATTGTGAAAAGAACACACATGCAATGACACTGGTGGATCCATATGTGGTATGTGAAAAGAACACACATTTCAATGACTCTGGTTGTTGTTAGTAAAAAGAAAACACATGCAATGACACTGGTGGATCCATATGTGGTATGCGAAAATAACACACATGCAATGACTCTGGTTGTTGTTAGTAAAAAGAACACACGTACAATGACACTGGTGGATCCATATGTGGTCTCTGAAGAGAACACACATTTCAATGACTCTGGTGGATCCATATATGGTATGTGAAACGAGCACACATGAAATGACTCTGGTTGTTGTTAGTAAAAAGAACACACATGCAGTGACACTGGTGGATCCATGTGTGGTCTTTGAACAGAAGACACATTTCAATGACTCTGGTTGTTTTTAGTAAAAAAGAGTACACATAAAATGACACTGGTGGATCCATAGGTGGATTGTGAAAAGAACACACATGCAATGACACTGGTGGATCCATATGTGGTATGTGAAAAGAACACACATTTCAATGACTTTGGTTGTTGTTAGTAAAAAGAAAACACATGCAATGACACTGGTGGATCCATGTGTGGTCTCTGAAGAGAACACACATGCAATGACTCTAGTTATTTTTAGTAAAAAGAGCACACATGCACTGACACTAGTGGATCCATAGGTGGATTGTGCAAAGAACACACATGCAATGACACTGGTGGATCCATATGTGGTATGTGAAAAGAACACACATGCAATGACTCTGGTTGTTGTTAGTAAAAAGAGCACACATGCAATGACACTGGTGGATCCATAGGTGGATTGTGAAAAGAGAACACATGCAATGACATTGGTGGATCCATATGTGGTATGTGAAAAGAACACACATGCAATGACTCTGGTTGTTGTTAGTAAAAAGAGCACACATGCAATGACACTGGTGGATCCATGTGTGGTCTCTGAAGAGAACACACATCTCACTGACTCTAGTTGTTGTTAGTAAAAATAACACACATGCAATGACACTGGTGGATCCATGTATGGTCTCTAAAGATAAACACATGCAATGACTCTGGTTGTTGTTAGTAAAAAGAGCACACATGCAATGACACTGGTGGATCCATAGGTGGATTGTCAAAAGAACACACATGCAATGACTCTGGTCGATCCATATGTGGTATGTGAAAAGAACACACATTTCAATGACTCTGGTTGTTGTTAGTAAAAAGAGCACACATGCAATGACACTTGTGGATCCATAGGTGGATTGTGAAAAGAACACACATGAAATGACTCCAGTTGTTAGTAAAAAGAACACACATTTCAATGACACTGGTCGATCCATATGTGGTATGTGAAAATAACACACATGCAATGACTCTGGTTGTTGTTAGTAAAAAGAACACACATACCATGACACTGGTGGATCCATGTGTGGTCTCTGAAGAGAACACACATTTCAATGACTCTGGTGGATCCATATGTGGTATGTTAAACGAACACACATGAAATGACTCTGGTTGTTGTTAGTAAAAAGAACACACATGGAGTGACACTGGTGGATCCATGTGTGGTCTCTGAATAGAAGACACATTTCAATGGCTCTGGTTGTTAGTAAAAAAGAGTACACATGCAATGACACTGGTGGATCCATAGGTGGATTGTGAAAAGAACACACATGCAATGACACTGGTGGATCCATATGTGGTATGTGAAAAGAACACACATTTCAATGACTCTGGTTGTTAGTAAAAAGAAAACACATGCAATGACACTGGTGGATCCATGTGTGGTCTCTGAAGAGAACACACATGCAATGACTCTAGTTATTTTTAGTAAAAAGAGCACACATGCAATGACACTAGTGGATCCATAGGTGGATTGTGCAAAGAACACACATGCAATGTGTCTGGTGGATCCATATGTGGTATGTGAAAAGAATACACATGCAATGACTCTGGTTGTTGTTAGTAAAAAGAGCACACATGCAATGACACTGGTGGATCCATAGGTGGATTGTGAAAAGAACACACATGCAATGACTCGGGTGGATCCATATGTGGTATGTGAAAAGAACACACATTTCAATGACTCTGGATGTTTTAGTAAAAAGAACACACATGCAATGACACTGGTGGATCCATGTGTGGTCTCTGAAGAGAAAACACATCTCACTGACTCTGGTTGTTGTTAGTAAAAATAACACACATGCAATGATACTAGTGGATCCATGTGTGGTCTCTAAAGATAAACACATGCAATGACTCTGGTTGTTGTTAGTAAAAAGAGCACACATGCAATGACACTGGTGGATCCATAGCTGGATTGTGAAAAGAACACACATGCAATGACTCTGGTGGATCCATATGTGGTATGTGAAAAGAACACACATTTCAATGACTCTGGTTATTGTTAGTAAAAAGAGCACACATGGAATGACACTAGTGGATCCATGTGTGGTCTCTGAAGAGAACACACATTTCAATGACTCTAGTTGTTGTTAGTAAAAAGAGCACACATGCAATGACACTTGTGGATCCATAGATGGATTGTGAAAAGAACACACATGAAATGACTCCAGTTGTTAGTAAAAAGAACACACATTTCAATGACACTGGTGGATCCATATGTGGTATGTGAAAATAACACACATGCAATGACTCTGGTTGTTGTTAGTAAAAAGAACACACGTACAATGACACTGGTGGATCCTTGTGTGGTCTCTGAAGAGAACACACATTTCAATGACTCTGGTGGATCCATATGTGGTATGTGAAACGAGCACACATGAAATGACTCTGGTTGTTGTTAGTAAAAAGAACACACATGTAGTGACACTGGTGGATCCATGTGTGGTCTCTGAACAGAAGACACACTTCAATGACTCTGGTTGTTTTTAGTAAAAAAGAGTACACATGCAATGACACCGGTGGATCCATAGGTGGATTGTGAAAAGAACACACATGCAATGACACTGGTGGATCCATATGTGGTATGTGAAAAGAACACACATTTCAATGACTCTGGTTGTTGTTAGTAAAAAGAAAACACATGCAATGACACTGGTGGATCCATGTGTGGTCTCTAAAGAGAACACACATGCAATGACTCTAGTTATTTTTAGTAAAAAGAGCACACATGCAATGACACTAGTGGATCCATAGGTGGATTGTGCAAAGAACACACATGCAATGACACTGGTGGATCCATATGTGGTATGTGAAAAGAACACACATTTCAATGACTCTGGATGTTTTAGTAAAAAGAACACACATGCAATGACACTGGTGGATCCATGTGTGGTCTCTGAAGAGAAAACACATCTCACTGACTCTGGTTGTTGTTAGTAAAAATAACAGACATGCAATGATACTAGTGGATCCATGTGTGGTCTCTAAAGATAAACACATGCAATGACTCTGGTTGTTGTTAGTAAAAAGAGCACACATGCAATGACACTGGTGGATCCATAGGTGGATTGTGAAAAGAACACACATGCAATGACTCTGGTGGATCCATATGTGGTATGTGAAAAGAACACACATTTCAATGACTCTGGTTGTTGTTAGTAAAAAGAGCACACATGCAATGACACTGGTGGATCCATAGGTGGATTGTGAAAAGAACACACATGCAATGACTCTGGTGGATCCATATGTGGTATGTGAAAAGAACACACATTTCAATGACTCTGGTTGTTGTTAGTAAAAAGAGCACACATGCAATGACACTAGTGGATCCACGTGTGGTCTCTGAAGAGAACACACATTTCAATGACTCTGGTTGTTGTTAGTAAAAAGAGAACACATGCAATGACACTTGTGGATCCATAGGTGGATTGTGAAAAAACACACATGAAATGACTCCAGTTGTTAGTAAAAAGAACACACATTTCAATGACACTGGTGGATCCATATGTGGTATGTGAAAATAACACAGATGCAATGACTCTGGTTGTTTTTAGTAAAAAGAACACACGTGCAATGACACTAGTGGATCCATGTGTGGTCTCTGAAGAGAACACACATTTCAATGACTCTGGCGGATCCATATGTGGTATGTGAAACGAACACACATGAAATGACTCTGGTTGTTGTTAGTAAAAAGAACACACATGCAGTGACACTGGTGGATCCATGTGTGGTCTCTGAACAGAAGACACATTTCAATGACTCTAGTTGTTGTTAGTAAAAAAGAGTACACATGCAATGACACTGGTGGATCCATAGGTGGATTGTGAAAAGAACACACATGCAATGACACTGGTGGATCCATATGTGGTATGTGAAAAGAACACACATTTCAATGACTCTGGATATTTTTAGTAAAAAGAACACACATGCAATGACACTGGTGAATCCATGTGTGGTCTCTGAAGAGAACACACATCTCACTGACTCTGGTTGTTGTTAGTAAAAATAACACACATGCAATAACACTGGTGAATCCATGTGTGGTCTCTAAAGATAAACACATGCAATGACTCTGGTTGTTGTTAGTAAAAAGAGCACACATGCAATGACACTAGTGGATCCATAGGTGGATTGTGAAAAGAACACACATGCAATGACTCTGGTGGATCCATATGTGGTATGTGAAAAGAACACACATTTAAATGACTCTGGTTATTGTTAGTAAAAAGAGCACACATGCAATGACACTAGTGGATCCATGTGTGGTCACTAAAAGAGAACACACATTTCAATGACTCTAGTTGTTGTTAGTAAAAAGAGCACACATGCAATGACACTTGTGGATCCATAGGTGGATTGTGAAAATAACACACATGAAATGACTCCAGTTGTTAGTAAAAAAGAACACACATTTCAATGACACTGGTGGATCCATATGTGGTATGTGAAAATAACACACATCCAATGACTCTGGTTGTTGTTAGTAAAAAGAACACACATACAATGACACTGGTGGATCCATGTGTGGTCTCTGAAGAGAACACACATTTCAATGACTCTGGTGGATCCATATGTGGTATGTGAAACGAGCACACATGAAATGACTCTGGTTTTTGTTAGTAAAAAGAACACACATGTAGTGACACTGGTGGATCCATGTGTGGTCTCTGAACAGAAGACACACTTCAATGACTCTGGTTGTTTTTAGTTAAAAAGAGTACACATGCAATGACACCGGTGGATCCATAGGTGGATTGTGAAAAGAACACACATGCAATGACACTGGTGGATCCATATGTGGTATGTGAAAAGAACACACATTTCAATGACTCTGGTTGTTGTTAGTAAAAAGAAAACACATGCAATGACACTGGTGGATCCATGTGTGGTCTCTGAAGAAAACACACATGCAATGACTCTAGTTATTTTTAGTAAAAAGAGCACACATGCAATGACACTAGTGGATCCATAGGTGGATTGTGCAAAGAACACACATGCAATGACACTGGTGGATCCATATGTGGTATGTGAAAAGAATACACATGCAATGACTCTGGTTGTTGTTAGTAAAAAGAGCACACATGCAATGACACTGGTGGATCCATAGGTGGATTGTGAAAAGAACACACATGCAATGACTCGGGTGGATCCATATGTGGTATGTGAAAAGAACACACATTTCAATGACTCTGGATGTTTTTAGTAAAAAGAACACACGTGCAATGACACTGGTGGATCCATGTGTGGTCTCTGAAGAGAACATACATCTCACTAACGTTAGTAAAAATAACACACATGCAATGACATTGGTGGATCCATGTGTGGTCTCTAAAGATAAACACATGCAATGACTCTCGTTGTTGTTAGTAAAAAGAGCACACATGCAATGACACTAGTGGATCCATAGGTGGATGGTGAAAAGAACACACATGCAATGACTCTGGTGGATCCATATGTGCAATGTGAAAAGAACACACATTTCAATGACTCTGGTTGTTGTTAGTAAAAAGAGCACACATGCAATGACACTAGTGGATCCATGTGTGGTCTCTGAAGAGAACACACATTTCAATGACTCTGGTTGTTGTTAGTAAAAAGAGCACACATGCAATGACACTTGTGGATCCATAGGTGGATTGTGAAAAGAACACACATGAAATGACTCCAGTTGTTAGTAAAAAGAACACACATTTCAATGACACTGGTCGATCCATATGTGGTATGTGAAAATAACACACATGCAATGACTCTGGTTGTTGTTAGTAAAAAGAACACACGTACAATGACACTGGTGGATCCATGTGTGGTCTCTGAAGAGAACACACATTTCAATGACTCTGGTGGATCCATATGTGGTATGTGAAACGAGCACACATGAAATGACTCTGGTTGTTGTTAGTAAAAAGAACACACATGCAGTGACACTGGTGGATCCATGTGTGGTCTCTGAATAGAAGACACATTTCAATGACTCTGGTTGTTTTAGTAAAAAAGAGTACACATGCAATGACACTGGTGGATCCATAGGTGGATTGTGAAAAGAACACACATTCAATGACACTGGTGGATCCATATGTGGTATGTGAAAAGAAGACACATTTCAATGACTCTGGTTGTTGTTAGTAAAAAGAAAACACATGCAATGACACTGGTGGATCCATGTGTGGTCTCTGAAGAGAACACACATGCAATGACTCTAGTTATTTTTAGTAAAAAGAGCACACATGCAATGACACTAGTGGATCCATAGGTGGATTGTGCAAAGAACACACATGCAATGACACTGGTGGATCCATATGTGGTATGTGAAAAGAACACACATGCAATGACTCTGGTTGTTGTTAGTAAAAAGAGCACACATGCAATGACACTGGTGGATCCGTAGGTGGATTGTGAAAAGAACACACATGCAATGACTCGGGTGGATCCATATGTGGTGTGTGAAAAGAACACACATTTCAATGACCCTGGATGTTTTTAGTAAAAAGAACACACATGCAATGACACCGGTGGATCCATGTGTGGTCTCTGAAGAGAACACACATCTCACTGACTCTGGTTGTTGTTAGTAAAAATAACACACATGCAATGACACTAGTGGATCCATGTGTGGTCTCTAAAGATAAACACATGCAATGACTCTAGTTGTTGTTAGTAAAAAAAGCACACATGCAATGACACTGGTGGATCCATAGGTGGATTGTGAAAAGAACACACATGCAATGACTCTGGTGGATCCATATGTGGTATGTGAATAGAACACACATTTCAATGACTCTGGTTGTTGTTAGTAAAAAGAGGACACATGCAATGACACTAGTGGATCCATGTGTGGTCTCTGAAGAGAACACACATTTCAATGACTCTGGTTGTTGTTAGTAAAAAGAGCACACATGCAATGACACTTGTGGATCCATAGGTGGATTGTGAAAAGAACACACATGAAATGACTGCAGTTGTTAGTAAAAAGAACACACATTTCAATGACACTGGTGGATGCATATGTGGTATGTGAAAATAACACACATGCAATGACTCTGGTTGTTGTTAGTAAAAAGAACACACGTGCAATGACACTGGTGGATCCATGTGTGGTCTCTAAAGAGAACACACATTTCAATGACTCTGGTGGATCCATATGTGGTATGTGAAACGAGCACACATGAAATGACTCTGGTTGTTGTTATTAAAAAGAACACACATGTAGTGACACTGGTGGATCCATGTGTGGTCTCTGAACAGAAGACACACTTCAGTGACTCTGGTTGTTGTTAGTAAAAAAGAGTACACATGCAATGACACCGGTGGATCCATAGGTGGATTGTGAAAAGAACACACATGCAATGACACTGGTGGATCCATATGTGGTATGTGAAAAGAACACACATTTCAATGACTCTGGTTGTTGTTAGTAAAAAGAAAACACATGCAATGACACTGGTGGATCCATGTGTGGTCTCTGAAGAGAACACACATGCAATGACTCTAGTTATTTTTAGTAAAAAGAGCACACGTGCAATGACACTAGTGGATCCATAGGTGGATTGTGCAAAGAACACACATCCAATGACACTGGTGGATCCATATGTGGTATGTGAAAAGAACACACATGCAATGACTCTGGTTGTTGTTAGTAAAAAGATCACACATGCAATGACACTGGTGGATCCATAGGTGGATTGTGAAAAGAACACACATGCAATGACTCGGGTGGATCCATATGTGGTATGTGAAAAGAACACACATTTCAATGACTCTGGATGTTTTTAGTAAAAAGAACACACATGCAATGACACTGGTGGATCCATGTGTGGTCTCTGAAGAAAACATACATCTCACTGACGTTAGTAAAAATAACACACATGCAATGACATTGGTGGATCCATGTGTGGTATCTAAAGATAAACACATGCAATGACTCTGGTTGTTGTTAGTAAAAAGAGCACACATGCAATGACACTAGTGGATCCATAGGTGGATGGTGAAAAGAACACACATGCAATGACTCTGGTGGATCCATATGTGGTATGTGAAAAGAACACACATTTCAATGACTCTGGTTGTTGTTAGTAAAAAGAGCACACATGCAAGGACACTAGTGGATCCATGTGTGGTATCTGAAGAGAACACACATTTCAATGACTCTGGTTGTTGTTAGTAAAAAGAGCATACATGCAATGACACTTGTGGATCCATAGGTGGATTGTGAAAAGAACACACATGAAATGACTGCAGTTGTTAGTAAAAAGAACACACATTTCAATGACACTGGTGGATGCATATGTGGTATGTGAAAATAACACACATGCAATGACTCTGGTTGTTGTTAGTAAAAAGAACACACATGCAGTGACACTGGTGGATCCATGTGTGGTCTCTGAAGAGAACACACATTTCAATGACTCTGGTGGATCCATATGTGGTATGTGAAACGAGCACACATGAAATGACTCTGGTTGTTGTTAGTAAAAAGAACACACATGCAGTGACACTGGTGGATCCATGTGTGGTCTCTGAACAGAAGACACATTTCAATGACTCTGGTTGTTTTTAGTAAAAAAGAGTACACATGCAATGACACTGGTGGATCCATAGGTGGATTGTGAAAAGAACACACATGCAATGACACTGGTGGATCCATATGTGGTATGTGAAAAGAACACACATTTCAATGACTCTGGTTGTTGTTAGTAAAAAGAAAACACATGCAATGACACTGGTGGATCCATGTGTGGTCTCTGAAGAGAACACACATGCAATGACTCTAGTTATTTTTAGTAAAAAGAGCACACATGCAATGACACTAGTGGATCCATAGGTGGATTGTGCAAAGAACACACATGCAATGTGTCTGGTAGATCCATATGTGGTATGTGAAAAGAACACACATGCAATGACTCTGGTTGTTGTTAGTAAAAAGAGCACACATGCAATGACACTGGTGGATCCATAGGTGGATTGTGAAAAGAACACACATGCAATGACTCGGGTGGATCCATATGTGGTATGTGAAAAGAACACACATTTCAATGACTCTGGATGTTTTAGTAAAAAGAACACACATGCAATGACACTGGTGGATCCATGTGTGGTCTCTAAAGAGAAAACACATCTCACTGACTCTGGTTGTTGTTCGTAAAAATAACACACATGCAATGATACTAGTGGATCCATGTGTGGTCTCTAAAGATAAACACATGCAATGACTCTGGTTGTTGTTAGTAAAAAGAGCACACATGCAATGACACTGGTGGATCCATAGGTGGATTGTGAAAAGAACACACATGCAATGACTCTGGTGGATCCATATGTGGTATGTGAAAAGAACACACATTTCAATGACTCTGGTTATTGTTAGTAAAAAGAGCACACATGCAATGACACTAGTGGATCCATGTGTGGTCTCTGAAGAGAACACACATTTCAATGACTCTAGTTGTTGTTAGTAAAAAGAGCACACATGCAATGACACTTGTGGATCCATAGGTGGATTGTGAAAAGAACACACATGAAATGACTCTAGTTGTTAGTAAAAAGAACACACATTTCAATGACACTGGTGGATCCATATGTGGTATGTGAAAATAACACACATGCAATGACTCTGGTTGTTGTTAGTAAAAAGAACACACGTACAATGACACTGGTGGATCCATATGTGGTCTCTGAAGAGAACACACATTTCAATGACTCTGGTGGATCCATATGTGGTATGTGAAACGAGCACACATGAAATGACTCTGGTTGTTGTTAGTAAAAAGAACACACATGTAGTGACACTGGTGGATCCATGTGTGGTCTCTGAACAGAAGACACACTTCAATGACTCTGGTTGTTTTTAGTAAAAAAGAGTACACATGCAATGACACCGGTGGATCCATAGGTGGATTGTGAAAAGAACACACATGCAATGACACTGGTGGATCCATATGTGGTATGTGAAAAGACAACACATTTCAATGACTCCGGTTGTTGTTAGTAAAAAGAAAACACATGCAATGACACTGGTGGATCCATGTGTGGTCTCTGAAGAGAACACACATGCAATGACTCTAGTTATTTTTAGTAAAAAGAGCACACATGCAATGACACTAGTGGATCCATAGGTGGATTGTGCAAAGAACACACATGCAATGACACTGGTGGATCCATATGTGGTATGTGAAAAGAACACACATGCAATGACTCTGGTTGTTGTTAGTAAAAAGAGCACACATGCAATGACACTGGTGGATCCGTAGGTGGATTGTGAAAAGAACACACATGCAATGACTCGGGTGGATCCATATGTGGTGTGTGAAAAGAACACACATTTCAATGACCCTGGATGTTTTTAGTAAAAAGAACACACATGCAATGACACCGGTGGATCCATGTGTGGTCTCTGAAGAGAACACACATCTCACTGACTCTAGTTGTTGTTAGTAAAAATAACACACATGCAATGACACTAGTGGATCCATGTGTGGTCTCTAAAGATAAACACATGCAATGACTCTAGTTGTTGTTAGTAAAAACAGCACACATGCAATGACACTGGTGGATCCATAGGTGGATTGTGAAAAGAACACACATGCAATGACTCTGGTGGATCCATATGTGGTATGTGAATAGAACACACATTTCAATGACTCTGGTTGTTGTTAGTAAAAAGAGGACACATGCAATGACACTAGTGGATCCATGTGTGGTCTCTGAAGAGAACACACATTTCAATGACTCTGGTTGTTGTTAGTAAAAAGAGCACACATGCAATGACACTTGTGGATCCATAGGTGGATTGTGAAAAGAACACACATGAAATGACTGCAGTTGTTAGTAAAAAGAACACACATTTCAATGACACTGGTGGATGCATATGTGGTATGTGAAAATAACACACATGCAGTGACTCTGGTTGTTGTTTGTAAAAAGAACACACGTACAATGACACTGGTGGATCCATGTGTGGTCTCTGAACACATTTCAATGACTCTGGTGGATCCATATGTGGTATGTGAAACGAGCACACATGAAATGACTCTGGTTGTTGTTAGTAAAAAGAACACACATGCAGTGACACTGGTGGATCCATGTGTGGTCTCTGAACAGAAGACACATTTCAATGACTCTGGTTGTTTTTAGTAAAAAAGAGTACACATGCAATGACACTGGTGGATCCATAGGTGGATTGTGAAAATAACACACATGCAATGACACTGGTGGATCCATATGTGGTATGTGAAAAGAACACACATTTCAATGACTCTGGTTGTTGTGAGTAAAAAGAAAACACATGCAATGACACTGGTGGATCCATGTGTGGTCTCTGAAGAGAACACACATGCAATGACTCTAGTTATTTTTAGTAAAAAGAGCACACATGCAATGACACTAGTGGATCCATAGGTGGATTGTGCAAAGAACACACATGCAATGACACTGGTGGATCCATATGTGGTATGTGAAAAGAACACACAAGCAATGACACTGCTGGATCCATGTGTGGTATGTGAAAAGAACACTCATGAAATGACTCCTGTTGTTGTTAGTAAAAAGTACACACATGCAATGACACTGGTGGATCTATATGTTGTCTGATAATAACACACATGCAATGACTCTGGTTGTTTTTAGTCAAAAAGAACACACATGCAATGACATTGGTTTATCCATGTGTGGTCTCTGAAGATAACACACATTTCAATGACTCTGGTTGTTGTTAGTAAAACGAACACACAAGCAATGACACTGGTGGATCCACGTGTGGTCTCTAAAGAGAACACACATGCAATGACTCTTTTTGTTGTTAGTAAAAAAGAGCACACATGCAATGACACTTGTGGGTCCATAGGTGGATTGTGAAAAGAACACACATGCAATGACTCTGGTGGATCCTTATGTGGTATATGGAAAGAACACACATTTCAATGACTCTGGTTGTTGTTAGTAAAAAGAGCACACATGTAATGACACTGGTGGATCCATGTGTGGTCTCTGAAGAGAACACACATTTCAATGACTCTGGTGGATCCATATGTGGTATGTGAAAAGAACACACATGAAATGACTCTGGTTGTTGTTAGTAAAAAGAACACACATGCAATGACACTGGTGGATCCATGTGTGGTCTCTGAAGAGAACACACATGCAATGACTCTGGTTGTTGTTAGTAAAAAGAGCACACATGCAATGACACTGGTGGATCCATAGGTGGATTGTGCAAAGAACACACATGCAATGACTCTGGTGGATCCATATGTGGTATCTGAAAAGAACACACATTTCAATGACTCTGGTTGTTGTTAGTAAGAAGAGCACACATGCAATGACACTAGTGGATCCATGTGTGGTCTCTGAAGAGAACACACATTTCAATGACTCTGGTTGTTGTTAGTAAAAAGAGAACACATGCAATGACACTTGTGGATCCATAGGTGGATTGTGAAAAAACACACATGAAATGACTCCAGTTGTTAGTAAAAAGAACACACATTTCAATGACACTGGTGGATCCATATGTGGTATGTGAAAATAACACACATGCAATGACTCTGGTTGTTTTTAGTAAAAAGAACACACGTGCAATGACACTGGTGGATCCATGTGTGGTCTCTGAAGAGAACACACATTTCAATGACTCTGGCGGATCCATATGTGGTATGTGAAACGAACACACATGAAATGACTCTGGTTGTTGTTAGTAAAAAGAACACACATGCAGTGACACTGGTGGATCCATGTGTGGTCTCTGAAAGAAGACACATTTCAATGACTCTGGTTGTTGTTAGTAAAAAACAGTACACATGCAATGACACTGGTGGATCCATAGGTGGATTGTGAAAAGAACACACATGCAATGACACAGGTGGATCCATATGTGGTATGTGAAAAGAACACACATTTCAATGACTCTGGTTATTGTTAGTAAAAAGAGCACACATGCAATGACACTGGTGAATCCATGCGTGGTCTCTGAAGAGAACACACATCTCACTGACTCTGGTTGTTGTTAGTAAAAATAACAAACATGCAATAACACTGGTGGATCCATGTGTGGTCTCTAAAGAAAAACACATGCAATGACTCTGGTTGTTGTTAGTAAAAAGAGCACACATGCAATGACACTAGTGGATCCATAGGTGGATTGTGAAAAGAACACACATGCAATGACTCTGGTGGATCCATATGTGGTATGTGAAAAGAACACACATTTCAATGACTCTGGTTATTGTTAGTAAAAAGAGCACACATGCAATGACACTAGTGGATCCATGTGTGGTATCTGAAGAGAACACACATTTCAATGACTCTAGTTGTTGTTAGTAAAAAGAGCACACATGCAATGACACTTGTGGATCCATAGGTGGATTGTGAAAAGAACACACATGAAATGACTCCAGTTGTTAGTAAAAAGAACACACATTTCATTGACACTGGTGGATCCATATGTGGTATGTGAAAATAACACACATGCAATGACTCTGGTTGTTGTTAGTAAAAAGAACACACGTACAATGACACTGGTGGATCCATGTGTGGTCTCTGAAGAGAACACACATTTCAATGACTCTGGTGGATCCATATGTGGTATGTGAAACGAGCACACATCAAATGACTCTGGTTGTTGTTAGTAAAAAGAACACACATGTAGTGACACTGGTGGATCCATGTGTGGTCTCTGAACAGAAGACACACTTCAATGACTCTGGTTGTTTTTAGTAAAAAAGAGTACACATGCAATGACACCGGTGGATCCATAGGTGGATTGTGAAAAGAACACACATGCAATGACACTGGTGGATCCATATGTGGTATGTGAAAAGAACACACATTTCAATGACTCTGGTTGTTGTTAGTAAAAACAAAACACATGCAATGACACTGGTGGATCCATGTGTGGTCTCTGAAGAGAACACACATGCAATGACTCTAGTTATTTTTAGTAAAAAGAGCACACATGCAATGACACTAGTGGATCCATAGGTGGATTGTGCAAAGAACACACATGCAATGACACTGGTGGATCCATATGTGGTATGTGAAAAGAACACACATTTCAATGACTCTGGATGTTTTAGTAAAAAGAACACACATGCAATGACACTGGTGGATCCATGTGTGGTCTCTGAAGAGAAAACACATCTCACTGACTCTGGTTGTTGTTAGTAAAAATAACACACATGCAATGATACAAGTGGATCCATGTGTGGTCTCTAAAGATAAACACATGCAATGACTCTGGTTGTTGTTAGTAAAAAGAGCACACATGCAATGACACTGGTGGATCCATAGGTGGATTGTGAAAAGAACACACATGCAATGACTCTGGTGGAATCCATATGTGGTATGTGAAAAGAACACACATTTCAATGACTCTGGTTGTTGGTAGTAAAAAGAGCACACATGCAATGACACTAGTGGATCCATGTGTGGTCTCTGAAGAGAACACACATTTCAATGACTCTGGTTGTTGTTAGTAAAAAGAGAACACATGCAATAACACTTGTGGATCCATAGGTGGATTGTGAAAAAACACACATGAAATGACTCCAGTTGTTAGTAAAAATAACACACATTTCAATGACACTGGTGGATCCATATGTGGTATGTGAAAATAACACACATGCAATGACTCTGGTTGTTGTTAGTAAAAAGAACACACGTGCAATGACACTGGTGGATCCATGTGTGGTCTCTGAAGAGAGCACACATTTCAATGACTCTGGTGGATCCATATGTGGTATGTGAAACGAGCACACATGAAATGACTCTGGTTGTTGTTAGTAAAAAGAACACACATGTAGTGACACTGGTGGATCCATGTGTGGTCTCTGAACAGAAGACACACTTCAATGACTCTGGTTGTTGTTAGTAAAAAAGAGTACACATGCAATGACACCGGTGGATCCATAGGTGGATTGTGAAAAGAACACACATGCAATGACACTGGTGGATCCATATGTGGTATGTGAAAAGAACACACATTTCAATGACTCTGGTTGTTGTTAGTAAAAAGAAAACACATGCAATGACACTGGTGGATCCATGTGTGGTCTCTGAAGAGAACACACATGCAATGACTCTAGTTATTTTTAGTAAAAAGAGCACACATGCAATGACACTAGTGGATCCATAGGTGGATTGTGCAAAGAACACACATGCAATGACACTGGTGGATCCATATGTGGTATGTGAAAAGAACACACATGCAATGACTCTGGTTGTTGTTAGTAAAAAGATCACACATGCAATGACACTGGTGGATCCATAGGTGGATTGTGAAAAGAACACACATGCAATGACTCGGGAGGATCCATATGTGGTATGTGAAAAGAACACACATTTCAATGACTCTGGATGTTTTTAGTAAAAAGAACACACATGCAATGACACTGGTGGATCCATGTGTGGTCTCTGAAGAGAACATACATCTCACTGACGTTAGTAAAAATAACACACATGCAATGACATTGGTGGATCCATGTGTGGTCTCTAAAGATAAACACATGCAATGACTCTGGTGGTTGTTAGTAAAAAGAGCACACATGCAATGACACTAGTGGATCCATAGGTGGATGGTGAAAAGAACACACATGCAATGACTCTGATGGATCCATATGTGGTATGTGAAAAGAACACACATTTCAATGACTCTGGTTGTTGTTAGTAAAAAGAGCACACATGCAATGACACTAGTGGATCCATGTGTGGTCTCTGAAGAGAACACACATTTCAATGACTCTGGTTGTTGTTAGTAAAAAGAGCACACATGCAATGACACTTGTGGATCCATAGGTGGATTGTGAAAAGAACACACATGAAATGACTGCAGTTGTTAGTAAAAAGAACACACATTTCAATGACACTGGTGGATGCATATGTGGTATGTGAAAATAACACACATGCAATGACTCTGGTTGTTGTTAGTAAAAAGAACACACGTACAACGACACTAGTGGATCCATGTGTGGTCTCTGAAGAGATCACACATTTCAATGACTCTGGTGGATCCATATGTGGTATGTGAAACGAGCACACATGGAATGACTCTGGTTGTTGTTAGTAAAAAGAACACACATGCAGTGACACTGGTGGATCCATGTGTGGTCTCTAAACAGAAGACACATTTCAATGACTCTGGTTGTTTTTAGTAAAAAAGAGTACACATGCAATGACACTGGTGGATCCATAGGTGGATTGTGAAAAGAACACACATGCAATGACACTGGTGGATCCATATGTGGTATGTGAAAAGAACACACATTTCAATGACTCTGGTTGTTGTTAGTAAAAAGAAAACACATGCAATGACACTGGTGGATCCATGTGTGGTCTCTGAAGAGAACACACATGCAATGACTCTAGTTATTTTTAGTAAAAAGAGAACACATGCAATGACACTAGTGGATCCATAGGTGGATTGTGCAAAGAACACACATGCAATGACACTGGTGGATCCATATGTGGTATGTGAAAAGAACACACATGCAATGACTCTGGTTGTTGTTAGTAAAAAGATCACACATGCAATGACACTGGTGGATCCATAGGTGGATTGTGAAAAGAACACACATGCAATGACTCGGGTGGATCCATATGTGGTATGTGAAAAGAACACACATTTCAATGACTCTGGATGTTTTTAGTAAAAAGAACACACATGCAATGACACTGGTGGATCCATGTGTGGTCTCTGAAGAGAACATACATCTCACTGACGTTAGTAAAAATAACACACATGCAATGACATTGGTGGATCCATGTGTGGTCTCTAAAGATAAACACATGCAATGACTCTGGTTGTTGTTAGTAAAAAGAGCACACATGCAATGACTCTGATGGATCCATATGTGGTATGTGAAAAGAACACACATTTCAATGACTCTGGTTGTTGTTAGTAAAAAGAGCACACATGCAATGACACTAGTGGATCCATGTGTGGTCTCTGAAGAGAACACACATTTCAATGACTCTGGTTGTTGTTAGTAAAAAGAGCACACATGCAATGACACTTGTGGATCCATAGGTGGATTGTGAAAAGAACACACATGAAATGACTGCAGTTGTTAGTAAAAAGAACACACATTTCAATGACACTGGTGGATGCATATGTGGTATGTGAAAATAACACACATGCAATGACTCTGGTTGTTGTTAGTAAAAAGAACACACGTACAACGACACTGGTGGATCCATGTGTGGTCTCTGAAGAGAACACACATTTCAATGACTCTGGTGGATCCATATGTGGTATGTGAAACGAGCACACATGGAATGACTCTGGTTGTTGTTAGTAAAAAGAACACATATGCAGTGACACTGGTGGATCCATGTGTGGTCTCTAAACAGAAGACACATTTCAATGACTCTGGTTGTTTTTAGTAAAAAAGAGTACACATGCAATGACACTGGTGGATCCATAGGTGGATTGTGAAAAGAACACACATGCAATGACACTGGTGGATCCATATGTGGTATGTGAAAAGAACACACATTTCAATGACTCTGGTTGTTGTTAGTAAAAAGAAAACACATGCAATGACACTGGTGGATCCATGTGTGGTCTCTGAAGAGAACACACATGCAATGACTCTAGTTATTTTTAGTAAAAAGAGCACACATGCAATGACACTAGTGGATCCATAGGTGGATTATGCAAAGAACACACATGCAATGACACTGGTGGATCCATATGTGGTATGTGAAAAGAACACACATGCAATGACACTGGTGGATCCATATGTGGTATGTGAAAAGAACACTCATGAAATGACTCCAGTTGTTGTTAGTAAAAAGAACACACATGCAATGACACTGGTGGATCTATATGTTGTCTGATAATAACACACATGCAATGACTCTGGTTGTTTTTAGTCAAAAAGAACACACATGCAATGACATTGGTTTATCCATGTGTGGTCTCTGATGATAACACACATTTCAATGACACTGGTTGTTGTTAGTAAAAAAACACACAAGCAATGACACTGGTGGATCCACGTGTGGTCTCTAAAGAGAACACACATGCAATGACTCTGGTTGTTGTTAGTAAAAAAGAGCACACATGCAATGACACTTGTGGGTCCATAGGTGGATTGTGAAAAGAACACACATGCAATGAATCTGGTGGATCCTTATGTGGTATATGGAAAGAACACACATTTCAATGACTCTGGTTGTTGTTAGTAAAAAGAGCACACATGTAATGACACTGGTGGATCCATGTGTGGTCTCTGAAGAGAACACACATTTCAATGACTCTGGTGGATCCATATGTGGTATGTGAAAAGAACACACATGAAATGACTCTGGTTGTTGTTAGTAAAAAGAACACACATGCAATGACACTGGTGGATCCATGTGTGGTCTCTGAAGAGAACACACATGCAAAGACTCTTGTTGTTGTTAGTAAAAAGAGCACACATGCAATGACACTGGTGGATCCATAGGTGGATTGTGCAAAGAACACACATGCAATGACTCTGGTGGATCCATATGTGGTATCTGAAAAGAACACACATTTCAATGACTCTAGATGTTTTTAGTAAAAAGAACACACATGCAATGACACTGGTGGATCCATGTGTGGTCTCTAAAGAGAACACACGTGCAATGACTCTGGTTGTTGTTAGTAAAAGGAGCATACATGCAATGACACTGGTCGATCCATAGGTGGATTGTGAAAAGAACACACATGCAATGACTCTAGTTATTTTTAGTAAAAAGAGCACACATGCAATGACACTAGTGAATCCATAGGTGGATTGTGCAAAGAACACACATGCAATGACACTGGTGGATCCGTAGGTGGATTGTGAAAAGAACACACATGCAATGACTCGGGTGGATCCATATGTGGTATGTGAAAAGAACACACATTTCAATGACTCTGGATGTTTTTAGTAAAAAGAACACACATGCAATGACACTAGTGGATCCATGTGTGGTCTCTGAAGAGAACACACATCTCACTGACTCTGGTTGTTGTTAGTAAAAATAACACACATGCAATGACACTAGTGGATCCATGTGTGGTATCTAAAGATAAAGACATGCAATGACTCTGGTTGTTGTTAGTAAAAACATCACACATGCAATGACACTGGTGGATCCATGGGTGGATTGTGAAAAGAACACACATCCAATGACTCTGGTGGATCCATATGTGGTATGTGAAAAGAACACACATTTCAATGACTCTGGTTGTTGTTAGTAAAAAGAGCACACATGCAATGACACTAGTGGATCCATGTGTGGTATCTGAAGAGAACACACATTTCAATGACTCTGGTTGTTGTTAGTAAAAAGAGCACACATGTAATGACACTGGTGGATCCATGTGTGGTCTCTGAAGAGAACACACGTTTCAATGACTCTGGTGGATCCATATGTGGTATGTGAAAAGAACACACATGAAATGACTCTGGTTGTTGTTAGTAAAAAGAACACACATGCAATGACACTGGTGGATCCATGTGTGGTCTCTGAATAGAACACACATGCAATGACTCTGGTTGTTGTTAGTAAAAAGAGCACACATGCAATGACACTGGTGGATCCATAGGTGGATTGTGCAAAGAACACACATGCAATGACTCTGGTGGATCCATATGTGGTATCTGAAAAGAACACACATTTCAATGACTCTAGATGTTTTTAGTAAAAAGAACACACATGCAATGACACTGGTGGATCCATGTGTGGTCTCTAAAGAGAACACACGTGCAATGACTCTGGTTGTTGTTAGTAAAAGGAGCATACATGCAATGACACTGGTCGATCCATAGGTGGATTATGAAAAGAACACACATGCAATGACTCTAGTTATTTTTAGTAAAAAGAGCACACATGCAATGACACTAGTGGATCCATAGGTGGATTGTGCAAAGAACACACATGCAATGACACTGGTGGATCCATATGTGGTATGTGAAAAGAACACACATGCAATGACACTGGTGGATCCATATGTGGTATGTGAAAAGAACACTCATGAAATGACTCCAGTTGTTGTTAGTAAAAAGAACACACATGCAATGACACTGGTGGATCTATATGTTGTCTGATAATAACACACATGCAATGACTCTGGTTGTTTTTAGTCAAAAAGAACACACATGCAATGACATTGGTTTATCCATGTGTGGTCTCTGATGATAACACACATTTCAATGACTCTGGTTGTTGTTAGTAAAAAAACACACAAGCAATGACACTGGTGGATCCACGTGTGGTCTCTAAAGAGAACACACATGCAATGACTCTGGTTGTTGTTAGTAAAAAAGAGCACACATGCAATGACACTTGTGGGTCCGTAGGTGGATTGTGAAAAGAACACACATGCAATGAATCTGGTGGATCCTTATGTGGTATATGGAAAGAACACACATTTCAATGACTCTGGTTGTTGTTAGTAAAAAGAGCACACATGTAATGACACTGGTGGATCCATGTGTGGTCTCTGAAGAGAACACACATTTCAATGACTCTGGTGGATCCATATGTGGTATGTGAAAAGAACACACATGAAATGACTCTGGTTGTTGTTAGTAAAAAGAACACACATGCAATGACACTGGTGGATCCATGTGTGGTCTCTGAAGAGAACACACATGCAATGACTCTGGTTGTTGTTAGTAAAAAGAGCACACATGCAATGACACTGGTGGATCCATAGGTGGATTGTGCAAAGAACACACATGCAATGACTCTGGTGGATCCATATGTGGTATCTGAAAAGAACACACATTTCAATGACTCTAGATGTTTTTAGTAAAAAGAACACACATGCAATGACACTGGTGGATCCATGTGTGGTCTCTGAAGAGAACACACATGCAATGACTCTAGTTATTTTTAGTAAAAAGAGCACACATGCAATGACACTAGTGGATCCATAGGTGGATTGTGGAAAGAACACACATGCAATGACACTGGTGGATCCATATGTGGTATGTGAAAAGAACACACATGAAATGACTCTGGTTGTTGTTAGTAAAAAGAACACACATGCAATGACACTGGTGGATCCATGTGTGGTCTCTGAATAGAACACACATGCAATGACTCTGGTTGTTGTTAGTAAAAAGAGCACACATGCAATGACACTGGTGGATCCATAGGTGGATTGTGCAAAGAACACACATGCAATGACTCTGGTGGATCCATATGTGGTATCTGAAAAGAACACACATTTCAATGACTCTAGATGTTTTTAGTAAAAAGAACACACATGCAATGACACTGGTGGATCCATGTGTGGTCTCTAAAGAGAACACACGTGCAATGACTCTGGTTGTTGTTAGTAAAAGGAGCATACATGCAATGACACTGGTCGATCCATAGGTGGATTATGAAAAGAACACACATGCAATGACTCTAGTTATTTTTAGTAAAAAGAGCACACATGCAATGACACTAGTGGATCCATAGGTGGATTGTGCAAAGAACACACATGCAATGACACTGGTGGATCCATATGTGGTATGTGAAAAGAACACACATGCAATGACACTGGTGGATCCATATGTGGTATGTGAAAAGAACACTCATGAAATGACTCCAGTTGTTGTTAGTAAAAAGAACACACATGCAATGACACTGGTGGATCTATATGTTGTCTGATAATAACACACATGCAATGACTCTGGTTGTTTTTAGTCAAAAAGAACACACATGCAATGACATTGGTTTATCCATGTGTGGTCTCTGATGATAACACACATTTCAATGACTCTGGTTGTTGTTAGTAAAAAAACACACAAGCAATGACACTGGTGGATCCACGTGTGGTCTCTAAAGAGAACACACATGCAATGACTCTGGTTGTTGTTAGTAAAAAAGAGCACACATGCAATGACACTTGTGGGTCCGTAGGTGGATTGTGAAAAGAACACACATGCAATGAATCTGGTGGATCCTTATGTGGTATATGGAAAGAACACACATTTCAATGACTCTGGTTGTTGTTAGTAAAAAGAGCACACATGTAATGACACTGGTGGATCCATGTGTGGTCTCTGAAGAGAACACACATTTCAATGACTCTGGTGGATCCATATGTGGTATGTGAAAAGAACACACATGAAATGACTCTGGTTGTTGTTAGTAAAAAGAACACACATGCAATGACACTGGTGGATCCATGTGTGGTCTCTGAAGAGAACACACATGCAATGACTCTGGTTGTTGTTAGTAAAAAGAGCACACATGCAATGACACTGGTGGATCCATAGGTGGATTGTGCAAAGAACACACATGCAATGACTCTGGTGGATCCATATGTGGTATCTGAAAAGAACACACATTTCAATGACTCTAGATGTTTTTAGTAAAAAGAACACACATGCAATGACACTGGTGGATCCATGTGTGGTCTCTAAAGAGAACACACGTGCAATGACTCTGGTTGTTGTTAGTAAAAGGAGCATACATGCAATGACACTGGTCGATCCATAGGTGGATTGTGAAAAGAACACACATGCAATGACTCTAGTTATTTTTAGTAAAAAGAGCACACATGCAATGACACTAGTGAATCCATAGGTGGATTGTGCAAAGAACACACATGCAATGACACTGGTGGATCCGTAGGTGGATTGTGAAAAGAACACACATGCAATGACTCGGGTGGATCCATATGTGGTATGTGAAAAGAACACACATTTCAATGACTCTGGATGTTTTTAGTAAAAAGAACACACATGCAATGACACTAGTGGATCCATGTGTGGTCTCTGAAGAGAACACACATCTCACTGACTCTGGTTGTTGTTAGTAAAAATAACACACATGCAATGACACTAGTGGATCCATGTGTGGTATCTAAAGATAAAGACATGCAATGACTCTGGTTGTTGTTAGTAAAAACATCACACATGCAATGACACTGGTGGATCCATGGGTGGATTGTGAAAAGAACACACATCCAATGACTCTAGTGGATCCATATGTGGTATGTGAAAAGAACACACATTTCAATGACTCTGGTTGTTGTTAGTAAAAAGAGCACACATGCAATGACACTAGTGGATCCATGTGTGGTCTCTGAAGAGAACACACATTTCAATGACTCTGGTTGTTGTTAGTAAAAAGAGCACACATGTAATGACACTGGTGGATCCATGTGTGGTCTCTGAAGAGAACACACGTTTCAATGACTCTGGTGGATCCATATGTGGTATGTGAAAAGAACACACATGAAATGACTCTGGTTGTTGTTAGTAAAAAGAACACACATGCAATGACACTGGTGGATCCATGTGTGGTCTCTGAATAGAACACACATGCAATGACTCTGGTTGTTGTTAGTAAAAAGAGCACACATGCAATGACACTGGTGGATCCATAGGTGGATTGTGCAAAGAACACACATGCAATGACTCTGGTGGATCCATATGTGGTATCTGAAAAGAACACACATTTCAATGACTCTAGATGTTTTTAGTAAAAAGAACACACATGCAATGACACTGGTGGATCCATGTGTGGTCTCTAAAGAGAACACACGTGCAATGACTCTGGTTGTTGTTAGTAAAAGGAGCATACATGCAATGACACTGGTCGATCCATAGGTGGATTGTGAAAAGAACACACATGCAATGACTCTAGTTATTTTTAGTAAAAAGAGCACACATGCAATGACACTAGTGGATCCATAGGTGGATTGTGCAAAGAACACACATGCAATGACACTGTTGGATCCGTAGGTGGATTGTGAAAAGAACACACATGCAATGACTCGGGTGGATCCATATGTGGTATGTGAAAAGAACACACATTTCAATGACTCTGGATGTTTTTAGTAAAAAGAACACACATGCAATGACACTGGTGGATCCATGTGTGGTCTCTGAAGAGAACACACATCTCACTGACTCTGGTTGTTGTTAGTAAAAATAACACACATGCAATGACACTAGTGGATCCATGTGTGGTATCTAAAGATAAAGACATGCAATGCCTCTGGTTGTTGTTAGTAAAAACATCACACATGCAATGACACTGGTGGATCCCTGGGTGGATTGTGAAAAGAACACACATGCAATGACTCTGGTGGATCCATATGTGGTATGTGAAAAGAACACACATTTCAATGACTCTGGTTGTTGTCAGTAAAAAGAGCACACATGCAATGACACTAGTGGATCCATGTGTGGTCTCTGAAGAGAACACACATTTCAATGACTCTGGTTGTTGTTAGTAAAATGAGCACACATGCAATGACACTTGTGGATCCATAGGTGGATTGTGAAAAGAACACACATGAAATGACTCCAGTTTTTAGTAAAAAGAACACACATTTCAATGACACTGGTGGATCCATATGTGGTATGTGAAAATAACACACATGCAATGACTCTTGTTGTTGTTAGTAAAAAGAACACACGTGCAATGACACTAGTGGATCCATGTGTGGTCTCTGAAGAGAACACACATTTCAATGACTCCGGTGGATCCATATGTGGTATGTGAAACGAACACACATGAAATGACTCTGGTTGTTGTTAGTAAAAAGAACACACATGCAGTGACACTAGTGGATCCATGTGTGGTCTCTGAACAGAAGACACATTTCAATGACTCTGGTTGTTGTTAGTAAAAAAGAGTACACATGCAATGACACTGGTGGATCCATAGGTGGATTGTGAAAAGAACACACATGCAATGACACTGGTGGATCCATATGTGGTATGTGAAAAGAACACACATTTCAATGACTCTGGTTGTTGTTAGTAAAAAGAACACACATGCAATGACACTGGTGGATCCATGTGTGGTCTCTGAAGAGAACACACATCTCACTGACTCTGGTTGTTGTTAGTAAAAATAACACACATGCAATGACATTGGTGGATCCATGTGTGGTCTATAAAGATAAACGCATGCAATGACTCTGGTTGTTGTTAGTAAAAAGAGCACACATGCAATGACACTGGTGGGTCCATAACTGGATTGTGAAAAGAACACACATGCAATGACTCTGGTGGATCCATATGTGGTATGTGAAAAGAACACACATTTCAATGACTCTGGTTGTTGTTAGTAAAATGAGCACACATGCAATGATACCAGTGGATCCATGTGTGGTCTCTGAAGAGAACACACATTTCAATGACTCTGGTTGTTGTTAGTAAAAAGAGCACACATGCAATGACACTTGTGGATCCATAGGTGGATTGTGAAAAGAATACACATGAAATGACTCCAGTTGTTAGTAAAAAGAACACACATTTCAATGACACTGGTGGATCCATATGTGGTATGTGAAAATAACACACATGCAATGACACTGGTTGTTGTTAGTAAAAAGAACACACGTAGAATGACACTAGTGGATCCATTTGTGGTCTCTGAAGAGAACAGACATTTCAATGACTCTGGTGGATCCATATGTGGTATGTGAAACGAGCACACATGAAATGACTCTGGTTGTTGTTAGTAAAAAGAACACACATGCAGTGACACTGGTGGATCCATGTGTGGTCTCTGAACAGAAGACACATTTCAATGACTCTGGTTGTTTTTAGTAAAAAAGAGTACACATGCAATGACACTGGTGGATCCATAGGTGGATTGTGAAAAGAACACACATGCAATGACACTGGTGGATCCATATGTGGTATGTGAAAAGAACACACATTTCAATGACTCTGGTTGTTGTTAGTAAAAAGAAAACACATGCAATGACACTGGTGGATCCATGTGTGGTCTCTGAAGGGAACACACATGCAATGACTCTAGTTATTTTTAGTAAAAAGAGCACACATGCAATGACACTAGTGGATTCATAGGTCGATTGTGCAAAGAACACACATGCAATGACACTGGTGGATCCATATGTGGTATGTGAAAAGAACACACATGCAATGACTCTGGTTGTTGTTAGTAAAAAGAGCACACATGCAATGACACTGGTGGATCCATAGGTGGATTGTGAAAATAACACACATGCAATGACTCGGGTGGATCCATATGTGGTATGTGAAAAGAACACACAATTCAATGACTCTGGATGTTTTTAGTAAAAAGAACACACATGCAATGACACTGGTGGATCCATGTGTGGTCTCTGAAGAGAACACACATCTCACTGACTCTGGTTGTTGTTAGTAAAAATAACACACATGCAATGACATTGGTGGATCCATGTGTGGTCTCTAAAAATAAACACATGCAATGACTCTGGTTGTTGTTAGTAAAAAGAGCACACATGCAATGACACTGGTGGATCCATAGGTGGATTGTGAAAAGAACACACATGCAATGACTCTGGTGGATCCATATGTGGTATGTGAAAAGAACACACATTTCAATGACTCTGGTTGTTGTTAGTAAAAAGAGCACACATGCAATGACACTAGTGGATCCATGTGTGGTCTTTGAAGAGAACACACATTTCAATGACTCTGGTTGTTGTTAGTAAAAAGAGCACACATGCAATGACACTTGTGGATCCATAGGTGGATTGTGAAAAGAACACACATGAAATGACTCCAGTTGTTAGTAAAAAGAACACACATTTCAATGACACTGGTGGATCCATATGTGGTATGTGAAAATAACACACATGAAATGACTCTGGTTGTTGTTAGTAAAAAGAACACACGTACAATGACACTGGTGGATCCATGTGTGGTCTCTGAAGATAACACACATTTCAATGACTCTGGTGGATCCATATGTGGTATGTGAAACGAGCATACATGAAATGACTCTAGTTGTTGTTAGTAAAAAGAACACACATGCAGTGACACTGGTGGATCCATGTGTGGTCCCTGAAAAGAAGACACATTTCAATGACTCTGGTTGTTTTTAGTAAAAAAGAGTACACATGCCATGACACTGGTGGATCCATAGGTGGATTGTGAAAAGAACACACATGCAATGACACTGGTGGATCCATATGTGGTATGTGAAAAGAACACACATTTCAATGACTCTGGTTGTTGTTAGTAAAAAGAAAACACATGCAATGACACTGGTGGATCCATGTGTGGTCTCTGAAGGGAACACACATGCAATGACTCTAGTTATTTTTAGTAAAAAGAGCACACATGCAATGACACTAGTGGATCCATAGGTGGATTGTGCAAAGAACACACATGCAATGACACTGGTGGATCCATATGTGGTATGTGAAAAGAACACACATGCAATGACTCTGGTTGTTGTTAGTAAAAAGAGCACACATGCAATGACACTAGTGGATCCATAGGTGGATTGTGAAAAGAACACACATGCAATGACTCGGGTGGATCCATATGTGGTATGTGAAAAGAACACACATTTCAATGACTCTGGATGTTTTTAGTAAAAAGAACACACATGCAATGACACTGGAGGATCCATGTGTGGTCTCTGAAGAGAACACGAATCTCACTGACTCTGGTTGTTGTTAGTAAAAATAACACACATGCAATGACATTGGTGGATCCATGTGTGGTCTCTAAAAATAAACACATGCAATGACTCTGGTTGTTGTTAGTAAAAAGAGCACACATGCAATGACACTGGTGGATCCATAGGTGGATTGTGAAAAGAACACACATGCAATGACTCTGGTGGATCCATATGTGGTATGTGAAAAGAACACACATTTCAATGACTCTGGTTGTTGTTAGTAAAAAGAGCACACATGCAATGACACTAGTGGATCCATGTGTGGTCTTTGAAGAGAACACACATTTCAATGACTCTGGTTGTTGTTAGTAAAAAGAGCACACATGCAATGACACTTGTGGATCCATAGGTGGATTGTGAAAAGAACACACATGAAATGCCACCAGTTGTTATGACACTGGTGGATCCATATGTGGTATGTGAAAATAACACACATGCAATGACTCTGGTTGTTGTTAGTAAAAAGAACACACGTACAATGACACTGGTGGATCCATGTGTGGTCTCTGAAGAGAACACACATTTCAATGACTCTGGTGGATCCATATGTGGTATGTGAAACGAGCACACATGAAATGACTCTGGTTGTTGTTAGTAAAAAGAACACACATGCAGTGACACTGGTGGATCCATGTGTGGTCTCTGAACAGAAGACACATTTCAATGACTCTGGTTGTTTTTAGTAAAAAAAGAGTACACATGCAATGACACTGGTGGATCCATAGGTGGATTGTGAAAAGAACACACATGCAATGACACTGGTGGATCCATATGTGGTATGTGAAAAGAACAAACATTTCAATGACTCTGGTTGTTGTTAGTAAAAAGAGCACAAATGCAATGACACTGGTGGATCCATAGGTGGATTGTGAAAAGAACACACATGCAATGACTCTGGTGGATCCATATGTGGTATGTGAAAAGAACACACATTTCAATGACTCTGGTTGTTGTTAGTAAAAAGAGCACACATGCAATGACACTAGTGGATCCATGTGTGGTCTCTGAAGAGAACACACATTTCAATGACTCTTGTTGTTGTTAGTAAAAAGAGCACACATGCAATGACACTTGTGGATCCCTAGGTGGATTGTGAAAAGAACACACATGAAATGCCTCCAGTTGTTAGTAAAAAGAACACACATTTCAATGACACTGGTGGATCCATATGTGGTATGTGAAAATAACACACATGCAATGACTCTGGTTGTTGTTAGTAAAAAGAACACACGTACAATGACACTGGTGGATCCATGTGTGGTCTCTGAAGAGAACACACATTTCAATGACTCTGGTGGATCCATATGTGGTATGTGAAACAAGCACACATGAAATGACTCTGGTTGTTGTTAGTAAAAAGAACACACATGTAGTGACACTGGTGGATCCATGTGTGGTCTCTGAACAGAAGACACATTTCAATGACTCTGGTTGTTTTTAGTAAAAAAGAGTACACATGCAATGACACTGGTGGATCCATAGGTGGATTGTGAAAAGAACACACATGCAATGACACTGGTGGATCCATATGTGGTATGTGAAAAGAACACACATTTCAATGACTCTGGTTGTTGTTAGTAAAAAGAAAACACATGCAATGACACTGGTGGATCCATGTGTGGTCTCTGAAGGGAACACACATGCAATGACTCTAGTTATTTTTAGTAAAAAGAGCACACATGCAATGACACTAGTGGATCCATAGGTGGATTGTGCAAAGAACACACATGCAATGACACTGGTGGATCCATATGTGGTATGTGAAAAGAACACACATGCAATGACTCTGGTTGTTGTTAGTAAAAAGAGCACACATGCAATGACACTAGTGGATCCATAGGTGGATTGTGAAAAGAACACACATGCAATGACTCGGGTGGATCCATATGTGGTATGTGAAAAGAACACACATTTCAATGACTCTGGATGTTTTTAGTAAAAAGAACACACATGCAATGACACTGGTGGATCCATGTGTGGTCTCTGAAGAGAACACGAATCTCACTGACTCTGGTTGTTGTTAGTAAAAATAACACACATGCAATGACATTGGTGGATCCATGTGTGGTCTCTAAAAATAAACACATGCAATGACTCTGGTTGTTGTTAGTAAAAAGAGCACACATGCAATGACACTGGTGGATCCATAGGTGGATTGTGAAAAGAACACACATGCAATGACTCTGGTGGATCCATATGTGGTATGTGAAAAGAACACACATTTCAATGACTCTGGTTGTTGTTAGTAAAAAGAGCACACATGCAATGACACTAGTGGATCCATGTGTGGTCTCTGAAGAGAACACACATTTCAATGACTCTGGTTGTTGTTAGTAAAAAGAGCACACATGCAATGACACTTGTGGATCCATAGGTGGATTGTGAAAAGAACACACATGAAATGCCACCAGTTGTTAGTAAAAAGAACACACATTTCAATGACACTGGTGGATCCATATGTGGTATGTGAAAATAACACACATGCAATGACTCTGGTTGTTGTTAGTAAAAAGAACACACGTACAATGACACTGGTGGATCCATGTGTGGTCTCTGAAGAGAACACACATTTCAATGACTCTGGTGGATCCATATGTGGTATGTGAAACGAGCACACATGAAATGACTCTGGTTGTTGTTAGTAAAAAGAACACACATGCAGTGACACTGGTGGATCCATGTGTGGTCTCTGAACAGAAGACACATTTCAATGACTCTGGTTGTTTTTAGTAAAAAAGAGTACACATGCAATGACACTGGTGGATCCATAGGTGGATTGTGAAAAGAACACACATGCAATGACACTGGTGGATCCATATGTGGTATGTGAAAAGAACAAACATTTCAATGACTCTGGTTGTTGTTAGTAAAAAGAGCACAAATGCAATGACACTGGTGGATCCATAGGTGGATTGTGAAAAGAACACACATGCAATGACTCTGGTGGATCCATATGTGGTATGTGAAAAGAACACACATTTCAATGACTCTGGTTGTTGTTAGTGAAAAGAGCACACATGCAATGACACTAGTGGATCCATGTGTGGTCTCTGAAGAGAACACACATTTCAATGACTCTGGTTGTTGTTAGTAAAAAGAGCACACATGCAATGACACTTGTGGATCCCTAGGTGGATTGTGAAAAGAACACACATGAAATGCCTCCAGTTGTTAGTAAAAAGAACACACATTTCAATGACACTGGTGGATCCATATGTGGTATGTGAAAATAACACACATGCAATGACTCTGGTTGTTGTTAGTAAAAAGAACACACGTACAATGACACTGGTGGATCCATGTGTGGTCTCTGAAGAGAACACACATTTCAATGACTCTGGTGGATCCATATGTGGTATGTGAAACGAGCACACATGAAATGACTCTGGTTGTTGTTAGTAAAAAGAACACACATGTAGTGACACTGGTGGATCCATGTGTGGTCTCTGAACAGAAGACACATTTCAATGACTCTGGTTGTTTTTAGTAAAAAGAGTACACATGCAATGACACTGGTGGATCCATAGGTGGATTGTGAAAAGAACACACATGCAATGACACTGGTGGATCCATATGTGGTATGTGAAAAGAACACACATTTCAATGACTCTGGTTGTTGTTAGTCAAAAGAAAACACATGCAATGACACTGGTGGATCCATGTGTGGTCTCTGAAGGGAACACACATGCAATGGCTCTAGTTATTTTTAGTAAAAAGAGCACACATGCAATGACACTAGTGGATCCATAGGTGGATTGTGCAAAGAACACACATGCAATGACACTGGTAGATCCATATGTGGTATGTGAAAAGAACACACATGCAATGACTCTGGTTGTTGTTAGTAAAAAGAGCACACATGCAATGACACTAGTGGATCCATAGGTGGATTGTGAAAAGAACACACATGCAATGACTCGGGTGGATCCATATGTGGTATGTGAAAAGAACACACATTTCAATGACTCTGGATGTTTTTAGTAAAAAGAACACACATGCAATGACACTGGTGGATCCATGTGTGGTCTCTGAAGAGAACACGAATCTCACTGACTCTGGTTGTTGTTAGTAAAAATAACACACATGCAATGACATTGGTGGATCCATGTGTGGTCTCTAAAAATAAACACATGCAATGACTCTGGTTGTTGTTAGTAAAAAGAGCACACATGCAATGACACTGGTGGATCCATAGGTGGATTGTGAAAAGAACACACATGCAATGACATTGGTGGATCCACGTGTGGTCTCTGAAGAGAACACACATTTCAATGACTCTGGTTGTTAGTAAAAAGAGCAAACATGCAATGACACTTGTGGATCCATAGGTGGATTGTGAAAAGAACACACATGAAATGACTCCAGTTGTTAGTAAAAAGAACACACATTTCAATGACACTGGTGGATCCATATGTGGTATGTGAAAATAACATACATGCAATGACTCTGGTTGTTGTTAGTAAAAAGAACACACGTACAATGACACTGGTGGATCCATGTGTGGTATCTGAAGAGAACACACATTTCAATGACTCTGGTGGATCCATATGTGGTATGTGAAACGAGCATACATGAAATGACTCTAGTTGTTGTTAGTAAAAAGAACACACACGCAGTGACACTGGTGGATCCATGTGTGGTCCCTGAAAAGAAGACACATTTCAATGACTCTGGTTGTTTTTAGTAAAAAAGAGTACACATGCCATGACACTGGTGGATCCATAGGTGGATTGTGAAAAGAACACACATGCAATGACACTGGTGGATCCATATGTGGTATGTGAAAAGAACACACATTTCAATGACTCTGGTTGTTATTAGTAAAAAGAAAACACATGCAATGACACTGATGGATCCATGTGTGGTCTCTGAAGGGAACACACATGCAATGACTCTAGTTATTTTTAGTAAAAAGAGCACACATGCAATGACACTAGTGGATCCATAGGTGGATTGTGCAAAGAACACACATGCAATGACACTGGTGGATCCATATGTGGTATGTGAAAAGAACACACATGCAATGACTCTGGTTGTTGTTAGTAAAAAGAGCACACATGCAATGACACTAGTGGATCCATAGGTGGATTGTGAAAAGAACACACATGCAATGACTCGGGTGGATCCATATGTGGTATGTGAAAAGAACACACATTTCAATGACTCTGGATGTTTTTAGTAAAAAGAACACACATGCAATGACACTGGTGGATCCATGTGTGGTCTCTGAAGAGAACACGAATCTCACTGACTCTGGTTGTTGTTAGTAAAAATAACACACATGCAATGACATTGGTGGATCCATGTGTGGTCTCTAAAAATAAACACATGCAATGACTCTGGTTGTTGTTAGTAAAAAGAGCACACATGCAATGACACTGGTGGATCCATAGGTGGATTGTGAAAAGAAGACACATGCAATGACACTGGTGGATCCATATGTGGTCTCTGAAGAGAACACACATTTCAATGACTCTGGTTGTTGTTAGTAAAAAGAGCGCACATGCAATGATACCAGTGGATCCATGTGTGGTCTCTGAAGAGAACACACATTTCAATGACTCTGGTTATTGTTAGTAAAAAGAGCACACATGCAATGAGACTTGTGGATCCATAGGTGGATTGTGAAAAGAATACACATGAAATGACTCCAGTTGTTAGTAAAAAGAACACACATTTCAATGACACTGGTGGATCCATATGTGGTATGTGAAAATAACACGCATGCAATGACACTGGTTGTTGTTAGTAAAAAGAACACACGTACAATGACACTGGTGGATCCATGTGTGGTCTCTGAAGAGACCAGACATTTCAATGACTCTGGTGGATCCATATGTGGTATGTGAAACGAGCACACATGAAATGACTCTGGTTGTTAGTAGTAAAAAGAACACACATGCAGTGACACTGGTGGATCTATGTGTGGTCTCTGAACAGAAGACACATTTCAATGACTCTGGTTGTTTTTAGTAAAAAAGAGTACACATGCAATGACACTGGTGGATCCATAGGTGGATTGTGAAAAGAACACACATGCAATGACTCTGGTGGATCCATATGTGGTATGTGAAAAGAACACACATTTCAATGACTCTGGTTGTTGTTAGTAAAAAGAGCACACATGCAATGACACTAGTGGATCCATGTGTGGTCTCTGAAGAGAACACACATTTCAATGACTCTGGTTGTTGTTAGTAAAAAGAGCACACATGCAATGACACTTGTGGATCCATAGGTGGATTGTGAAAAGAACACACATGAAATGCCTCCAGTTGTTAGTAAAAAGAACACACATTTCAATGACACTGGTGGATCCATATGTGGTATGTGAAAATAACACACATGCAATGACTCTGGTTGTTGTTAGTAAAAAGAACACACGTACAATGACACTGGTGGATCCATGTGTGGTCTCTAAAGAGAACACACATTTCAATGACTCTGGTGGATCCATATGTGGTATGTGAAACGAGCACACATGAAATGACTCTGGTTGTTGTTAGTAAAAAGAACACACATGCAGTGACACTGGTGGATCCATGTGTGGTCTCTGAACAGAAGACACATTTCAATGACTCTGGTTGTTTTTAGTAAAAAAGAGTACACATGCAATGACACTGGTGGATCCATAGGTGGATTGTGAAAAGAACACACATGCAATGACACTGGTGGATCCATATGTGGTATGTGAAAAGAACAAACATTTCAATGACTCTGGTTGTTGTTAGTAAAAAGAGCACAAATGCAATGACACTGGTGGATCCATAGGTGGATTGTGAAAAGAACACACATGCAATGACTCTGGTGGATCCATATGTGGTATGTGAAAAGAACACACATTTCAATGACTCTGGTTGTTGTTAGTGAAAAGAGCACACATGCAATGACACTAGTGGATCCATGTGTGGTCTCTGAAGAGAACACACATTTCAATGACTCTGGTTGTTGTTAGTAAAAAGAGCACACATGCAATGACACTTGTGGATCCCTAGGTGGATTGTGAAAAGAACACACATGAAATGCCTCCAGTTGTTAGTAAAAAGAACACACATTTCAATGACACTGGTGGATCCATATGTGGTATGTGAAAATAACACACATGCAATGACTCTGGTTGTTGTTAGTAAAAAGAACACACGTACAATGACACTGGTGGATCCATGTGTGGTCTCTGAAGAGAACACACATTTCAATGACTCTGGTGGATCCATATGTGGTATGTGAAACGAGCACACATGAAATGACTCTGGTTGTTGTTAGTAAAAAGAACACACATGTAGTGACACTGGTGGATCCATGTGTGGTCTCTGAACAGAAGACACATTTCAATGACTCTGGTTGTTTTTAGTAAAAAGAGTACACATGCAATGACACTGGTGGATCCATAGGTGGATTGTGAAAAGAACACACATGCAATGACACTGGTGGATCCATATGTGGTATGTGAAAAGAACACACATTTCAATGACTCTGGTTGTTGTTAGTAAAAAGAAAACACATGCAATGACACTGGTGGATCCATGTGTGGTCTCTGAAGGGAACACACATGCAATGACTCTAGTTATTTTTAGTAAAAAGAGCACACATGCAATGACACTAGTGGATCCATAGGTGGATTGTGCAAAGAACACACATGCAATGACACTGGTAGATCCATATGTGGTATGTGAAAAGAACACACATGCAATGACTCTGGTTGTTGTTAGTAAAAAGAGCACACATGCAATGACACTAGTGGATCCACATGTGGATTGTGAAAAGAACACACATGCAATGACTCGGGTGGATCCATATGTGGTATGTGAAAAGAACACACATTTCAATGACTCTAGATGTTTTTAGTAAAAAGAACACACATGCAATGACACTGGTGGATCCATGTGTGGTCTCTGAAGAGAACACGAATCTCACTGACTCTGGTTGTTGCTAGTAAAAATAACACACATGCAATGACATTGGTGGATCCACGTGTGGTCTCTGAAGAGAACACACATTTCAATGACTCTGGTTGTTGTTAGTAAAAAGAGCACACATGCAATGACACTTGTGGATCCATAGGTGGATTGTGAAAAGAACACACATGAAATGACTCCAGTTGTTAGTAAAAAGAACACACATTTCAATGACACTGGTGGATCCATATGTGGTATGTGAAAATAACACACATGCAATGACTCTGGTTGTTGTTAGTAAAAAGAACACACGTACAATGACACTGGTGGATCCATGTGTGGTCTCTGAAGAGAACACACATTTCAATGACTCTGGTGGATCCATATGTGGTATGTGAAACGAGCATACATGAAATGACTCTAGTTGTTGTTAGTAAAAAGAACACACATGCAGTGACACTGGTGGATCCATGTGTGGTCCCTGAAAAGAAGACACATTTCAATGACTCTGGTTGTTTTTAGTAAAAAAGAGTACACATGCCATGACACTGGTGGATCCATAGGTGGATTGTGAAAAGAACACACATGCAATGACACTGGTGGATCCATATGTGGTATGTGAAAAGAACACACATTTCAATTACTCTGGTTGTTATTAGTAAAAAGAAAACACATGCAATGACACTGGTGGATCCATGTGTGGTCTCTGAAGGGAACACACATGCAATGACTCTAGTTATTTTTAGTAAAAAGAGCACACATGCAATGACACTAGTGGATCCATAGGTGGATTGTGCAGAGAACACACATGCAATGACACTGGTGGATCCATATGTGGTATGTGAAAAGAACACACATGCAATGACTCTGGTTGTTGTTAGTAAAAAGAGCACACATGCAATGACACTAGTGGATCCATAGGTGGATTGTGAAAAGAACACACATGCAATGACTCGGGTGGATCCATATGTGGTATGTGAAAAGAACACACATTTCAATGACTCTGGATGTTTTTAGTAAAAAGAACACACATGCAATGACACTGGTGGATCCATGTGTGGTCTCTGAAGAGAACACGAATCTCACTGACTCTGGTTGTTGTTAGTAAAAATAACACACATGCAATGACATTGGTGGATCCATGTGTGGTCTCTAAAAATAAACACATGCAATGACTCTGGTTGTTGTTAGTAAAAAGAGCACACATGCAATGACACTGGTGGATCCATAGGTGGATTGTGAAAAGAACACACATGCAATGACACTGGTGGATCCATATGTGGTCTCTGAAGAGAACACACATTTCAATGACTCTGGTTGTTGTTAGTAAAAAGAGCACACATGCAATGATACTAGTGGATCCATGTGTGGTCTCTGAAGAGAACACACATTTCAATGACTCTGGTTATTGTTAGTAAAAAGAGCACACATGCAATGAGACTTGTGGATCCATAGGTGGATTGTGAAAAGAATACACATGAAATGACTCCAGTTGTTAGTAAAAAGAACACACATTTCAATGACACTGGTGGATCCATATGTGGTATGTGAAAATAACACACATGCAATGACACTGGTTGTTGTTAGTAAAAAGAACACACGTACAATGACACTGGTGGATCCATGTGTGGTCTCTGAAGAGAACAGACATTTCAATGACTCTGGTGGATCCATATGTGGTATGTGAAACGAGCACACATGAAATGACTCTGGTTGTTAGTAGTAAAAAGAACACACATGCAGTGACACTGGTGGATCTATGTGTGGTCTCTGAACAGAAGACACATTTCAATGACTCTGGTTGTTTTTAGTAAAAAAGAGTACACATGCAATGACACTGGTGGATCCATAGGTGGATTGTGAAAAGAACACACATGCAATGACACTGGTGGATCCATATGTGGTATGTGAAAAGAACACACATTTCAATGACTCTAGTTGTTGTTAGTAAAAAGAAAACACATGCAATGACACTGGTGGATCCATCGGTGGATTGTGAAAAGAACACACATGCAATGACTCTGGTGGATCCATATGTGGTATGTGAAAAGAACACACATTTCAATGACTCTGGTTGTTGTTAGTAAAAAGAGCACACATGCAATGACACTAGTGGATCCATGTGTGGTCTCTGAAGAGAACACACATTTCAATGACTCTGGTTGTTGTTAGTAAAAAGAGCACACATGCAATGACACTTGTGGATCCATAGGTGGATTGTGAAAAGAACACACATGAAATGCCTCCAGTTGTTAGTAAAAAGAACACACATTTCAATGACACTGGTGGATCCATATGTGGTATGTGAAAATAACACACATGCAATGACTCTGGTTGTTGTTAGTAAAAAGAACACACGTACAATGGCACTGGTGGATCCATGTGTGGTCTCTGAAGAGAACACACATTTCAATGACTCTGGTGGATCCATATGTGGTTTGTGAAACGAGCACACATGAAATGACTCTGGTTGTTGTTAGTAAAAAGAACACACATGCAGTGACACTGGTGGATCCATGTATGGTCTCTGAACAGAAGACACATTTCAATGACTCTGGTTGTTTTTAGTAAAAAAGAGTACACATGCAATGACACTGGTGGATCCATAGGTGGATTGTGAAAAGAACACACATGCAATGACACTGGTGGATCCATATGTGGTATGTGAAAAGAACACACATTTCAATGACTCTGGTTGTTGTGAGTAAAAAGAAAACACATGCAATGACACTGGTGGATCCATGTGTGGTCTCTGAAGGGAACACACATGCAATGACTCTAGTTATTTTTCGTAAAAAGAGCACACAGGCAATGACACTAGTGGATCCATAGGTGGATTGTGCAAAGAACACACATGCAATGACACTGGTAGATCCATATGTGGTATGTGAAAAGAACACACATGCAATGACTCTGGTTGTTGTTAGTAAAAAGAGCACACATGCAATGACACTAGTGGATCCATAGGTGGATTGTGAAAAGAACACACATGCAATGACTCGGGTGGATCCATATGTGGTATGTGAAAAGAACACACATTTCAATGACTCTGGATGTTTTTAGTAAAAAGAACACACATGCAGTGACACTGGTAGATCCATGTGTGGTCTCTGAAGAGAACACGAATCTCACTGACTCTGGTTGTTGTTAGTAAAAATAACACACATGCAATGACATTGGTGGATCCATGTGTGGTCTCTAAAAATAAACAAATGCAATGACTCTGGTTGTTGTTAGTAAAAAGAGCACACATGTAATGACACTGGTGGATCCATAGGTGGATTGTGAAAAGAACACACATGCAATGACTCTGGTGGATCCATATGTGGTATGTGAAAAGAACACACATTTCAATGACTCTGGTTGTTGTTAGTAAAAAGAGCACACATGCAATGACACTGGTGGATCCATGTGTGGTCTCTGAAGAGAACACACATTTCAATGACTCTGGTTGTTGTTAGTAAAAAGAGCACACATGCAATGACACTTGTGGATCCATAGGTGGATTGTGAAAAGAACACACATCAAATGACTCCAGTTGTTAGTAAAAAGAACACACATTTCAATGACACTGGTGGATCCATATGTGTTATGTGAAAATAACACACATGCAATGACTCTGGTTGTTGTTAGTAAAAAGAACACACGTACAATGACACTGGTGGATCCATGTGTGGTCTCTGAAGAGAACACACATTTCAATGACTCTAGTGGATCCATATGTGGTATGTGAAACGAGCACACATGAAATGACTCTGGTTGTTGTTAGTAAAAAGAACACACATGCAGTGACACTGGTGGATCCATTTGTGGTCTCTGAACAGAAGACACATTTCAATGACTCTGGTTGTTTTTAGTAAAAAAGAGTACACATGCAATGACACTGGTGGATCCATAGGTGGATTGTGAAAAGAACACACATGCAATGACACTGGTGGATCCATATGTGGTATGTGAAAAGAACACACATTTCAATGACTCTGGTTGTTGTTAGTAAAAAGAAAACACATGCAATGACACTGGTGGATCCATGTGTGGTCTCTGAAGGGAACACACATGCAATGACTCTAGTTATTTTTAGTAAAAAGAGCACACATGCAATGACACTAGTGGATCCATAGGTGGATTGTGCAAAGAACACACATGCAATGACACTGGTAGATCCATATGTGGTATGTGAAAAGAACACACATGCAATGACTCTGGTTGTTGTTAGTAAAAAGAGCACACATGCAATGACACTAGTGGATCCATAGGTGGATTGTGAAAAGAACACACATGCAATGACTCGGGTGGATCCATATGTGGTATGTGAAAAGAACACACATTTCAATGACTGGATGTTTTTAGTAAAAAGAACACACATGCAATGACACTGGTGGATCCATGTGTGGTCTCTGAAGAGAACACGAATCTCACTGACTCTGGTTGTTGTTAGTAAAAATAACACACATGCAATGACATTGGTGGATCCATGTGTGGTCTCTAAAAATAAACACATGCAATGACTCTGGTTGTTGTTAGTAAAAAGAGCACACATGCAATGACACTGGTGGATCCATAGGTGGATTGTGAAAAGAACACACATGCAATGACTCTGGTGGATCCATATGTGGTATGTGAAAAGAACACACATTTCAATGACTCTGGTTGTTATTAGTAAAAAGAGCACACATGCAATGACACTAGTGGATCCATGTGTGGTCTCTGAAGAGAACACACATTTCAATGACTCTGGTTGTTGTTAGTAAAAAGAGCACACATGCAATGACACTTGTGGATCCATAGGTGGATTGTGAAAAGAACACACATGAAATGACTCCAGTTGTTAGTAAAAAGAACACACATTTCAATGACACTGGTGGATCCATTTGTGGTATGTGAAAATAACACACATGCAATGACTCTGGTTGTTGTTGGTAAAAAGAACACACGTACAATGACACTGGTGGATCCATGTGTGGTCTCTGAAGAGAACACACATTTCAATGACTCTGGTGGATCCATATGTGGTATGTGAAACGAGCACACATGAAATGACTCTGGTTGTTGTTAGTAAAAAGAACACATATGCAGTGACACTGGTGGATCCATGTGTGGTCTCTGAACAGAAGACACATTTCAATGACTCTGGTTGTTTTTAGTAAAAAAGAGTACACATGCAATGACACTGGTGGATCCATAGGTGGATTGTGAATAGAACACACATGCAATGACATTGGTGGATCCATATGTGGTATGTGAAAAGAACACACATTTCAATGACTCTGGTTGTTGTTAGTAAAAAGAAAACACATGCAATGACACTGATGGATCCATGTGTGGTCTCTGAAGGGAACACACATGCAATGACTCTAGTTATTTTTAGTAAAAAGAGCACACATGCAATGACACTAGTGGATCCATAGGTGGATTTTGTAAAGAACACACATGCAATGACACTGGTAGATCCATATGTGGTATGTGAAAAGAACACACATGCAATGACTCTGGTTGTTGTTAGTAAAAAGAGCACACATGCAATGACACTAGTGGATCCATAGGTGGATTGTGAAAAGAACACACATGCAATGACTCGGGTGGATCCATATGTGGTATGTGAAAAGAACACACATTTCAATGACTCTGGATGTTTTTAGTAAAAAGAACACACATGCAATGACACTGGTGGATCCATGTGTGGTCTCTAAAGAGAACACGAATCTCACTGACTCTGGTTGTTGTTAGTAAAAATAACACACATGCAATGACATTGGTGGATCCATGTGTGGTCTCTAAAAATAAACACATGTAATGACTCTGGTTGTTGTTAGTAAAAAGAGCACACATGCAATGACACTGGTGGATCCATAGGTGGATTGTGAAAAGAACACACATGCAATGACTCTGGTGGATCCATATGTGGTATGTGAAAAGAACACACATTTCAATGACTCTGGTTGTTGTTAGTAAAAAGAGCACACATGCAATGACACTAGTGGATCCATGTGTGGTCTCTGAAGAGAACACACATTTCAATGACTCTAGTTGTTGTTAGTAAAAAGAGCACACATGCAATGACACTTGTGGATCCATAGGTGGATTGTGAAAAGAACACACATGAAATGACTCCAGTTGTTAGTAAAAAGAACACACATTTCAATGACACTGGTGGATCCATTTGTGGTATGAGAAAATAACACACATGCAATGACTCTGGTTGTTGTTGGTAAAAAGAACACACGTACAATGACACTGGTGGATCCATGTGTGGTCTCTAAAGAGAACACACATTTCAATGACTCTGGTGGATCCATATGTGGTATGTGAAACGAGCACACATGAAATGACTCTGGTTGTTGTTAGTAAAAAGAACACACATGCAGTGACACTGGTGGAACCATGTGTGGTCTCTGAACAGAAGACACATTTCAATGACTCTGGTTGCTTTTAGTAAAAAATAGTACACATGCAATGACACTGGTGGATCCATAGGTGGATTGTGAAAAGAACACACATGCAATGACACTGGTGGATCCATATGTGGTATGTGAAAATAACAAACATTTCAATGACTCTGGTTGTTGTTAGTAAAAAGAGCACACATGCAATGACACTGGTGGATCCATAGGTGGATTGTGAAAAGAACACACATGCAATGACTCTGGTGGATCCATATGTGGTATGTGAAAAGAACACACATTTCAATGACTCTGGTTGTTGTTAGTAAAAAGAGCACACATGCAATGACACTAGTGGATCCATGTGTGGTCTCTGAAGAGAACACACATTTCAATGACTCTGGTTGTTGTTAGTAAAAAGAGCACACATGCAATGACACTTGTGGATCCATAGGTGGATTGTGAAAAGAACACACATGAAATGCCTCCAGTTGTTAGTAAAAAGAACACACATTTCAATGACACTGGTGGATCCATGTGTGGTCTCTGAAGGGAACACACATGCAATGACTCTAGTTATTTTTCGTAAAAAGAGCACACAGGCAATGACACTAGTGGATCCATAGGTGGATTGTGCAAAGAACACACATGCAATGACACTGGTAGATCCATATGTGGTATGTGAAAAGAACACACATGCAATGACTCTGGTTGTTGTTAGTAAAAAGAGCACACATGCAATGACACTAGTGGATCCATAGGTGGATTGTGAAAAGAACACACATGCAATGACTCGGGTGGATCCATATGTGGTATGTGAAAAGAACACACATTTCAATGACTCTGGATGTTTTTAGTAAAAAGAACACACATGCAGTGACACTGGTAGATCCATGTGTGGTCTCTGAAGAGAACACGAATCTCACTGACTCTGGTTGTTGTTAGTAAAAATAACACACATGCAATGACATTGGTGGATCCATGTGTGGTCTCTAAAAATAAACAAATGCAATGACTCTGGTTGTTGTTAGTAAAAAGAGCACACATGCAATGACACTGGTGGATCCATAGGTGGATTGTGAAAAGAACACACATGCAATGACTCTGGTGGATCCATATGTGGTATGTGAAAAGAACACACATTTCAATGACTCTGGTTGTTGTTAGTAAAAAGAGCACACATGCAATGACACTGGTGGATCCATGTGTGGTCTCTGAAGAGAACACACATTTCAATGACTCTGGTTGTTGTTAGTAAAAAGAGCACACATGCAATGACACTTGTGGATCCATAGGTGGATTGTGAAAAGAACACACATCAAATGACTCCAGTTGTTAGTAAAAAGAACACACATTTCAATGACACTGGTGGATCCATATGTGGTATGTGAAAATAACACACATGCAATGACTCTGGTTGTTGTTAGTAAAAAGAACACACGTACAATGACACTGGTGGATCCATGTGTGGTCTCTGAAGAGAACACACATTTCAATGACTCTGGTGGATCCATATGTGGTATGTGAAACGAGCACACATGAAATGACTCTGGTTGTTGTTAGTAAAAAGAACACACATGCAGTGACACTGGTGGATCCATGTGTGGTCTCCGAACAGAAGACACATTTCAATGACTCTGGTTGTTTTTAGTAAAAAAGAGTACACATGCAATGACACTGGTGGATCCATAGGTGGATTGTGAATAGAACACACATGCAATGACACTGGTGGATCCATATGTGGTATGTGAAAAGAACACACATTTCAATGACTCTGGTTGTTGTTAGTAAAAAGAAAACACATGCAATGACACTGATGGATCCATGTGTGGTCTCTGAAGGGAACACACATGCAATGACTCTAGTTATTTTTAGTAAAAAGAGCACACATGCAATGACACTAGTGGATCCATAGGTGGATTTTGTAAAGAACACACATGCAATGACACTGGTAGATCCATATGTGGTATGTGAAAAGAACACACATGCAATGACTCTGGTTGTTGTTAGTAAAAAGAGCACACATGCAATGACACTAGTGGATCCATAGGTGGATTGTGAAAAGAACACACATGCAATGACTCGGGTGGATCCATATGTGGTATGTGAAAAGAACACACATTTCAATGACTCTGGATGTTTTTAGTAAAAAGAACACACATGCAATGACACTGGTGGATCCATGTGTGGTCTCTAAAGAGAACACGAATCTCACTGACTCTGGTTGTTGTTAGTAAAAATAACACACATGCAATGACATTGGTGGATCCATGTGTGGTCTCTAAAAATAAACACATGTAATGACTCTAGTTGTTGTTAGTAAAAAGAGCACACATGCAATGACACTGGTGGATCCATAGGTGGATTGTGAAAAGAACACACATGCAATGACTCTGGTGGATCCATATGTGGTATGTGAAAAGAACACACATTTCAATGACTCTGGTTGTTTTCTAGTAAAAAGAGCACACATGCAATGACACTAGTGGATCCATGTGTGGTCTCTGAAGAGAACACACATTTCAATGACTCTAGTTGTTGTTAGTAAAAAGAGCACACATGCAATGACACTTGTGGATCCATAGGTGGATTGTGAAAAGAACACACATGAAATGACTCCAGTTGTTAGTAAAAAGAACACACATTTCAATGACACTGGTGGATCCATTTGTGGTATGAGAAAATAACACACATGCAATGACTCTGGTTGTTGTTGGTAAAAAGAACACACGTACAATGACACTGGTGGATCCATGTGTGGTCTCTGAAGAGAACACACATTTCAATGACTCTGGTGGATCCATATGTGGTATGTGAAACGAGCACACATGAAATGACTCTGGTTGTTGTTAGTAAAAAGAACACACATGCAGTGACACTGGTGGAACCATGTGTGGTCTCTGAACAGAAGACACATTTCAATGACTCTGGTTGCTTTTAGTAAAAAATAGTACACATGCAATGACACTGGTGGATCCATAGGTGGATTGTGAAAAGAACACACATGCAATGACACTGGTGGATCCATATGTGGTATGTGAAAATAACAAACATTTCAATGACTCTGGTTGTTGTTAGTAAAAAGAGCACACATGCAATGACACTGGTGGATCCATAGGTGGATTGTGAAAAGAACACACATGCAATGACTCTGGTGGATCCATATGTGGTATGTGAAAAGAACACACATTTCAATGACTCTGGTTGTTGTTAGTAAAAAGAGCACACATGCAATGACACTAGTGGATCCATGTGTGGTCTCTGAAGAGAACACACATTTCAATGACTCTGGTTGTTGTTAGTAAAAAGAGCACACATGCAATGACACTTGTGGATCCATAGGTGGATTGTGAAAAGAACACACATGAAATGCCTCCAGTTGTTAGTAAAAAGAACACACATTTCAATGACACTGGTGGATCCATGTGTGGTCTCTGAAGGGAACACACATGCAATGACTCTAGTTATTTTTCGTAAAAAGAGCACACAGGCAATGACACTAGTGGATCCATAGGTGGATTGTGCAAAGAACACACATGCAATGACACTGGTAGATCCATATGTGGTATGTGAAAAGAACACACATGCAATGACTCTGGTTGTTGTTAGTAAAAAGAGCACACATGCAATGACACTAGTGGATCCATAGGTGGATTGTGAAAAGAACACACATGCAATGACTCGGGTGGATCCATATGTGGTATGTGAAAAGAACACACATTTCAATGACTCTGGATGTTTTTAGTAAAAAGAACACACATGCAGTGACACTGGTAGATCCATGTGTGGTCTCTGAAGAGAACACGAATCTCACTGACTCTGGTTGTTGTTAGTAAAAATAACACACATGCAATGACATTGGTGGATCCATGTGTGGTCTCTAAAAATAAACAAATGCAATGACTCTGGTTGTTGTTAGTAAAAAGAGCACACATGCAATGACACTGGTGGATCCATAGGTGGATTGTGAAAAGAACACACATGCAATGACTCTGGTGGATCCATATGTGGTATGTGAAAAGAACACACATTTCAATGACTCTGGTTGTTGTTAGTAAAAAGAGCACACATGCAATGACACTGGTGGATCCATGTGTGGTCTCTGAAGAGAACACACATTTCAATGACTCTGGTTGTTGTTAGTAAAAAGAGCACACATGCAATGACACTTGTGGATCCATAGGTGGATTGTGAAAAGAACACACATCAAATGACTCCAGTTGTTAGTAAAAAGAACACACATTTCAATGACACTGGTGGATCCATATGTGGTATGTGAAAATAACACACATGCAATGACTCTGGTTGTTGTTAGTAAAAATAACACACGTACAATGACACTGGTGGATCCATGTGTGGTCTCTGAAGAGAACACACATTTCAATGACTCTGGTGGATCCATATGTGGTATGTGAAACGAGCACACATGAAATGACTCTGGTTGTTGTTAGTAAAAAGAACACACATGCAGTGACACTGGTGGATCCATGTGTGGTCTCTGAACAGAAGACACATTTCAATGACTCTGGTTGTTTTTAGTAAAAAAGAGTACACATGCAATGACACTGGTGGATCCATAGGTGGATTGTGAAAAGAACACACATGCAATGACACTGGTGGATCCATATGTGGTATGTGAAAAGAACACACATTTCAATGACTCCGGTTGTTGTTAGTAAAAAGAAAACACATGCAATGACACTGGTGGATCCATGTGTGGTCTCTGAAGGGAACACACATGCAATGACTCTAGTTATTTTTAGTAAAAAGAGCACACATGCAATGACACTAGTGGATCCATAGGTGGATTGTGCAAAGAACACACATGCAATGACACTGGTAGATCCATATGTGGTATGTGAAAAGAACACACATGCAATGACTCTGGTTGTTGTTAGTAAAAAGAGCACACATGCAATGACACTAGTGGATCCATAGGTGGATTGTGAAAAGAACACACATGCAATGACTCGGGTGGATCCATATGTGGTATGTGAAAAGAACACACATTTCAATGACTCTGGATGTTTTTAGTAAAAAGAACACACATGCAATGACACTGGTGGATCCATGTGTGGTCTCTGAAGAGAACACGAATCTCACTGACTCTGGTTGTTGTTAGTAAAAATAACACACATGCAATGACATTGGTGGATCCATGTGTGGTCTCTAAAAATAAACACATGCAATGACTCTGGTTGTTGTTAGTAAAAAGAGCACACATGCAATGACACTGGTGGATCCATAGGTGGATTGTGAAAAGAACACACATGCAATGACTCTGGTGGATCCATATGTGGTATGTGAAAAGAACACACATTTCAATGACTCTGGTTGTTATTAGTAAAAAGAGCACACATGCAATGACACTAGTGGATCCATGTGTGGTCTCTGAAGAGAACACACATTTCAATGACTCTGGTTGTTGTTAGTAAAAAGAGCACACATGCAATGACACTTGTGGATCCATAGGTGGATTGTGAAAAGAACACACATGAAATGACTCCAGTTGTTAGTAAAAAGAACACACATTTCAATGACACTGGTGGATCCATTTGTGGTATGTGAAAATAACACACATGCAATGACTCTGGTTGTTGTTGGTAAAAAGAACACACGTACAATGACACTGGTGGATCCATGTGTGGTCTCTGAAGAGAACACACATTTCAATGACTCTGGTGGATCCATATGTGGTATGTGAAACGAGCACACATGAAATGACTCTGGTTGTTGTTAGTAAAAAGAACACATATGCAGTGACACTGGTGGATCGATGTGTGGTCTCTGAACAGAAGACACATTTCAATGACTCTGGTTGTTTTTAGTAAAAAAGAGTACACATGCAATGACACTGGTGGATCCATAGGTGGATTGTGAATAGAACACACATGCAATGACACTGGTGGATCCATATGTGGTATGTGAAAAGAACACACATTTCAATGACTCTGGTTGTTGTTAGTAAAAAGAAAACACATGCAATGACACTGATGGATCCATGTGTGGTCTCTGAAGGGAACACACATGCAATGACTCTAGTTATTTTTAGTAAAAAGAGCACACATGCAATGACACTAGTGGATCCATAGGTGGATTTTGTAAAGAACACACATGCAATGACACTGGTAGATCCATATGTGGTATGTGAAAAGAACACACATGCAATGACTCTGGTTGTTGTTAGTAAAAAGAGCACACATGCAATGACACTAGTGGATCCATAGGTGGATTGTGAAAAGAACACACATGCAATGAATCGGGTGGATCCATATGTGGTATGTGAAAAGAACACACATTTCAATGACTCTGGATGTTTTTAGTAAAAAGAACACACATGCAATGACACTGGTGGATCCATGTGTGGTCTCTGAAGAGAACACGAATCTCACTGACTCTGGTTGTTGCTAGTAAAAATAACACACATGCAATGACATTGGTGGATCCATGTGTGGTCTCTAAAAATAAACACATGCAATGACTCTGGTTGTTGTTAGTAAAAAGAGCACACATGCAATGACACTGGTGGATCCATAGGTGGATTGTGAAAAGAACACACATGCAATGACTCTGGTGGATCCATATGTGGTATGTGAAAAGAACACACATTTCAATGACTCTGGTTGTTGTTAGTAAAAAGAGCACACATGCAATGATACCAGTGGATCCATGTGTGGTCTCTGAAGAGAACACACATTTCAATGACTCTGGTTGTTGTTAGTAAAAAGAGCATACATGCAATGACACTTGTGGATCCATAGGTGGATTGTGAAAAGAACACACATGCAATGACACTGGTGGATCCATGTGTGGTCTCTGAAGAGAACAGACATTTCAATGACTCTGGTGGATCCATATGTGGTATGTGAAACGAGCACACATGAAATGACTCTGGTTGTTGTTAGTAAAAAGAACACACATGCAGTGACACTGGTGGATCCATGTGTGGTCTCTGAACAGAAGACACATTTCAATGACTCTGGTTGTTTTTAGTAAAAAAGAGTACACATGCAATGACACTGGTGGATCCATAGGTGGATTGTGAAAAGAACACACATGCAATGACACTAGTGGATCCATATGTGGTATGTGAAAAGAACACACATTTCAATGACTCTGGTTGTTGTTAGTAAAAAGAAAACACATGCAATGACACTGGTGGATCCATAGGTGGATTGTGAAAAGAACACACATGCAATGACTCTGGTGGATCCATATGTGGTATGTGAAAAGAACACACATTTCAATGACTCTGGTTGTTGTTAGTAAAAAGAGCACACATGCAATGACACTAGTGGATCCATGTGTGGTCTCTGAAGAGAACACACATTTCAATGACTCTGGTTGTTGTTAGTAAAAAGAACACACGTACAATGACACTGGTGGATCCATGTGTGGTCTCTGAAGAGAACAGACATTTCAATGACTCTGGTGGATCCATAGGTGGATTGTGAAAAGAACACACATGCAATGACACTGGTGGATCCATATGTGGTATGTGAAAAGAACACACATTTCAATGACTCTGGTTGTTGTTAGTAAAAAGAAAACACATGCAATGACACTGGTGGATCCATAGGTGGATTGTGAAAAGAACACACATGCAATGACTCTGGTGGATCCATATGTGGTATGTGAAAAGAACACACATTTCAATGACTCTGGTTGTTGTTAGTAAAAAGAGCACACATGCAATGACACTAGTGGATCCATGTGTGGTCTCTGAAGAGAACACACATTTCAATGACTCTGGTTGTTGTTAGTAAAAAGAGCACACATGCAATGACACTTGTGGATCCATAGGTGGATTGTGAAAAGAACACACATGAAATGCCTCCAGTTGTTAGTAAAAAGAACACACATTTCAATGACACTGGTGGATCCATATGTGGTATGTGAAAATAACACACATGCAATGACTCTGGTTGTTGTTAGTAAAAAGAACACACGTACAATGACACTGGTGGATCCATGTGTGGTCTCTGAAGAGAACACACATTTCAATGACTCTGGTGGATCCATATGTGGTATGTGAAACGAGCACACATGAAATGACTCTGGTTGTTGTTAGTAAAAAGAACACACATGCAGTGACACTGGTGGATCCATGTGTGGTCTCTGAACAGAAGACACATTTCAATGACTCTGGTTGTTTTTAGTAAAAAAGAGTACACATGCAATGACACTGGTGGATCCATAGGTGGATTGTGAAAAGAACACACATGCAATGACACTGGTGGATCCATATGTGGTATGTGAAAAGAACACACATTTCAATGACTCCGGTTGTTGTTAGTAAAAAGAACACACATGCAATGACACTGGTGCTTCCATGTGTGGTCTCTAAAGAGAACACACATGCAATGACTCTAGTTATTTTTAGTAAAAAGAGCACACATGCAATGACACTAGTGGATCCATAGGTGGATTGTGCAAAGAACACACATGCAATGACACTGGTAGATCCATATGTGGTATGTGAAAAGAACACACATGCAATGACTCTGGTTGTTGTTAGTAAAAAGAGCACACATGCAATGACACTAGTGGATCCATAGGTGGATTGTGAAAAGAACACACATGCAATGACTCGGGTGGATCCATATGTGGTATGTGAAAAGAACACACATTTCAATGACTCTGGATGTTTTTAGTAAAAAGAACACACATGCAATGACACTGGTGGATCCATGTTTGGTCTCTGAAGAGAACACGAATCTCACTGACTCTGGTTGTTGTTAGTAAAAATAACACACATGCAATGACATCGGTGGATCCATGTGTGGTCTCTAAAAATAAACACATGCAATGACTCTGGTTGTTGTTAGTAAAAAGAGCACACATGCAATGACACTGGTGGATCCATAGGTGGATTGTGAAAAGAACACACATGCAATGACTCTGGTGGATCCATATGTGGTATGTGAAAAGAACACACATTTCAATGACTCTGGTTGTTGTTAGTAAAAAGAGCACACATGCAATGACACTAGTGGATCCATGTGTGGTCTCTGAAGAGAACACACATTTCAATGACTCTCGTTGTTGTTAGTAAAAAGAGCACACATGCAATGACACTTGTGGATCCATAGGTGGATTGTGAAAAGAACACACATGAAATGACTCCAGTTGTTAGTAAAAAGAACACACATTTCAATGACACTGGTGGATCCATTTGTGGTATGTGAAAATAACACACATGCAATGACTCTGGTTGTTGTTGGTAAAAAGAACACACGTAGAATGACACTGGTGGATCCATGTGTGGTCTCTGAAGAGAACACACATTTCAATGACTCTGGTGGATCCATATGTGGTATGTGAAACGAGCACACATGAAATGACTCTGGTTGTTGTTAGTAAAAAGAACACACATGCAGTGACACTGGTGGAACCATGTGTGGTCTCTGAACAGAAGACACATTTCAATGACTCTGGTTGTTTTTAGTAAAAAAGAGTACACATGCAATGACACTGGTGGATCCATAGGTGGATTGTGAAAAGAACACACATGCAATGACACTGGTGGATCCATATGTGGTATGTGAAAAGAACACACATTTCAATGACTCTGGTTGTTGTTAGTAAAAAGAAAACACATGCAATGACACTGGTGGATCCATAGGTGGATTGTGAAAAGAACACACATGCAATGACTCTAGTTATTTTTAGTAAAAGGAGCACACATGCAATGACACTAGTGGATCCATAGGTGGATTGTGGAAAGAACACACATGCAATGACACTGGTGGATCCATATGTGGTATGTGAAAAGAACACACATGAAATGACTCTGGTTGTTGTTAGTAAAAAGAACACACATGCAATGACACTGGTGGATCCATGTGTGGTCTCTGAAGAGAACACACATGCAATGAGTCTGGTTGTTGTTAGTAAAAAGAGCACACATGCAATGACACTGGTGGATCCATAGGTGGATTGTGCAAAGAACACACATGCAATGACTCTGGTGGATCCATATGTGGTATCTGAAAAGAACACACATTTCAATGACTCTAGATGTTTTTAGTAAAAAGAACACACATGCAATGACACTGGTGGATCCATGTGTGGTCTCTAAAGAGAACACACGTGCAATGACTCTGGTTATTGTTAGTAAAAGGAGCATACATGCAATGACACTGGTCGATCCATAGGTGGATTGTGAAAAGAACACACATGCAATGACTCTAGTTATTTTTAGTAAAAAGAGCACACATGCAATGACACTAGTGGATCCATAAGTGGATTGTGCAAAGAACACACATGCAATGACACTGGTGGATACGTAGGTGGATTGTGAAAAGAACACACATGCAATGACTCGGGTGGATCCATATGTGGTATGTGAAAAGAACACACATTTCAATGACTCTGGATGTTTTTAGTAAAAAGAACACACATGCAATGACACTGGTGGATCCATGTGTGGTCTCTGAAGAGAACACACATCTCACTGACTCTGGTTGTTGTTAGTAAAAATAACACACATGCAATGACACTAGTGGATCCATGTGTGGTATCTAAAGATAAACACATGCAATGACTCTGGTTGTTGTTAGTAAAAACAGCACACATGCAATGACACTGGTGGATCCATAGGTGGATTGTGAAAAGAACACACATGCAATGACTCTGGTGGATCCATATGTGGTATGTGAAAAGAACACACATTTCAATGACTCTGGTTGTTGTTAGTAAAAAGAGCACACATGCAATGACACTAGTGGATCGATGTGTGGTCTCTGAAGAGAACACACATTTCAATGACTCTGGTTGTTGTTAGTAAAATGAGCACACATGCAATGACACTTATAGATCCATAGGTGGATTGTGAAAAGAACACACATGCAATGACTCCAGTTGTTAGTAAAAAGAACACACATTTCAATGACACTGGTGGATCCATATGTGGTATGTGAAAATAACACACATGCAATGACTCTGGTTGTTGTTAGTAAAAAGAACACATGTACAATGACACTGGTGGATCCATGTGTGGTCTCTGAAGAGAACACACATTTCAATGACTCTGGTGGATCCATATGTGGTATGTGAAACGAGCATACATGAAATGACTCTGGTTGTTGTTAGTAAAAAGGACACACATGCAGTGACACTGGTGGATCCATGTGTGGTCTCTGAAGAGAACACACATTTCAATGACTCTGGTTGTTTTTAGTAAAAAAGAGTACACATGCAATGACACTGGTTGTAAGATCCCTCCTTTGTAAAGGAAAAGATCCCTGTGATTGCAATGCTAGTCCCTGGATCAATGCTAGCATCCACAGTTTAAGATAAAGTACACAGATATAAAGGTCGTTTATTACAGTCATTCCAGAGATAAAACATAGTCTTTTACAACTCATGGCCAAAGGCCTAATACAAGAGTTTATGGAATAAGTAAATAAACATAAGTCTTCATCTTCATGTGCCACAGGCAAGCATGTTGAGTGTAGACTCATGACTCCTAATCATCATCAGAATAACCTGCAACATTACAAGTTACAGCCACAGAGGGTCAATACTTTGGAATAGTATTGGCAAGTGATACCTTAGTATATATTTAAGTGGACTATTATATTATATGCATTTGGCTGGTGGAGCTTAGGCTTGCTTTGCTCAAAATAGATTTTTCCCTAACTTTTGAAAATACTAAGTTTTGTTTGGCAAAAACACCCAAGGCATCTATCAATCAAAGACTCCAGATCCACTCAGGGCATCTACCAATCAATGACTGAAGAGCCTTTTAACCCTTGTTCACCCACAAGTTTTATTTAGAAATTGGAGTGATGAGATTCTTGAAGTTTCCATGTCTTGATGCTCAAATTGTCCTTTACCAGGGACATGGCTAAGTACTTAGGTTTTACACTCCGCAGAGGTGGTGCACTTTCCCCACAAGCCTTGGTTTCCCAAGACATGATCCTTCAGTAGCCTTTCCTTAGTCAAATGGACGCGCTCCAACCTATCATCCCATCTACCACCCACTATCCAAGAGACTAAGTTCTAGCATCCTAAGATCATGGCAGAGCCCATAATGCCAAGTGGTTGCACTTGAAGCTTCTCAACATTTGACATCTCAAATCTCTTTGTTTCCTGGGTGGCCATCCACAAGTGAGATACACTAAGTTAAACCATAAACATGCGCCTTGTGAACCACTCAACCAAAAACCACCAAGCAAGTCCCATTCCACCCAGGAGATTCATTAACTTAGTTGTTTTGTTAAATAAAAACAAGTCCTTAGACTTAGAATATTTTTCATAGTGTGAATATATAAACCACCCTTGTTTTCTAATAGCTAGGCTAAGCATGGCATGGTAACTTATCCTTAGGGAATTTTCCTAGCAACTCTAGCATTCTAATCTATATAGGGTTTCCCAACAACAATTGACAAAAGTAGCATGCAAGTCCTAACAAAATATCTCTAATGCATGTATAAAATATAGGAATGGAATATTCATGAAGATATCACTTGCCTTGGTAGTGTGGAGAGTAGCACTCGTCACAATCACAATCACTAGCAAAATCTACACACAAAGTTATAGCACACAATTACACACAAATATATACAAACAAAAATATTATGAATGCATGCATGCATGAAAATACTAAGTGGTGATTTTTTTGAAAACTCAACCAAGCAAGTGCATGAATACAGAAACTAAACAAGTCACAAAGTAACCAAGACAAACTTAATTAACCCTAAAACAAGTTATTAAACTAAAACTATTCTCAAAAGGCCTCAAACAAGTTTCTACAATTTAAGCCAAACTGATGGTTACTATTTGCTAAACAAAAAGGATAGGCAGAAAGGTCTTGTTTTACTGATTCCAACGGTATAAAGTTTGCAAAATTCCAACGTGGAATTCAAAAGATATAGGCAATTGAATTTGGATCAAATTTCTGGTTTTAAATCTATTTTCAGATCTAACCTAGCCACGCGTCATGTTCTTATTCGCCCGTACCGTTTCACACTGGATCGAGCTCCACAGCCGTAGGATCTAAATGAAATCTAGCGGCTCAGATCGCGTACCGCTTCGGGGTTAAGTGGATCTATCCTAGCGCTACGATACAAATCTAACGGCTGCTATTGCCCTGGCCAAGAACTGGCGGCGGAGCGGTGGCTACCGGCGGCGGAACTGTCGGTCGGCGACGGAGCGGCGCTACAGGGGGTGAGTGAGAACGAGGAGTAGCTCACCGGGATCAGGGGGTCACGGCGAAGCTCGTCGTACTCGCGGTTGGTCAAGGGGCGCTCGGGCACGTTTGCGATTGCTCGCCGGAGTGGAGGACGGCGTTGGTGCTTCGGGTGGTCGTCGTGGACGTCGCTGTGAACCACCCCAAGGCAAGGCGAGGACACGATTAGATTCACAGAGTCAAGATGGAGTTGTGTGCGTGAACTAGAAGGCGCGGGGCGGTCTGGACTTACCACTGGAGTTCGCCGGAGTTCGTGCAGACGACGGTGGCGGCCAGTCGATGATGCTGCCGGAGCTACGGTTCATGCGAGGGCAAACGAAATGTGTTAAAAGAAGCGCAGAGGCTCACTGGACTAGTTTGCAAGAACGAGAGGCCGAGGGGAGCTCAGAACTCACCGGAATTCGCCGGTGCAGTCGTCGGAGACGGCGGGGCTACAGAGAGCAATACACGCAGCCAGGTGGCGCTCTGGGTTCGGGGTTTGAGGGAGAAGAGAGAGGGGGCAGAGGGGGTTCTTATAGCCTGGTCACGAGCGAGAATTACTCGGCCAATAAATCGAATTGATGCCGCGAATTAAACACAGAAACGCCCGCGTTGATTTGGGGATGAACGGGTCGTGCGGGTGGAGACGACGCTGACGTGGAGAAGGCCCGCTTGTCAGCGAAACGCGCGAGGTGTAGGTGGGGTCTACCTGTCAGCGGCTCAGTGCGTGCGCTTGCGCGTGAGAGAAGAATAAGGAGATCCCCGGGTGGGCTTGCTGGGCTTGATTTGCTGCTGGGCCAGATTCTGGCCGCGCAGCCTTTTTCTTTTGATAAGTCCTTTTCTTTTTCTAAATTCATTTTCTGAATAGAATTTGATATGAATTCAAATCCTTTTGAATTCAAACTGCTTTGGGAATTTTTGCAGGGTTCTGTGGGTTCAAAAACAGTCATTCTAACTAAGTGGTTACCTTGCAAGGCTTGGTCAAGCTTGGGTTTCAAAGTAAACAGAGATTTGCTCTAGTTTGCAAATATTTGGAAATAGGGTTTTGAAACTATTTCTAAATTGGAATTTTGGGTTTAAATGCTACTCCTAATCTTTCCAACCATGGAGGCAAGCAAACAAGTACCTAAACATTCAAATCTCAAAGGGTGAAGGCCATTTGAGTTGAATTTGCACACATGAAATCATAGCCAAAGTGTATGCTTCTAAATGATTTTGAGAAAAACCCTAAATGAAAGAATGATGCAAGAATGATATGAATGAGTTTTGAAATATGATTTTTTTGGGATGTTACAAATCTAACCCCCTTAAAATTAATCTCGCCCTCGAGATTCGGATTGGCTAGCAAATAGGTGAGGGTGGTCTTTCCGAAGATCATCTTCTCTTTCCCATGTTGCTTCCTCTTCGGAATGATGATTCCATTGTACTTTGCAAAATTTGATAGTCTTTGTCCTTGTGACTCTTACTGCGGTCTCAAGTATCTTGATAGGCTTTTCTTCATAGGTGAGGTCACTTTCTAGTTGAACTTCCTCTAAAGATATGGTATCCTTCAAAGAGGATCCTTCCATTTCTGGATGACATTTCTTAAGCTGACTCACATGAAAAACTTTATGGACTGCTAATAAAGATGCTGGCAGTTCGATTTCATATGCAGCTTCTCCCTTGCGACTTAGAATGTTGAATGGTCCAACATATCTTGGTGCTAACTTTCCTTTGACTCCAAATCTTTTTACTCCACGAAGTGGTGATACTCTAAGATAAGCTCTATCCCCAACTTCGTAAGTGACTTCTCTACGCTTAGCATCTGCGTATCTTTTCTGTCAAGACTGTGCTATCTTCAATCTGTCTCTAACCAATTTGACCTTTTCTTCGGCGTCTTTGGTAAGGTCTGGTCCAAACAAACTTCTTTCTCCCACACCATTCCATAGCAATGGGGTGGTACACTTCCTTCCGTATAGAAACTCAAATGGTGCCATCCCAATACTAGATTGGTGACTGTTGTTGTAAGAAAACTCTGCGTAAGGCAGACTTTCATCCCAACTTGCTCCATAGTCTAGGGCACATGCCCTCAACATGTCTTCAAGAATTTGATTAGTCCTTTCTGTTTGTCCATCAGTTTCAGGATGAAAAGCAGTGCTGAATTCCAATCTCGTCCCTAAAGATTCATGAAGCTGTCTCCAAAAGTGAGAAGTGAATTGAGTTCCTCTATCAGACACAATACTCTTAGGTACACCGTGAAGGCATACAATTCTGCTCATGTAGATTTTGGCTAACTTGGCACTTGTATAAGTTGTCTTTATGGGTATAAAATGAGCCACTTTAGTTAGGCGATCTACTACTACCCATATGGAATCATACCCTGACCTGGTCCTTGGTAATCCGGTAATGAAATCCATACCAATATTTTCCCACTTCCATTCAGGAATAGGCATTGGTTGAAGCAAACCTGCTGGTTTCTGATGCTCCGCTTTCACTCTACTACACACGTCACACAAGGCAATGTGTTCGGCGATGTCCCTTTTGAGATTGTTCCACCAAAATCTTTCTTTCATATCCATGTACATTTTGGTGTTTCCTGGGTGAATAGAATACGGAGAGTTATGGGCTTCTTGCAAAATCAGTTTCCGCAATTCCGGATCTTGTGGAACACAAATACGTTTCCCGTGCCATAAAGTACCTTGTTCATCCATATGGAAACTTTTAGCTTTCCCTTGGCTAATCCTTTCCCTAATCTCTTCGATCTCTTTATCTGTCTTTTGGGCTTCTTTAATCTTATCCAACAGAGTGGGTTGAACATCCAAAGACATAAGATGTCCTTCCGGCACAATCTCCAACCTGAGTTCCTTGAATTGCTTACACAAGTCATCTGGCAATTCACCTTTGGTAAGGCCATTTACAAACGCCTTACGACTTAGAGCATCTGCTACTACATTTGCTTTACCGGGGTGGTATTGCAAACTCAAGTCGTAATCCTTGATAAGTTCTAGCCATCTCCTTTGTCTCATATTGATTTCCTTCTGGGTGAAGATATACTTCAAACTCTTATGATCGGTGAATACTTCACAACGTTTTCCCAAAAGGTAATGTCTCCATGTTTTGAGTGCATGGACAACAGCGGCTAACTCTAAATCATGAGTAGGATAATTTACTTCATGAGTTTTGAGTTGTCTCGAGGCATAAGCCACAACTTTTCTGCCTTGCATAAGTACGGCACCTAATCCTTGATGCGAAGCATCACAATACACTTGGAAATCCTTTTCTAAATCTGGTAGGCACAAAACTGGTGCTGACACAAGTCTCTTCTTTAATTCTTGAAAGCTGAGTTCACAACCTTCAGACCAAGCAAATTTCTTATCTTTCTTTAACAATTCTGTCATTGGTTTAGCAACCTTAGAAAATTTTTCAATGAACCTTCTGTAGTAACCTGCTAAACCAAGGAAACTACGAACCTCTTTTACGTTCTTAGGGGATTCCCATTCTGTCACAGCCGAAACTTTAGCAGGATCAACTGCTACACCATCCTTTGTCATAACGTGACCAAGAAATCCAACTTCCTCTAACCAAAACTCACACTTGCTGAATTTGGCATAAAGCTTATGTTCCCTTAGTTTCTCAAGTATCAAGCGTAGATGTCTTTCATGCTCTTCCTTGCTCTTGGAGTAGACTAAGATGTCATCGATGAAAACGACAACGAACTTCTCGAGAAATTCCATGAACACTTTGTTCATCATATTCATGAAGTATGCTGGAGCGTTGGTTAATCCAAAAGGCATCACAGTGTACTCATATAATCCATACCTGGTGGTGAAGGCTGTTTTAGGTATGTCTTGCTCTCTTATCTTGAGTTGAAAATAGCCTGACCGAAGATCAATCTTCGAGAACACACATGCTCCTTCTAACTGATCAAACAAGTCATTTATTCTTGGCAAAGGATATTTGTTCTTGATGGTTACCTCGTTGAGAGAACGGTAATCTATGCATAATCTTTGAGTTCTGTCTCTCTTTTCTACGAACAAAACTGGAGCTCCCCAAGATGAAGAACTTGGCTGGATGAATCCTTTCTGTAATTGTTCTCCAAGTTGTTTCTTGAGTTCCTTAAGTTCGTCAACTGACATTTTATAAGGCCTCTTAGCTCTTGGTCCAGAACCTGGTACCAAATCTATTATAAACTCCACATCTCTATCTGGTGGCATTCCTGGTAACTCTTCCGGAAACACATCCGGATACTCACACACAATTGGCACACTGTCCATGCTAACCCCCTTAAGAGAATTTAGCTTACTTCCTTTAGATTTAAAATTGGACTTAAATTTTATCCTCTTACCTTCAGGGGTTGTGAGTGAAACTATACGATTTGCACAATCCAGTACTCCCTCATACTTAGCCATCCAATCCATTCCCAAAATTACATCCAATCCTTGGGAATTCAGGATTATTAGGCTTACTGGAAACTTATGTTTTCCGATCTCTATGACTAGATCCCGGCATCCAAGACTCACTATCATATCTCCTCCCGGAGAGCTAACTTTTATCGGACACCCAATGTTTTCAGATGCAAACCCGTTTCTATCAACAAATGCTTTTGATATGAATGAATGAGATGCACCAGTATCGAAGAGTACAAATGCTGAGATGGAATTGAGTCTGAACTTACCAGCAACATCATCAGGCTCTTCAAAGACCTCCTCCACATTGATGTGGTTAACCTGTCCTTTCTGAAAAGGATTGGGCTTGTTAGGTCCTTCAAATTTCTTTTCAGTGCACTCATTAGCATAATGCCCCAGCTTCTTGCATTTGAAGCATTCAACCTGACTGATGTCCCTCTTAGACTGACTTCCACTTCCACTGTGGTGGTTCTTATGTCCACTCTTGTGATTCTTATACTTATCATTGTCATGACTGCGATGATGCTTGTTGTCATGACGGTTGTGGTTGTGGTGTTTGTTAAACTTCCCATGCTTGTGGGATCCTGAGCTGACACTATCATCATAGTGAGATCGTTTATGAGATGATCCCGAGCTATGCTTGTCGGAGTGTTTCCTCTTTCTACTCTCGACTTGTTTCATTTTATTCTCCACAATAACAGCCTTGTCACACAGCGACTGGTAAGTTGGAACATATGCCACAGACAACTGCAAATTCAGCTCATCATTTAAGCCTTCCAGAAACTTTTCCTTCCTTTTGGCATCAGTGTCAACCTCATCCGGTGCATAGCGCGCCAGATTGTTGAATTCTTCAATATATTCAGCCACGCTGTGGTGGCGCTGCTTCAGGTTGTGAAACTCCTTCTTTTTCAGGCTCATCATACCTGGTGAGATATGAGTAGTACGAAATCCGTCTTCAAAGATAGCCCAGGTCACCTCATCGATAGGAGTGGTGATCTGGAAATTGTCCCACCATGTTGCGGCTGGTCCTTCCAACAGATGTGCCGTGAACCTGACTTTTTCAGCATCTGTGCATCCCACGGTCACTAAGTCTTTGTTCACAGAACGTAGCCAATCATTGGCCACCATGGGATCAGTCGTTCCCGAAAACTTAGCTGGCCTCAGACGCAGAAATCTGGTGAGCATATCAAAACCTGGAGGGTTGTTGTTGTTGTTGTTATTGTTGTTATTGTTATTGTTGTTGTTGTTGGGTTTGTTGTTGTTGTTCTGGTTCTAGATGAACGTCGTCATCATTTGCATAAGCTGTGTCTGCGCATTCATCATTTGTTGCATTTCCGGGGTAATGTTGGGGTTGGGGTTTGTGTTTGCGCGACAGGGAGGCATCTGTGGTTTATTCATATAGAGATAAGAATGAGATACCCTTACATGATTTATGCACAATACATTGCACAAGCAAACACATTGCATGCAACACAAGGATAAAAGCTCAACAACAAGACAACAAAAGGTCTCAAAGTACAAACACACGTGGCAAGCCATCCACATGTCGGATGGTCCAAACATTAAGTTCACAAATAATAAGTGCGGTAAATAAATATAACTGAGTAGTCAAATCTACTCGTCAGCCTCAATCTCCTCCTCGACAAAGGTAAGACCTGCGTTCTCCATTGCGGTCTTGTTCTCCTCGATGGTAGTGGTCAAAGAGTCGATCTTGGCCTTGAGATCCCTCTTCTGGGAACGAAGCCTCTCAATCACTGTCTGCTGCTGCTCTAACTCGAAGTCCTTGGACTGCAGTTCCTCGGTCATATCACGAATCCTCTTGTTCCTATCCTGGACACGCTTCTCTTGACTCTTGAACTTACGGTCTTGGGTCTCGAACTTTGCCTCCATCTCCTTGACTATCTCGTCCTGCTGCGCGAAGAGTTTGTCCTTCTCGCGAAGCTGCACCTGGAGCTCGTCATTACTAAGCATGACGTTGGTCCTATCGGTATCCACGTGCCTAATAAGAGTCTCTAAGTCCTGGAGGTACAAGCGTATCGGCTCTGCTGTGACCCTCGAGTCGTCCTCAAAGTCGATGGACTCTCCGTCGTCATCTCGCCTTCCGAAGGCGTGGAAGTGAGTGCCTCTAACCTGTCGGGAGTGACGGCCTAATAGTCGTCCTATCAGATCCTGCATGACAACCTCCATGCCTCTCTCCCTGTCATCGTGCATAAGCTTGAAGACGATGGCCTCCGTAGTAGGCTCTGTCTGGCGTCCTGGCTGGTTCACCTTGAAGCCCCAAAGGTCCTTCCTCTCAAACTTGGTGAGTGGGTGCACCGTAATGATAGGAAGAGGGAGATCGAGTAAAGTAGTAAGCTCTACGATACGAGGACCAAAACGGGTAGCCTGGAACTCCTCAACAGTGCTGATGGCAATAGGCATCTATTTATAAGATTGAAAAGGTTAGAACAACACAATTTAAGATAAACAAGACAAACATTCAAACACATTCTTGGAACACATAATTCACTCAAGTCATGCATACATAATTTCATTACATCAACCAAGGTTCAAACTTATTTAAGGTATCATTTTGGAAAATAAGGTGATAGGTGGTGGTCCAACTAACGAAGTGCGCTTACAATCCTATCTCACTGGATCTCGTGGCTAACACAATGTTCCTAGTGGCAATCACCCTATCTTGTTCACATGCTTCTATCACTAAGTCTATAATATCTCCTCTTAAGGATTGGTTGGTGACTTCCAACTCTTGGGTATGTTCCTTCTCTTTCTCTAAGTCTTTTTGGAGGTTGAGCATCCTGCACTTGACTCTAGCACTTAGCTCCTTGATGGTCTTCCAAGCTGCTTCTTTTGCTGACTCAAAGAATGTGGTGTGCATAAAAGTGTCGGTGTACATGCAAAAGCCCTTTTCTTTGTGGTTGTCTTCCTTATTCTTGTACAAGTGAAGTTGCACCCACCAATACTCCACTCCATCCTCCATCACTGGAAAGCCCTTGTACACAGCTGCACCATGTACTCCCATGGTCTCCATGAGGTCCTTGAGAATCTTGGGAAACTCAGTCTCACACTCCAAGGTCATGGTCATGAGTGGTCCTTTCTTCACGGCTTCGTTGACGGAGTTCATCTACAAATAGAGATGAGAATGAGAAGATTAGAAAAGTTTACGAGAAGAATAGACAAGTGTAGAAGAAGTTAAAATTTTTCCTTAGTGGTTTCCAATCCTAGGGTCATAATCCTACAGGCAACACAGTGCTCTGATACCATCTGTAAGATCCCTCCTTTGTAAAGGAAAAGATCCCTGTGATTGCAATGCTAGTCCCTGGATCAATGCTAGCATCCACAGTTTAAGATGAAGTACACAGATACAAAGGTCGTTTATTACAGTCATTCCAGAGATAAAACATAGTCTTTTACAACTCATGGCCAAAGGCCTAATACAAGAGTTTATGGAATAAGTAAATAAACATAAGTCTTCATCTTCATGTGCCACAGGCAAGCATGTTGAGTGTAGACTCATGACTCCTAATCATCATCAGAATAACCTACAACATTACAAGTTACAGCCACAGAGGGTCAATACTTTGGAATAGTATTGGCAAGTGATACCTTAGTATATATTTAAGTGGACTATTATACTATATGCATTTGGCTGCTGGAGCTTAGGCTTGCTTTGCTCAAAATAGATTTTTCCCTAACTTTTGAAAATACTAAGTTTTGTTTGGCAAAAACACCCAAGGCATCTATCAATCAAAGACTCCAGATCCACTCAGGGCATCTACCAATCAATGACCGAAGATCCTTTTAACCCTTGTTCACCCACAAGTTTTATTTAGAAATTGGAGTGATGAGATTCTTGAAGTTTCCATGTCTTGATGCTCAAATTGTCCTTTACCAGGGACATGTCTTGATCCTTCAGTAGCCTTTCCTTAGTCAAATGGACGCGCTCCAACCTATCATCCCATCTACCACCCACTGTCCAAGAGACTAAGTTCTAGCATCCTAAGATCATGGCAGAGCCCATAATGCCAAGTGGTTGCACTTGAAGCTTCTCAACATTTGACATCTCAAATCTCTTTGTTTCCTGGGTGGCCATCCACAAGTGAGATACACTAAGGTAAACCATAAACATGGGCCTTGTGAACCACTCAACCAAAAACCACCAAGCAAGTCCCATTCCACCCAGGAGATTCATTAACTTAGTTGTTTTGTTAAATAAAAACAAGTCCTTAGACTTAGAATATTTTTCATAGTGTGAATATATAAACCACCCTTGTTTTCTAATAGCTAGGCTAAGCATGGCATGGTAACTTATCCTTAGGGAATTTTCCTAGCAACTCGAGCATTCTAATCTATATAGGGTTTCCCAACAACAATTGACAAAAGTAGCATGCAAGTCCTAACAAAATATCTCTAATGCATGTATAAAATATAGGAATGGAATATTCATGAAGATATCACTTGCCTTGGTAGTGTGGAGAGTAGCACTCGTCACAATCACAATCACTAGCAAAATCTACACACAAAGTTATAGCACACAAATATATACAAACAAAAATATTATGAATGCATGCATGCATGAAAATACTAAGTGGTGATTTTTTTGAAAACTCAACCAAGCAAGTGCATGAATACAGAAACTAAACAAGTCACAAAGTAACCAAGACAAACTTAATTAACCCTAAAACAAGTTATTAAACTAAAACTATTCTCAAAAGGCCTCAAACAAGTTTCTGCAATTTAAGCCAAACTGATGGTTACTATTTGCTAAACAAAAAGGATAGGCAGAAAGGTCTTGTTTTACTGATTCCAACGGTATAAAGTTTGCAAAATTCCAACGTGGAATTCAAAAGATATAGGCAATTGAATTTGGATCAAATTTCTGGTTTTAAATCTATTTTCAGATCTAACCTAGCCACGCGTCATGTTCTTATTCGCCCGTACCGTTTCGCACTGGATCGAGCTCCACAGCCGTAGGATCTAAATGAAATCTGGCGGCTCAGATCGCGTACCGCTTCGGGGTTAAGTGGATCTATCCTAGCGCTACGATACAGATCTAACGGCTGCTATTACCCTGGCCAAGAACGGGCGGCGGAGCGGTGGCTACCGGCGGCGGAACTGTCGGTCGGCTACGGAGGCGGCGCTACAGGGGGTGAGTGAGAACGAGGAGTAGCTCACCGGGATCAGGGGGTCACGGCGAAGCTCGTCGTACTCGCGGTTGGTCAAGGGGCGCTCGGGCACGTTTGCGATTGCTCGCCGGAGTGGAGGACGGCGTCGGTGCTTCGGGTGGTCGTCGTGGACGTCGCTGTGAACCACCCCAAGGCAAGGCGAGGACACGATTAGATTCACAGAGTCAAGATGGAGTTGTGTGCGTGAACTAGAAGGCGCGGGGCAGTCTGGACTTACCACTGGAGTTCGCCGGAGTTCGTGCAGACGACGGTGGCGGCCAGTCGATGATGCTGCCGGAGCTACGGTTCATGCGAGGGCAAACGAAATGTGTTAAAAGAAGCGCAGAGGCTCACTGGACTTGTTTGCAAGAACGAGAGGCTGAGGGGAGCTCAGAACTCACCGGAATTCGCCGGTGCAGTCGTCGGAGACGGCGGGGCTACAGAGAGCAATACACGCAGCCTGGTGGCGCTCTGGGTTCGGGGTTTGAGGGAGAAGAGAGAGCGGGCAGATGGGGTTCTTATAGCCTGGTCATGAGCGAGAATTACTCGGCCAATAAATCGAATTGACGCCGCGAATTAAACACAGAAACGCCCGCGTTGATTTGGGGATGAACGGGTCGTGCGGGTGGAGACGATGCTGACGTGGAGAAGGCCCGCCTGTCAGCGAAACGCGCGAGGTGTAGGTGGGGTCTGCCTGTCAGCGGCTCAGTGCGTGCGCTTGCGCGTGAGAGAAGAATAAGGAGATCCCCGGGTGGGCTTGCTGGGCTTGATTTGCTGCTGGGCCAGATTCTGGCCGCGCGGCCTTTTTCTTTTGATAAGTCCTTTTCTATTTCTAAATTCATTTTCTGAATAGAATTTGATATGAATTCAAATCCTTTTGAATTCAAACTGCTTTGGGAATTTTTGCAGGGTTCTGTGGGTTCAAAAACAGTCATTCTAACTAAGTGGTTACCTTGCAAGGCTTGGTCAAGCTTGGGTTTCAAAGTAAACAGAGATTTGCTCTAGTTTGCAAATATTTGGAAATAGGGTTTTGAAACTATTTCTAAATTGGAATTTTGGGTTTAAATGCTACTCCTAATCTTTCCAACCATGGAGGCAAGCAAACAAGTACCTAAACATTCAAATCTCAAAGGGTGAAGGCCATTTGAGTTGAATTTGCACACATGAAATCATAGCCAAAGTGTATGCTTCTAAATGATTTTGAGAAAAACCCTAAATGAAAGAATGATGCAAGAATGATATGAATGAGTTTTGAAATATGATTTTTTTGGGATGTTACACTGGTGGATCCATAGGTGGATTGTGAAAAGAACACACATGCAATGACACTGGTGGATCCATATGTGGTATGTGAAAAGAACAGACATTTCAATGACTCTGGTTGTTGTTAGTAAAAAGAAAACACATGCAATGACACTGGTGGATCCATGTGTGGTCTCTGAAGCGAACACACATGCAATGACTCTAGTTATTTTTAGTAAAAAGAGCACACATGCAATGACACTAGTGGATCCATAGGTGGATTGTGCAAAGAACACACATGCAATGACACTGGTGGATCCATATGTGGTATGTGAAAAGAACACACATGCAATGACTCTGGTTGTTGTTAGTAAAAAGAGCACACATGCAATGACACTAGTGGATCCATAGGTGGATTGTGAAAAGAACACACATGCAATGACTCGGGTGGATCCATATGTGGTATGTGAAAAGAACACACATTTCAATGACTCTGGATGTTTTTAGTAAAAAGAACACACATGCAATGACACTGGTGGATCCATGTGTGGTCTCTGAAGAGAACACGAATATCACTGACTCTGGTTGTTGTTAGTAAAAATAACACACATGCAATGACATTGGTGGATCCATGTGTGGTCTCTAAAAATAAACACATGCAATGACTCTGGTTGTTGTTAGTAAAAAGAGCACACATGCAATGACACTGGTGGATCCATAGGTGGATTGTGAAAAGAACACACATGCAATGACTCTGGTGGATCCATATGTGGTATGTGAAAAGAACACACATTTCAATGACTCTGGTTGTTGTTAGTAAAAAGAGCACACATGCAATGACACTAGTGGATCCATCTGTGGTCTCTGAAGAGAACACACATTTCAATGACTCTGGTTGTTTTTAGTAAAAAGAGCACACATGCAATGACACTTGTGGATCCATAGGTGGATTGTGAAAAGAACACACATGAAATGACTCCAGTTGTTAGTAAAAAGTACACACATTTCAATGACACTGGTGGATCCATATGTGGTATGTGAAAATAACACACATGCAATGACTCTGGTTGTTGTTAGTAAAAAGAACACACGTACAATGACACTGGTGGATCCATGTGTGGTCTCTGAAGAGAACACACATTTCAATGACTCTGGTGGATCCATATGTGGTATGTGAAACGAGTACACATGAAATGACTCTGGTTGTTGTTAGTAAAAAGAACACACATGCAGTGACACTAGTGGAACCATGTGTGGTCTCTGAACAGAAGACACATTTCAATGACTCTGGTTGCTTTTAGTAAAAAATAGTACACATGCAATAACACTGGTGGATCCATAGGTGGATTGTGAAAAGAACACACATGCAATGACACTGGTGGATCCATATGTGGTATGTGAAAAGAACAAACATTTCAATGACTCTGGTTGTTGTTAGTAAAAATAAAACACATGCAATGACACTGGTGGATCCATGTGTGGTCTCTGAAGAGAACACACATGCAATGAGTCTAGTTATTTTTATTAAAAAGAGCACACATGCAATGACACTGGTGGATCCATAGGTGGATTGTGGAAAGAACACACATGCAATGACACTGGTGGATCCATATGTGGTATGTGAAAAGAACACACATGAAATGACTCTGGTTGTTGTTAGTAAAAAAAACACACATGCAATGACACTGGTGGATCCATGTGTGGTCTCTAAAGAGAACACACATGCAATGACTCTGGTTGTTGTTAGTAAAAAGAGCACACATGCAATGACACTGGTGGATCCATAGGTGGATTGTGCAAAGAACACACATGCAATGACTCTGGTGGATCCATATGTGGTATCTGAAAAGAACACACATTTCAATGACTCTAGATGTTTTTAGTAAAAAGAACACACATGCAATGACACTGGTGGATCCATGTGTGGTATCTAAAGAGAACACACGCGCAATGACTCTGGTTGTTGTTAGTAAAAGGAGCATACATGCAATGACACTGGTCGATCCATAGGTGGATTGTGAAAAGAACACACATGCAATGACTCTAGTTATTTTTAGTAAAAAGAGCACACATGCAATGACACTAGTGGATCCATAGGTGGATTGTGCAAAGAACACACATGCAATGACACTGGTGGATCCGTAGGTGGATTGTGAAAAGAACACACATGCAATGACTCGGGTGGATCCATATGTGGTATGTGAAAAGAACACACATTTCAATGACTCCGGATGTTTTTAGTAAAAAGAACACACATGCAATGACACTGGTGGATCCATGTGTGGTCTCTGAAGAGAACACACATCTCACTGACTCTGGTTGTTGTTAGTAAAAATAACACACATGCAATGACACTAGTGGATCCATGTGTGGTATCTAAAGATAAACACATGCAATGACTCTGGTTGTTGTTAGTAAAAACAGCACACATGCAATAACACTGGTGGATCCATAGGTGGATTGTGAAAAGAACACACATGCAATGACTCTGGTGGATCCATATGTGGTATGTGAAAAGAACACACATTTCAATGACTCTGGTTGTTGTTAGTAAAAAGAGCACACATGCAATGACACTAGTGGATCCATGTGTGGTCTCTCAAGAGAACACACATTTCAATGACTCTGGTTGTTGTTAGTAAAATGAGCACACATGCAATGACACTTATGGATCCATAGGTGGATTGTGAAAAGAACACACATGAAATGACTCCAGTTGTTAGTAAAAAGAACACACATTTCAATGACACTGGTGGATCCATATGTGGTATGTGAAAATAACACACATGCAATGACTCTGGTTGTTGTTAGTAAAAAGAACACACGTACAATGACACTGGTGGATCCATGTGTGGTCTCTGAAGAGAACACACATTTCAATGACTCTGGTGGATCCATATGTGGTATGTGAAACGAGCATACATGAAATGACTCTGGTTGTTGTTAGTAAAAAGAACACATATGCAGTGACACTGGTGGATCCATGTGTGGTCTCTGAAGAGAACACACATTTCAATGACTCTGGTTGTTTTTAGTAAAAAAGAGTACACACATTTCAATGACTCTGGTGGATCCATATGTGGTATGTGAAACGAGCATACATGAAATGACTCTGGTTGTTGTTAGTAAAAAGAACACATATGCAGTGACACTGGTGGATCCATGTGTGGTCTCTGAAGAGAACACACATTTCAATGACTCTGGTTGTTTTTAGTAAAAAAGAGTACACATGCAATGACACTGGTGGATCCATAGGTGGATTGTGAAAAGAACACACATGCAATGACACTGGTGGATCCATATGTGGTATGTGAAAAGAACACACATTTCAATGACTCTGGTTGTTGTTAGTAAAAAGAAAACACATGCAATGACACTGGTGGATCCATGTGTGGTCTCTGAAGGGAACACACATGCAATGACTCTAGTTATTTTTAGTAAAAAGAGCACACATGCAATGACACTAGTGGATCCATAGGTGGATTGTGCAAAGAACACACATGGAATGACACTGGTGGATCCATATGTGGTATGTGAAAAGAACACACATGCAATGACTCTGGTTGTTGTTAGTAAAAAGAGCACACATGCAATGACACTAGTGGATCCATAGGTGGATTGTGAAAAGAACACACATGCAATGGCTCGGGTGGATCCATATGTGGTATGTGAAAAGAACACATATTTCAATGACTCTGGATGTTTTTAGTAAAAAGAACACACATGCAATGACACTGGTGGATCCATGTGTGGTCTCTGAAGAGAACACGAATCTCACTGACTCTGGTTGTTGTTAGTAAAAATAACACACATGCAATGACATTGGTGGATCCATGTGTGGTCTCTAAAAATAAATACATGCAATGACTCTGGTTGTTGTTAGTAAAAAGAGCACACATGCAATGACACTGGTGGATCCATAGGTGGATTGTGAAAAGAACACACATGCAATGACTCTGGTGGATCCATATGTGGTATGTGAAAAGAACACACATTTCAATGATTCTGGTTGTTGTTAGTAAAAAGAGCACACATGCAATGACACTAGTGGATCCATGTGTGGTCTTTGAAGAGAACACACATTTCAATGACTCTGGTTGTTGTTAGTAAAAAGAGCACACATGCAATGACACTTGTGGATCCATAGGTGGATTGTGAAAAGAACACACATGAAATGACTCCAGTTGTTAGTAAAAAGAACACACATTTCAATGACACTGGTGGATCCATATGTGGTATGTGAAAATAACACACATGCAATGACTCTGGTTGTTGTTAGTAAAAAGAACACACATACAATGACACTGGTGGATCCATGTGTGGTCTCTGAAGAGAACACACATTTCAATGACTCTGGTGGATCCATATGTGGTATGTGAAACGAGCACACATGAAATGACTCTGGTTGTTGTTAGTAAAAAGAACACACATGCAGTGAAACTGGTGGAACCATGTGTGGTCTCTAAACAGAAGACACATTTCAATGACTCTGGTTGCTTTTAGTAAAAAATAGTACACATGCAATTACACTGGTGGATCCATAGGTGGATTGTGAAAAGAACACACATGCAATGACAATGGTGGATCCGTATGTGGTATGTGAAAAGAACACACATTTCAATGACTCTGGTTGTTGTTAGTAAAAAGAGCACACATGCAATGACACTAGTGGATCCATGTGTTGTCTCTGAAGAGAACACACATTTCAATGACTCTGGTTGTTGTTAGTAAAAATAAAACACATGCAATGACACTGGTGGATCCATGTGTGGTCTCTAAAGATAACACACATGCAATGACTCTAGTTATTTTTAGTAAAAAGAGCACACATGCAATGACACTAGTGGATCCATAGGTGGATTGTGGAAAGAACACACATGCAATGACACTGGTGGATCCATATGTGGTATGTGAAAAGAACACACATGAAATGACTCTGGTTGTTGTTAGTAAAAAGAACACACATGCAATGACACTAGTGGATCCATAGGTGGATTGTGAAAAGAACACACATGCAATGACTCTAGTTATTTTTAGTAAAAAGAGCACACATGCAATGACACTAGTGGATCCATAGGTGGATTGTGCAAAGAACACACATGCAATGACACTGGTGGATCCGTAGGTGGATTGTGAAAAGAACACACATGCAATGACTCGGGTGGATCCATATGTGGTATGTGAAAAGAACACACATTTCAATGACTCCGGATGTTTTTAGTAAAAAGAACACACATGCAATGACACTGGTGGATCCATGTGTGGTCTCTGAAGAGAACACACATCTCACTGACTCTGGTTGTTGTTAGTAAAAATAACACACATGCAATGACACTAGTGGATCCATGTGTGGTATCTAAAGATAAACACATGCAATGACTCTGGTTGTTGTTAGTAAAAACAGCACACATGCAATAACACTGGTGGATCCATAGGTGGATTGTGAAAAGAACACACATGCAATGACTCTGGTGGATCCATATGTGGTATGTGAAAAGAACACACATTTCAATGACTCTGGTTGTTGTTAGTAAAAAGAGCACACATGCAATGACACTAGTGGATCCATGTGTGGTCTCTCAAGAGAACACACATTTCAATGACTCTGGTTGTTTTTAGTAAAAAAGAGTACACATGCAATGACACTGGTGGATCCATAGGTGGATTGTGAAAAGAACACACATGCAATGACACTGGTGGATCCATATGTGGTATGTGAAAAGAACACACATTTCAATGACTCTGGTTGTTGTTAGTAAAAAGAAAACACATGCAATGACACTGGTGGATCCATGTGTGGTCTCTGAAGGGAACACACATGCAATGACTCTAGTTATTTTTAGTAAAAAGAGCACACATGCAATGACACTAGTGGATCCATAGGTGGATTGTGCAAAGAACACACATGGAATGACACTGGTGGATCCATATGTGGTATGTGAAAAGAACACACATGCAATGACTCTGGTTGTTGTTAGTAAAAAGAGCACACATGCAATGACACTAGTGGATCCATAGGTGGATTGTGAAAAGAACACACATGCAATGGCTCGGGTGGATCCATATGTGGTATGTGAAAAGAACACATATTTCAATGACTCTGGATGTTTTTAGTAAAAAGAACACACATGCAATGACACTGGTGGATCCATGTGTGGTCTCTGAAGAGAACACGAATCTCACTGACTCTGGTTGTTGTTAGTAAAAATAACACACATGCAATGACATTGGTGGATCCATGTGTGGTCTCTAAAAATAAATACATGCAATGACTCTGGTTGTTGTTAGTAAAAAGAGCACACATGCAATGACACTGGTGGATCCATAGGTGGATTGTGAAAAGAACACACATGCAATGACTCTGGTGGATCCATATGTGGTATGTGAAAAGAACACACATTTCAATGATTCTGGTTGTTGTTAGTAAAAAGAGCACACATGCAATGACACTAGTGGATCCATGTGTGGTCTTTGAAGAGAACACACATTTCAATGACTCTGGTTGTTGTTAGTAAAAAGAGCACACATGCAATGACACTTGTGGATCCATAGGTGGATTGTGAAAAGAACACACATGAAATGACTCCAGTTGTTAGTAAAAAGAACACACATTTCAATGACACTGGTGGATCCATATGTGGTATGTGAAAATAACACACATGCAATGACTCTGGTTGTTGTTAGTAAAAAGAACACACATACAATGACACTGGTGGATCCATGTGTGGTCTCTGAAGAGAACACACATTTCAATGACTCTGGTGGATCCATATGTGGTATGTGAAACGAGCACACATGAAATGACTCTGGTTGTTGTTAGTAAAAAGAACACACATGCAGTGAAACTGGTGGAACCATGTGTGGTCTCTAAACAGAAGACACATTTCAATGACTCTGGTTGCTTTTAGTAAAAAATAGTACACATGCAATTACACTGGTGGATCCATAGGTGGATTGTGAAAAGAACACACATGCAATGACAATGGTGGATCCGTATGTGGTATGTGAAAAGAACACACATTTCAATGACTCTGGTTGTTGTTAGTAAAAAGAGCACACATGCAATGACACTAGTGGATCCATGTGTTGTCTCTGAAGAGAACACACATTTCAATGACTCTGGTTGTTGTTAGTAAAAATAAAACACATGCAATGACACTGGTGGATCCATGTGTGGTCTCTAAAGATAACACACATGCAATGACTCTAGTTATTTTTAGTAAAAAGAGCACACATGCAATGACACTAGTGGATCCATAGGTGGATTGTGGAAAGAACACACATGCAATGACACTGGTGGATCCATATGTGGTATGTGAAAAGAACACACATGAAATGACTCTGGTTGTTGTTAGTAAAAAGAACACACATGCAATGACACTAGTGGATCCATAGGTGGATTGTGAAAAGAACACACATGCAATGACTCTAGTTATTTTTAGTAAAAAGAGCACACATGCAATGACACTAGTGGATCCATAGGTGGATTGTGCAAAGAACACACATGCAATGACACTGGTGGATCCGTAGGTGGATTGTGAAAAGAACACACATGCAATGACTCGGGTGGATCCATATGTGGTATGTGAAAAGAACACACATTTCAATGACTCCGGATGTTTTTAGTAAAAAGAACACACATGCAATGACACTGGTGGATCCATGTGTGGTCTCTGAAGAGAACACACATCTCACTGACTCTGGTTGTTGTTAGTAAAAATAACACACATGCAATGACACTAGTGGATCCATGTGTGGTATCTAAAGATAAACACATGCAATGACTCTGGTTGTTGTTAGTAAAAACAGCACACATGCAATAACACTGGTGGATCCATAGGTGGATTGTGAAAAGAACACACATGCAATGACTCTGGTGGATCCATATGTGGTATGTGAAAAGAACACACATTTCAATGACTCTGGTTGTTGTTAGTAAAAAGAGCACACATGCAATGACACTAGTGGATCCATGTGTGGTCTCTCAAGAGAACACACATTTCAATGACTCTGGTTGTTGTTAGTAAAATGAGCACACATGCAATGACACTTATGGATCCATAGGTGGATTGTGAAAAGAACACACATGAAATGACTCCAGTTGTTAGTAAAAAGAACACACATTTCAATGACACTGGTGGATCCATATGTGGTATGTGAAAATAACACACATGCAATGACTCTGGTTGTTGTTAGTAAAAAGAACACACGTACAATGACACTGGTGGATCCATGTGTGGTCTCTGAAGAGAACACACATTTCAATGACTCTGGTGGATCCATATGTGGTATGTGAAACGAGCATACATGAAATGACTCTGGTTGTTGTTAGTAAAAAGAACACATATGCAGTGACACTGGTGGATCCATGTGTGGTCTCTGAAGAGAACACACATTTCAATGACTCTGGTTGTTTTTAGTAAAAAAGAGTACACACATTTCAATGACTCTGGTGGATCCATATGTGGTATGTGAAACGAGCATACATGAAATGACTCTGGTTGTTGTTAGTAAAAAGAACACATATGCAGTGACACTGGTGGATCCATGTGTGGTCTCTGAAGAGAACACACATTTCAATGACTCTGGTTGTTTTTAGTAAAAAAGAGTACACATGCAATGACACTGGTGGATCCATAGGTGGATTGTGAAAAGAACACACATGCAATGACACTGGTGGATCCATATGTGGTATGTGAAAAGAACACACATTTCAATGACTCTGGTTGTTGTTAGTAAAAAGAAAACACATGCAATGACACTGGTGGATCCATGTGTGGTCTCTGAAGGGAACACACATGCAATGACTCTAGTTATTTTTAGTAAAAAGAGCACACATGCAATGACACTAGTGGATCCATAGGTGGATTGTGCAAAGAACACACATGGAATGACACTGGTGGATCCATATGTGGTATGTGAAAAGAACACACATGCAATGACTCTGGTTGTTGTTAGTAAAAAGAGCACACATGCAATGACACTAGTGGATCCATAGGTGGATTGTGAAAAGAACACACATGCAATGGCTCGGGTGGATCCATATGTGGTATGTGAAAAGAACACATATTTCAATGACTCTGGATGTTTTTAGTAAAAAGAACACACATGCAATGACACTGGTGGATCCATGTGTGGTCTCTGAAGAGAACACGAATCTCACTGACTCTGGTTGTTGTTAGTAAAAATAACACACATGCAATGACATTGGTGGATCCATGTGTGGTCTCTAAAAATAAATACATGCAATGACTCTGGTTGTTGTTAGTAAAAAGAGCACACATGCAATGACACTGGTGGATCCATAGGTGGATTGTGAAAAGAACACACATGCAATGACTCTGGTGGATCCATATGTGGTATGTGAAAAGAACACACATTTCAATGATTCTGGTTGTTGTTAGTAAAAAGAGCACACATGCAATGACACTAGTGGATCCATGTGTGGTCTTTGAAGAGAACACACATTTCAATGACTCTGGTTGTTGTTAGTACAAAGAGCACACATGCAATGACACTTGTGGATCCATAGGTGGATTGTGAAAAGAACACACATGAAATGACTCCAGTTGTTAGTAAAAAGAACACACATTTCAATGACACTGGTGGATCCATATGTGGTATGTGAAAATAACACACATGCAATGACTCTGGTTGTTGTTAGTAAAAAGAACACACATACAATGACACTGGTGGATCCATGTGTGGTCTCTGAAGAGAACACACATTTCAATGACTCTGGTGGATCCATATGTGGTATGTGAAACGAGCACACATGAAATGACTCTGGTTGTTGTTAGTAAAAAGAACACACATGCAGTGAAACTGGTGGAACCATGTGTGGTCTCTAAACAGAAGACACATTTCAATGACTCTGGTTGCTTTTAGTAAAAAATAGTACACATGCAATTACACTGGTGGATCCATAGGTGGATTGTGAAAAGAACACACATGCAATGACAATGGTGGATCCGTATGTGGTATGTGAAAAGAACACACATTTCAATGACTCTGGTTGTTGTTAGTAAAAAGAGCACAAATGCAATGACACTAGTGGATCCATGTGTTGTCTCTGAAGAGAACACACATTTCAATGACTCTGGTTGTTGTTAGTAAAAATAAAACACATGCAATGACACTGGTGGATCCATGTGTGGTCTCTGAAGATAACACACATGCAATGACTCTAGTTATTTTTAGTAAAAAGAGCACACATGCAATGACACTAGTGGATCCATAGGTGGATTGTGGAAAGAACACACATGCAATGACACTGGTGGATCCATATGTGGTATGTGAAAAGAACACACATGAAATGACTCTGGTTGTTGTTAGTAAAAAGAACACACATGCAATGACACTGGTGGATCCATGTGTGGTCTCTAAAGAGAACACACATGCAATGACTCTGGTTGTTGTTAGTAAAAAGAGCACACATGCAATGACACTGGTGGATCCATAGGTGGATTGTGCAAAGAACACACATGCAATGACTCTGGTGGATCCATATGTGGTATCTGAAAAGAACACACATTTCAATGACTCTAGATGTTTTTAGTAAAAAGAACACACATGCAATGACACTGGTGGATCCATGTGTGGTCTCTAAAGAGAACACACGTGCAATGACTCTGGTTGTTGTTAGTAAAAGGAGCATACATGCAATGACACTGGTCGATCCATAGGTGGATTGTGAAAAGAACACACATGCAATGACTCTAGTTATTTTTAGTAAAAAGAGCACACATGCAATGACACTAGTGGATCCATAGGTGGATTGTGCAAAGAACACACATGCAATGACACTGGTGGATCCGTAGGTGGATTGTGAAAAGAACACACATGCAATGACTCGGGTGGATCCATATGTCGTATGTGAAAAGAACACACATTTCAATGACTCTGGATGTTTTTAGTAAAAAGAACACACATGCAATGACACTGGTGGATCCATGTGTGGTCTCTGAAGAGAACACACATCTCACTGACTCTGGTTGTTGTTAGTAAAAATAACACACATGCAATGACACTAGTGGATCCATGTGTGGTATCTAAAGATAAACACATGCAATGACTCTGGTTGTTGTTAGTAAAAACAGCACACATGCAATGACACTGGTGGATCCATAGGTGGATTGTGAAAAGAACACACATGCAATGACTCTGGTGGATCCATATGTGGTATGTGAAAAGAACACACATTTCAATGACTCTGGTTGTTGTTAGTAAAAAGAGCACACATGCAATGACACTAGTGGATCCATGTGTGGTCTCTGAAGAGAACACACATTTCAATGACTCTGGTTGTTGTTAGTAAAATGAGCACACATGCAATGACACTTATGGATCCATAGGTGGATTGTGAAAAGAACACACATGAAATGACTCCAGTTGTTAGTAAAAAGAACACACATTTCAATGACACTGGTGGATCCATATGTGGTATGTGAAAATAACACACATGCAATGACTCTGGTTGTCGTTAGTAAAAAGAACACACGTGCAATGACACTAGTGGATCCATGTGTGGTCTCTGAAGAGAACACACATTTCAATGACTCTGGTGGATCCATATGTGGTATGTGAAACGAACACACATGAAATGACTCTGGTTGTTGTTAGTAAAAAGAACACACATGCAGTGACACTGGTGGATCCATGTGTGGTCTCTGAACAGAAGACACATTTCAATGACTCTGGTTGTTGTTAGTAAAAAAGAGTACACATGCAATGACACTGGTGGATCCATAGGTGGATTGTGAAAAGAACACACATGCAATGACACTGGTGGATCCATATGTGGTATGTGAAAATAACACACATTTCAATGACTCTGGTTGTTGTTAGTAAAAAGAAGACACATGCAATGACAATGGTGGATCCATGTGTGGTCTCTGAAGAGAACACGAATCTCACTGACTCTGGTTGTTGTTAGTAAAAATAACACACACGCAATGACATTGGTGGATCCATGTGTGGTCTCTAAAAATAAACACATGCAATGACTCTGGTTGTTGTTAGTAAAAAGAGCACACATGCAATGACACTGGTGGATCCATAGGTGGATTGTGAAAAGAACACACATGCAATGACTCTGGTGGATCCATATGTGGTATGTGAAAAGAACACACATTTCAATGACTCTGGTTGTTGTTAGTAAAAAGAGCACACATGCAATGACACTAGTGGATCCATGTGTGGTCTCTGAAGAGAACACACATTTCAATGACTCTGGTTGTTGTTAGTAAAATGAGCACACATGCAATGACACTTGTGGATCCGTAGGTGGATTGTGAAAAGAACACACATGAAATGACTCTAGTTGTTAGTAAAAATAACACACATTTCAATGACACTGGTGAATCCATATGTGGTATGTGAAAATAACACACATGCAATGACTCTGGTTTTTGTTAGTAAAAAGAACAAACGTACAATGACACTGGTGGATCCATGTGTGGTCTCTGAAGAGAACACACATTTCAATGATTCTGGTGGATCCATATGTGGTATGTGAAACAAGCACACATGAAATGACTCTGGTTGTTGTTAGTAAAAAGAACACACATGCAGTGAAACTGGTGGAACCATGTGTGGTCTCTGAACAGAAGACACATTTCAATGACTCTGGTTGCTTTTAGTAAAAAATAGTACACATGCAATGACACTGGTGGATCCATAGGTGGATTGTGAAAAGAACACACATGCAATGACAATGGTGGATCCGTATGTGGTATGTGAAAAGAACAAACATTTCAATGACTCTGGTTGTTGTTAGTAAAAATAAAACACATGCAATGACACTGGTGGATCCATGTGTGGTCTCTAAAGATAACACACATGCAATGACTCTAGTTATTTTTAGTAAAAAGAGCACACATGCAATGACACTAGTGGATCCATAGGTGGATTGTGGAAAGAACACACATGCAATGACACTGGTGGATCCATATGTGGTATGTGAAAAGAACACACATGAAATGACTCTGGTTGTTGTTAGTAAAAAGAACACACATGCAATGACATTGGTGGATCCATGTGTGGTCTCTGAAGAGAACACACATGCAATGACTCTGGTTGTTGTTAGTAAAAAGAGCACACATGCAATGACACTGGTGGATCCATAGGTGGATTGTGCAAAGAACACACATGCAATGACTCTGGTGGATCCATATGTGGTATCTGAAAAGAACACACATTTCAATGACTCTAGATGTTTTTAGTAAAAAGAACACACATGCAATGACACTGGTGGATCCATGTGTGGTCTCTAAAGAGAACACACGTGCAATGACTCTGGTTGTTGTTAGTAAAAGGAGCATACATGCAATGACACTGGTCGATCCATAGGTGGATTGTGAAAAGAACACACATGCAATGACTCTAGTTATTTTTAGTAAAAAGAGCACACATGCAATGACACTAGTGGATCCATAGGTGGATTGTGCAAAGAACACACATGCAATGACACTGGTGGATCCGTAGGTGGATTGTGAAAAGAACACACATGCAATGACTCGGGTGGATCCATATGTCGTATGTGAAAAGAACACACATTTCAACGACTCTGGATGTTTTTAGTAAAAAGAACACACATGCAATGACACTGGTGGATCCATGTGTGGTCTCTGAAGAGAACACACATCTCACTGACTCTGGTTGTTGTTAGTAAAAATAACACACATGCAATGACACTAGTGGATCCATGTGTGGTATCTAAAGATAAACACATGCAATGACTCTGGTTGTTGTTAGTAAAAACAGCACACATGCAATGACACTGGTGGATCCATAGGTGGATTGTGAAAAGAACACACATGCAATGACTCTGGTGGATCCATATGTGGTATGTGAAAAGAACACACATTTCAATGACTCTGGTTGTTGTTAGTAAAAAGAGCACACATGCAATGACACTAGTGGATCCATGTGTGGTCTCTGAAGAGAACACACATTTCAATGACTCTGGTTGTTGTTAGTAAAATGAGCACACATGCAATGACACTTATGGATCCATAGGTGGATTGTGAAAAGAACACACATGAAATGACTCCAGTTGTTAGTAAAAAGAACACACATTTCAATGACACTGGTGGATCCATATGTGGTATGTGAAAATAACACACATGCAATGACTCTGGTTGTCGTTAGTAAAAAGAACACACGTGCAATGACACTAGTGGATCCATGTGTGGTCTCTGAAGAGAACACACATTTCAATGACTCTGGTGGATCCATATGTGGTATGTGAAACGAACACACATGAAATGACTCTGGTTGTTGTTAGTAAAAAGAACACACATGCAGTGACACTGGTGGATCCATGTGTGGTCTCTGAACAGAAGACACATTTCAATGACTCTGGTTGTTGTTAGTAAAAAAGAGTACACATGCAATGACACTGGTGGATCCATAGGTGGATTGTGAAAAGAACACACATGCAATGACACTGGTGGATCCATATGTGGTATGTGAAAATAACACACATTTCAATGACTCTGGTTGTTGTTAGTAAAAAGAAGACACATGCAATGACAATGGTGGATCCATGTGTGGTCTCTGAAGAGAACACGAATCTCACTGACTCTGGTTGTTGTTAGTAAAAATAACACACACGCAATGACATTGGTGGATCCATGTGTGGTCTCTAAAAATAAACACATGCAATGACTCTGGTTGTTGTTAGTAAAAAGAGCACACATGCAATGACACTGGTGGATCCATAGGTGGATTGTGAAAAGAACACACATGCAATGACTCTGGTGGATCCATATGTGGTATGTGAAAAGAACACACATTTCAATGACTCTGGTTGTTGTTAGTAAAAAGAGCACACATGCAATGACACTAGTGGATCCATGTGTGGTCTCTGAAGAGAACACACATTTCAATGACTCTGGTTGTTGTTAGTAAAATGAGCACACATGCAATGACACTTGTGGATCCGTAGGTGGATTGTGAAAAGAACACACATGAAATGACTCTAGTTGTTAGTAAAAATAACACACATTTCAATGACACTGGTGAATCCATATGTGGTATGTGAAAATAACACACATGCAATGACTCTGGTTTTTGTTAGTAAAAAGAACAAACGTACAATGACACTGGTGGATCCATGTGTGGTCTCTGAAGAGAACACACATTTCAATGATTCTGGTGGATCCATATGTGGTATGTGAAACAAGCACACATGAAATGACTCTGGTTGTTGTTAGTAAAAAGAACACACATGCAGTGAAACTGGTGGAACCATGTGTGGTCTCTGAACAGAAGACACATTTCAATGACTCTGGTTGCTTTTAGTAAAAAATAGTACACATGCAATGACACTGGTGGATCCATAGGTGGATTGTGAAAAGAACACACATGCAATGACAATGGTGGATCCGTATGTGGTATGTGAAAAGAACAAACATTTCAATGACTCTGGTTGTTGTTAGTAAAAATAAAACACATGCAATGACACTGGTGGATCCATGTGTGGTCTCTAAAGATAACACACATGCAATGACTCTAGTTATTTTTAGTAAAAAGAGCACACATGCAATGACACTAGTGGATCCATAGGTGGATTGTGGAAAGAACACACATGCAATGACACTGGTGGATCCATATGTGGTATGTGAAAAGAACACACATGAAATGACTCTGGTTGTTGTTAGTAAAAAGAACACACATGCAATGACACTGGTGGATCCATGTGTGGTCTCTGAAGAGAACACACATGCAATGACTCTGGTTGTTGTTAGTAAAAAGAGCACACATGCAATGACACTGGTGGATCCATAGGTGGATTGTGCAAAGAACACACATGCAATGACTCTGGTGGATCCATATGTGGTATCTGAAAAGAACACACATTTCAATGACTCTAGATGTTTTTAGTAAAAAGAACACACATGCAATGACACTGGTGGATCCATGTGTGGTCTCTAAAGAGAACACACGTGCAATGACTCTGGTTGTTGTTAGTAAAAGGAGCATACATGCAATGACACTGGTCGATCCATAGGTGGATTGTGAAAAGAACACACATGCAATGACTCTAGTTATTTTTAGTAAAAAGAGCACACATGCAATGACACTAGTGGATCCATAGGTGGATTGTGCAAAGAACACACATGCAATGACACTGGTGGATCCGTAGGTGGATTGTGAAAAGAACACACATGCAATGACTCGGGTGGATCCATATGTCGTATGTGAAAAGAACACACATTTCAACGACTCTGGATGTTTTTAGTAAAAAGAACACACATGCAATGACACTGGTGGATCCATGTGTGGTCTCTGAAGAGAACACACATCTCACTGACTCTGGTTGTTGTTAGTAAAAATAACACACATGCAATGACACTAGTGGATCCATGTGTGGTATCTAAAGATAAACACATGCAATGACTCTGGTTGTTGTTAGTAAAAACAGCACACATGCAATGACACTGGTGGATCCATAGGTGGATTGTGAAAAGAACACACATGCAATGACTCTGGTGGATCCATATGTGGTATGTGAAAAGAACACACATTTCAATGACTCTGGTTGTTGTTAGTAAAAAGAGCACACATGCAATGACACTAGTGGATCCATGTGTGGTCTCTGAAGAGAACACACATTTCAATGACTCTGGTTGTTGTTAGTAAAATGAGCACACATGCAATGACACTTATGGATCCATAGGTGGATTGTGAAAAGAACACACATGAAATGACTCCAGTTGTTAGTAAAAAGAACACACATTTCAATGACACTGGTGGATCCATATGTGGTATGTCAAAATAACACACATGCAATGACTCTGGTTGTTGTTAGTAAAAAGAACACACGTGCAATGACACTAGTGGATCCATGTGTGGTCTCTGAAGAGAACACACATTTCAATGACTCTGGTGGATCCATATGTGGTATGTGAAACGAACACACATGAAATGACTCTGGTTGTTGTTAGTAAAAAGAACACACATGCAGTGACACTGGTGGATCCATGTGTGGTCTCTGAACAGAAGACACATTTCAATGACTCTGGTTGTTGTTAGTAAAAAAGAGTACACATGCAATGACACTGGTGGATCCATAGGTGGATTGTGAAAAGAACACACATGCAATGACACTGGTGGATCCATATGTGGTATGTGAAAATAACACACATTTCAATGACTCTGGTTGTTGTTAGTAAAAAGAACACACATGCAATGACAATGGTGGATCCATGTGTGGTCTCTGAAGAGAACACGAATCTCACTGACTCTGGTTGTTGTTAGTAAAAATAACACACACGCAATGACATTGGTGGATCCATGTGTGGTCTCTAAAAATAAACACATGCAATGACTCTGGTTGTTGTTAGTAAAAAGAGCACACATGCAATGACACTGGTGGATCCATAGGTGGATTGTGAAAAGAACACACATGCAATGACTCTGGTGGATCCATATGTGGTATGTGAAAAGAACACACATTTCAATGACTCTGGTTGTTGTTAGTAAAAAGAGCACACATGCAATGACACTAGTGGATAGATGTGTTGTCTCTGAAGAGAACACACATTTCAATGACTCTGGTTGTTGTTAGTAAAATGAGCACACATGCAATGACACTTATGGATCCATAGGTGGATTGTGAAAAGAACACACATGAAATGACTCCAGTTGTTAGTAAAAAGAACACACATTTCAATGACACTGGTGGATCCATATGTGGTATGTGAAAATAACACACATGCAATGACTCTGGTTGTCGTTAGTAAAAAGAACACACGTGCAATGACACTAGTGGATCCATGTGTGGTCTCTGAAGAGAACACACATTTCAATGACTCTGGTGGATCCATATGTGGTCTGTGAAACGAACACACATGAAATGACTCTGGTTGTTGTTAGTAAAAACAACACACATGCAGTGACACTGGTGGATCCATGTGTGGTCTCTGAACAGAAGACACATTTCAATGACTCTGGTTGTTGTTAGTAAAAAAGAGTACACATGCAATGACACTGGTGGATCCATAGGTGGATTGTGAAAAGAACACACATGCAATGACACTGGTGGATCCATATGTGGTATGTGAAAATAACACACATTTCAATGACTCTGGTTGTTGTTAGTAAAAAGAAGACACATGCAATGACAATGGTGGATCCATGTGTGGTCTCTGAAGAGAACACGAATCTCACTGACTCTGGTTGTTGTTAGTAAAAATAACACACACGCAATGACATTGGTGGATCCATGTGTGGTCTCTAAAAATAAACACATGCAATGACTCTGGTTGTTGTTAGTAAAAAGAGCACACATGTAATGACACTGGTGGATCCATAGGTGGATTGTGAAAAGAACACACATGCAATGACTCTGGTGGATCCATATGTGGTATGTGAAAAGAACACACATTTCAATGACTCTGGTTGTTGTTAGTAAAAAGAGCACACATGCAATGACACTAGTGGATCCATGTGTGGTCTCTGAAGAGAACACACATTTCAATGACTCTGGTTGTTGTTAGTAAAATGAGCACACATGCAATGACACTTGTGGATCCGTAGGTGGATTGTGAAAAGAACACACATGAAATGACTCTAGTTGTTAGTAAAAATAACACACATTTCAATGACACTGGTGAATCCATATGTGGTATGTGAAAATAACACACATGCAATGACTCTGGTTTTTGTTAGTAAAAAGAACAAACGTACAATGACACTGGTGGATCCATGTGTGGTCTCTGAAGAGAACACACATTTCAATGATTCTGGTGGATCCATATGTGGTATGTGAAACAAGCACACATGAAATGACTCTGGTTGTTGTTAGTAAAAAGAACACACATGCAGTGAAACTGGTGGAACCATGTGTGGTCTCTGAACAGAAGACACATTTCAATGACTCTGGTTGCTTTTAGTAAAAAATAGTACACATGCAATGACACTGGTGGATCCATAGGTGGATTGTGAAAAGAACACACATGCAATGACAATGGTGGATCCGTATGTGGTATGTGAAAAGAACAAACATTTCAATGACTCTGGTTGTTGTTAGTAAAAATAAAACACATGCAATGACACTGGTGGATCCATGTGTGGTCTCTAAAGATAACACACATGCAATGACTCTAGTTATTTTTAGTAAAAAGAGCACACATGCAATGACACTAGTGGATCCATAGGTGGAATTTGGAAAGAACACACATGCAATGACACTGGTGGATCCATATGTGGTATGTGAAAAGAACACACATGAAATGACTCTGGTTGTTGTTAGTAAAAAGAACACACATGCAATGACACTGGTGGATCCATGTGTGGTCTCTGAAGAGAACACACATGCAATGACTCTGGTTGTTGTTAGTAAAAAGAGCACACATGCAATGACACTGGTGGATCCATAGGTGGATTGTGCAAAGAACACACATGCAATGACTCTGGTGGATCCATATGTGGTATCTGAAAAGAACACACATTTCAATGACTCTAGATGTTTTTAGTAAAAAGAACACACATGCAATGACACTGGTGGATCCATGTGTGGTCTCTAAAGAGAACACACGTGCAATGACTCTGGTTGTTGTTAGTAAAAGGAGCATACATGCAATGACACTGGTCGATCCATAGGTGGATTGTGAAAAGAACACACATGCAATGACTCTAGTTATTTTTAGTAAAAAGAGCACACATGCAATGACACTAGTGTATCCATAGGTGGATTGTGCAAAGAACACACATGCAATGACACTGGTGGATCCGTAGGTGGATTGTGAAAAGAACACACATGCAATGACTCGGGTGGATCCATATGTCGTATGTGAAAAGAACACACATTTCAACGACTCTGGATGTTTTTAGTAAAAAGAACACACATGCAATGACACTGGTGGATCCATGTGTGGTCTCTGAAGAGAACACACATCTCACTGACTCTGGTTGTTGTTAGTAAAAATAACACACATGCAATGACACTAGTGGATCCATGTGTGGTATCTAAAGATAAACACATGCAATGACTCTGGTTGTTGTTAGTAAAAAGAGCACACATGCAATGACACTGGTGGATCCATAGGTGGATTGTGAAAAGAACACACATGCAATGACTCTGGTGGATCCATATGTGGTATGTGAAAAGAACACACATTTCAATGACTCTGGTTGTTGTTAGTAAAAAGAGCACACATGCAATGACACTAGTGGATCCATGTGTGGTCTCTGAAGAGAACACACATTTCAATGACTCTGGTTGTTGTTAGTAAAATGAGCACACATGCAATGACACTTGTGGATCCGTAGGTGGATTGTGAAAAGAACACACATGAAATGACTCTAGTTGTTAGTAAAAATAACACACATTTCAATGACACTGGTGAATCCATATGTGGTATGTGAAAATAACACACATGCAATGACTCTGGTTTTTGTTAGTAAAAAGAACAAACGTACAATGACACTGGTGGATCCATGTGTGGTCTCTGAAGAGAACACACATTTCAATGATTCTGGTGGATCCATATGTGGTATGTGAAACAAGCACACATGAAATGACTCTGGTTGTTGTTAGTAAAAAGAACACACATGCAGTGAAACTGGTGGAACCATGTGTGGTCTCTGAACAGAAGACACATTTCAATGACTCTGGTTGCTTTTAGTAAAAAATAGTACACATGCAATGACACTGGTGGATCCATAGGTGGATTGTGAAAAGAACACACATGCAATGACAATGGTGGATCCGTATGTGGTATGTGAAAAGAACAAACATTTCAATGACTCTGGTTGTTGTTAGTAAAAATAAAACACATGCAATGACACTGGTGGATCCATGTGTGGTCTCTAAAGATAACACACATGCAATGACTCTAGTTATTTTTAGTAAAAAGAGCACACATGCAATGACACTAGTGGATCCATAGGTGGATTGTGGAAAGAACACACATGCAATGACACTGGTGGATCCATATGTGGTATGTGAAAAGAACACACATGAAATGACTCTGGTTGTTGTTAGTAAAAAGAACACACATGCAATGACACTGGTGGATCCATGTGTGGTCTCTGAAGAGAACACACATGCAATGACTCTGGTTGTTGTTAGTAAAAAGAGCACACATGCAATGACACTGGTGGATCCATAGGTGGATTGTGCAAAGAACACACATGCAATGACTCTGGTGGATCCATATGTGGTATCTGAAAAGAACACACATTTCAATGACTCTAGATGTTTTTAGTAAAAAGAACACACATGCAATGACACTGGTGGATCCATGTGTGGTCTCTAAAGAGAACACACGTGCAATGACTCTGGTTGTTGTTAGTAAAAGGAGCATACATGCAATGACACTGGTCGATCCATAGGTGGATTGTGAAAAGAACACACATGCAATGACTCTAGTTATTTTTAGTAAAAAGAGCACACATGCAATGACACTAGTGGATCCATAGGTGGATTGTGCAAAGAACACACATGCAATGACACTGGTGGATCCGTAGGTGGATTGTGAAAAGAACACACATGCAATGACTCGGGTGGATCCATATGTCGTATGTGAAAAGAACACACATTTCAACGACTCTGGATGTTTTTAGTAAAAAGAACACACATGCAATGACACTGGTGGATCCATGTGTGGTCTCTGAAGAGAACACACATCTCACTGACTCTGGTTGTTGTTAGTAAAAATAACACACATGCAATGACACTAGTGGATCCATGTGTGGTATCTAAAGATAAACACATGCAATGACTCTGGTTGTTGTTAGTAAAAACAGCACACATGCAATGACACTGGTGGATCCATAGGTGGATTGTGAAAAGAACACACATGCAATGACTCTGGTGGATCCATATGTGGTATGTGAAAAGAACACACATTTCAATGACTCTGGTTGTTGTTAGTAAAAAGAGCACACATGCAATGACACTAGTGGATCCATGTGTGGTCTCTGAAGAGAACACACATTTCAATGACTCTGGTTGTTGTTAGTAAAATGAGCACACATGCAATGACACTTATGGATCCATAGGTGGATTGTGAAAAGAACACACATGAAATGACTCCAGTTGTTAGTAAAAAGAACACACATTTCAATGACACTGGTGGATCCATATGTGGTATGTGAAAATAACACACATGCAATGACTCTGGTTGTTGTTAGTAAAAAGAACACACGTGCAATGACACTAGTGGATCCATGTGTGGTCTCTGAAGAGAACACACATTTCAATGACTCTGGTGGATCCATATGTGGTATGTGAAACGAACACACATGAAATGACTCTGGTTGTTGTTAGTAAAAAGAACACACATGCAGTGACACTGGTGGATCCATGTGTGGTCTCTGAACAGAAGACACATTTCAATGACTCTGGTTGTTGTTAGTAAAAAAGAGTACACATGCAATGACACTGGTGGATCCATAGGTGGATTGTGAAAAGAACACACATGCAATGACACTGGTGGATCCATATGTGGTATGTGAAAATAACACACATTTCAATGACTCTGGTTGTTGTTAGTAAAAAGAACACACATGCAATGACAATGGTGGATCCATGTGTGGTCTCTGAAGAGAACACGAATCTCACTGACTCTGGTTGTTGTTAGTAAAAATAACACACACGCAATGACATTGGTGGATCCATGTGTGGTCTCTAAAAATAAACACATGCAATGACTCTGGTTGTTATTAGTAAAAAGAGCACACATGCAATGACACTGGTGGATCCATAGGTGGATTGTGAAAAGAACACACATGCAATGACTCTGGTGGATCCATATGTGGTATGTGAAAAGAACACACATTTCAATGACTCTGGTTGTTGTTAGTAAAAAGAGCACACATGCAATGACACTAGTGGATCCATGTGTGGTCTCTGAAGAGAACACACATTTCAATGACTCTGGTTGTTGTTAGTAAAATGAGCACACATGCAATGACACTTGTGGATCCGTAGGTGGATTGTGAAAAGAACACACATGAAATGACTCTAGTTGTTAGTAAAAAGAACACACATTTCAATGACACTGGTGAATCCATATGTGGTATGTGAAAATAACACACATGCAATGACTCTGGTTTTTGTTAGTAAAAAGAACAAACGTACAATGACACTGGTGGATCCATGTGTGGTCTCTGAAGAGAACACACATTTCAATGACTCTGGTGGATCCATATGTGGTATGTGAAACGAGCACACATGAAATGACTCTGGTTGTTGTTAGTAAAAAGAACACACATGCAGTGACACTGGTGGATCCATGTGTGGTCTCTGAACAGAAGACACATTTCAATGACTCTGGTTGTTTTTAGTAAAACAGAGTACACATGCAATGACACTGGTGGATCCGTAGGTGGATTGTGAAAAGAACACACATGCAATGACTCGGGTGGATCCATATGTGGTATGTGAAAAGAACACACATTTCAATGACTCCGGATGTTTTTAGTAAAAAGAACACACATGCAATGACACTGGTGGATCCATGTGTGGTCTCTGAAGAGAACACACATCTCACTGACTCTGGTTGTTGTTAGTAAAAATAACACACATGCAATGACACTAGTGGATCCATAGGTGGATTGTGCAAAGAACACACATGCAATGACACTGGTGGATCCATATGTGGTATGTGAAAAGAACACACATGCAATGACACTTATGGATCCATAGGTGGATTGTGAAAAGAACACACATGAAATGACTCCAGTTGTTAGTAAAAAGAACACACATTTCAATGACACTGGTGGATCCATATGTGGTATGTGAAAATAACACACATGCAATGACTCTGGTTGTTGTTAGTAAAAAGAACACACGTACAATGACACTGGTGGATCCATGTGTGGTCTCTGAAGAGAACACACATTTCAATGACTCTGGTGGATCCATATGTGGTATGTGAAACGAGCATACATGAAATGACTCTGGTTGTTGTTAGTAAAAAGAACACATATGCAGTGACACTGGTGGATCCATGTGTGGTCTCTGAAGAGAACACACATTTCAATGACTCTGGTTGTTTTTAGTAAAAAAGAGTACACATGCAATGACACTGGTGGATCCATAGGTGGACTGTGAAAATAACACACATGCAATGACACTGGTGGATCCATATGTGGTATGTGAAAAGAACACACATTTCAATGACTCTGGTTGTTGTTAGTAAAAAGAAAACACATGCAATGACACTGGTGGATCCATGTGTGGTCTCTGAAGGGAACACACATGCAATGACTCTAGTTATTTTTAGTAAAAAGAGCACACATGCAATGACACTAGTGGATCCATAGGTGGATTGTGCAAAGAACACACATGGAATGACACTGGTGGATCCATATGTGGTATGTGAAAAGAACACACATGCAATGACTCTGGTTGTTGTTAGTAAAAAGAGCACACATGCAATGACACTAGTAGATCCATAGGTGGATTGTGAAAAGAACACACATGCAATGGCTCGGGTGGATCCATATGTGGTATGTGAAAAGAACACACATTTCAATGACTCTGGATGTTTTTAGTAAAAAGAACACACATGCAATGACACTGGTGGATCCATGTGTGGTCTCTGAAGAGAACACGAATCTCACTGACTCTGGTTGTTGTTAGTAAAAATAACACACATGCAATGACATTGGTGGATCCATGTGTGGTCTCTAAAAATAAACACATGCAATGACTCTGGTTGTTGTTAGTAAAAAGAGCACACATGCAATGACACTGGTGGATCCATAGGTGGATTGTGAAAAGAACACACATGCAATGACTCTGGTGGATCCATATGTGGTATGTGAAAAGAACACACATTTCAATGATTTTGGTTGTTGTTAGTAAAAAGAGCACACATGCAATGACACTAGTGGATCCATGTGTGGTCTCTGAAGAGAACACACATTTCAATGACTCTGGTTGTTGTTAGTAAAAAGAGCACACATGCAATGACACTTGTGGATCCATAGGTGGATTGTGAAAAGAACACACATGAAATGACTCCAGTTGTTTGTAAAAAGAACACACATTTCAATGACACTGGTGGATCCATATGTGGTATGTGAAAATAACACACATGCAATGACTCTGGTTGTTGTTAGTAAAAAGAACACACGTACAATGACACTGGTGGATCCATGTGTGGTCTCTGAAGAGAACACACATTTCAATGACTCTGGTGGATCCATATGTGGTATGTGAAACGAGCACACATGAAATGACTCTGGTTGTTGTTAGTAAAAAGAACACACATGCAGTGAAACTGGTGGAACCATGTGTGGTCTCTGAACAGAAGACACATTTCAATGACTCTGGTTGCTTTTAGTAAAAAATAGTACACATGCAATGACACTGGTGGATCCATAGGTGGATTGTGAAAAGAACACACATGCAATGACAATGGTGGATCCGTATGTGGTATGTGAAAAGAACAAACATTTCAATGACTCTGGTTGTTGTTAGTAAAAATAAAACACATGCAATGACACTGGTGGATCCATGTGTGGTCTCTAAAGATAACACACATGCAATGACTCTAGTTATTTTTAGTAAAAAGAGCACACATGCAATGACACTAGTGGATCCATAGGTGGATTGTGGAAAGAACACACATGCAATGACACTGGTGGATCCATATGTGGTATGTGAAAAGAACACACATGAAATGACTCTGGTTGTTGTTAGTAAAAAGAACACACATGCAATGACACTGGTGGATCCATGTGTGGTCTCTGAAGAGAACACACATGCAATGACTCTGGTTGTTTTTAGTAAAAAAGAGTACACATGCAATGACACTGGTGGATCCATAGGTGGACTGTGAAAAGAACACACATGCAATGACACTGGTGGATCCATATGTGGTATGTGAAAAGAACACACATTTCAATGACTCTGGTTGTTGTTAGTAAAAAGAAAACACATGCAATGACACTGGTGGATCCATGTGTGGTCTCTGAAGGGAACACACATGCAATGACTCTAGTTATTTTTAGTAAAAAGAGCACACATGCAATGACACTAGTGGATCCATAGGTGGATTGTGCAAAGAACACACATGGAATGACACTGGTGGATCCATATGTGGTATGTGAAAAGAACACACATGCAATGACTCTGGTTGTTGTTAGTAGAAAGAGCACACATGCAATGACACTAGTGGATCCATAGGTGGATTGTGAAAAGAACACACATGCAACGGCTCGGGTGGATCCATATGTGGTATGTGAAAAGAACACACATTTCAATGACTCTGGATGTTTTTAGTAAAAAGAACACACATGCAATGACACTGGTGGATCCATGTGTGGTCTCTGAAGAGAACACGAATCTCACTGACTCTGGTTGTTGTTAGTAAAAATAACACACATGCAATGACATTGGTGGATCCATGTGTGGTCTCTAAAAATAAACACATGCAATGACTCTGGTTGTTGTTAGTAAAAAGAGCACACATGCAATGACACTGGTGGATCCATAGGTGGATTGTGAAAAGAACACACATGCAATGAATCTGGTGGATCCATATGTGGTATGTGAAAAGAACACACATTTCAATGATTTTGGTTGTTGTTAGTAAAAAGAGCACACATGCATTGACACTAGTGGATCCATGTGTGGTCTCTGAAGAGAACACACATTTCAATGACTCTGGTTGTTGTTAGTAAATAGAGCACACATGCAATGACACTTGTGGATCCATAGGTGGATTGTGAAAAGAACACACATGAAATGACTCCAGTTGTTTGTAAAAAGAACACACATTTCAATGACACTGGTGGATCCATATGTGGTATGTGAAAATAACACACATGCAATGACTCTGGTTGTTGTTAGTAAAAAGAACACACGTACAATGACACTGGTGGATCCATGTGTGGTCTCTGAAGAGAACACACATTTCAATGTCTCTGGTGGATCCATATGTTGTATGTGAAACGAGCACACATGAAATGACTCTGGTTGTTGTTAGTAAAAAGAACACACATGCAGTGAAACTGGTGGATCCATGTGTGGTCTCTAAAGATAACACACATGCAATGACTCTAGTTATTTTTAGTAAAAAGAGCACACATGCAATGACACTAGTGGATCCATAGGTGGATTGTGGAAAGAACACACATGCAATGACACTGGTGGATCCATATGTGGTATGTGAAAAGAACACACATGAAATGACTCTGGTTGTTGTTAGTAAAAAGAACACACATGCAATGACACTGGTGGATCCATGTGTGGTCTCTGAAGAGAACACACATGCAATGACTCTGGTTGTTGTTAGTAAAAAGAGCACACATGCAATGACACTGGTGGATCCATAGGTGGATTGTGCAAAGAACACACATGCAATGACTCTGGTGGATCCATCTGTGGTATCTGAAAAGAACACACATTTCAATGACTCTAGATGTTTTTAGTAAAAAGAACACACATGCAATGACACTGGTGGATCCATGTGTGGTCTCTAAAGAGAACACACGTGCAATGACTCTGGTTGTTGTTAGTAAAAGGAGCATACATGAAATGACACTGGTCGATCCATAGGTGGATTGTGAAAAGAACACACATGCAATGACTCTAGTTATTTTTAGTAAAAAGAGCACACATGCAATGACACTAGTGGATCCATAGGTGGATTGTGCAAAGAACACACATGCAATGACACTGGTGGATCCGTAGGTGGATTGTGAAAAGAACACACATGCAATGACTCGGGTGGATCCATATGTCGTATGTGAAAAGAACACACATTTCAATGACTCTGGATGTTTTTAGTAAAAAGAACACACATGCAATGACACTGGTGGATCCATGTGTGGTCTCTGAAGAGAACACACATCTCACTGACTCTGGTTGTTGTTAGTAAAAATAACACACATGCAATGACACTAGTGGATCCATGTGTGGTATCTAAAGATAAACACATGCAATGACTCTGGTTGTTGTTAGTAAAAATAGCACACATGCAATGACACTGGTGGATCCATAGGTGGATTGTGAAAAGAACACACATGGAATGACTCTGGTGGATCCATATGTGGTATGTGAGAAGAACACACATTTCAATGACTCTGGTTGTTGTTAGTAAAAAGAGCACACATGCAATGACACTAGTGGATCCATGTGTGGTCTCTGAAGAGAACACACATTTCAATGACTCTGGTTGTTGTTAGTAAAATGAGCACACATGCAATGACACTTATGGATCCATAGGTGGATTGTGAAAAGAACACACATGAAATGACTCCAGTTGTTAGTAAAAAGAACACACATTTCAATGACACTGGTGGATCCATATGTGGTATGTGAAAATAACACACATGCAATGACTCTGGTTGTTGTTAGTAAAAAGAACACACGTGCAATGACACTAGTGGATCCATGTGTGGTCTCTGAAGAGAACACACATTTCAATGACTCTGGTGGATCCATATGTGGTATGTGAAACGAACACACATGAAATGACTCTGGTTGTTGTTAGTAAAAAGAACACACATGCAGTGACACTGGTGGATCCATGTGTGGTCTCTGAACAGAAGACACATTTCAATGACTCTGGTTGTTGTTAGTAAAAAAGAGTACACATGCAATGACACTGGTGGATCCATAGGTGGATTGTGAAAATAACACACATGCAATGACACTGGTGGATCCATATGTGGTATGTGAAAATAACACACATTTCAATGACTCTGGTTGTTGTTAGTAAAAAGAACACACATGCAATGACAATGGTGGATCCATGTGTGGTCTCTTAAAGAGAACACGAATCTCACTGACTCTGGTTGTTGTTAGTAAAAATAACACACACGCAATGACATTGGTGGATCCATGTGTGGTCTCTAAAAATAAACACATGCAATGACTCTGGTTGTTGTTAGTAAAAAGAGCACACATGCAATGACACTGGTGGATCCATAGGTCGATTGAGAAAAGAACACACATGCAATGACTCTGGTGGATCCATATGTGGTATGTGAAAAGAACACACATTTCAATGACTCTGGTTGTTGTTAGTAAAAAGAGCACACATGCAATGAAACTAGTGGATCCATGTGTGGTCTCTGAAGAGAACACACATTTCAATGACTCTGGTTGTTGTTAGTAAAACGAGCACACATGCAATGACACTTGTGGATCCGTAGGTGGATTGTGAAAAGAACACACATGAAATGACTCTAGTTGTTAGTAAAAAGAACACACATTTCAATGACACTAGTGAATCCATATGTGGTATGTGAAAATAACACACATGCAATGACTCTGGTTTTTGTTAGTAAAAAGAACAAACGTACAATGACACTGGTGGATCCATGTGTGGTCTCTGAAGAGAACACACATTTCAATGACTCTGGTGGATCCATATGTGGTATGTGAAACGAGCACACATGAAATGACTCTGGTTGTTGTTAGTAAAAAGAACACACATGCAGTGACACAGGTGGATCCATGTGTGGTCTCTGAACAGAAGACACATTTCAATGACTCTGGTTGTTTTTAGTAAAATAGAGTACACATGCAATGACACTGGTGGATCCATAGGTGGATTGTGAAAAGAACACACATGCAATGACAGTGGTGGATCCATATGTGGTATGTGAAAAGAACACACATTTCAATGACTTTGGTTGTTGTTAGTAAAAAGAAAACACATGCAATGACACTGGTGGATCCATGTGTGGTCTCTGAAAGGAACACACATGCAATGACTCTAGTTATTTTTAGTAAAAAGAGCACACATGCAATGACACTAGTGGATCCATAGGTGGATTGTGCAAAGAACACACATGCAATGACACTGGTGGATCCATATGTGGTATGTGAAAAGAACACACATGCAATGACTCTGGTTGTTGTTAGTAAAAAGAGCAGACATGCAATGACACTAGTGGATCCATAGGTGGATTGTGAAAAGAACACACATGCAATGACTCGGGTGGATCCATATGTGGTATGTGAAAAGAACACACATTTCAATGACTCTGGATGTTTTTTGTAAAAAGAACACACATGCAATGACACTGGTGGATCCATGTGTGGTCTCTGAAGAGAACACGAATCTCACTAACTCTGGTTGTTGTTAGTAAAAATAACACACATGCAATGACATTGGTGGATCCATGTGTGGTCTCTAAAAATAAACACATGCAATGACTCTGGTTGTTGCTAGTAAAAAGAGCACACATGCAATGACACTGGTGGATCCATAGGTGGATTGTGAAAAGAACACACATGCAATGACTCTGGTGGATCCATTTGTGGTATGTGAAACGAGCACACATGAAATGACTCTGGTTGTTGTTCGTAAAAAGAACACACATGCAGTGACACTGGTGGAACCATGTGTGGTCTCTGAACAGAAGACACGTTTCAATGACTCTGGTTGCTTTTAGTAAAAAATAGTACACATGCAATGACACTGGTGGATCCATAGGTGGATTGTGAAAAGAACACACATGCAATGACACTGGTGGATCCATATGTGGTATTTGAAAAGAACAAACATTTCAATGACTCTGGTTGTTGTTAGTAAAAATAAAACACATGCAATGACACTGGTGGATCCATGTGTGGTCTCTGAAGAGAACACACATGCAATGACTCTAGTTATTTTTAGTAAAAAGAGCACACATGCAATGACACTAGTGGATCCATAGGTGGATTGTGCAAAGAACACACATGCAATGACACTGGTGGATCCATATGTGGTATGTGAAAAGAACACACATGAAATGACTCTGGTTGTTGTTAGTAAAAAGAACACACATGCAATGACACTGGTGGATCCATGTGTGGTCTCTGAAGAGAACACACATGCAATGACTCTGGTTGTTGTTAGTAAAAAGAGCACACATGCAATGACACTGGTGGATCCATAGGTGGATTGTGCAAAGAACACACATGCAATGACTCTGGTGGATCCATATGTGGTATCTGAAAAGAACACACATTTCAATGACTCTAGATGTTTTTAGTAAAAAGAACACACATGCAATGACACTGGTGGATCCATGTGTGGTCTCTAAAGAGAACACACGTGCAATGACTCTGGTTGTTGTTAGTAAAAGGAGCATACATGCAATGACACTGGTCGATCCTGTAAGATCCCTCCTTTGTAAAGGAAAAGATCCCTGTGATTGCAATGCTAGTCCCTGGATCAATGCTAGCATCCACAGTTTAAGATGAAGTACACAGATACAAAGGTCGTTTATTACAGTTATTCCAGAGATAAAACATAGTCTTTTACAACTCATGGCCAAAGGCCTAATACAAGAGTTTAGGGAATAAGTAAATAAACATAAGTCTTCATCTTCATGTGCCACAGGCAAGCATGTTGAGTGTAGACTCATGACTCCTAATCATCATCAGAGTAACCTGCAACATCATAAGTTACAGCCACAGAGGGTCAATACTTTGGAATAGTATTGGCAAGTGGTATCTTAGTATATTTAAAGTGGACTATAATACTATATGCATTTGGCTGGTGGAGCTTAGACTTGCATTGCTCAAAATAGATTTTTCCTTAACTTTTGAAAATACCAAATCTTGTTTGACAAAAACCAATCAAGGCATCTATCAATCATGACTGAAGATCCTCTCAAGGCATCTACCATTCAAAGATTGAAGATCCTTTCTTGGCAAAAACACCCAAGGCATCTATCAATCAAAGACTCTAGATCCACTCAGGGCATCTATCAATCAATGACTGAAGATCCTTTATCCCTTGTTCACCCTCAAGTTTTATTTAGAAATTGGAGTGATGAGATTCTTGAAGTTTCCATGTCTTGATGCTCAAATTGTCCTTTACCAGGGACATGGCTAAGTACTTAGGTTTTACACTCTGCAGAGGTGGTGCACTTTACCCACAAGCCTTGGTTTCCCAAGACATGATCCTTCAGTAGCCTTTCCTTAGTCAAATGGACGCGTTCCAACCTATCATCCCATCTACCACCCACTGTCCAAAAGACTAAGTTCTAGCATCCTAAGATCATGGCAGAGCCCATATTACCAGGTGGTTGCACTTGAAGCTTCTCAACATTTGACATCTAAAATCTCTTTGTTTCCTGGGTGGCCATCCACAAGTGAGATACACAAGCCAGTCCCTGGCCTTGTGAACCACTCAACATAAACCATTCCTTCCACTTCCACCCAGGAGATTCATTAACTTAGTTGTTTTATTTTACAAAAACATAAGTCCTTAGACTTAGAATATTTTTCCATAGTGAATATATAAACCACCCTTGTTTTCTAGTAGCTAGGCTAAGCATAATAGTAATAGGAATCTTGACTTAGGTAATTTTCACTAAGGCTTCACCTAATAGGTTTTCCCAAAGCATAACTTGTTCTTAGCAAATAACCATGCAAGTCCTATACTTAGAAAAATAATACTAATGCATATATAAAATATAGGAATGGAATATTCATGAGGATATCACTTGCCTTGGTAGTGTGGAGAGTAGCACTCGTCACAATCACAATCACTAGCAAAATCTACACACAAAGTTGTAGCATACAATTACACACAAATATATACAAACAAAAGTATTATGAATGCATGCATGCATGAATCTACCAAGTGATGATTTTTGAAAACTTCAACCAAGCAAGTGCATGTTTACAGAATCTAAACAAGTCACAAAAAATAGCCAAGACAACTTATTTAGCCCTAAAACAAAAATACTAAACTAAATCTATACTCAAAAAGGCCTCAAACAAGTTTCTGTAATTTAAGCCAAACTAATGGTTACTATTTGCTAAACAAATTGGATAGGCAGAAAGGTCTTGTTTTTCTGAATCCAACGGTATAAAGTTTGCAAAATTCCAACCTGGCATTCAAAAGATATAGGCATTTGAATTTGGATCAAATTTCTGGTTTTAAATCTATTTTCAGATCTAACCTAGCCACGTGTCATGTTCTTATTCGCCCGTACCGGTTCGCGCTGGATCGAGCTCCACAGCCGTAGGATCTAAATGAAATCTGGCGGCTCAGATCGCGTACCGCTTCGGGGTTAAGTGGATCTATCCTAGCGCTGCGATACAGATCTAACGGCTGCTATTTCTCTGGCCAAGAACTGGCGGCGGAGCGGTCGCTACCGGCGGCGGAACTGTCGGTCGACGACGTTGCCGATGATGCAGACGGCGAGGGAGAAGGAGGAGTAGCTCACCGGGCTCAGGAGGTCACGGCGAAGCTTGTCGTACTCGCGGTTGGTCAAGGGGCGCTCGGGCACGGCTGCGATTGTTCACCGGAGTTCGTGGCGGCGTCGGGTGCGTCGGGTGGTCGTCGTGGACGTCGCTGTGAATCACCCCAAGGCAAGATAGTGACACGGTTAGGTTCACAGAGACAAGGCGAAGTAGTGAGCATGAACGGGAAGGCGAGGGGCGGTCTGTACCTACCGGGAAAACTCGTCGGAGTTGATGTCGCCGTCGGTGCTCGCGGTGTCAGGTGGAACCAGCGACCTGGGGCAGTACAAGACGGACTAGTGAGGTCAGGAGATGCGCAAAGACACGCTGAGTCAGATTGTAAGAACGAGAGGCAGAGGGGAACACTAGGCTCACCGGAATCGATCGCCGGAGAGGCTCTGTCCGCGGCGGTGCAAAGCTGATTGAGGACAGCCTGGTGGCGGAGCGAGCGAGGTGTTTGGGGGAAAATGATCACGAGGCAGAGAGGATCTTATAGCCAGATGCTCGACAGGAAACGCCCGTCGATTAATGCCCAATTACTCCCGGCATCACTAAGGCAACGGTCAGCGGCGGAGATCGTGCGCGGAGACAGGGGAAGACGATGCTGACGTGGAGAAGGCCCGCCCGCCAGCGAGGAGCGCGGAGTGCAGGTGGGGTCGGGCTGTCAGCGTCTGTTCGCGTGTGCTCGCGCGTGTGAGAAGAAAAAGGAGATCCCCGGGTGGGCTTGCTGGGCTCGATCTGCTGCTGGGCCAGATTCTGGCCGCGCGGCCTTTTTCCTTTGTTAAGCCTTTTTCTTTTTCTAATTCCATTTTCTGAATAGAATTTGATATGAATTCAAATCCTTTTGAATTCAAACTGCTTTGGGGATTTTTGCAGGGTTCTGTGGGTTCACAGACAATCAAATAACCTAGTGGTTACCTTGCAAAGGCTTGGTCAAGCTTGGGTTTCAAAATAAACAGAGATTTGCTCTAGTTGCAAATATTTGGAATAGGGTTTAGAAAATATTTCTAAATTGGAATCTTGGGTTTAAATGCTACTCCTAATCGTTCCAATCATGGAGGCAAGCAATCAAGTATATAGACAATCAAATCCCAAATGGTGATGGCCAATTGAGATAAATTGCCCACATAAAATCATATCCAAAGTTTGTGCTTCTAAATGATTTTGAGAAAAACCCTATATGAATGAATGATGCAAGAATGATATGAATGAGTTTTGAAACATGATTTTTAGGGATGTTACAGATCCATAGGTGGATTGTGAAAAGAACACACATGCAATGACTCTAGTTATTTTTAGTAAAAAGAGCACACATGCAGTGACACTAGTGGATCCATAGGTGGATTATGCAAAGAACACACATGCAATGACACTGGTGGATCTGTAGGTGGATTGTGAAAAGAACACACATGCAATGACTCGGGTGGATCCATATGTGGTATGTGAAAAGAAGACACATTTCAATGACTCTGGATGTTTTTGGTAAAAAGAACACACATGCAATGACACTGGTGGATCCATGTGTGGTCTCTGAAGAGAACACACATCACACTGACTCTGGTTGTTGTTAGTAAAAATAACACACATGCAATGACACTAGTGGATCCATGTGTGGTATCTAAAGATAAACACATGCAATGACTCTGGTTGTTGTTAGGAAAAACAGCACACATGCAATGACACTGGTGGATCCATAGGTGGATTGTGAAAAGAACACACATGCAGTGACTCTGGTGGATCCATATGTGGTATGTGAAAAGAACACACATTTCAATGACTCTGGTTGTTGTTAGTAAAAAGAGCACACATGCAATGACACTAGTGGATCCATGTGTGGTCTCTGAAGAGAACACACACTTCAATGACTCTGGTTGTTGTTAGTAAAATGAGCACACATGCAATGACACTTATGGATCCATAGGTGGATTGTGAAAAGAACACACATGAAATGACTCCAGTTGTTAGTAAAAAGAACACACATTTCAATGACACTGGTGGATCCATATGTGGTATGTGAAAATAACACACATGCAATGACTCTGGTTGTTGTTAGTAAAAAGAACACACGTGCAATGACACTAGTGGATCCATGTGTGGTCTCTGAAGAGAACACACATTTCAATGACTCTGGTGGATCCATATGTGGTATGTGAAACGAACACACATGAAATGACTCTGGTTGTTGTTAGTAAAAAGAACACACATGCAGTGACACTGGTGGATCCATGTGTGGTCTCTGAACAGAAGACACATTTCAATGACTCTGGTTGTTGTTAGTAATAAAGAGTACACATGCAATGACACTGGTGGATCCATAGGTGGATTGTGAAAAGAACACACATGCAATGACACTGGTGGATCCATATGTGGTATGTGAAAATAACACACATTTCAATGACTCTGGTTGTTGTTAGTAAAAAGAACACACATGCAATGACACTGGTGGATCCATGTGTGGTCTCTGAAGAGAACACACATCTCACTGACTCTCGTTGTTGTTAGTAAAAATAACACACATGCAATGACATTGGTGGATCCATGTGTGGTCTCTAAAGATAAACACATGCAATGACTCTGGTTGTTGTTAGTAAAAAGAGCACACATGCAATGACACTGGTGGGTCCATAGCTGGATTGTGAAAAGAACAGACATGCAATGACTCTGGTGGATCCATATGTGGTATGTGAAAAGAACACACATTTCAATGACTCTGGTTGTTAGTAAAAAGAGCACACATGCAATGACACCAGTGGATCCATGTGTGGTCTCTGAAAAGAACACACATTTCAATGACTCTGGTTGTTGTTAGTAAAAAGAGCACACATGCAATGACACTTGTGGATCCATAGGTGGATTTTGAAAAGAATACACATGAAATGACTCCAGTTGTTAGTAAAAAGAACACACATTTCAATGACACTGGTGGATCCATATGTGGTATGTGAAAATAACACACATGCAATGACTCTGGTTGTTGTTAGTAAAAAGAACACACGTACAATGACACTGGTGGATCCATGTGTGGTCTCTGAAGAGAACACACATTTCAATGACTCTGGTGGATCCATATGTGGTATGTTAAACGAACACACATGAAATGACTCTGGTTGTTGTTAGTAAAAAGAACACACATGGAGTGACACTGGTGGATCCATGTGTGGTCTCTGAACAGAAGACACATTTCAATGGCTCTGGTTGTTGTTAGTAAAAAAGAGTACACATGCAATGACACTGGTGGATCCATTGGTGGATTGTGAAAAGAACACACATGCAATGACACTGGTGGATCCATATGTGGTATGTGAAAATAACACACATTTCAATGACTCTGGTTGTTGTTAGTAAAAAGAAAACACATGCAATGACACTGGTGGATCCATGTGTGGTCTCTGAAGAGAACACACATGCAATGACTCTAGTTATTTTTAGTAAAAAGAGCACACATGCAATGACACTAGTGGATCCATAGGTGGATTGTGCAAAGAACACACATGCAATGACACTGGTGGATCCATATGTGGTATGTGAAAAGAACACACATGCAATGACTCTGGTTGTTGTTAGTAAAAAGAGCACACATGCAATGACACTCGTGGATCCATGTGTGGTCTCTGAACAGAAGACACATTTCAATGACTCTGGTTGTTTTTAGTAAAAAAGAGTACACATGCAATGACACTAGTGGATCCATAGGTGGATTGTGAAAAGAACACACATGCAATGACACTTGTGGATCCATAGGTGGATTTTGAAAAGAATACACATGAAATGACTCCAGTTGTTAGTAAAAAGAACACACATTTCAATGACACTGGTGGATCCATATGTGGTATGTGAAAATAACACACATGCAATGACTCTGGTTGTTGTTAGTAAAAAGAACACACGTACAATGACACTGGTGGATCCATGTGTGGTCTCTGAAGAGAACACACATTTCAATGACTCTGGTGGATCCATATGTGGTATGTTAAACGAACACACATGAAATGACTCTGGTTGTTGTTAGTAAAAAGAACACACATGGAGTGACACTGGTGGATCCATGTGTGGTCTCTGAACAGAAGACACATTTCAATGGCTCTGGTTGTTGTTAGTAAAAAAGAGTACACATGCAATGACACTGGTGGATCCATTGGTGGATTGTGAAAAGAACACACATGCAATGACACTGGTGGATCCATATGTGGTATGTGAAAATAACACACATTTCAATGACTCTGGTTGTTGTTAGTAAAAAGAAAACACATGCAATGACACTGGTGGATCCATGTGTGGTCTCTAAAGAGAACACACATGCAATGACTCTAGTTATTTTTAGTAAAAAGAGCACACATGCAATGACACTAGTGGATCCATAGGTGGATTGTGCAAAGAACACACATGCAATGACACTGGTGGATCCATATGTGGTATGTGAAAAGAACACACATGCAATGACTCTGGTTGTTGTTAGTAAAAAGAGCACACATGCAATGACACTCGTGGATCCATGTGTGGTCTCTGAACAGAAGACACATTTCAATGACTCTGGTTGTTTTTAGTAAAAAAGAGTACACATGCAATGACACTAGTGGATCCATAGGTGGATTGTGAAAAGAACACACATGCAATGACACTGGTGGATCCATGTGTGGTCTCTAAAGGGAACACACATGCAATGACTCTAGTTATTTTTAGTAAAAAGAGCACACATGCAATAACACTAGTGGATCCATAGGTGGATTGTGCAAAGAACACACATGCAATGACACTGGTGGATCCATATGTGGTATGTGAAAAGAACACACATGCAATGACTCTGGTTGTTGTTAGTAAAAAGAGCACACATGCAATGACACTGGTGGATCCATAGGTGGATTATGAAAAGAACACACATGCAATGACTCGGGTGGATCCATATGTGGTATGTGAAAAGAACACACATTTCAATGACTCTGGATGTTTTTAGTAAAAAGAACACACATGCAATGACACTGGTGGATCCATGTGTGGTCTCTGAAGAGAACACACATCTCACTGACTCTGGTTGTTGTTAGTAAAAATAACACACATGCAATGACATTGGTGGATCCATGTGTGGTCTCTAAAAATAAACACATGCAATGACTCTGGTTGTTGTTAGTAAAAAGAGCACACATGCAATGACACTGGTGGATCCATAGGTGGATTGTGAAAAGAACACACATGCAATGACTCTGGTGGATCCATATGTGGTATGTGAAAAGAACACACATTTCAATGACTCTGGTTGTTGTTAGTAAAAAGAGCACACATGCAATGACACTAGTGGATCCATGTGTGGTCTCTGAAGAGAACACACATTTCAATGAGTCTGGTTGTTGTTAGTAAAAAGAGAACACATGCAATGACACTTGTGGATCCATAGGTGGATTGTGAAAAGAACAGACATGAAATGACTCCAGTTGTTAGTAAAAAGAACACACATTTCAATGACACCGGTCGATCCATATGTGGTATGTGAAAATAACACACATGCAATGACTCTGGTTGTTGTTAGTAAAAAGAACACACGTACAATGACACTAGTGGATCCATGTGTGGTCTCTGAAGAGAACATACATTTCAATGACTCTGGTGGATCCATATGTGGTATGTGAAACGAGCACACATGAAATGACTCTGGTTGTTGTTAGTAAAAAGAACACACATGCAGTGACACTGGTGGATCCATGTGTGGTCTCTGAACAGAAGACACATTTCAATGACTCTGGTTGTTTTTAGTAAAAAAGAGTACACATGCAATGACACTGGTGGATCCATAGGTGGATTGTGAAAAGAACACACATGCAATGACACTGGTGGATCCATATGTGGTATGTGAAAAGAACACACATTTCAATGACTCTGGTTGTTGTTAGTAAAAAGAAAACACATGCAATGACACTGGTGGATCCATGTGTTGTCTCTGAAGGGAACACACATGCAATGACTCTATTTATTTTTAGTAAAAAGAGCACACATGCAATGACACTAGTGGATCCATAGGTGGATTGTGCAAAGAACACAGATGCAATGACACTGGTGGATCCATATGTGGTATGTGAAAAGAACACACATGCAATGACTTGGTTGTTGTTAGTAAAAAGAGCACACATGCAATGACACTAGTGGATCCATAGGTGGATTGTGAAAAGAACACACATGCAATGACTCGGGTGGATCCATATGTGGTATGTGAAAAGAACACACATTTTAATGACTCTGGATGTTTTTAGTAAAAAGAACACACATGCAATGACACTGGTGGATCCATGTGTGGTCTCTGAAGAGAACATGAATCTCACAGACTCTGGTTGTTGTTAGTAAAAATAACACACATGCAATGACATTGGTGGATCCATGTGTGGTCTCTAAAAATAAACACATGCAATGACTCTGGTTGTTGTTAGTGAAAAGAGCACACATGCAATGACACTGGTGGATCCATAGGTGGATTGTGAAAAGAACACACATGCAATGAATCTGGTGGATCCATATGTGGTATGTGAAAAGAACACACATTTCAATGACTCTGGTTGTTGTTAGTAAAAAGAGCACACATGCAATGACACTAGTGGATCCATGTGTGGTCTGTGAAGAGAACACACATTTCAATGACTCTGGTTGTTGTTAGTAAAAAGAGCACACATGCAATGACACTTGTGGATCCATAGGTGGATTGTGAAAAGAACACACATGAAATGACTCTAGTTGTTAGTAAAAAGAACACACATTTCAATGACACTGGTGGATCCATATGTGGTATGTGAAAATAACACACTTGCACTGACTCTGGTTGTTGTTAGTAAAAAGAACACACGTACAATGACACTGGTGGATCCATGTGTGGTCTCTGAAGAGAACACACATTTCAATGACTGGTGGATCCATATGTGGTATGTGAAACGAGCAAACATGAAATGACTCTGGTTGTTGTTAGTAAAAAGATCACACATGCAGTGACACTGGTGGAACCATGTGTGGTCTCTGAACAGAAGACACATTTCAATGACTCTGGTTGCTTTTAGTAAAAAATAGTACACATGCAATGACACTGGTGGATCCATAGGTGGATTGTGAAAAGAACACACATGCAATGACACTGGTGGAACCATATGTGGTATGTGAAAAGAACAAACATTTCAATGACTCTCGTTGTTGTTAGTAAAAATAAAACACATGCAATGACACTGGTGGATCCATGTGTGGTCTCTGAAGAGAACACACATGCAATGACTCTAGTTATTTTTAGTAAAAAGAGCACACATGCAATGACACTAGTGGATCCATAGGTTGATTGTGCAAAGAACACACATGCAATGACACTGGTGGATCCATATGTGGTATGTGAAAAGAACACACATGCAATGAATCTGGTTGTTCTTAGTAAAAAGAGCACACATGCAATGACACTGGTGGATCCATAGGTGGATTGTGAAAAGAACACACATGCAATGACTCGGGTGGATCCATATGTGGTATGTGAAAAGAACACACATTTCAATGACTCTGGATGTTTTTAGTAAAAAGAACACACATGCAATGACACTGGTGGATCCATGTGTGGTCTTTGAAGAGAACACACATCTGACTGACTCTGGTTGTTGTTAGTAAAAATAACACACATGCAATGACACTGGTGGATCCATGTGTGGTCTCTAAAGATAAACACATGCAATGACTCTGGTTGTTGTTAGTAAAAAGAGCACACAGGCAATGACACTGGTGGATCCATAGGTGGATTGTGAAAAGAAGACACATCCAATGACTCTGGTGGATCCATATGTGGCATGTGAAAAGAACACACATTTCAATGACTCTGGTTGTTGTTAGTAAAAAGAGCACACATGCAATGACACTTGTGGATCCATAGGTGGATTGTGAAAAGAACAGACATGAAATGACTCCAGTTGTTAGTAAAAAGAACACACATTTCAATGACACCGGTCGATCCATATGTGGTATGTGAAAATAACACACATGCAATGACTCTGGTTGTTGTTAGTAAAAAGAACACACGTGCAATGACACTAGTGGATCCATGTGTGGTCTCTGAAGAGAACACACATTTCAATGACTCTGGTGGATCCATATGTGGTATGTGAAACGAACACACATGAAATGACTCTGGTTGTTGTTAGTAAAAAGAACACACATGCAGTGACACTGGTGGATCCATGTGTGGTCTCTGAACAGAAGACACATTTCAATGACTCTGGTTGTTGTTAGTAAAAAAGAGTACACATGCAATGACACTGGTGGATCCATAGGTGGATTGTGAAAAGAACACACATGCAATGACACTGGTGGATCCATATGTGGTATGTGAAAAGAACACACATTTCAATGACTCTGGTTGTTGTTAGTAAAAAGAAGACACATGCAATGACACTGGTGGATCCATGTGTGGTCTATGAAGAGAACACACATGCAATAACTCTAGTTATTTTTAGTAAAAAGAGCACACATGCAATGACACTAGTGGATCCATAGGTGGATTGTGCAAAGAACACACATGCAATGACACTGGTGGATCCATATGTGGTATGTGAAAAGAACACACATGCAATGACTCTGGTTGTTGTTAGTAAAAAGAGCACACATGCAATGACACTGGTGGATCCATAGGTGGATTGTGAAAAGAACACACATGCAATGACTCGGGTGGATCCATATGTGGTATGTGAAAAGAACACACATTTCAATGACTCTGGATGTTTTTAGTAAAAAGAACACACATGCAATGACACTGGTGGATCCATGTGTGGTCTTTGAAGAGAACACACATGCAATGACTCTGGTTGTTGTTAGTAAAAATAACACACATGCAATGACACTGGTGGATCCATGTGTGGTCTCTAAAGATAAACACATGCAATGACTCTGGTTGTTGTTAGTAAAAAGAGCACACAGGCAATGACACTGGTGGATCCATAGGTGGATTGTGAAAAGAACACACATCCAATGACTCTAGTGGATCATATGTGGTATGTGAAAAGAACACACATTTCAATGACTCTGGTTGTTGTTAGTAAAAAGAGCACACATGCAAAGACACTTGTGGATCCATAGGTGGATTGTGAAAAGAACAGACATGAAATGACTCCAGTTGTTAGTAAAAAGAACACACATTTCAATGACACTGGTCGATCCATATGTGGTATGTGAAAATAACACACATGCAATGACTGTGGTTGTTGTTAGTAAAAAGAACACACGTACAATGACACTGGTGGATCCATGTGTGGTCTCTGAAGAGAACACACATTTCAATGACTCTGGTGGATCCATATGTGGTATGTTAAACGAACACACATGAAATGACTCTGGTTGTTCTTAGTAAAAAGAACACACACGCAGTGACACTGGTGGATCCATGTGTGGTCTCTGAATAGAAGACACATTTCAATGACTCTGGTTGTTTTTAGTAAAAAATAGTACACATGTAATGACACTGGTGGATCCATAGGTGGCTGTGAAAAGAACACACATGCAATGACACTGGTGGATCCATATGTGGTATGTGAAAAGAACACACATTTCAATGACTCTGGTTGTTGTTAGTAAAAAGAAAACACATGCAATGACACTAGTGGATCCATGTTTGGTCTTTGAAGAGAACACACATGCAATGACTCTAGTTATTTTTAGTAAAAAGAGCACACATGCAATGACACTAGTGGATCCATAGGTGGATTGTGCAAAGAACACACATGCAATGACACTGGTGGATCCATATGTGGTATGTGAAAAAAAAAACACATGCAATGACTCTGGTTGTTGTTAGTAAAAAGAGCACACATGTAATGACACTGGTGGATCTATAGGTGGATTGTGAAAAGAACACACATGCAATGACTCGGGTGGACCCATATGTGGTATGTGAAAACAACACACATTTCAATGACTCTGGATGTTTTTAGTAAAAAGAACACACATGCAATGACACTGGTGGATCCATGTGTGGTCTCTGAAGAGAAAACACATCTCACTGACTCTGGTTGTTGTTAGTAAAAATAACACACATGCAATGACACTGGTGTATCCATGTGTGGTCTCTAAAGATAAACACATGCAATGACTCTGGTTGTTGTTAGTAAAAAGAGCACACATGCAATGACACTGGTGGATCAATAGGTGGATTGTGAAAAGAACACACATGCAATAAGTTTGGTGGATCCATATGTGGTATGTGAAAAGGACACACATTTCAATGACTCTGGTTGTTGTTAGTAAAAAGAGCACACCTGCAATGACACTAGTGGATCCATGTGTGGTCTCTGAAGAGAACACACATTTCAATGACTCTGGTTGTTGTTAGTAAAAAGATCACACATGCAATGACACTTGTGGATCCATAGGTGGATTGTGAAAAGAACACACATGAAATGACTCCAGTTGTTAGTAAAAAGAACACACATTTCAATGACACTGGTGGATCCATATGTGGTATGTGAAAATAACACACATGCAATGACTCTAGTTGTTTTTAGTAAAAAGAACACACGTGCAATGACACTGGTGGATCCATGTGTGGTCTCTGAAGAGAACACACATTTCAATGACTTTGGTGGATCCATATGTGGTATGTGAAACGAACACACATGAAATGACTCTGGTTGTTGTTAGTAAAAAGAACACACATGCAGTGACACTGGTGGATCCATGTGTGGTCTCTGAATAGAAGACACATTTCAATGACTCTGGTTGTTGTTCGTAAAAAAGAGTACACATGCAATGACACTGGTGGATCCATAGGTGGATTGTGAAAAGAACACACATGCAATGACACTGGTGGATCCATATGTGGTATGTGAAAAGAACACACATGCAATGACTCTGGTTGTTCTTAGTAAAAAGAACACACATGCAATGACACTGGTGGATCCATAGGTGGATTGTGAAAAGAGCACACATGCAATGACACTGGTGGATCCATATGTGGTATGTGAAAAAAAAAACACATGCAATGACTCTGGTTGTTGTTAGTAAAAAGAGCACACATGTAATGACACTGGTGGATCTATAGGTGGATTGTGAAAAGAACACACATGCAATGACTCGGGTGGACCCATATGTGGTATGTGAAAACAACACACATTTCAATGACTCTGGATGTTTTTAGTAAAAAGAACACACATGCAATGACACTGGTGGATCCATGTGTGGTCTCTGAAGAGAAAACACATCTCACTGACTCTGGTTGTTGTTAGTAAAAATAACACACATGCAATGACACTGGTGTATCCATGTGTGGTCTCTAAAGATAAACACATGCAATGACTCTGGTTGTTGTTAGTAAAAAGAGCACACATGCAATGACACTGGTGGATCAATAGGTGGATTGTGAAAAGAACACACATGCAATAAGTTTGGTGGATCCATATGTGGTATGTGAAAAGGACACACATTTCAATGACTCTGGTTGTTGTTAGTAAAAAGAGCACACATGCAATGACACTAGTGGATCCATGTGTGGTCTCTGAAGAGAACACACATTTCAATGACTCTGGTTGTTGTTAGTAAAAAGATCACACATGCAATGACACTTGTGGATCCATAGGTGGATTGTGAAAAGAACACACATGAAATGACTCCAGTTGTTAGTAAAAAGAACACACATTTCAATGACACTGGTGGATCCATATGTGGTATGTGAAAATAACACACATGCAATGACTCTAGTTGTTTTTAGTAAAAAGAACACACGTGCAATGACACTGGTGGATCCATGTGTGGTCTCTGAAGAGAACACACATTTCAATGACTCTGGTGGATCCATATGTGGTATGTGAAACGAACACACATGAAATGACTCTGGTTGTTGTTAGTAAAAAGAACACACATGCAGTGACACTGGTGGATCCATGTGTGGTCTCTGAATAGAAGACACATTTCAATGACTCTGGTTGTTGTTCGTAAAAAAGAGTACACATGCAATGACACTGGTGGATCCATAGGTGGATTGTGAAAAGAACACACATGCAATGACACTGGTGGATCCATATGTGGTATGTGAAAAGAACACACATGCAATGACTCTGGTTGTTCTTAGTAAAAAGAACACACATGCAATGACACTGGTGGATCCATAGGTGGATTGTGAAAAGAGCACACATGCAATGACACTGGTGGATCCATATGTGGTATGTGAAAATAACACACATTTCAATGACTCTTGATGTTTTTAGTAAAAAGAACACACATGCAATGACACTAGTGAATCCATGTGTGGTCTCTGAAGAGAACACACATCTCACTGACTCTGGTTGTTGTTAGTAAAAATAACACACATGCAATAACACTGGTGGATCCATGTGTGGTCTCTAAAGATAAACACATGCAATGAGTCTGGTTGTTGTTAGTAAAAATAGCACACATGCAATGACACTGGTGGATCCATAGGTGGACTGTGAAAAGAACACACATGCAATGACTCTGGTGGATCCATATGTGGTATGTGAAAAGAACACACATTTCAATGACTCTGGTTGTTGTTAGTAAAAAGAGCACACATGCAATGACACTAGTGGATCCATGTGTGGTCTCTGAAGAGAACACACATTTCAATGACTGTGGTTGTTGTTAGTAAAAAGAGCACACATGCAATGACACTTGTGGATCCATAGGTGGATTGTGAAAAGAACAACATGAAATGACTCCAGTTGTTAGTAAAAAGAACACACATGCAATGACACTGGTGGATCCATATGTGGTATATGAAAAGAACAAACATTTCAATGACTCTCGTTGTTGTTAGTAAAAATAAAACACATGCAATGACACTGGTGGATCCATGTGTGGTCTCTGAAGAGAACACACATGCAATGACTCTAGTTATTTTTAGTAAAAAGAGCACACATGCAATGACACTAGTGGATCCATAGGTGGATTGTGCAAAGAACACACATGCAATGACACTGGTGGATCCATATGTGGTATGTGCAAAGAACACACATGCAATGACTCTGGTGGATCCATATGTGGTATGTGCAAAGAACACACATGCAATGACTCTGGTTGTTCTTAGTCAAAAGAGCACACATGCAATGACACTGGTGGATCCATAGGTGGATTGTGAAAAGAACACACATGCAATGACTCGGGTGGATCCATATGTGGTATGGGAAAAGAACACACATTTCAATGACTCTGGATGTTTTTAGTAAAAAGAACACACATGCAATGACACTGGTGGATCCATGTGTGGTCTTTGAAGAGAACACACATCTCACTGACTCTGGTTGTTGTTAGTAAAAATAACACACATGCAATGACACTGGTGGATCCATGTGTGGTCTCTAAAGATAAACACATGCAATGACTCTGGTTGTTGTTAGTAAAAAGTGCACACAGGCAATGACATGGGTGGATCCATAGGTGGATTGTGAAAAGAAGACACATCCAATGACTCTGGTGGATCCATATGTGGTAACATGAAAAGAACACACATTTCAATGACTCTGGTTGTTGTTAGTAAAAAGAGCACACATGCAATGACACTTGTGGATCCATAGGTGGATTGTGAAAAGAACAGACATGAAATGACTCCAGTTGTTAGTAAAAAGAACACACATTTCAATGACACCGGTCGATCCATATGTGGTATGTGAAAATAACACACATGCAATGACTCTGGTTGTTGTTAGTAAAAAGAACACACATACAATGACACTGGTGGATCCATGTGTGGTCTCTGAAGAGAACACACATTTCAATGACTCTGGTGGATCCATATGTGGTATGTTAAACGAACACACATGAAATGACTCTGGTTGTTCTTAGTAAAAAGAACACACATGCATTGACACTGGTGGATCCATGTGTGGTCTCTGAACAGAAGACACATTTCAATGACTCTGGTTGTTCTTAGTAAAAAGAGTACACATGCAATGACACTGGTGGATCCATAGGTGGATTGTGAAAAGAACACACATGCAATTACTTGGGTGGATCCATATGTGGTATGTGAAAAGAACACACATTTCAATGACTCTGGATGTTTTTAGTAAAAAGAACACACATGCAATGACACTGGTGGATCCATGTGTGGTCTTTGAAGAGAACACACATCTCACTGACTCTGGTTGTTGTTAGTAAAAATAACACACATGCAATGACACTGGAGGATCCATGTGTGGTCTCTAAAGATAAACACATGCAATGACTCTGGTTGTTGTTAGTAAAAAGAGCACACAGGCAATGACACGGGTGGATCCATAGGTGGATTGTGAAAAGAAGACACATCCAATGACTCTGGTGGATCCATATGTGGTATGTGAAAAGAACACACATTTCAATGACTCTGGTTGTTGTTAGTAAAAAGAGCACACATGCAATGACACTTGTGGATCCATAGGTGGATTGTGAAAAGAACAGACATGAAATGACTCCAGTTGTTAGTAAAAAGAACACACATTTCAATGACACCGGTCGATCCATATGTGGTATGTGAAAATAACACACATGCAATGACTCTGGTTGTTTTTAGTAAAAAGAACACACGTACAATGACACTGGTGGATCCATGTGTGGTCTCTGAAGAGAACACACATTTCAATGACTCTGGTGGATCCATATGTGGTATGTTAAACGAACACACATGAAATGACTCTGGTTGTTCTTAGTAAAAAGAACACACATGCAGTGACACTAGTGGATCCATGTGTGGTCTCTGAACAGAAGACACATTTCAATGTCTCTGGTTGTTGTTAGTAAAAAAGAGTACACATGCAATGACACTGGTGGATCCATAGGTGGATTGTGAAAAGAACACACATGCAATGACACTGGTGGATCCATATGTGGTATGTGAAAAGAACACACATTTCAATGACTCTGGTTGTTGTTAGTAAAAAGAAAACACATGCAATGACACTGGTGGATCCATGTGTGGTCTATGAAGAGAACACACATGCAATGACTCTAGTTATTTTTAGTAAAAAGAGCACACATGCAATGACACTAGTGGATCCATAGGTGGATTGTGCAAAGAACACACATGCAATGACACTGGTGGATCCATATGTGGTATGTGAAAAGAACACACATGCAATGACTCTAGTTGTTGTTAGTAAAAAGAGCACACATGCAATGACACTGGTGGATCCATAGGTGGATTGTGAAAAGAACACACATGCAATGACTCGGGTGGATCCATATGTGGTATGTGAAAAGAACACACATTTCAATGACTCTGGATGTTTTTAGTAAAAAGAACACACATGCAATGACACTGGTGGATCCATGTGTGGTCTTTGAAGAGAACACACATGCAATGACTCTGGTTGTTGTTAGTAAAAATAACACACATGCAATGACACTGGTGGATCCATGTGTGGTCTCTAAAGATAAACACATGCAATGACTCTGGTTGTTGTTAGTAAAAAGAGCACACAGGCAATGACACTGGTGGATCCATAGGTGGATTGTGAAAAGAACACACATCCAATGACTCTAGTGGATCATATGTGGTATGTGAAAAGAACACACATTTCAATGACTCTGGTTGTTGTTAGTAAAAAGAGCACACATGCAAAGACACTTGTGGATCCATAGGTGGATTGTGAAAAGAACAGACATGAAATGACTCCAGTTGTTAGTAAAAAGAACACACATTTCAATGACACTGGTCGATCCATATGTGGTATGTGAAAATAACACACATGCAATGACTGTGGTTGTTGTTAGTAAAAAGAACACACGTACAATGACACTGGTGGATCCATATGTGGTCTCTGAAGAGAACACACATTTCAATGACTCTGGTGGATCCATATGTGGTATGTTAAACGAACACACATGAAATGACTCTGGTTGTTCTTAGTAAAAAGAACACACACGCAGTGACACTGGTGGATCCATGTGTGGTCTCTGAATAGAAGACACATTTCAATGACTCTGGTTGTTTTTAGTAAAAAATAGTACACATGTAATGACACTGGTGGATCCATAGGTGGATTGTGAAAAGAACACACATGCAATGACACTTGTGGATCCATATGTGGTATGTGAAAAGAACACACATTTCAATGACTCTGGTTGTTGTTAGTAAAAAGAAAACACATGCAATGACACTAGTGGATCCATGTGTGGTCTCTGAAGAGAACACACATGCAATGACTCTAGTTATTTTTAGTAAAAAGAGCACACATGCAATGACACTAGTGGATCCATAGGTGGATTGTGCAAAGAACACACATGCAATGACACTGGTGGATCCATATGTGGTATGTGAAAAGAACACACATGCAATGACTCTGGTTGTTGTTAGTAAAAAGAGCACACATGTAATGACACTGGTGGATCCATAGGTGGATTGTGAAAAGAACACACCGGGTGGATCCATATGTGGTATGTGAAAACAACACACATTTCAATGACTCTGGATGTTTTTAGTAAAAAGAACACACATGCAATGACACTGGTGGATCCATGTGTGGTCTCTGAAGAGAAAACACATCTCACTGACTCTGGTTGTTGTTAATAAAAATAACACACATGCAATGACACTGGTGGATCCATGTGTGGTCTCTAAAGATAAACACATGCAATGACTCTGGTTGTTGTTAGTAAAAAGAGCACACATGCAATGACACTGGTGGATCAATAGGTGGATTGTGAAAAGAACACACATGCAATGACTTTGGTGGATCCATATGTGGTATGTGAAAAGGACACACATTTCAATGACTCTGGTTGTTGTTAGTAAAAAGTGCACACATGCAATGACACTAGTGGATCCATGTGTGGTCTCTGAAGAGAACACACATTTCAATGACTCTGGTGGATCCATATGTGGTATGTTAAACGAACACACATGAAATGACTCTGGTTGTTGTAAGTAAAGAGATCACACATGCAATGACACTTGTGGATCCATAGGTGGATTGTGAAAAGAACACACATGAAATGACTCCAGTTGTTAGTAAAAAGAACACACATTTCAATGACACTGGTGGATCCATATGTGGTATGTGAAAATAACACACATGCAATGACTCTAGTTGCTTTTAGTAAAAAGAACACACGTGCAATGACACTGGTGGATCCATGTGTGGTCTCTGAAGAGAACACACATTTCAATGACTCTGGTGGATCCATATGTGGTATGTGAAACGAACACACATGAAATGACTTTGGTTGTTGTTAGTAAAAAGAACACACATGCAGTGACACTGGTGGATCCATGTGTGGTCTCTGAATAGAAGACACATTTCAATGACTCTGGTTGTTGTTCGTAAAAAAGAGTACACATGCAATGACACTGGTGGATCCATAGGTGGATTGTGAAAAGAACACACATGCAATGACACTGGTGGATCCATATGTGGTATGTGAAAAGAACACACATTTCAATGACTCTGGATGTTTTTAGTAAAAAGAACACACATGCAATGACACTAGTGAATCCATGTGTGGTCTCTGAAGAGAACACACATCTCACTGACTCTCGTTGTTGTTAGTAAAAATAACACACATGCAATAACACTGGTGGATCCATGTGTGGTCTCTAAAGATAAACACATGCAATGACTCTGGTTGTTGTTAGTAAAAAGAGCACACATGCAATGACACTGGTGGATCCATAGGTGGATTGTGAAAAGAACACACATGCAATGACTCTGGTGGATCCATATGTGGTATGTGAAAAGAACACACATTTCAATGACTCTGGTTGTTGTTAGTAAAAAGAGCACACATGCAATGACACTAGTGGATCCATGTGTGGTCTCTGAAGAGAACACACATTTCAATGACTCTGGTTGTTGTTAGTAAAAAGAGCACACATGCAATGACACTTGTGGATCCATAGGTGGATTGTGAAAAGAACAACATGAAATGACTCCAGTTGTTAGTAAAAAGAACACACATTTCAATGACACTGGTGGATCCATATGTGGTATGCGAAAATAACACACATGCAATGACTCTGGTTGTTGTTAGTAAAAAGAACACACGTACAATGACACTGGTGGATCCATGTGTGGTGTCTGAAGAGAACACACATTTCAATGACTCTGGTGGATCCATATATGGTATGTGAAACGAGCACACATGAAATGACTCTGGTTGTTGTTAGTAAAAAGAACACACATGCAGTGACACTGGTGGATCCATGTGTGGTCTCTGAACAGAAGACACATTTCAATGACTCTGGTAGTTTTTAGTAAAAAAGAGTACACATGCAATGACACTGGTGGATCCATAGGTGGATTGTGAAAAGAACACACATGCAATGACACTGGTGGATCCATATGTGGTATGTGAAAAGAACACACATATCAATGACTCTGGTTATTGTTAGTAAAAAGAAAACACATGCAATGACACTGGTGGATCCATGTGTGGTCTCTGAAGAGAACACACATGCAATGACTATAGTTATTTTTAGTAAAAAGAGCACACATGCAATGACACTAGTGGATCCATAGGTGGATTGTGCAAAGAACACACATGCAATGACACTGGTGGATCCATATGTGGTATGTGAAAAGAACACACATGCAATGACTCTGGTTGTTGTTAGTAAAAAGAACACACATGCAATGACACTAGTGGATCCATAGGTGGATTGTGAAAAGAACACACATGCAATGACTCCGGTGGATCCATATGTGGTATGTGAAAAGAACACACATTTCAATGACTCTGGATGTTTTTAGTAAAAAGAACACACATGCAATCACACTGGTGGATCCATGTGTGGTCTCTGAAGAGAACACACATCTCACTGCCTCTGGTTGTTGTTAGTAAAAATAACACACATGCAATGACACTGGTGGATCCATGTGTGGTCTCTAAAGATAAACACATGCAATGAATCTGGTTGTTGTTAGTAAAAAGAGCACACATGCAATGACACTGGTGGATCCATAGGTGGATTGTGAAAAGAACACACATGCAATGACTCTAGTTGATCCATATGTGGTATGTGAAAAGAACACACATTTCAATGACTCTGGTTGTTGTTAGTAAAAAGAGCACACATGCAATGACACTGGTGGCTCCATGTGTGGTCTCTGAAGAGAACACACATTTCAATGACTCTGGTGGATCCATATGTGGTATGTTAAACGAACACACATGAAATGACTCTGGTTGTTGTTAGTAAAAAGAACACACATGGAGTGACACTGGTGGATCCATGTGTTGTCTCTAAACAGAAGACACATTTCAATGGCTCTGGTTGTTGTTAGTAAAAAAGAGTACACATGCAATGACACTGGTGGATCCATAGGTGGATTGTGAAAACAACACACATGCAATGACACTGGTGGATCCATATGTGGTATGTGAAAAGAACACACATTTCAATGACTCTGGTTGTTGTTAGTAAAAAGAAAACACATGCAATGACACTGGTGGATCCATGTGTGGTCTCTGAAGAGAACACACCTGCAATGACTCTAGTTATTTTTAGTAAAAAGAGCACACATGCAATGACACTAGTGGATCCATAGGTGGATTGTGCAAAGAACACACATGCAATGACACTGGTGGATCCATATGTGGTATGTGAAAAGAACACACATGCAATGACTCTGGTTGTTGTTAGTAAAAAGAGCACACATGCAATGACAGTGGTGGATCCATAGGTGGATTGTGAAAAGAACACACATGCAATGACTCGGGTGGATCTATATGTGGTATGTGAAAAGAACACACATTTCAATGACTCTGGATGTTTTAGTAAAAAGAACACACATGCAATGACACTGGTGGATCCATGTGTGGTCTCTGAAGAGAAAACACATCTCACTGACTCTGGTTGTTGTTAGTAAAAATAACACACGTACAATGACACTGGTGGATCCATGTGTGGTCTCTGAAGAGAACACACATTTCAATGACTCTGGTGGATCCATATGTGGTATGTTAAACGAACACACATGAAATGACTCTGGTTGTTGTTAGTAAAAAGAAAACACATGCAATGACACTGGTGGATCCATGTGTGGTCTCTGAACAGAAGACACATTTCAATGGCTCTGGTTGTTTTTAGTAAAAAAGAGTACACATGCAATGACACTGGTGGATCCATAGGTGGATTGTGAAAAGAACACACATGCAATGACACTGGTGGATCCATATGTGGTATGTGAAAAGAACACACAATTCAATGACTCTGGTTGTTGTTAGTAAAAAGAAAACACATGCAATGACACTGGTGGATCCATGTGTGGTCTCTGAAGAGAACACACAAGCAATGACTCTAGTTATTTTTAGTAAAAAGAGCACACATGCAATGACACTAGTGGATCCATAGGTGGATTGTGCAAAGAACACACATGCAATGACACTGGTGGATCGATATGTGGTATGTGAAAAGAACACACATGCAATGACTCTGGTTGTTGTTAGTAAAAAGAGCACACATGCAATGACACTAGTGGATCCATAGGTGGATTGTGAAAAGAACACACATGCAATGACTCGGGTGGATCCATATGTGGTATGTGAAAAGAACACACATTTCAATGACTCTGGATGTTTTTAGTAAAAAGAAAACACATGCAATGACACTGGTGGATCCATGTGTGGTCTCTGAAGAGAACACACATCTCACTGACTCTGGTTGTTGTTAGTAAAAATAACACACATGCAATGACACTGGTGGATCCATGTGTGGTCTCTAAAGATAAACACATGCAATGACTCTGGTTGTTGTTAGTAAAAAGAGCACACATGCAATGACACTGGTGGATCCATAGGTGGATTGTGAAAAGCACACACATGCAATGACTCTAGTCGATCCATATGTGGTATGTGAAAAGACAACACATTTCAATGACTCTGGTTGTTGTTAGTAAAAAGAGCACACATGCAATGACACTTGTGGATCCATAGGTGGATTGTGAAAAGAACACACATGAAATGACTCCTGTTGTTAGTAAAAAGAACACACATTTCAATGACACTGGTCGATCCATGTGTGGTATGTGAAAATAACACACATGCAATGACTCTGGTTGTTGTTAGTAAAAAAACACACGTACAATGACACTGGTGGATCCATGTGTGGTCTCTGAAGAGAACACACATTTCAATGACTCTGGTGGATCCATATGTGGTATGTTAAACGAACACACATGAAATGACTCTGGCTGTTGTTAGTAAAAAGAACACACATGGAGTGACACTGGTGGATCCATGTGTGGTCTCTGAACAGAAGACACATTTCAATGGCTCTGGTTGTTGTTAGTAAAAAAGAGTACACATGCAATGACACTGGTGAATCCATAGGTGGATTGTGAAAACAACACACATGCAATGAGACTGGTGGATCCATATGTGGTATGTGAAAAGAACACACATTTCAATGACTCTGGTTGTTGTTAGTAAAAAGAAAACACATGCAATGACACTGGTGGATCCATGTGTGGTCTCTGAAGAGAACACACATGCAATGACTCTAGTTATTTTTAGTAAAAAGAGCACACATGCAATGACACTAGTGGATCCATAGGTGGATTGTGCAAAGAACACACATGCAATGACATTGGTGGATCCATATGTGGTATGTGAAAAGAACACACATGCAATGACTCTGGTTGTTGTTAGTAAAAAGAGCACACATGCAATGACACTGGTGGATCCATAGGTGGATTGTGAAAAGAACACACATGCAATGACTCGGGTGGATCCATATGTGGTATGTGAAAAGAACACACATTTCAATGACTCTGGATGTTTTAGTAAAAAGAACACACATGCAATGACAATGGTGGATCCATGTGTGGTCTCTGAAGAGAAAACACATCTCACTGACTCTGGTTGTTGTTAGTAAAAATAACACACATGCAATGACACTGGTGGATCCATGTGTGGTCTCTAAAGATAAACACATGCAATGACTCTGGTTGTTGTTAGTAAAAAGAGCACACATGCAATGACACTGGTGGATCCATAGGTGGATTGTGAAAAGAACACACATGCAATGACTCTGGTGGATCCATATGTGGTATGTGAAAAGAACACACATTTCAATGACTCTGGTTGTTGTTAGTAAAAAGAGCACACATGCAATGACACTAGTGGATCCATGTGTGGCCTCTGAAGAGAACACACATTTCAATGACTCTGGTTGTTGTTAGTAAAAAGAGAACACATGCAATGACACTTGTGGATCCATAGGTGGATTGTGAAAAGAACACACATGAAATGACTCCAGTTGGTAGTAAAAAGAACACACATGAAATGACACTGGTGGATCCATATGTGGTATGTGAAAATAACACACATGCAATGACTCTGGTTGTTTTTAGTAAAAACAACACACGTGCAATGACACTGGTGGATCCATGTGTGGTCTCTGAAGAGAACACAGATTTCAACGACTCTTGTGGATCCATATGTGATATGTGAAACGAACACACATGAAATGACTCTGGTTGTTGTTAGTAAAAAGAACACACATGAAGTGACACTGGTGGATCCATGTGTGGTCTCTGACCAGAAGACACATTTCAATGACTCTGGTTGTTGTTAGTAAAAAAGAGTACACATGTAATGACACTGGTGGATCCATAGGTGGATTGTGAAAAGAACACACATGCAATGACACTGGTGGATCCATATGTGGTATGTGAAAAGAACACACATTTCAATGACTCTAGATGTTTTTAGTAAAAAGAACACACATGCAATGACACTGGTGAATCCATGTGTGGTCTCTGAAGAGAACACACATCTCACTGACTCTGGTTGTTGTTAGTAAAAATAACACACATGCAATAACACTGGTGGATCCATGTGTGGTCTCTAAAGAGAATACACATGTCAATGACTCTGGTTGTTGTTAGTAAAAAGAGCACACATGCAATGACACTGGTGGATCCATAGGTGCATTGTGAAAAGAACACACATGCAATGACTCTGGTGGATCCATATGTGGTATGTGAAAAGAACACACATTTCAATGACTCTGGTTCTTGTTAGTAAAAAGAGCACACATGCAATGACACTAGTGGATCCATGTGTGGTCTCTGAAGAGAACACACATTTCAATGACTCTGGTTGTTGTTAGTAAAAAGAGCACACATGCAATGACACTTGTGGATCCATAGGTGGATTGTGAAAAGAACACACATGAAATGACTCCAGTTGTTAGTAAAAAGAACACACATTTCAATGACACTGGTGGATCCATATGTGGTATGTGAAAATAACACACATGCAATGACACTGGTTGTTGTTAGTAAAAAGAACACACGTACAGTGACACTGGTGGATCCATGTGTGGTCTCTGAAGAGAACACACATTTCAATGACTCTGGTGGATCCATATGTGGTATGTGAAACGAGCACGCATGAAATGACTCTGGTTGTTGTTAGTAAAAAGAACACACATGCAGTGACACTGGTGGATCCATGTGTGGTCTCTGAACAGAAGACACATTTAAATGACTCTGGTTGTTTTTAGTAAAAAAGAGTACACATGCAATGACACTGGTGGATCCGTAGGTGGATTGTGAAAAGAACACACATGCAGTGACACTGGTGGATCCATATGTGGTATGTGAAAAGAACACACATTTCAATGACTCTGGTTGTTGTTAGTAAAAAGAGCACACATGCAATGACACTAGTGGATCCATGTGTGGTCTCTGAAGAGAACACACATTTCAATGACTCTGGTTGTTGTTAGTAAAAAGAGAACACATGCAATGACACTTGTGGATCCATAGGTGGATTGTGAAAAGAACACACATGAAATGACTCGGGTGGATCCATATGTGGTATGTGAAAAGAACACACATTTCAATGACTCTGGATGTTTTTAGTAAAAAGAACACACATGCAATGACACTGGTGGATCCATGTGTGGTCTCTGAAGAGAACACACATCTCACTGACACTGGTTGTTGTTAGTAAAAATAACACAAATGCAATGACACTGGTGGATCCATGTGTGGTCTCTAAAGATAAACACATGCAATGACTCTGGTTGTTGTTAGTAAAAAGAGCACACATGCAATGACACTGGTGGATCCATAGGTGGATTGTGAAAAGAACACACATGCAATGACTCTGGTGGATCCATATGTGGTATGTGAAAAGAACACACATTTCAATGACTCTGGTTATTGTTAGTAAAAAGAGCACACATGCAATGACACTAGTGGATCCATGTGTGGTCTCTGAAGAGAACACACATTTCAATGACTCTGGTTGTTGTTAGTAAAAAGAGCACACATGCAATGACACTTGTGGATCCATAGGTGGATTGTGAAAAGAACACACATGAAATGACTCCAGTTGCTAGTAAAAAGAACACACATTTCAATGACACTGGTGGATCCATATGTGGTATGTGAAAATAACACACATGTAATGACTCTGGTTGTTGTTAGTAAAAAGAACACACGTACAATCACACTGGTGGATCCATGTGTGGTCTCTGAAGAGAACACACATTTCAATGACTCTGGTGGATCCATATGTGGTATGTGAAACGAGCACACATGAAATGACTTTGGTTGTTGTTAGTAAAAAGAACACACATGAAGTGACACTAGTGGATCCATGTGTGGTCTCTGAACAGAAGACACATTTCAATGACTCTGGTTGTTTTTAGTAAAAAAGAGTACACATGCAATGACACTGGTGGATCCATAGGTGGATTGTGAAAAGAACACACATGCAATGACACTGGTGGATCCATATGTGGTATGTGAAAACAACACACATTTCAATGACTCTGGTTGTTGTTAGTAAAAAGAAAACACATGCAATGACACTGGTGGATCCATGTGTGGTCTCTAAAGAGAACACACATGCAATGACTCTAGTTATTTTTAGTAAAAAGAGCACACATGGAATGACACTAGTGGATCCATAGGTGGATTGTGCAAAGAACACACATGCAATGAATCTGGTTGTTGTTAGTCAAAAGAGCACACATGCAATGACACTAGTGGATCCATAGGTGGATTGTGAAAAGAACACACATGCAATGACTCGGGTGGATCTATATGTGGTATGTGAAAAGAACACACATTTCAATGACTCTGGATGTTTTTAGTAAAAAGAACACACATGCAATGACACTGGTGGATCCATGTGTGGTCTCTAAAGAGAGCACACATCTCACTGACTCTGGTTGTTGTTAGTAAAAATAACACAAATGCAATGACACTGGTGGATCCATGTGTGGTCTCTAAAGATAAACACATGCAATGACTCTGGTTGTTGTTAGTAAAAAGAGCACACATGCAATGACACTGGTGGATCCATGTGTGGTCTCTAAAGATAAACACATGCAATGACTCTGGTTGTTGTTAGTAAAAAGAGCACACATGCAATGACACTGGTGGATCCATAGGTGGATTGTAAAAAGAACACACATGCAATGACTCTGGTGGATCCATATGTGGTATGTGAAAACAACACACATTTCAATGACTCTGGTTGTTGTTAGTAAAAAGAGCACACATGCAATGACACTAGTGGATCCATGTGTGGTCTCTGAAGAGAACACACATTTCAATGACTCTGGTTGTTGTTAGTAAAAAGAGCACACATGCAATGACACTTGTGGATCCATAGGTGGATTGTGAAAAGAACACACATGAAATGACTCCAGTTGCTAGTAAAAAGAACACACATTTCAATGACACTGGTGGATCCATATGTGGTATGTGAAAATAACACACATGTAATGACTCTGGTTGTTGTTAGTAAAAAGAACACACGTACAATCACACTGGTGGATCCATGTGTGGTCTCTGAAGAGAACACACATTTCAATGACTCTGGTGGATCCATATGTGGTATGTGAAACGAGCACACATGAAATGACTTTGGTTGTTGTTAGTAAAAAGAACACACATGAAGTGACACTAGTGGATCCATGTGTGGTCTCTGAACAGAAGACACATTTCAATGACTCTGGTTGTTTTTAGTAAAAAAGAGTACACATGCAATGACACTGGTGGATCCATAGGTGGATTGTGAAAAGAACACACATGCAATGACACTGGTGGATCCATATGTGGTATGTGAAAACAACACACATTTCAATGACTCTGGTTGTTGTTAGTAAAAAGAAAACACATGCAATGACACTGGTGGATCCATGTGTGGTCTCTAAAGAGAACACACATGCAATGACTCTAGTTATTTTTAGTAAAAAGAGCACACATGGAATGACACTAGTGGATCCATAGGTGGATTGTGCAAAGAACACACATGCAATGAATCTGGTTGTTGTTAGTCAAAAGAGCACACATGCAATGACACTAGTGGATCCATAGGTGGATTGTGAAAAGAACACACATGCAATGACTCGGGTGGATCTATATGTGGTATGTGAAAAGAACACACATTTCAATGACTCTGGATGTTTTTAGTAAAAAGAACACACATGCAATGACACTGGTGGATCCATGTGTGGTCTCTAAAGAGAGCACACATCTCACTGACTCTGGTTGTTGTTAGTAAAAATAACACAAATGCAATGACACTGGTGGATCCATGTGTGGTCTCTAAAGATAAACACATGCAATGACTCTGGTTGTTGTTAGTAAAAAGAGCACACATGCAATGACACTGGTGGATCCATGTGTGGTCTCTAAAGATAAACACATGCAATGACTCTGGTTGTTGTTAGTAAAAAGAGCACACATGCAATGACACTGGTGGATCCATAGGTGGATTGTAAAAAGAACACACATGCAATGACTCTGGTGGATCCATATGTGGTATGTGAAAACAACACACATTTCAATGACTCTGGTTGTTGTTAGTAAAAAGAGCACACATGCAATGACACTAGTGGATCCATGTGTGGTCTCTGAAGAGAACACACATTTCAATGACTCTGGTTGTTGTTAGTAAAAAGAGAACACATGCAATGACACTTGTGGATCCATAGGTGGATTGTGAAAAGAACACACATGAAATGACTCCAGTTGTTAGTAAAAAGAACACACATTTCAATGACACTGGTGGATCCATATGTGGTATGTGAAAATAACACACATGCAATGACTCTGGTTGTTTTTAGTAAAAAGAACACACGTGCAATGACACTGGTGGATCCATGTGTGGTCTCTGAAGAGAACACACATTTCAACGACTCTGGTGGATCCATATGTGGTATGTGAAACGAACACACATGAAATGACTCTGGTTGTTGTTAGTAAAAAGAACACACATGTAGTGACACTGGTGGATCCATGTGTGGTCTCTGAACAGAAGACACATTTCAATGACTCTGGTTGTTGTTAGTAAAAAAGAGTACACATGCAATGACACTGGTGGATCCATAGGTGGATTGTGAAAAGAACACACATGCAATGACACTGGTGGATCCATATGTGGTATGTGAAAAGAACACACATTTCAATGACTCTGGATGTTTTTAGTAAAAAGAACACACATGCAATGACACTGGTGAATCCATGTGTGGTCTCTGAAGAGAACACACATCTCACTGACTCTGGTTGTTGTTAGTAAAAATAACACACATGCAATAACACTGGTGGATCCATGTGTGGTCTCTAAAGATAAACAGATGCAATGACTCTGGTTGTTGTTAGTAAAAAGAGCACACATGCAATGACACTGGTGGGCCCATAGCTGGGTTGTGAAAAGAACACACATGCAATGACTCTGGTGGATCCATATGTGGTATGTGAAAAGAACACACATTTCAATGACTCTGGTTATTGTTAGTAAAAAGAGCACACATGCAATGACACTAGTGGATCCATGTGTGGTCTCTGAAGAGAACACACATTTCAATGACTCTGGTTGTTGTTAGTAAAAAGAGCACATATGCAATGACACTTGTGGATCCATAGGTGGATTGTGAAAAGAACACACATGAAATGACTCCAGTTGTTAGTAAAAAGAACACACATTTCAATGACACTGGTGGATCCATATGTGGTATGTGAAAATAACACACATGCACTGACTCTGGTTGTTGTTAGTAAAAAGAACACACGTACAATGACACTGGTGGGTCCATGTGTGGTCTCTGAAGAGAACACACATTTCAATGACTCTGGTGGATCCATATGTGGTATGTGAAACGAGCACACATGAAATGACTCTGGTTGTTGTTAGTAAAAAGAACACACATGCAGTGACACTGGAGGATCCATGTGTGGTCTCTGAACAGAAGACACATTTCAATGACTCTGGTTGTTTTTAGTAAAAAAGAGTACACATGCAATGACACTGGTGGATCCATAGGTGGATTGTGAAAAGAACACACATGCAATGACACTGGTGGATCCATATGTGGTATGTGAAAAGAACACACATGCAATGACTCCAGTTGTTGTTAGTAAAAACAACACACATGTAATGACACTTGTGGATCCATATGTGGTATGTGAAAAGAACACACATTTCAATGACTCTGGTTGTTAGTAAAAAGAGCACATATAAAATGACACTAGTGGATCCATAGGTGGATTGTGCAAAGAACACACATGCAATGAATCTAGTTGTTGTTAGTCAAAAGAACACACATGCAATGACACTAGTGGATCCATAGGTGGATTGTGAAATGAACACACATGCAATGACTCGGGTGGATCCATATGTGGTATGTGGAAGGAACACACATTTCAATGACTCTGGATGGTTTTAGTAAAAAGAACACACATGCAATGACACTGGTGGCTCCATGTGTGGTCTCTGAAGAGAACACACATGCAATGACTCTAGTTATTTTTAGTAAAAAGAGCACACATGCAATGACACTAGTGGATCCATAGGTGGATTGTGGAAAGAACACACATGCAATGACACTGGTGGATCCATATGTGGTATGTGAAAAGAACACACATGAAATGACTCTGGTTGTTGTTTGTAAAAAGAACACACATGCAATGACACTGGTGGATCCATGTGTGGTCTCTGAAGAGAACACACATGCAATGACTCTGGTTGTTGTTAGTAAAAAGAGCACACATGCAATGACACTGGTGGACCCATAGGTGGATTGTGCAAAGAACACACATGCAATGACTCTGGTGGATCCATATGTGGTATCTGAAAAGAACACACATTTCAATGACTCTAGATGTTTTTAGTAAAAAGAACACACATGCAATGACACTGGTGGATCCATGTGTGGTCTCTAAAGAGAACACACGTGCAATGACTCTGGTTGTTGTTAGTAAAAGGAGCATACATGCAATGACACTGGTCGATCCATAGGTGGATTGTGAAAAGAACACACATGCAATGACTCTAGTTATTTTTAGTAAAAAGAGCACACATGCAATGACACTAGTGGATCCATAGGTGGATTGTGCAAAGAACACACATGCAATGACACTGGTGGATTCGTAGGCGGATTTTGAAAAGAACACATATGCAATGACCCGGGTGGATCCATGTGTGGTATGTGAAAAGAACACACATTTCAATGACTCTGGAAGTTTTTAGTAAAAAGAACACACATGCAATGACACTGGTGGATCCATGTGTGGTCTCTGAAGAGAACACACATCTCACTGACTCTGGTTGTTGTTAGTACAGATAACACACATGCAATGACACTAGTGGATCCATGTGTGGTATCTAAAGATAAACACATGCAATGACTCTGGTTGTTGTTAGTAAAAACAGCACACATGCAATGACACTGGTGGATCCATAGGTGGATTGTGAAAAGAACACACATGCAATGACTCTGGTGGATCCATATGTGGTATGTGAAAAGAACACACATTTCAATGACTCTAGTTGTTGTTAGTAAAAAGAGAACACATGCAATGAAACTAGTGGATCCATGTGTGGTCTCTGAAGAGAACACACATTTCAATGACTCTGGTTGTTGTTAGTAAAATGAGCACACATGCAATGACACTTATGGATCCATAGGTGGATTGTGAAAAGAACACACATGAAATGACTCCAGTTGTTAGTAAAAAGAACACACATTTCAATGACACTGGTGGATCCATATGTGGTATGTGAAAATAACACACATCCAATGACTCTGGTTTTTGTTAGTAAAAAGAACACATGTGCAATGACACTAGTGGATCCATGTGTGGTCTCTGAAGAGAACACACATTTGAATGACTCTGGTGGATCCATATGTGGTATGTGAAACGAACACACATGAAATGACTCTGGTTGTTGTTAGTAAAAAGAACACACATGCAGTGACACTGGTGGATCCATGTGTGGTCTCTGAACATAAGACACATTTCAATGACTCTGGTTGTTGTTAGTAAAAAAGAGTACACATGCAATGACACTGGTGGATCCATAGGTGGATTGTGAAAAGAACACACATGCAATGACACTGGTGGATCCATATGTGGTATGTGAAAATAACACACATTTCAATGACTCTGGTTGTTGTTAGTAAAAAGAACACACATGCAATGACACTGGTGGATCCATGTGTGGTCTCTGAAGAGAACACACATCTCACTGACTCTGGTTGTTGTTAGTAAAAATAACACACATGCAATGACATTGGTGGATCCATGTGTGGTCTCTAAAGATAAACACATGCAATGACTGGTTGTTGTTATAAAAAGAGCACACATGCAATGACACCGGTGGGCCCATAGCTGGGTTGTGAAAAGAACACACATGCAATGACTCTGGTGGATCCATATGTGGTATGTGAAAAGAACACACATTTCAATGACTCTGGTTATTGTTAGTAAAAAGAGCACACATGCAATGACACTAGTGGATCCATGTGTGGTCTCTGAAGAGAACACACATTTCAATGACTCTGGTTGTTGTTAGTAAAAAGAGCTCATATGCAATGACACTTGTGGATCCATAGGTGGATTGTGAAAAGAACACACATGAAATGACTCCAGTTGTTAGTAAAAAGAACACACATTTCAATGACACTGGTGGATCCATATGTGGTATGTGAAAATAACACACATGCACTGACTCTGGTTGTTGTTAGTAAAAAGAACACACGTACAATGACACTGGTGGGTCCATGTGTGGTCTCTGAAGAGAACACACATTTCAATGACTCTGGTGGATCCATATGTGGTATGTGAAACGAGTACACATGAAATGACTCTGGTTGTTATTAGTAAAAAGAACACACATGCAGTGACACTGGAGGATCCATGTGTGGTCTCTGAACAGAAGACACATTTCAATGACTCTGGTTGTTTTTAGTAAAAAAGAGTACACATGCAATGACACTGGTGGATCCATAGGTGGATTGTGAAAAGAACACACATGCAATGACACTGGTGGATCCATATGTGGTATGTGAAAAGAACACACATGCAATGACTCCAGTTGTTGTTAGTAAAAAGAACACACATGTAATGACACTTGTGGATCCATATGTGGTATGTGAAAAGAACACACATTTCAATGACTCTGGTTGTTAGTAAAAAGAGCACATATAAAATGACACTAGTGGATCCATAGGTGGATTGTGCAAAGAACACACATGCAATGAATCTAGTTGTTGTTAGTCAAAAGAACACACATGCAATGACACTAGTGGATCCATAGGTGGATTGTGAAATGAACACACATGCAATGACTCGGGTGGATCCATATGTGGTATGTGGAAGGAACACACATTTCAATGACTCTGGATGTTTTTAGTAAAAAGAACACACATGCAATGACACTGGTGGATCCATGTGTGGTCTCTGAAGAGAACACACATGCAATGACTCTAGTTATTTTTAGTAAAAAGAGCACACATGCAATGACACTAGTGGATCCATAGGTGGATTGTGGAAAGAACACACATGCAATGACACTGGTGGATCCATAAGTGGTATGTGAAAAGAACACACATGAAATGACTCTGGTTGTTGTTAGTAAAAAGAACACACATGCAATGACACTGGTGGATCCATGTGTGGTCTCTGAAGAGAACACACATGCAATGACTCTGGTTGTTGTTAGTAAAAAGAGCACACATGCAATGACACTGGTGGACCCATAGGTGGATTGTGCAAAGAACACACATGCAATGACTCTGGTGGATCCATATGTGGTATCTGAAAAGAACACACATTTCAATGACTCTAGATGTTTTTAGTAAAAAGAACACACATGCAATGACACTGGTGGATCCATGTGTGGTCTCTAAAGAGAACACACGTGCAATGACTGGTTGTTGTTAGTAAAAGGAGCATACATGCAATGACACTGGTCGATCCATAGGTGGATTGTGAAAAGAACACACATGCAATGACTCTAGTTATTTTTAGTAAAAAGAGCACACATGCAATGACACTAGTGGATCCATAGGTGGATTGTGCAAAGAACACACATGCAATGACACTGTTTGGATTCGTAGGTGGATTTTGAAAAGAACACATATGCAATGACCCGTGTGGATCCATGTGTGGTATGTGAAAAGAACACACATTTCAATGACTCTGGAAGTTTTTAGTAAAAAGAACACACATGCAATGACACTGGTGGATCCATGTGTGGTCTCTGAAGAGAACACACATCTCACTGACTCTGGTTGTTGTTAGTAAAAATAAGACACATGCAATGACACTAGTGGATCCATGTGTGGTCTCTAAAGATAAACACATGCAATGACTCTGGTTGTTGTTAGTAAAAACAGCACACATGCAATGACACTGGTGGATCCATAGGTGGATTGTGAAAAGAACACACATGCAATGACTCTGGTGGATCCATATGTGGTATGTGAAAAGAACACACATTTCAATGACTCTGGTTGTTGTTAGTAAAAAGAGCACACATGCAATGAAACTAGTGGATCCATGTGTGGTCTCTGAAGAGAACACACATTTCAATGACTCTGGTTGTTGTTAGTAAAATGAGCACACATGCAATGACACTTATGGATCCATAGGTGGATTGTGAAAAGAACACACATGAAATGACTCCAGTTGTTAGTAAAACAACACACATTTCAATGACACTGGTGGATCCATATGTGGTATGTGAAAATAACACACATGCAATGACTCTGGTTTTTGTTAGTAAAAAGAACACATGTGCAATGACACTAGTGGATCCATGTGTGGTCTCTGAAGAGAACACACATTTGAATGACTCTGGTGGATCCATATGTGGTATGTGAAACGAACACACATGAAATGACTCTGGTTGTTGTTAGTAAAAAGAACACACATGCAGTGACACTGGTGGATCCATGTGTGGTCTCTGAACATAAGACACATTTCAATGACTCTGGTTGTTGTTAGTAAAAAAGAGTACACATGCAATGACACTGGTGGATCCATAGGTGGATTGTGAAAAGAACACACATGCAATGACACTGGTGGATCCATATGTGGTATGTGAAAATAACACACATTTCAATGACTCTGGTTGTTTTTAGTAAAAAGAACACACATGCAATGACACTGGTGGATCCATGTGTGGTCTCTGAAGAGAACACACATCTCACTGACTCTGGTTGTTGTTAGTAAAAATAACACACATGCAATGACATTGGTGGATCCATGTGTGGTCTCTAAAGATAAACACATGCAATGACTGGTTGTTGTTATAAAAAGAGCACACATGCAATGACACCGGTGGGCCCATAGCTGGGTTGTGAAAAGAACACACATGCAATGACTCTGGTGGATCCATATGTGGTATGTGAAAAGAACACACATTTCAATGACTCTGGTTGTTGTTAGTAAAAAGAGCACAGATGCAATGACACCAGTGGATCCATGTGTGGTCTCTGAAAAGAACACACATTTCAATGACTCTGGCTGTTGTTAGTAAAAAGAGCACACATGCAATGACACTTGTGGATCCATAGGTGGATTGTGAAAAGAATACACATGAAATGACTCCAGTTGTTAGTAAAAAGAACACACATTTCAATGACACTGGTGGATCCATATGTGGTATGTGAAAATAACACACATGCAATGACACTGGTGGATCCATAGGTGGATTGTGAAAAGAACACACATGCAATGACACTGGTGGATCCATATGTGGTATGTGAAAAGAACACACATTTCAATGACTCTGGTTGTTGTTAGTAAATAGAAAACACATGCAATGACACTGGTGGATCCATGTGTGGTCTCTGAAGAGAACACGCATGCAATGACTCTAGTTCTTTTTAGTAAAAAGAGCACACATGCAATGACACTAGTGGATCCATAGGTGGATTGTGAAATGAACGCACATGCAATGACTCGGGTGGATCCATATGTGGTATGTGAAAAGAACACACATTTCAATGACTCTGGATGTTTTTAGTCAAAAGAACACACATGCAATGACACTGGTGGATCCATGTGTGGTCTCTGAAGAGAACACACATCTCACTGACTCTGGTTGTTGTTAGTAAAAATAACACAAATGCAATGACACTGGTGGATCCATGTGTGGTCTCTAAAGATAAACACATGCAATGACTCTGGTTGTTGTTAGTAAAAAGAGCACACATGCAATGACACTGGTGGATCAATAGGTGGATTGTGAAAAGAACACACATGCAATGACTCTGGTGGATCCATATGTGGTATGTGAAAAGAACACACATTTCAATGACTCTGGTTATTGTTAGTAAAAAGAGCACACATGCAATGACACTACTGGATCCATGTGTGGTCTCTGAAGAGAACACACATTTCAATGACTCTGGTTGTTGTTAGTAAAAAGAGCACACATGCAATGACACTTGTGGATCCATAGGTGGATTGTGAAAAGAACACACATGAAATGACTCCAGTTGTTAGTAAAAAGAACACACATTTCAATGACACTGGTGGATCCATATGTGGTATGTGAAAATAACACACATGTAATGACTCTGGTTGTTGTTAGTAAAAAGAACACACGTACAATGACACTGGTGGATCCATGTGTGGTCTCTGAAGAGAACACACATTTCAATGACTCTGGTGGATCCATATGTGGTATGTGAAACGAGCACACATGAAATGACTTTGGTTGTTGTTAGTAAAAAGAACACACATGAAGTGACACTAGTGGATCCATGTGTGGTCTCTGAACAGAAGACACATTTCAATGACTCTGGTTGTTTTTAGTAAAAAAGAGTACACATGCAATGACACTGGTGGATCCATAGGTGGATTGTGAAAAGAACACACATGCAATGACACTGGTGGATCCATATGTGGTATGTGAAAAGAACACACATTTCAATGACTCTGGTTGTTGTTAGTAAAAAGAAAACACATGCAATGACACTGGTGGATCCATGTGTGGTCTCTGAAGAGAACACACATGCAATGACTCTAGTTATTTTTAGTAAAAAGAGCACACATGCAATGACACTAGTGGATCCATAGGTGGATTGTGCAAAGAACACACATGCAATGAATCTGGTTGTTGTTAGTCAAAAGAGCAGACATGCAATGACACTAGTGGATCCATAGGTGGATTGTGAAAAGAACACACATGCAATGACTCGGGTGGATCTATATGTGGTATGTGAAAAGAACACACATTTCAATGACTCTGGATGTTTTTAGTAAAAAGAACACCCATGCAATGACACTGGTGGATCCATGTGTGGTCTCTAAAGAGAGCACACATCTCACTGACTCTGGTTGTTGTTAGTAAAAATAACACAAATGCAATGACACTGGTGGATCCATGTGTGGTCTCTAAAGATAAACACATGCAATGACTCTGGTTGTTGTTAGTAAAAAGAGCACACATGCAATGACACTGGTGGATCCATGTGTGGTCTCTAAAGATAAACACATGCAATGACTCTGGTTGTTGTTAGTAAAAAGAGCACACATGCAATGACACTGGTGGATCCATAGGTGGATTGTGAAAAGAACACACATGCAATGACTCTGGTGGATCCATATGTGGTATGTGAAAACAACACACATTTCAATGACTCTGGTTGTTGTTAGTAAAAAGAGCACACATGCAATGACACTAGTGGATCCATGTGTGGTCTCTGAAGAGAACACACATTTCAATGACTCTGGTTGTTGTTAGTAAAAAGAGAACACATGCAATGACACTTGTGGATCCATAGGTGGATTGTGAAAAGAACACACATGAAATGACTCCAGTTGTTAGTAAAAAGAACACACATTTCAATGACACTGGTGGATCCATATGTGGTATGTGAAAATAACACACATGCAATGACTCTGGTTGTTTTTAGTAAAAAGAACACACGTGCAATGACACTGGTGGATCCATGTGTGGTCTCTGAAGAGAACACACATTTCAACGACTCTGGTGGATCCATATGTGGTATGTGAAATGAACACACATGAAATGACTCTGGTTGTTGTTAGTAAAAAGAACACACATGTAGTGACACTGGTGGATCCATGTGTGGTCTCTGAACAGAAGACATATTTCAATGACTCTGGTTGTTGTTAGTAAAAAAGAGTACACATGCAATGACACTGGTGGATCCATAGGTGGATTGTGAAAAGAACACACATGCAATGACACTGGTGGATCCATATGTGGTATGTGAAAAGAACAAACATTTCAATGACTCTGGATGTTTTTAGTAAAAAGAACACACATGCAATGACACTGGTGAATCCATGTGTGGTCTCTGAAGAGAACACACATCTCACTGACTCTGGTTGTTGTTAGTAAAAATAACACACATGCAATAACACTGGTGGATCCATGTGTGGTCTCTAAAGATAAACAGATGCAATGACTCTGGTTGTTGTTAGTAAAAAGAGCACACATGCAATGACACTGGTGGGCCCATAGCTGGGTTGTGAAAAGAACACACATGCAATGACTCTGGTGGATCCATATGTGGTATGTGAAAAGAACACACATTTCAATGACTCTGGTTATTGTTAGTAAAAAGAGCACACATGCAATGACACTAGTGGATCCATGTGTGGTCTCTAAAGAGAACACACATTTCAATGACTCTGGTTGTTGTTAGTAAAAAGAGCACATATGCAATGACACTTGTGGATCCATAGGTGGATTGTGAAAAGAACACACATGAAATGACTCCAGTTGTTAGTAAAAAGAACACACATTTCAATGACACTGGTGGATCCATATGTGGTATGTGAAAATAACACACATGCACTGACTCTGGTTGTTGTTAGTAAAAAGAACACACGTACAATGACACTGGTGGGTCCATGTGTGGTCTCTGAAGAGAACACACATTTCAATGACTCTGGTGGATCCATATGTGGTATGTGAAACGAGCACACATGAAATGACTCTGGTTGTTGTTAGTAAAAAGAACACACATGCAGTGACACTGGAGGATCCATGTGTGGTCTCTGAACAGAAGACACATTTCAATGACTCTGGTTGTTTTTAGTAAAAAAGAGTACACATGCAATGACACTGGTGGATCCATAGGTGGATTGTGAAAAGAACACACATGCAATGACACTGGTGGATCCATATGTGGTATGTGAAAAGAACACACATGCAATGACTCCAGTTGTTGTTAGTAAAAAGAACACACATGTAATGACACTTGTGGATCCATATGTGGTATGTGAAAAGAACACACATTTCAATGACTCAGGTTGTTAGTAAAAAGAGCACATATAAAATGACACTAGTGGATCCATAGGTGGATTGTGCAAAGAACACACATGCAATGAATCTAGTTGTTGTTAGTCAAAAGAACACACATGCAATGACACTAGTGGATCCATAGGTGGATTGTGAAATGAACACACATGCAATGACTCGGGTGGATCCATATGTGGTATGTGGAAGGAACACACATTTCAATGACTCTGGATGTTTTTAGTAAAAAGAACACACATGCAATGACACTGGTGGATCCATGTGTGGTCTCTGAAGAGAACACACATGCAATGACTCTAGTTATTTTTAGTAAAAAGAGCACACATGCAATGACACTAGTGGATCCATAGGTGGATTGTGGAAAGAACACACATGCAATGACACTGGTGGATCCATATGTGGTATGTGAAAAGAACACACATGAAATGGCTCTGGTTGTTGTTAGTAAAAAGAACACACATGCAATTACACTGGTGGATCCATGTGTGGTCTCTGAAGAGAACACATGCAATGACTCTGGTTGTTGTTAGTAAAAAGAGCACACATGCAATGACACTGGTGGATCCATAGGTGGATTGTGCAAAGAACACACATGCAATGACTCTGGTGGATCCATATGTGGTATCTGAAAAGAACACACATTTCAATGACTCTAGATGTTTTTAGTAAAAAGAACACACATGCAATGACACTGGTGGATCCATGTGTGGTCTCTAAAGAGAACACACGTGCAATGACTCTGGTTGTTGTTAGTAAAAGGAGCATACATGCAATGACACTGGTCGATCCATAGGTGGATTGTGAAAAGAACACACATGCAATGACTCTAGTTATTTTTAGTAAAAAGAGCACACATGCAATGACACTAGTGGATCCATAGGTGGATTGTGAAAGAACACACATGCAATGACACTGGTGGATTCGTAGGTGGATTTTGAAAAGAACACATATGCAATGACCCGGGTGGATCCATGTGTGGTATGTGAAAAGAACACACATTTCAATGACTCTGGAAGTTTTTAGTAAAAAGAACACACATGCAATGACACTGGTGGATCCATGTGTGGTCTCTGAAGAGAACACACATCTCACTGACTCTGGTTGTTGTTAGTAAAAATAACACACATGCAATGACACTAGTGGATCCATGTGTGGTATCTAAAGATAAACACATGCAATGCCTCTGGTTGTTGTTAGTAAAAATAGCACACATGCAATGACACTGGTGGATCCATAGGTGGATTGTGAAAAGAACACACATGCAATGACTCTGGTGGATCCATATGTGGTATGTGAAAAGAACACACATTTCAATGACTCTGGTTGTTGTTAGTAAAAAGAGCACACATGCAATGAAACTAGTGGATCCATGTGTGGTCTCTGAAGAGAACACACATTTCAATGACTCTGGTTGTTGTTAGTAAAATGAGCACACATGCAATGACACTTATGGATCCATAGGTGGATTGTGAAAAGAACACACATGAAATGACTCCAGTTGTTAGTAAAAAGAACACACATTTCAATGACACTGGTGGATCCATATGTGGTATGTGAAAATAACACACATGCAATGACTCTAGTTTTTGTTAGTAAAAAGAACACATGTGCAATGACACTAGTGGATCCATGTATGGTCTCTGAAGAGAACACACATTTCAATGACTCTGGTGGATCCATATGTGGTATGTGAAACGAACACACATGAAATGACTCTGGTTGTTGTTAGTAAAAAGAACACACATGCAGTGACACTGGTGGATCCATGTGTGGTCTCTGAACATAAGACACATTTCAATGACTCTGGTTGTTGTTAGTAAAAAAGAGTACACATGCAATGACACTGGTGGATCCATAGGTGGATTGTGAAAAGAACACATATGCAATGACACTGGTGGATCCATATGTGGTATGTGAAAATAACACACATTTCAATGACTCTGGTTGTTGTTAGTAAAAAGAACACACATGCAATGACACTGGTGGATCCATGTGTGGTCTCTGAAGAGAACACACATCTCACTGACTCTGGTTGTTGTTAGTAAAAATAACACACATGCAATGACATTGGTGGATCCATGTGTGGTCTCTAAAGATAAACACATGCAATGACTCTGGTTGTTGTTATAAAAAGAGCACACATGCAATGACACCGGTGGGCCCATAGCTGGGTTGTGAAAAGAACACACATGCAATGACTCTATTGGATCCATATGTGGTATGTGAAAAGAACACACATTTCAATGACTCTGGTTGTTGTTAGTAAAAAGAGCACAGATGCAATGACACCAGTGGATCCATGTGTGGTCTCTGAAAAGAACACACATTTCAATGACTCTGGTTGTTGTTAGTAAAAAGAGCACACATGCAATGACACTTGTGGATCCATAGGTGGATTGTGAAAAGAATACACATGAAATGACTCCAGTTGTTAGTAAAAAGAACACACATTTCAATGACACTGGTGGATCCATATGTCGTATGTGAAAATAACACACATGCAATGACTCTGGTTATTGTTAGTAAAAAGAACACACGTACAATGACACTGGTGGATCCATGTGTGGTCTCTGAAGAGAACACACATTTCAATGACTCTGGTGGATCCATATGTGGTATGTGAAACGAGCACACATGAAATGACTCTGGTTGTTGTTAGTAAAAATAACACACATGCAGTGACACTGGTGGATCCATGTGTGGTCTCTGAACAGAAGACACATTTCAATGACTCTGGTTGTTTTTAGTAAAAAAGAGTACACATGCAATGACACTGGTGGATCCATAGGTGGATTGTGAAAAGAACACACATGCAATGATACTGGTGGATCCATATGTGGTATGTGAAAAGAACACACATTTCAATGACTCTGGTTGTTGTTAGTAAAAAGAAAACACATGCAATGACACTGGTGGATCCATGTGTGGTCTCTGAAGGGAACACACATGCAATGACTATAGTTATTTTTAGTAAAAAGAGCACACATGCAATGACACTAGTGGATCCATAGGTGGATTGTGCAAAGAACACACATGCAATGACACTGGTGGATCCATATGTGGTATGTGAAAAGAACACACATGCAATGACTCTGGTTTTTGTTAGTAAAAAGAGCACACATGCAATGACATTGGTGGATCCATAGGTGGATTGTGAAAAGAACACACATGCAATGACTCGGGTGGATCCATATGTGGTATGTGAAAAGAACACACATTTCAATAACTCTGGATGTTTTTAGTAAAAAGAACACACATGCAATGACACTGGTGGATCCATGTGTGGTCTCTAAAGAGAACAAAAATCTCACTGACTCTGGTTGTTGTTAGTAAAAATAACACACATGCAATGACATTGGTGGATCCATGTGTGGTCTCTAAAAATAAACACATGCAATGACATTGGTGGATCCATGTGTGGTCTCTAAAGATAAACACATGCAATGACTCTGGTTGTTGTTAGTAAAAAGAGCACACATGCAATGACACTGGTGGGTCCATAGCTGGATTGTGAAAAGAACACACATGCAATGACTCTGGTGGATCCATATGTGGTATGTGAAAAGAACACACATTTCAATGACTCTGGTTGTTGTTAGTAAAAAGAGCACACATGCAATGACACCAGTGGATCCATGTGTGGTCTCTGAAAAGAACACACATTTCAATGACTCTGGTTGTTGTTAGTAAAAAGAGCACACATGCAATGACACTTGTGGATCCATAGGTGGATTGTGAAAAGAATACACAAGAAATGACTCCAGTTGTTAGTAAAAAGAACACACATTTCAATGACACTGGTGGATCCATATGTGGTATGTGAAAATAACACACATGCAATGACTCTGGTTGTTGTTAGTAAAAAGAACACACATACAATGACACTGGTGGATCCATGTGTGGTCTCTGAAGAGAACACACATTTCAATGACTCTGGTGGATCCATATGTGGTATGTGAAACGAGCACACAAGAAATGACTCTGGTTGTTTGTAAGATCCCTCCTTTGTAAAGGAAAAGATCCCTGTGATTGCAATGCTAGTCCCTGGATCAATGCTAGCATCCACAGTTTAAGATGAAGTACACAGATACAAAGGTCGTTTATTACAGTTATTCCAGAGATAAAACATAGTCTTTTACAACTCATGGCCAAAGGCCTAATACAAGAGTTTAGGGAATAAGTAAATAAACATAAGTCTTCATCTTCATGTGCCACATGCAAGCATGTTGAGTGTAGACTCATGACTCCTAATCATCATCAGAGTAACCTGCAACATCATAAGTTACAGCCACAGAGGGTCAATACTTTGGAATAGTATTGGCAAGTGGTATCTTAGTATATTTAAAGTGGACTATAATACTATATGCATTTGGCTGGTGTAGCTTAGACTTGCATTGCTCAAAATAGATTTTTCCTTAACTTTTGAAAATACCAAATCTTGTTTGACAAAAACCAATCAAGGCATCTATCAATCATGACTGAAGATCCTCTCAAGGCATCTACCATTCAAAGATTGAAGATCCTTTCTTGGCAAAAACACCCAAGGCATCTATCAATCAAAGACTCTAGATCCACTCAGGGCATCTATCAATCAATGACTGAAGATCCTTTATCCCTTGTTCACCCTCAAGTTTTATTTAGAAATTGGAGTGATGAGATTCTTGAAGTTTCCATGTCTTGATGCTCAAATTGTCCTTTACCAGGGACATGGCTAAGTACTTAGGTTTTACACTCTATAGAGGTGGTGCACTTTACCCACAAGCCTTGGTTTCCCAAGACATGATCCTTCAGTAGCCTTTCCTTAGTCAAATGGACGCGTTCCAACCTATCATCCCATCTACCACCCACTGTCCAAAAGACTAAGTTCTAGCATCCTAAGATCATGGCAGAGCCCATATTACCAGGTGGTTGCACTTGAAGCTTCTCAACGATAGACATCTCAAATCTCTTTGTTTCCTGGGTGGCCATCCACAAGTGAGATACACAAGCCAAGTCCATGGCCTTGTGAACCACTCAACATAAGCCATTCCTTCCATTCCACCCAGGTGGTTCATTAACTTAGTTGTTTTATTTTACAAATACATAAGTCCTTAGACTTAGAAATTTTTCCATAGTGAATATATAAACCACCCTTGTTTTCTAGTAGCTAGGCTAAGCATAATAGTAATAGGAATCTTGACTTAGGTAATTTTCACTAAGGCTTCACCTAATAGGTTTTCCCAAAGCATAGCTTGTTCTTAGCAAATAACCATGCAAGTCCTATACTTAGAAAAATAATACTAATGCATATATAAAATATAGGAATGGAATATTCATGAGGATATCACTTGCCTTGGTAGTGTGGAGAGTAGCACTCGTCACAATCACAATCACTAGCAAAATCTACACACAAAGTTGTAGCATACAATTACACACAAATATATACAAACAAAAGTATTATGAATGCATGCATGCATGAATCTACCAAGTGATGATTTTTGAAAACTTCAACCAAGCAAGTGCATGTTTACAGAATCTAAACAAGTCACAAAAAATAGCCAAGACAACTTATTTAGCCCTAAAACAAAAATACTAAACTAAATCTATACTCAAAAAGGCCTCAAACAAGTTTCTGTAATTTAAGCCAAACTAATGGTTACTATTTGCTAAACAAATTGGATAGGTAGAAAGGTCTTGTTTTTCTGAATCCAATGGTATAAAGTTTGCAAAATTCCCACGTGGCATTCAAAAGATATAGGCATTTGAATTTGGATCAAATTTCTGGTTTTAAATCTATTTTCAGATCTAACCTAGCCACGTGTCATGTTCTTATTCGCCCGTACCGGTTCGCGCTGGATCGAGCTCCACAGCCGTAGGATCTAAATGAAATCTGGCGGCTCATATCGCGTACCGCTTCGGGGTTAAGTGGATCTATCCTAGCGCTACGATACAGATCTAACGGCTGCTATTTCTCTGGCCAAGTACTGGCGGCGGAGCGGTGGCTACCGGCGGCGGAACTGTCGGTCGACGACGTTGCCGATGATGCAGACGGCGAGGGAGAAGGAGGAGTAGCTCACCGGGCTCAGGAGGTCACGGCGAAGCTTGTCGTACTCGCGGTTGGTCAAGGGGCGCTCGGGCACGGCTGCGATTGTTCACCGGAGTTCGTGGCGGCGTCGGGTGCATCGGGTGGTCGTCGTGGACGTCGCTGTGAATCACCCCAAGGCAAGATAGTGACACGGTTAGGTTCACAGAGACAAGGCGAAGTAGTGAGCATGAACGGGAAGGCGAGGGGCGGTCTGTACCTACCGGGAAAACTCGTCGGAGTTGATGTCGCCGTCGGTGCTCGCGGTGTCAGGTGGAACCGGCGACCTAGGGCAGTACAAGACGGACTAGTGAGGTCAGGAGATGCGCAAAGACACGCTGAGTCAGATTGTAAGAACGAGAGGCAGAGGGGAACACTAGGCTCACCGGAATCGATCGCCGGAGAGGCTCTGTCCGCGGCGGTGCAAAGCTGATTGAGGACAGCCTGGTGGCGGAGCGAGCTAGGTGTTTGGGGGAAAATGATCGCGAGGCAGAGAGGATCTTATAGCCAGATGCTCGACAGGAAACGCCCGTCGATTAATGCCCAATTACTCCCGGCATCACTGCGGCAACGTTCAGCGGCGGAGATCGTGCGCGGAGACAAGGGAAGACGATGCTGCCGTGGAGAAGGCCCACCTGCCAGCGAGGAGCGCGGAGTGCAGGTGGGGTCGGGCTGTCAGCGTCTGTTCGCGTGTGCTCGCGCGTGTGAGAAGAAAAAGGAGATCCCCGGGTGGGCTTGCTGGGCTCGATCTGCTGCTGGGCCAGATTCTGGTCGCGCGGCCTTTTTCCTTTGTTAAGCCTTTTCTTTTTCTAATTCCATTTTCTGAATAGAATTTGATATGAATTCAAATCCTTTTGAATTCAAACTGCTTTGGGGATTTTTGCAGGGTTCTGTGGGTTCACAAACAATCAAATAACCTAGTGGTTACCTTGCAAAGGCTTGGTCAAGCTTGGGTTTCAAAATAAACAGAGATTTGCTCTAGTTGCAAATATTTGGAATAGGGTTTAGAAAATATTTCTAAATTGGAATCTTGGGTTTAAATGCTACTCCTAATCTTTCCAATCATGGAGGCAAGCAAACAAGTATATAGACAATCAAATCCCAAATGGTGATGGCCAATTGAGATAAATTGCCCACATAAAATCATAGCCAAAGTTTGTGCTTCTAAATGATTTTGAGAAAAACCCTATATGAATGAATGATGCAAGAATGATATGAATGAGTTTTGAAACATGATTTTTAGGGATGTTACAATCTAACCCCCTTAAGATGAATCTCGCCCTCGAGATTCGGATTGGCTAGCAAATAGGTGTGGGTGGTCTTTCCGAAGATCATCTTCTCTTTCCCATGTTGCTTCTTCTTCGGAATGATGATTCCATTGTACTTTGCAAAATTTGATAGTCTTTGTCCTTGTGACTCTTTCTGTGGTCTCAAGAATCTTGACAGGCTTTTCTTCATAGGTGAGGTCACTTTCTGTTGAACTTCCTCCAAAGGTATGGTACCCTTCAAAGATGTTTCTTCCATTTCTGAGTGACATTTCTTAAGTTGGCTTACATGAAAAACATTATGGACTGCTGATAGAGATGCTGGTAATTCAATTTCATATGCAACTTCTCCCTTGCGACTTAGAATGTTAAATGGTCCAACATATCTTGGTGCCAACTTTCCTTTGACTCCAAATCTTTTCACTCCATGAAGTGGTGATACTCTAAGATAAGCTTTATCCCCAACTTCGTAGGTGATTTCCCTACGCTTAACATCTGCGTAGCTTTTCTGTCGTGACTGTGCTATCTTCAATCTGTCTCTAACCAATTTGACCTTTTCTTCAGCGTCTTTGATAAGATCTGGTCCAAACAAACTTCTTTCTCCCACACCATTCCATAGCAATGGGGTGGTACACTTTCTTCCGTATAGAAACTCAAATGGTGCCATCCCAATACTAGATTGGTGACTGTTGTTGTAAGAAAACTCTGCGTAAGGCAGACTTTCATCCCAACTTGCTCCATAGTCTAGGGCACATGCCCTCAACATGTCTTCAAGAATTTGATTAGTCCTTTCTGTTTGTCCATCCGTTTCCGGATGAAAAGCAGTGCTGAATTCCAATCTCGTCCCTAAAGATTCATGAAGTTGTCTCCAAAAGTGAGAAGTGAACTGAGTTCCTCTATCAGACACAATACTCTTAGGTACACCGTGAAGGCATACAATTTTTGCTCATGTAGATTTTGGCTAACTTGGCACTAGTATAAGTTGTCTTTACGGGTATAAAATGAGCCACTTTAGTTAGGCGATCCACTACTACCCATATGGAATCATACCCTGACCTGGTCCTTGGTAATCCGGTAATGAAATCCATACCAATATTTTCCCACTTCCATTCAGGAATAGGCATTGGTTGAAGCAAACCTGCTGGTTTCTGATGTTCCGCTTTCACTCTACTACACACATCACACAAAGCAATGTGTTCGGCGATGTCCCTTTTAAGATTGTTCCACCAAAATCTTTCTTTCATATCTATGTACATTTTGGTGTTTCCCGGGTGAATAGAATATGGAGAGTTATGGGCTTCCTGTAAAATTAGTTTCCGCATTTCCGGATCTTGTGGAACACAAATACGTTTCCCGTGCCATAAAGTACCTTATTCGTCCGTATGGAAACTTTTAGCCTTCCCTTGGCTAATCCTTTCCTTGATCTCTTCGATTTCTTTATCCGTCTTTTGGGCTTCTTTAATCTTATCCAACAGAGTGGGTTGAACATCCAAAGACATGAGATGTCCTTCTGGCACAATCTCCAACCTGAGTTCCTTGAATTGCTTACACAAGTCATCCGGCAATTCACCTTTGGTAAGGCCATTTACAAACGCTTTACGACTTAGAGCATCTGCTACTACATTTGCTTTACCGGGGTGGTATTGCAAACTCAAGTCGTAATCCTTGATAAGTTCTAGCCATCTTCTTTGTCTCATATTGATCTCCTTCTGGGTGAAGATATACTTCAAACTCTTATGATCGGTGAATACTTCACAACGTTTTCCCAAAAGGTAATGTCTCCATGTTTTGAGTGCATGGACAACAGCGGCTAACTCTAAATCATGAGTAGGATAATTTACTTCATGGGTTTTGAGTTGCCTCGAGGCATAAGCCACAACTTTTCCGCCTTGCATAAGTACGGCTCCTAATCCTTGATGCGAAGCATCACAATATACCTGGAAATCCTTTTCCAAATCTGGTAGGCACAGTACTGGTGCTGACACAAGTCTCTTCTTTAATTCTTGAAAGCTGAGTTCACATCCTTCAGACCAAGCAAATTTCTTATCTTTCTTTAACAATTCTGTCATTGGTTTAGCAACCTTTGAAAAAATTTCAATGAATCTTCTGTAGTAACCTGCTAAACCAAGGAAACTACGAACCTCTTTTACATTCCTAGGAGATTCCCATTCTGTCACAGCTGAAACTTTAGCAGGATCAACTGCTACACCATCCTTTGTCATAACGTGACCAAGAAATCCAACTTCCTCTAACCAAAACTCACACTTGCTGTACTTGGCATAAAGCTTATGTTCCCTTAGTTTCTCAAGTATCGAGCGTAGATGTCTTTCATGCTCCTCCTTGCTCTTGGAGTAGACTAAGATGTCATCGATGAAAACGACAACGAACTTGTCGAGAAATTCCATGAACACTTTTTTCATCATATTCATGAAGTATGCTGGAGCGTTGGTTAATCCAAAAGGCATCACCGTGTACTCATACAAGCCATACCTTGTGGTGAAGGCTGTTTTAGGTATGTCTTGCTCTCTTATCTTGAGTTGAAAATAGCCTGACCGAAGATCAATCTTTGATAACACACATGCTCCTTCTAGCTGATCAAACAAGTCATTGATTCTTGGCAAAGGATATTTGTTCTTGATGGTTACCTCGTTAAGAGAACGGTAATCTATGCATAATCTTTGAGTTCTGTCTCTCTTTTCAACGAACAAAACTGGAGCTCCCCAAGATGAAGAACTTGGCTGGATGAATCCTTTCTGCAATTGTTCTCCAAGTTGTTTCTTGAGTTCCTTAAGTTCGTCAACTGACATTTTATAAGGCCTCTTTGCCCTTGGTCCAGAACCTGGTACCAAATCTATTATAAACTCCACATCTCTATCTGGTGGCATTCCTGGTAACTCTTCCGGGAACACATCCGGATACTCACACACAATTGGCACCGTGTCCATGCTAACCCCCTTAAGAGAATTTAGCTTGCTTCCTTTTGATTTAAAATTGGACTTAAATTTTATCCTCTTACCTTCAGGGGTTGTGAGTGAAACTGTATGATTTGCACAATCTAGTACTCCCTTATACTTAGTCATCCAATCCATTCCCAAAATCAGATCCAATCCTTGGGAATTTAGGATTATTAGGTTCACTGGAAACTTATGTTTTCCAAACTCTATGACTAAATCATGACATCCGGAGTTTACTATCATTTCTCCACCAGGAGAACTTACTCTTATAGGACACCCAATGGTTTCAACCGGTAGTTTATTTCTTTCGACAAATGCTTTAGATATGAATGAATGAGATGCACCAGTGTCAAAGAGTACAAATGCTGAGATGGAATTGAGTCTGAACTTACCGGCAACAGCATCAGGCTCTTCATAGACCTCCTCCACATTGATGTGGTTAACTTGTCCTTTCTGAAAAGGATTGGGCTTGTTAGGTCCTTCAACTTTATTTTCAAGGCACTTATTAGCATAATTCCCCAGCTTCTTGCATTTGTAGCATTCGACTTGGCTGATGTCTGTCTTAGGCTGACTTCCACTTCCACTTCCACTTCCACCTCCACTATGGTGGCTCTTATATCCACTCTTGTGGTTCTTGTACTTATCATTGGCATGACTGCGATGATGCTTGTTGTCATGACGGTTGTGGTTGTGATGTTTGTTAAACTTCTCATGCTTGTGGGATCCTGAGCTGACACTATCATCATAGTGAGATCGTTTATGAGACGACCCCGAGCTGTGCTTGTCGGAGTGTTTCCTCTTCCTACTCTCGACTTGCTTCATTTTATTTTCCACAATAACAGCCTTGTCACATAGTGACTGATAAGTTGGAACATACGCCACAGACAGTTGCAGATTCAGCTCATCATTCAAGCCTTCCAGAAACTTTTCCTTCCTTTTGGCATCAGTGTCAACCTCATCCGGTGCATAGCGCGCCAGATTGTTGAACTCTTCAATATATTCAGCCACGCTGTGGTGGCGCTGCTTCAGGTTGTGAAATTCCTTCTTTTTCAGGCTCATCATACCTGGTGAGATATGAGTAGTACGAAATCCATCTTCAAAGATAGCCCAAGTCACCTCATCAATAGGTGTGGTGATCTGGAAATTGTCCCACCATGCGGCGGCTGGTCCTTCCAACAGATGTGCTGCGAACCTGACCTTTTCAGCATCTGTGCATCCTACGGTCACTAAGTCTTTCTTCACAGATCGTAGCCAATCATTGGCCACCATGGGATCAGTCGTTCCTGAAAACTTAGCTGGCCTTAGACGCAGAAATCTGGTGAGCATATCAAAACCTGGAGGGTTGTTGTTGTTGTTATTGTTGTTATTGTTGTTGTTGGGGTTGTTGTTGTTGTTCTGGTTCTGGATGAATGTCGTCATCATTTGCATAAGTTGTGTCTGTGCATTCATCATTTGTTGCATTTCCGGGGTAATGTTGGGGTTGGGGTTGGTGTTTGCGCGACGGGGAGGCATCTGTGGTTTATTCATATAGAGATAAGAATGAGATACCCTTACATGATTTATGCACAGTACATCACACAAGCATGCAACACAAGTATAAAAACTCAACAACAAGATAACAAAAGTCTCAAAGCAAATACACACAAGTGGCAAGCCATCCACATGTCGGATGGTCCAAACATTAAGTTCACAATAACAAGTGCGGTAAATAAAGATAACTGAGTAGTCAAATCTACTCGTCGGCATCAATCTCCTCCTCGACAAAGGTAATACCTGCGTTCTCCATTGCGGTCTTGTTCTCCTCGATGGTAGTGGTCAAAGAGTCGATCTTGGCCTTGAGAGCCCTCTTCTGGGAACGAAGCCTCTCAATTACTGTCTGCTGCTGCTCTAACTCGAAGTCCTTGGACTGCAGTTCCTCGGTCATATCACGAATCCTCTTGTTCCTATCCTGGACACGCTTCTCTTGACTCTTGAACTTACGGTCTTGGGTCTCGAACTTTGCCTCCATCTCCTTGACTATCTTGTCCTGCTGCGCGAAGAGCTTGTCCTTCTCGCGAAGCTGCACCTGGAGCTCGTCATTACTAAGCATGACGTTGGTCCTATCAGTATCCACGTGCCTAATAAGAGTCTCTAAGTCCTGGAGGTACAGGCGTATCGGCTCTGCTGTGACCCTCAAGTCGTCGTCAAAGTCGATGGACTCTCCGTCATCATCACGCCTTCCGAAAGCGTGGAAGTGAGTGCCTCTAACCTGTCGGGATTGACGTCCTAACAGTCGTCCTATCAGATCCTGCATGACAACCTCCATGCCTCTCTCCCTGTCATCGTGCATAAGCTTGAAGACGATGGCCTCCGTAGTAGGCTCAGTCTGGCGTCCTGGCTGGTTCACCTTGAAGCCCCAAAGGTCCTTCCTCTCAAACTTGGTGAGTGGGTGCACCGTAATGATAGGAAGAGGGAGATCGAGTAAAGTAGTAAGCTCTACGATACGAGGACCAAAACGGGTAGCCTGGAACTCCTCAACAGTGCTGATGGCAATAGGCATCTATTTATAAGATTGAAAAAGTTAGAACAACACAATTTAAGATAATCAAGTCAACATTCAAACACATTCTTGGAACACACAAATCACTCAAGTCATGCATACATAAATTCATTACATCAACCAAGGTTCAAACTTATTTAAGGTATCATTTTGGAAAATAGGTGATAGGTGGTGGTCCAACTAACGAAGTGCGCTTACAATCCTATCTCATTGGATCTGGTGGCTAACACAATGTTCCTAGTGGCAATCACCCTATCTTGTTCACATGCTTCTATCACTAAGTCTATGATATCTCCTCTTAAGGATTGGTTGGTGACTTCCAACTCTTGGGTATGTTCCTTCTCTTTCTCTAAGTCTTTTTGGAGGTTGAGCATCTTGCACTTGACTCTAGTACTCAGTTCTTTGATGGTCTTCCAAGCTGCTTCTTTTGCTGACTCGAAGAATGTGGTGTGCATAAAAGTGTTGGTGTACATGCAGAAGCCCTTTTCTTGATGGTTGTCTTCCTTATTCTTGTACAAGTGAAGTTGCACCCACCAATACTCCACTCCTTCCTCCATTACTGGAAAGCCCTTGTACACTGCTGCACCATGTACTCCCATGGTCTCCATGAGGTCCTTGAGAATTTTGGGAAACTCAGTCTCACACTCCAGGGTCATGGTCATGAGTGGTCCTTTCTTCACGGCTTCGTTGATGGAGTTCATCTACAAATAGAGATGAGAATGAGAAGACTAGAAGAGTTTACGAGAAGAATAGACAAGTGTAGAAGAAGTTAAATTTTTTTTCCTTCGTGGTTTCCAATCCTAGGGTCATAATCCTACAGGCAACACAGTGCTCTGATACCATCTGTAAGATCCCTCCTTTGTAAAGGAAAAGATCCCTGTGATTGCAATGCTAGTCCCTGGATCAATGCTAGCATCCACAGTTTAAGATGAAGTACACAGATACAAAGGTCATTTATTACAGTTATTCCAGAGATAAAACATAGTCTTTTACAACTCATGGCCAAAGGCCTAATACAAGAGTTTAGGGAATAAGTAAATAAACATAAGTCTTCATCTTCATGTGCCACAGGCAAGCATGTTGAGTGTAGACTCATGACTCCTAATCATCATCAGAGTAACCTGCAACATCATAAGTTACAGCCACAGAGGGTCAATACTTTGGAATAGTATTGGCAAGTGGTATCTTAGTATATTTAAAGTGGACTATAATACTATATGCATTTGGCTGGTGGAGCTTAGACTTGCATTGCTCAAATAGATTTTTCCTTAACTTTTGAAAATACCAAATCTTGTTTGACAAAAACCAATCAAGGCATCTATCAATCATGACTGAAGATCCTCTCAAGGCATCTACCATTCAAAGATTGAAGATCCTTTCTTGGCAAAAACACCCAAGGCATCTATCAATCAAAGACTCTAGATCCACTCAGGGCATCTATCAATCAATGACTGAAGATCCTTTATCCCTTGTTCACCCTCAAGTTTTATTTAGAAATTGGAGTGATGAGATTCTTGAAGTTTCCATGTCTTGATGCTCAAATTGTCCTTTACCAGGGACATGGCTAAGTACTTAGGTTTTACACTCTACAGAGGTGGTGCACTTTACCCACAAGCCTTGGTTTCCCAAGACATGATCCTTCAGTAGCCTTTCCTTAGTCAAATGGACGCGTTCCAACCTATCATCCCATCTACCACCCACTGTCCAAAAGACTAAGTTCTAGCATCCTAAGATCATGGCAGAGCCCATATTACCAGGTGGTTGCACTTGAAGCTTCTCAACGATAGACATCTCAAATCTCTTTGTTTCCTGGGTGGCCATCCACAAGTGAGATACACAAGCCAAGTCCATGGCCTTGTGAACCACTCAACATAAGCCATTCCTTCCATTCCACCCAGGTGGTTCATTAACTTAGTTGTTTTATTTTACAAAAACATAAGTCCTTAGACTTAGAAATTTTTCCATAGTGAATATATAAACCACCCTTGTTTTCTAGTATCTAGGCTAAGCATAATAGTAATAGGAATCTTGACTTAGGTAATTTTCACTAAGGCTTCACCTAATAGGTTTTCCCAAAGCATAGCTTGTTCTTAGCAAATAACCATGCAAGTCCTATACTTAGAAAAATAATACTAATGCATATATAAAATATAGGAATGGAATATTCATGAGGATATCACTTGCCTTGGTAGTGTGGAGAGTAGCACTCATCACAATCACAATCACTAGCAAAATCTACACACAAAGTTGTAGCATACAATTACACACAAATATATACAAACAAAAGTATTATGAATGCATGCATGCATGAATCTACCAAGTGATGATTTTTGAAAACTTCAACCAAGCAAGTGCATGTTTACAGAATCTAAACAAGTCACAAAAAATAGCCAAGACAACTTATTTAGCCCTAAAACAAAAATACTAAACTAAATCTATACTCAAAAAGGCCTCAAACAAGTTTCTGTAATTTAAGCCAAACTAATGGTTACTATTTGCTAAACAAATTGGATAGGTAGAAAGGTCTTGTTTTTCTGAATCCAATGGTATAAAGTTTGCAAAATTCCAACGTGGCATTCAAAAGATATAGGCATTTGAATTTGGATCAAATTTCTGGTTTTAAATCTATTTTCAGATCTAACCTAGCCACGTGTCATGTTCTTATTCGCCCGTACCGGTTCGCACTGGATCGAGCTCCACAGCCGTAGGATCTAAATGAAATCTGGCGGCTCAGATCGCGTACCTCTTCGGGGTTAAGTGGATCTATCCTAGCGCTACGATACAGATCTAACGGCTGCTATTTCTCTGGCCAAGAACTGGCGGCGGAGCGGTGGCTACCGGCGGCGGAACTGTCGGTCGACGATGTTGCCGATGATGCAGACGGCGAGGGAGAAGGAGGAGTAGCTCACCGGGCTCAGGAGGTCACGGCGAAGCTTGTCGTACTCGCGGTTGGTCAAGGGGCGCTCGGGCACGGCTGCGATTGTTCACCGGAGTTCGTGGCGGCGTCGGGTGCGTCGGGTGGTCGTCGTGGACGTCGCTGTGAATCACCCCAAGGCAAGATAGTGACTCGGTTAGGTTCACAGAGACAAGGCGAAGTAGTGAGCATGAACGGGAAGGCGAGGGGCGGTCTGTACCTACCGGGAAAACTCGTCGGAGTTGATGTCGCCGTCGGTGCTCGCGGTGTCAGGTGGAACCGGCGACCTGGGGCAGTACAAGACGGACTAGTGAGGTCAGGAGATGCGCAAAGACACGCTGAGTCAGATTGTAAGAACGAGAGGCAGAGGGGAACACTAGGCTCACCGGAATCGATCGCCGGAGAGGCTCTGTCCGCGGCGGTGCAAAGCTGATTGAGGACAGCCTGGTGGCGGAGCGAGCGAGGTGTTTGGGGGAAAATGATCGCGAGGCAGAGAGGATCTTATAGCCAGATGCTCGACAGGAAACGCCCGTCGATTAATGCCCAATTACTCCCGGCATCACTGCGGCAACGGTCAGCGGCGGAGATCGTGCGCGGAGACAGGGGAAGACGATGCTGACGCGGATAAGGCCCGCCTGCCAGCGAGGAGCGCGGAGTGCAGGTGGGGTCGGGCTGTCAGCGTCTGTTCGCGTGTGCTCGCGCGTGTGAGAAGAAAAAGGAGATCCCCGGGTGGGCTTGCTGGGCTCGATCTGCTGCTGGGCCAGATTCTGGCCGCGCGGCCTTTTTCCTTTGTTAAGCCTTTTTCTTTTTCTAATTCCATTTTCTGAATAGAATTTGATATGAATTCAAATCCTTTTGAATTCAAACTGCTTTGGGGATTTTTGCAGGGTTCTGTGGGTTCACAAACAATCAAATAACCTAGTGGTTACCTTGCAAAGGCTTGGGCAAGCTTGGGTTTCAAAATAAACAGAGATTTGCTCTAGTTGCAAATATTTGGAATAGGGTTTAGAAAATATTTCTAAATTGGAATCTTGGGTTTAAATGCTACTCCTAATCTTTCCAATCATGGAGGCAAGCAAACAAGTATATAGACAATCAAATCCCAAATGGTGATGGCCAATTGAGATAAATTGCCCACATAAAATCATAGCAAAAGTTTGTGCTTCTAAATGATTTTGAGAAAAACCCTATATGAATGAATGATGCAAGAATGATATGAATGAGTTTTGAAACATGATTTTTAGGGTTGTTACATTGTTGTTAGTAAAAAGAACACACATGCAGTGACACTGGTGGATCCATGTGTGGTCTCTGAACAGAAGACACATTTCAATGACTCTGGTTGTTTTTAGTAAAAAAGAGTACACATGCAATGACACTGGTGGATCCATAGGTGGATTGTGAAAAGAACACACATGCAATGACACTGGTGGATCCATATGTGGTATGTGAAAAGAACACACATTTCAATGACTCTGGTTGTTGTTAGTAAAAAGAAAACACATGCAATGACACTGGTGGATCCATGTGTGGTCTCTGAAGGGAACACACATGCAATGACTCTAGTTATTTTTAGTAAAAAGAGCACACATGAAATGACACTAGTGGGTCCATAGGTGGATTGTGCAAAGAACACACATGCAATGACACTGGTGGATCCATATGTGGTATGTGAAAAGAACACACATGCAATGACTCTGGTTGTTGTTAGTAAAAAGAGCACACATGCAATGACACTGGTGGATCGATAGGTGGATTGTGAAAAGAACACACATGCAATGACTCGGGTGGATCCATATGTGGTATGTGAAAAGAACACACATTTCAATGACTCTGGATGTTTTTAGTAAAAAGAACACACATGCAATGACACTGGTAGATCCATGTGTGGTCTCTGAAGAGAACACACATCTCACTGACTCTGGTTGTTGTTAGTAAAAATAACACACATGCAATGACATTGGTGGATCCATGTGTGGTCTCTAAAAATAAACACATGCAATGACTCTTGTTGTTGTTAGTAAAAAGAGCACACATGCAATGACACTGGTGGATCCATAGGTGGATTGTGAAAAGAACACACATGCAATGACTCTGGTGGATCCATATGTGGTATGTGAAAAGAACACACATTTCAATGACTCTGGTTGTTGTTAGTAAAAAGAGCACACATGCAATGACACTAGTGGATCCATGTGTGGTCTCTAAAGAGAACACACATTTCAATGACTCTGGTTGTTGTTAGTAAAAAGAGCACACATGCAATGACACTTCTGGATCCATAGGTGGATTGTGAAAAGAACACACATGAAATGACTCCAGTTGTTAGTAAAAAGAACACACATTTCAATGACACTGGTGGATCCATATGTGGTATGTGAAAATAACACACATGCAATGACTCTGGTTGTTGTTAGTAAAAAGAACACACGTACAATGACACTGGTGGATCCATGTGTGGTCTCTGAAGAGAACACACATTTCAATGACTCTGGTGGATCCATATGTGGTATGTGAAACGAGCACACATGAAATGACTCTGGTTGTTGTTAGTAAAAAGAACACACATGCAGTGACACTGGTGGATCCATGTGTGGTCTCTGAACAAAAGACACATTTCAATGACTCTGGTTGTTTTTAGTAAAAAAGAGTACACATGCAATGACACTGGTGGATCCATAGGTGGATTGTGAAAAGAACACACATGCAATGACACTGGTGGATCCATATGTGGTATGTGAAAAGAACACACATTTCAATGACTCTGGTTGTTGTTAGTAAAAAGAAAACACATGCAATGACACTAGTGGATCCATGTGTGGTCTCTGAAGGGAACACACATGCAATGACTCTAGTTATTTTTAGTAAAAAGAGCACACATGCAATGACACTAGTGGATCCATAGGTGGATTGTGCAAAGAACACACATGCAATGACACTGGTGGATCCATATGTGGTATGTGAAAAGAACACACATGCAATGACTCTGGTTGTTGTTAGTAAAAAGAGCACACATGCAATGACACTGGGGGATCGATAGGTGGATTGTGAAAAGAACACACATGCAATGACTCGGGTGGATCCATATGTGGTATGTGAAAAGAACACACATTTCAATGACTCTGGATGTTTTTAGTAAAAAGAACACACATGCAATGACACTGGTGGATCCATGTGTGGTCTCTGAAGAGAACACACATCTCACTGACTCTGGTTGTTGTTAGTAAAAATAACACACATGCAATGACATTGGTGGATCCATGTGTGGTCTCTAAAAATAAACACATGCAATGACTCTTGTTGTTGTTAGTAAAAAGAGCACACATGCAATGACACTGGTGGATCCATAGGTGGATTGTGAAAAGAACACACATGCAATGACTCTGGTGGATCCATATGTGGTATGTGAAAAGAACACACATTTCAATGACTCTGGTTGTTGTTAGTAAAAAGAGCACACATGCAATGACACTAGTGGATCCATGTGTGGTCTCTAAAGAGAACACACATTTCAATGACTCTGGTTGTTGTTAGTAAAAAGAGCACAGATGCAATGACACTTCTGGATCCATAGGTGGATTGTGAAAAGAACACACATGAAATGACTCCAGTTGTTAGTAAAAAGAACACACATTTCAATGACACTGGTGGATCTATATGTGGTATGTGAAAATAACACACATGCAATGACTCTGGTTGTTGTTAGTAAAAAGAACACACGTACAATGACACTGGTGGATCCATGTGTGGTCTCTGAAGAGAACACACATTTCAATGACTCTGGTGGATCCATATGTGGTATGTGAAACGAGCACACATGAAATGACTCTGGTTGTTGTTAGTAAAAAGAACACACATGCAGTGACACTGGTGGATCCATGTGTGGTCTCTGAACAAAAGACACATTTCAATGACTCTGGTTGTTTTTAGTAAAAAAGAGTACACATGCAATGACACTGGTGGATCCATAGGTGGATTGTGAAAAGAACACACATGCAATGACACTGGTGGATCCATATGTGGTATGTGAAAAGAACACACATTTCAATGACTCTGGTTGTTGTTAGTAAAAAGAAAACACATGCAATGACACTGGTGGATCCATGTGTGGTCTCTGAAGGGAACACACATGCAATGACTCTAGTTATTTTTAGTAAAAAGAGCACACATGCAATGACACTAGTGGATCCATAGGTGGATTGTGCAAAGAACACACATGCAATGACACTGGTGGATCCATATGTGGTATGTGAAAAGAACACACATGCAATGACTCTGGTTGTTGTTAGTAAAAAGAGCACACATGCAATGACACTGGTGGATCGATAGGTGGATTGTGAAAAGAACACACATGCAATGACTCGGGTGGATCCATATGTGGTATGTGAAAAGAACACACATTTCAATGACTCTGGATGTTTTTAGTAAAAAGAACACACATGCAATGACACTGGTGGATCCATGTGTGGTCTCTGAAGAGAACACACATCTCACTGACTCTGGTTGTTGTTAGTAAAAATAACACACATGCAATGACATTGGTGGATCCATGTGTGGTCTCTAAAAATAAACACATGCAATGACTCTTGTTGTTGTTAGTAAAAAGATCACACATGCAATGACACTGGTGGATCCATAGGTGGATTGTGAAAAGAACACACATGCAATGACTCTGGTGGATCCATATGTGGTATGTGAAAAGAACACACATTTCAATGACTCTGGTTGTTGTTAGTAAAAAGAGCACACATGCAATGACACTAGTGGATCCATGTGTGGTCTCTAAAGAGAACACACATTTCAATGACTCTGGTTGTTGTTAGTAAAAAGATCACACATGCAATGACACTTCTGGATCCATAGGTGGATTGTGAAAAGAACACACATGAAATGACTCCAGTTGTTAGTAAAAAGAACACACATTTCAATGACACTGGTGGATCCATATGTGGTATGTGAAAATAACACACATGCAATGACTCTGGTTGTTGTTAGTAAAAAGAACACACGTACAATGACACTGGTGGATCCATGTGTGGTCTCTGAAGAGAACACACATTTCAATGACTCTGGTGGATCCATATGTGGTATGTGAAACGAGCACACATGAAATGACTCTGGTTGTTGTTAGTAAAAAGAACACACATGCAGTGACACTGGTGGATCCATGTGTGGTCTCTGAACAAAAGACACATTTCAATGACTCTGGTTGTTTTTAGTAAAAAAGAGTACACATGCAATGACACTGGTGGATCCATAGGTGGATTGTGAAAAGAACACACATGCAATGACACTGGTGGATCCATATGTGGTATGTGAAAAGAACACACATTTCAATGACTCTGGTTGTTGTTAGTAAAAAGAAAACACATGCAATGACACTGGTGGATCCATGTGTGGTCTCTGAAGGGAACACACATGCAATGACTCTAGTTATTTTTAGTAAAAAGAGCACACATGCAATGACACTAGTGGATCCATAGGTGGATTGTGCAAAGAACACACATGCAATGACACTGGTGGATCCATATGTGGTATGTGAAAAGAACACACATGCAATGACTCTGGTTGTTGTTAGTAAAAAGAGCACACATGCAATGACACTGGTGGATCGATAGGTGGATTGTGAAAAGAACACACATGCAATGACTCGGGTGGATCCATATGTGGTATGTGAAAAGAACACACATTTCAATGACTCTGGATGTTTTTAGTAAAAAGAACACACACGCAATGACACTGGTGGATCCATGTCTGGTCTCTGAAGAGAACACACATCTCACTGACTCTGGTTGTTGTTAGTAAAAATAACACACATGCAATGACATTGGTGGATCCATGTGTGGTCTCTAAAAATAAACACATGCAATGACTCTGGTTGTTGTTAGTAAAAAGAGCACACATGCAATGACACTGGTGGATCCATAGGTGGATTGTGAAAAGAACACACATGCAATGACTCTGGTGGATCCATATGTGGTATGTGAAAAGAACACACATTTCAATAACTCTGGTTGTTGTTAGTAAAAAGAGCACACATGCAATGACACTAGTGGATCCATGTGTGGTGTCTAAAGAGAACACACATTTCAATGACTCTGGTTGTTGTTAGTAAAAAGAGCACACATGCAATGACACTTTTGGATCCATAGGTGGATTGTGAAAAGAGCACACATGAAATCACTCCAGTTGTTAGTAAAAAGAACACACATTTCAATGACACTGGTGGATCCATATGTGGTATGTGAAAATAACACACATGCAATGACTCTGGTTGTTGTTAGTAAAAAGAACACACGTACAATGACACTGGTGGATCCATGTGTGGTCTCTGAAGAGAAAACACATTTCAATGACTCTGGTGGATCCATATGTGGTATGTGAAACGAGCACACATGAAATGACTCTGGTTGTTGTTAGTAAAAAGAACACACATGTAGTGACACTGGTGGATCCATGTGTGGTCTCTGAACAAAAGACACATTTCAATGACTCTGGTTGTTTTTAGTAAAAAAGAGTACACATGCAATGACACTGGTGGATCCATAGGTGGATTGTGAAAAGCACACACATGCAATGACACCGGTGGATCCATATGTGGTATGTGAAAAGAACACACATTTCAATGACTCTGGTTGTTGTTAGTAAAAAGAAAACACATGCAATGACACTGGTGGATCCATGTGTGGTCTCTGAAGGGAACACACATGCAATGACTCTAGTTATTTTTAGTAAAAAGAGCACACATGCAATGACACTAGTGGATCCATAGGTGGATTGTGCAAAGAACACACATGCAATGACACTGGTGGATCCATATGTGGTATGTGAAAAGAACACACATGCAATGACTCTGGTTGTTGTTAGTAAAAAGAGCACACATGCAATGACACTAGTGGATCCATAGGTGGATTGTGAAAAGAACACACATGCAATGACTCGGGTGGATCCATATGTGGTATGTGAAAAGAACACACATTTCAATGACTCTGGATGTTTTTAGTAAAAAGAACACACATGCAATGACACTGGTGGATCCATGTGTGGTCTCTGAAGAGAACACGAATCTCACTGACTCTGGTTGTTGTTAGTAAAAATAACACACATGCAATGACATTGGTGGATCCATGTGTGGTCTCTAAAAATAAACACATGCAATGACTCTGGTTGTTGTTAGTAAAAAGAGCACACATGCAATGACACTGGTGGATCCATAGGTGGATTGTGAAAAGAACACACATGCAATGACTCTGGTGGATCCATATGTGGTATGTGAAAAGAACACACATTTCAATGACTCTGGTTGTTGTTAGTAAAAAGAGCACACATGCAATGACACTAGTGGATCCATGTGTGGTCTCTGAAGAGAACACACATTTCAATGACTCTGGTTGTTGTTAGTAAAAAGAGCACACATGCAATGAAACTTGTGGATCCATAGGTGGATTGTGAAAAGAACACACATGAAATGACTCCACTTGTTAGTAAAAAGAACACACATTTCAATGACACTGGTGGATCCATATGTGGTATGTGAAAATAACACACATGCAATGACTCTGGTTGTTGTTAGTAAAAAGAACACACGTACAATGACACTGGTGGATCCATGTGTGGTCTCTGAAGAGAACACACATTTCAATGACTCGGGTGGATCCATATGTGGTATGTGAAACGAGCACACATGAAATGACTCTGGTTGTTGTTAGTAAAAAGAACACACATGCAGTGACACTGGTGGATCCATGTGTGGTCTCTGAACAGAAGACACATTTCAATGACTCTGGTTGTTTTTAGTAAAAAAGAGTACACATGCAATGACACTGGTGGATCCATAGGTGGATTGTGAAAAGAACACACATGCAATGACACTGGTGGATCCATATGTGGTATGTGAAAAGAACACACATTTCAATGACTTTGGTTGTTGTTTGTAAAAAGAAAACACATGCAATGACACTGGTGGATCCATGTGTGGTCTCTGAAGGGAACACACATGCAATGACTCTAGTTATTTTTAGTAAAAAGAGCACACATGCAATGACACTAGTCGATCAATAGGTGGATTGTGCAAAGAACACACATGCAATGACACTGGTGGATCCATATGTGGTATGTGAAAAGAACACACATGCAATGACTCTGGTTGTTGTTAGTAAAAAGAGCACACATGCAATGACACTAGTGGATCCATAGGTGGATTGTGAAAAGAACACACATGCAATGACTCGGGTGGATCCATATGTGGTATGTGAAAAGAACACACATTTCAATGACTCTGGATGTTTTTAGTAAAAAGAACACACATGCAATGACACTGGTGGATCCATGTGTGGTCTCTGAAGAGAACACGAATCTCACTGACTCTGGTTGTTGTTAGTAAAAATAACACACATGCAATGACATTGGTGGATCCATGTGTGGTCTCTAAAAATAAACACATGCAATGACTCTGGTTGTTGTTAGTAAAAAGAGCACACATGCAATGACACTGGTGGATCCATAGGTGGATTGTGAAAAGAACACACATGCAATGACTCTGGTGGATCCATATGTGGTATGTGAAAAGAACACACATTTCAATGACTCTGGTTGTTAGTAAAAAGAGCACACATGCAATGACACTAGTGGATCCATGTGTGGTCTCTGAAGAGAACACACATTTCAAGGACTCTGGTTGTTGTTAGTAAAAAGAGCACACATGCAATGAAACTTGTGGATCCATAGGTGGATTGTGAAAAGAACACACATGAAATGACTCCAATTGTTAGTAAAAAGAACACACATTTCAATGACACTGGTGGATCCATATGTGGTATGTGAAAATAACACACATGCAATGACTCTGGTTGTTGTTAGTAAAAAGAACACACGTACAATGACACTGGTGGATCCATGTGTGGTCTCTGAAGAGAACACACATTTCAATGACTCGGGTGGATCCATATGTGGTATGTGAAACGAGCACACATGAAATGACTCTGGTTGTTGTTAGTAAAAAGAACACACATGCAGTGACACTGGTGGATCCATGTGTGGTCTCTGAACAGAAGACACATTTCAATGACTCTGGTTGTTTTTAGTAAAAAAGAGTACACATGCAATGACACTGGTGGATCCATAGGTGGATTGTGAAAATAAAACACATGCAATGACACTGGTGGATCCATGTGTGGTCTCTGAAGAGAACACACATGCAATGACTCTAGTTATTTTTAGTAAAAAGAGCACACATGCAATGACGCTAGTGGATCCATAGGTGGATTGTGCAAAGAACACACATGCAATGACACTGGTGGATCCATATGTGGTATGTGAAAAGAACACACATGAAATGACTCTGGTTGTTGTTAGTAAAAAGAGCACACATGCAATGACACTAGTGGATCCATAGGTGGATTGTGAAAAGAACACACATGCAATGACTCGGGTGGATCCATATGTGGTATGTGAAAAGAACACACATTTCAATGACTCTGGATGTTTTTAGTAAAAAGAACACACATGCAATGACACTGGTGGATCCATGTGTGGTCTCTGAAGAGAACACGAATCTCACTGACTCTGGTTGTTGTTAGTAAAAATAACACACATGCAATGACATTGGTGGATCCATGTGTGGTCTCTAAAAATAAACACATGCAATGACTCTGGTTGTTGTTAGTAAAAAGAGCACACATGCAATGACACTGGTGGATCCATAGGTGGATTGTGAAAAGAACACACATGCAATGACTCTGGTGGATCCATATGTGGTATGTGAAAAGAACACACATTTCAATGACTCTGGTTGTTAGTAAAAAGAGCACACATGCAATGACACTAGTGGATCCATGTGTGGTCTCTGAAGAGAACACACATTTCAAGGACTCTGGTTGTTGTTAGTAAAAAGAGCACACATGCAATGACACTTGTGGATCCATAGGTGGATTGTGAAAAGAACACACATGAAATGACTCCAGTTGTTAGTAAAAAGAACACACATTTCAATGACACTGGTGGATCCATATGTGGTATGTGAAAATAACACACATGCACTGACTCTGGTTGTTGTTAGTAAAAAGAACACACGTACAATGACACTGGTGGATCCATGTGTGGTCTCTGAAGAGAACACACATTTCAATGACTCTGGTGGATCCATATGTGGTATGTGAAACGAGCACACATGAAATGACTCTGGTTGGTGTTAGTAAAAAGAACACACATGCAGTGACATTGGTGGAACCATGTGTGGTCTCTGAACAGAAGACACATTTCAATGACTCTGGTTGTTTTTAGTAAAAAAGAGTACACATGCAATGACACTGGTGGATCCATAGGTGGATTGTGAAAAGAACACACATGCAATGACACTGGTGGATCCATATGTGGTATGTGAAAAGAACAAACATTTCAATGACTCTGGTTGTTGTTAGTAAAAATAAAACACATGCAATGACACTGGTGGATCCATGTGTGGTCTCTGAAGAGAACACACATGCAATGACTCTAGTTATTTTTAGTAAAAAGAGCACACATGCAATGACGCTAGTGGATCCATAGGTGGATTGTGCAAAGAACACACATGCAATGACACTGGTGGATCCATATGTGGTATGTGAAAAGAACACACATGAAATGACTCTGGTTGTTGTTAGTAAAAAGAACACACATGCAATGACACTGGTGGATCCATGTGTGGTCTCTGAAGAGAACACACATGCAATGACTCTGGTTGTTGTTAGTAAAAAGAGCACACATGCAATGACACTGGTGGATCCATAGGTGGATTGTGCAAAGAACACACATGCAATGACTCTGGTGGATCCATATGTGGTATCTGAAAAGAACACACATTTCAATGACTCTAGATGTTTTTAGTAAAAAGAGCACACATGCAATGACACTGGTGGATCCATGTGTGGTCTCTAAAGAGAACACACGTGCAATGACTCTGGTTGTTGTTAGTAAAAGGAGCATACTTGCAATGACACTGGTCGATCCATAGGTGGATTGTGAAAAGAACACACATGCAATGACTCTAGTTATTTTTAGTAAAAAGAGCACACATGCAATGACACTAGTGGATCCATAGGTGGATTGTGCAAAGAACACACATGCAATGACACTGGTGGATCCGTAGGTGGATTTTGAAAAGAACACATATGCAATGACTCGGGTGGATCCATGTGTGGTATGTGAAAAGAACACACATTTCAATGACTCTGGATGTTTTTAGTAAAAAGAACACACATGCAATGACACTGGTGGATCCATGTGTGGTTTCAGAAGAGAACACACATCTCACTGACTCTGGTTGTTGTTAGTAAAAATAACACACATGCAATGACACTAGTGGATCCATGTGTGGTATCTAAAGTTAAACACATGCAATGACTCTGGTTGTTGTTAGTAAAAAGAGCACACATGCAATGACACTGGTGGATCCATAGGTGGATTGTGAAAAGAACACACATGCAATGACTCTAGTGGATCCATATGTGGTATGTGAAAAGAACACACATTTCAATGACTCTGGTTGTTGTTAGTAAAAAGAGCACACATGCAATGAAACTAGTGGATCCATGTGTGGTCTCTGAAGAGAACACACATTTCAATGACTCTGGTTGTTGTTAGTAAAATGAGCACACATGCAATGACACTTATGGATCCATAGGTGGATTGTGAAAAGAACACACATGAAATGACTCTAGTTGTTAGTAAAAAGAACACACATTTCAATGACACTGGTGGATCCATATGTGGTATGATAAAATAACACACATGCAATGACTCCGGTTGTTGTTAGTAAAAAGAACACATGTGCAATGACACTAGTGGATCCATGTGTGGTCTCTGAAGAGAACACACATTTCAATGACTCTGGTGGATCCATATGTGGTATGTGAAACGAACACACATGAAATGACTCTGGTTGTTGTTAGTAAAAAGAACACACATGCAGTGACACTGGTGGATCCATGTGTGGTCTCTGAACAGAAGACACATTTCAATGACTCTGGTTGTTGTTAGTAAAAAAGAGTACACATGCAATGACACTGGTGGATCCATAGGTGGATTGTGAAAAGAACACACATGCAGTGACACTGGTGGATCCATATGTGGTATGTGAAAATAACACACATTTCAATGACTCTGGTTGTTGTTAGTAAAAAGAACACACAAGCAATCACACTGGTGGATCCATGTGTGGTCTCTGAAGAGAACACACATCTCACTGACTCTGGTTGTTGTTAGTAAAAATAACACACATGCAATGACATTGGTGGATCCATGTGTGGTCTCTAAAGATAAACACATGCAATGACTCTGGTTGTTGTTAGTAAAAAGAGCACACATGCAATGACACCGGTGGGCCCATAGCTGGGTTGTGAAAAGAACACACATGCAATGACTCTGGTGGATCCATATGTGGTATGTGAAAATAACACACATTTCAATGACTCTGGTTCTTGTTAATAAAAAGAGCACAGATGCAATGACACCAGTGGATCCATGTGTGGTCTCTGAAAAGAACACACATTTCAATGACTCTGGTTGTTGTTAGTAAAAAGAGCACACATGCAATGACACTTGTGGATCCATAGGTGGATTGTGAAAAGAATACACATGAAATGACTCCAGTTGTTAGTAAAAAGAACACACATTTCAATGACACTGGTGGATCCATATGTGGTATGTGAAAATAACACACATGCAATGACTCTAGTTGTTGTTAGTAAAAAGAACACACATACAATGACACTGGTGGATCCATGTGTGGTCTCTGAAGAGAACACACATTTCAATGACTCTGGTGGATCCATATGTGGTATGTGAAACGAGCACACATGAAATGAATCTGGTTGTTGTTAGTAAAAAGAACACACATGCAGTGACACTGGTGGATCCATGTGTGGTCTCTGAACAGAAGACACATTTCAATGACTCTGGTTGTTTTTAGTAAAAAAGAGTACACATGCAATGACACTGGTGGATCCATAGGTGGATTGTGAAAAGAACACACATGCAATGACACTGGTGGATCCATATGTGGTATGTGAAAAGAACACACATTTCAATGACTCTGGTTGTTGTTAGTAAAAAGAAAACACATGCAATGACACTGGTGGATCCATGTGTGGTCTCTGAAGGGAACACACATGCAATGACTCTAGTTATTTTTAGAAAAAAGAGCACACATGCAATGACACTAGTGGATCCATAGGTGGATTGTGCAAAGAACACACATGCAATGACACTGGTGGATCCATATGTGGTATGTGAAAAGAACACACATGCAATGACTCTGGTTGTTGTTAGTAAAAAGAGCACACATGCAATGACACTGGTGGATCCATAGGTGGATTGTGAAAAGAACACACATGCAATGACTCGGGTGGATCCATATGTGGTATGTGAAAAGAACACACATTTCAATGACTCTGGATGTTTTTAGTAAAAAGAACACACATGCAATGACACTGGTGGATCCATGTGTGGTCTCTGAAGAGAACACACATCTCACTGACTCTGGTTGTTGTTAGTAAAAATAACACACATGCAATGACATTGGTGGATCCATGTGTGGTCTCTAAAAATAAACACATGCAATGGCATTGGTGGATCCATGTGTGGTCTCTAAAGATAAACACATGCAATGACTCTGGTTGTTTTTAGTAAAAAGAGCACACATGCAATGACACTGGTGGGTCCATAGCTGGATTGTGAAAAGAACACACATGCAATGACTCTGGTGGATCCATATGTGGTATGTGAAAAGAACACACATTTCAATGACTCTGGTTGTTGTTAGTAAAAAGAGCACACATGCAATGACACCAGTGGATCCATGTGTGGTCTCTGAAGAGAACACACATTTCAATGACTCTGGTTGTTGTTAGTAAAAAGAGCACACATGCAATGACACTTGTGGATCCATAGGTGGATTGTGAAAAGAACACACATGAAATGACTCCAGTTGTTAGTAAAATGAACACACATTTCCATGACACTGGTGGATCCATATGTGGTATGTGAAAATAACACACATGCAATGACTCTGGTTGTTGTAAGTAAAAAGAACACATGTGCAATGACACTAGTGGATCCATGTGTGGTCTCTGAAGAGAACACACATTTCAATGACTCTGGTGGATCCATATGTGGTATGTGAAACGAACACACATGAAATGACTCTGGTTGTTGTTAGTAAAAAGAACACACATGCAGTGACACTGGTGGATCCATGTGTGGTATCTGAACAGAAGACACATTTCAATGACTCTGGTTGTTGTTAGTAAAAAAGAGTACACATGCAATGACACTGGTGGATCCATAGGTGGATTGTGAAAAGAACACACATGCAATGACACTGGTGGATCCATATGTGGTATGTGAAAATAACACACATTTCAATGACTCTGGTTGTTGTTAGTAAAAAGAACACACAAGCAATGACACTGGTGGATCCATGTGTGGTCTCTGAAGAGAACACACATCTCACTGACTCTGGTTGTTGTTAGTAAAAATAACACACATGCAATGACATTGGTGGATCCATGTGTGGTCTCTAAAGAACACACATTTCAATGACTCTGGTGGATCCATATGTGGTATGTGAAACGAGCACACATGAAATGAATCTGGTTGTTGTTAGTAAAAAGAACACACATGCAGTGACACTGGTGGATCCATGTGTGGTCTCTGAACAGAAGACACATTTCAATGACTCTGGTTGTTTTTAGTAAAAAAGAGTACACATGCAATGACACTGGTGGATCCATAGGTGGATTGTGAAAAGAACACACATGCAATGACACTGGTGGATCCATATGTGGTATGTGAAAAGAACACACATTTCAATGACTCTGGTTGTTGTTAGTAAAAAGAAAACACATGCAATGACACTGGTGGATCCATGTGTGGTCTCTGAAGGGAACACACATGCAATGACTCTAGTTATTTTTAGTAAAAAGAGCACACATGCAATGACACTAGTGGATCCATAGGTGGATTGTGCAAAGAACACACATGCAATGACACTGGTGGATCCATATGTGGTATGTGAAAAGAACACACATGCAATGACTCTGGTTGTTGTTAGTAAAAAGAGCACACATGCAATGACACTGGTGGATCCATAGGTGGATTGTGAAAAGAACACACATGCAATGACTCGGGTGGATCCATATGTGGTATGTGAAAATAACACACATGCAATGACTCTGGTTGTTGTTAGTAAAAAGAACACACGTACAATGACACTAGTGGATCCATGTGTGGTCTCTGAAGAGAACACACATTTCAATGACTCTGGTGGATCCATATGTGGTATGTGAAACGAGCACACATGAAATGACTCTGGTTGTTGTTAGTAAAAAGAACACACATGCAGTGACACTGGTGGATCCATGTGTGGTCTCTGAACAGAAGACACATTTCAATGACTCTGGTTGTTTTTAGTAAAAAAGAGTACACATGCAATGACACTGGTGGATCCATAGGTGGATTGTGAAAAGAACACACATGCAATGACACTGGTGGATCCATATGTGGTATGTGAAAAGAACACACATTTCAATGACTCTGGTTGTTGTTAGTAAAAATAAAACACATGCAATGACACTGGTGGATCCATGTGTGGTCTCTGAAGGGAACACACATGCAATGACTCTAGTTATTTTTAGTAAAAAGAGCACACATGCAATGACACTAGTGGATCCATAGGTGGATTGTGCAAAGAACACACATGCAATGACACTGGTGGATCCATATGTGGTATGTGAAAAGAACACACATTTCAATGACTCTGGTTGTTGTTAGTAAAAAGAGCACACATGCAATGAAACTAGTGGATCCATGTGTGGTCTCTGAAGAGAACACACATTTCAATGACTCTGGTTGTTGTTAGTAAAATGAGCACACATGCAATGACACTTATGGATCCATAGGTGGATTGTGAAAAGAACACACATGAAATGACTCCAGTTGTTAGTAAAAAGAACACACATTTCAATGACACTGGTGGATCCATATGTGGTATGTGAAAATAACACACATGCAATGACTCTGGTTGTTGTTAGTAAAAAGAACACATGTGGAATGACACTAGTGGATCCATGTGTGTTCTCAGAGACCACACATTTCAATGACTCTGGTGGATCCATATGTGGTATGTGAAACGAACACACATGAAATGATTCTGGTTGTTGTTAGTAAAAAGAACACACATGCAGTGACACTGGTGGATCCATGTGTGGTCTCTGAACAGAAGACACATTTCAATGACTCTGGTTGTTGTTAGTAAAAAAAAGTACACATGCAATGACACTGGTGGATCCATAGGTGGATTGTGAAAAGAACACACATGCAATGACACTGGTGGATCCATATGTGGTATGTGAAAATAACACACATTTCAATGACTCTGGTTGTTGTTAGTAAAAAGAACACACATGCAATGACACTGGTGGATCCATGTGTGGTCTCTGAAGAGAACACACATCTCACTGACTCTGGTTGTTGTTAGTAAAAATAACACACATGCAATGACATTGGTGGATCCATGTGTGGTCTCTAAAGATAAACACATGCAATGACTCTGGTTGTTGTTAGTAAAAAGAGCACACATGCAATGACACCGGTGGGCCCATAGCTGGGTTGTGAAAAGAACACACATGCAATGACTCTGGTGGATCCATATGTGGTATGTGAAAAGAACACACATTTCAATGACTCTGGTTGTTGTTAGTAAAAAGAGCACACATGCAATGACACCAGTGGATCCATGTGTGGTCTCTGAAAAGAACACACATTTCAATGACTCTAGTTGTTGTTAGTAAAAAGAGCACACATGCAATGACACTTGTGGATCCATAGGTGGACTGTGAAAAGAATACACATGAAATGACTCTAGTTGTTAGTAAAAAGAACACACATTTCAATGACACTGGTGGATCCATATGTGGTATGTGAAAATAACACACATGCAATGACTCTGGTTGTTGTTAGTAAAAAGAACACACGTACAATCACACTGGTGGATCCATGTGTGGTCTCTGAAGGGAACACACATGCAATGACTCTAGTTATTTTTAGTAAAAAGAGCACACATGCAATGACACTAGTGGATCCATAGGTGGATTGTGCAAAGAACACACATGCAATGACACTGGTGGATCCATATGTGGTATGTGAAAAGAACACACATTTCAATGACTCTGGTTGTTGTTAGTAAAAAGAGCACACATGCAATGAAACTAGTGGATCCATGTGTGGTCTCTGAAGAGAACACACATTTCAATGACTCTGGTTGTTGTTAGTAAAATGAGCACACATGCAATGACACTTATGGATCCATAGGTGGATTGTGAAAAGAACACACATGAAATGACTCCAGTTGTTAGTAAAAAGAACACACATTTCAATGACACTGGTGGATCCATATGTGGTATGTGAAAATAACACACATGCAATGACTCTGGTTGTTGTTAGTAAAAAGAACACATGTGGAATGACACTAGTGGATCCATGTGTGTTCTCAGAGACCACACATTTCAATGACTCTGGTGGATCCATATGTGGTATGTGAAACGAACACACATGAAATGATTCTGGTTGTTGTTAGTAAAAAGAACACACATGCAGTGACACTGGTGGATCCATGTGTGGTCTCTGAACAGAAGACACATTTCAATGACTCTGGTTGTTGTTAGTAAAAAAAAGTACACATGCAATGACACTGGTGGATCCATAGGTGGATTGTGAAAAGAACACACATGCAATGACACTGGTGGATCCATATGTGGTATGTGAAAATAACACACATTTCAATGACTCTGGTTGTTGTTAGTAAAAAGAACACACATGCAATGACACTGGTGGATCCATGTGTGGTCTCTGAAGAGAACACACATCTCACTGACTCTGGTTGTTGTTAGTAAAAATAACACACATGCAATGACATTGGTGGATCCATGTGTGGTCTCTAAAGATAAACACATGCAATGACTCTGGTTGTTGTTAGTAAAAAGAGCACACATGCAATGACACCGGTGGGCCCATAGCTGGGTTGTGAAAAGAACACACATGCAATGACTCTGGTGGATCCATATGTGGTATGTGAAAAGAACACACATTTCAATGACTCTGGTTGTTGTTAGTAAAAAGAGCACACATGCAATGACACCAGTGGATCCATGTGTGGTCTCTGAAAAGAACACACATTTCAATGACTCTAGTTGTTGTTAGTAAAAAGAGCACACATGCAATGACACTTGTGGATCCATAGGTGGACTGTGAAAAGAATACACATGAAATGACTCTAGTTGTTAGTAAAAAGAACACACATTTCAATGACACTGGTGGATCCATATGTGGTATGTGAAAATAACACACATGCAATGACTCTAGTTGTTGTTAGTAAAAAGAACACACGTACAATCACACTGGTGGATCCATGTGTGGTCTCTGAAGGGAACACACATGCAATGACTCTAGTTATTTTTAGTAAAAAGAGCACACATGCAATGACACTAGTGGATCCATAGGTGGATTGTGCAAAGAACACACATGCAATGACACTGGTGGATCCATATGTGGTATGTGAAAAGAACACACATTTCAATGACTCTGGTTGTTGTTAGTAAAAAGAGCACACATGCAATGAAACTAGTGGATCCATGTGTGGTCTCTGAAGAGAACACACATTTCAATGACTCTGGTTGTTGTTAGTAAAATGAGCACACATGCAATGACACTTATGGATCCATAGGTGGATTGTGAAAAGAACACACATGAAATGACTCCAGTTGTTAGTAAAAAGAACACACATTTCAATGACACTGGTGGATCCATATGTGGTATGTGAAAATAACACACATGCAATGACTCTGGTTGTTGTTAGTAAAAAGAACACATGTGGAATGACACTAGTGGATCCATGTGTGTTCTCAGAGACCACACATTTCAATGACTCTGGTGGATCCATATGTGGTATGTGAAACGAACACACATGAAATGATTCTGGTTGTTGTTAGTAAAAAGAACACACATGCAGTGACACTGGTGGATCCATGTGTGGTCTCTGAACAGAAGACACATTTCAATGACTCTGGTTGTTGTTAGTAAAAAAAAGTACACATGCAATGACACTGGTGGATCCATAGGTGGATTGTGAAAAGAACACACATGCAATGACACTGGTGGATCCATATGTGGTATGTGAAAATAACACACATTTCAATGACTCTGGTTGTTGTTAGTAAAAAGAACACACATGCAATGACACTGGTGGATCCATGTGTGGTCTCTGAAGAGAACACACATCTCACTGACTCTGGTTGTTGTTAGTAAAAATAACACACATGCAATGACATTGGTGGATCCATGTGTGGTCTCTAAAGATAAACACATGCAATGACTCTGGTTGTTGTTAGTAAAAAGAGCACACATGCAATGACACCGGTGGGCCCATAGCTGGGTTGTGAAAAGAACACACATGCAATGACTCTGGTGGATCCATATGTGGTATGTGAAAAGAACACACATTTCAATGACTCTGGTTGTTGTTAGTAAAAAGAGCACACATGCAATGACACCAGTGGATCCATGTGTGGTCTCTGAAAAGAACACACATTTCAATGACTCTAGTTGTTGTTAGTAAAAAGAGCACACATGCAATGACACTTGTGGATCCATAGGTGGACTGTGAAAAGAATACACATGAAATGACTCTAGTTGTTAGTAAAAAGAACACACATTTCAATGACACTGGTGGATCCATATGTGGTATGTGAAAATAACACACATGCAATGACTCTAGTTGTTGTTAGTAAAAAGAACACACGTACAATCACACTGGTGGATCCATGTGTGGTCTCTGAAGAGAACACACATTTCAATGACTCTGGTGGATCCATATGTGGTATGTGAAACGAGCACACATGAAATGACTCTGGTTGTTGTTAGTAAAAAGAACACACATGCAGTGACACTAGTGGATCCATGTGTGGTCTCTGAACAGAAGACACATTTCAATGACTCTGGTTGTTTTTAGTAAAAAAGAGTACACATGCAATGACACTAGTGGATCCATAGGTGGATTGTGAAAAGAACACACATGCAATGACACTGGTGGATCCATATGTGGTATGTGAAAAGAACACACATTTCAATGACTCTGGTTGTTGTTAGTAAAAAGAAAACACATGCAATGACACTGGTGGATCCATGTGTGGTCTCTGAAGGGAACACACATGCAATGACTCTAGTTATTTTTAGTAAAAAGAGCACACATGCAATGAAACTAGTGGATCCATAGGTGGATTGTGCAAAGAACACACATGCAATGACACTGGTGGATCAATATGTGGTATGTGAAAAGAACACACATGCAATGACTCTGGTTGTTGTTAGTAAAAAGAACACACATGCAATGACACTGGTGGATCCATAGGTGGATTGTGAAAAGAACACACATGCAATGACTCGGGTGGATCCATATGTGGTATGTGAAAATAACACACATGCAATGACTCTGGTTGTTGTTAGTAAAAAGAACACACGTACAATGACACTGGTGGATCCATGTGTGGTCTCTGAAGAGAACACACATTTCAATGACTCTGGTGGATCCATATGTGGTATGTGAAACGAGCACATATGAAATGACTCTGGTTGTTGTTAGTAAAAAGAACACACATGCAGTGACACTGGTGGATCCATGTGTGGTCTCTGAACAGAAGACACATTTCAATGACTCTGGTTGTTTTTAGTAAAAAAGAGTACACATGCAATGACACTGGTGGATCCATAGGTGGATCGTGAAAAGAACACACATGCAATGACACTGGTGGATCCATATGTGGTATGTGAAAAGAACACACATTTCAATGACTCTGGTTGTTGTTAGTAAAAAGAAAACACATGCAATGACACTGGTGGATCCATGTGTGGTCTCTGAAGGGAACACACATGCAATGACTCTAGTTATTTTTAGTAAAAAGAGCACACATGCAATGACACTAGTGGATCCATAGGTGGATTGTGCAAAGAACACACATGCAATGACACTGGTGGATCCATATGTGGTATGTGAAAAGAACACACATTTCAATGACTCTGGTTGTTGTTAGTAAAAAGAGCACACATGCAATGAAACTAGTGGATCCATGTGTGGTCTCTGAAGAGAACACACATTTCAATGACTCTGGTTGTTGTTAGTAAAATGAGCACACATGCAATGACACTTATGGATCCATAGGTGGATTGTGAAAAGAACACACATGAAATGACTCCAGTTGTTAGTAAAAAGAACACACATTTCAATGACACTGGTGGATCCATATGTGGTATGTGAAAATAACACACATGCAATGACTCTGGTTGTTGTTAGTAAAAAGAACACATGTGCAATGACACTAGTGGATCCATGTGTGGTCTCTGAAGAGAACACACATTTCAATGACTCTGGTGGATCCATATGTGGTATGTGAAACGAACACACATGAAATGATTTTGGTTGTTGTTAGTAAAAAGAACACACATGCAGTGACACTGGTGGATCCATGTGTGGTCTCTGAACAGAAGACACATTTCAATGACTCTGGTTGTTGTTAGTAAAAAAGAGTACACATGCAATGACACTGGTGGATCCATAGGTGGATTGTGAAAAGAACACACATGCAATGACACTGGTGGATCCATATGTGGTATGTGAAAATAACACACATTTCAATGACTCTGGTTGTTGTTAGTAAAAAGAACACACATGCAATGACACTGGTGGATCCATGTGTGGTCTCTAAAGAGAACACACATCTCACTGACTCTGGTTGTTGTTAGTAAAAATAACACACATGCAATGACATTGGTGGATCCATGTGTGGTCTGTAAAGATAAACACATGCAATGACTCTGGTTGTTGTTAGTAAAAAGAGCACACATGCAATGACACCGGTGGGCCCATAGCTGGGTTGTGAAAAGAACACACATGCAATGAATCTGGTGGATCCATATGTGGTATGTGAAAAGAACACACATTTCAATGACTCTGGTTGTTGTTAGTAAAAAGAGCACACATGCAATGACACCAGTGGATCCATGTGTGGTCTCTGAAAAGAACACACATTTCAATGACTCTAGTTGTTGTTAGTAAAAAGAGCACACATGCAATGACACTTGTGGATCCATAGGTGGACTGTGAAAAGAATACACATGAAATGACTCTAGTTGTTAGTAAAAAGAACACACATTTCAATGACACTGGTGGATCCATATGTGGTATGTGAAAATAACACACATGCAATGACTCTAGTTGTTGTTAGTAAAAAGAACACACGTACAATCACACTGGTGGATCCATGTGTGGTCTCTGAAGAGAACACACATTTCAATGACTCTGGTGGATCCATATGTGGTATGTGAAACGAGCACACATGAAATGACTCTTGTTGTTGTTAGTAAAAAGAACACACATGCAGTGACACTAGTGGATCCATGTGTGGTCTCTGAACAGAAGACACATTTCAATGACTCTGGTTGTTTTTAGTAAAAAAGAGTACACATGCAATGACACTGGTGGATCCATAGGTGGATTGTGAAAAGAACACACATGCAATGACACTGGTGGATCCATATGTGGTATGTGAAAAGAACACACATTTCAATGACTCTGGTTGTTGTTAGTAAAAAGAAAACACATGCAATGACACTGGTGGATCCATGTGTGGTCTCTGAAGGGAACACACATGCAATGACTCTAGTTATTTTTAGTAAAAAGAGCACACATGCAATGACACTAGTGGATCCATAGGTGGATTGTGCAAAGAACACACATGCAATGACACTGGTGGATCCATATGTGGTATGTGAAAAGAACACACATGCAATGACTCTGGTTGTTGTTAGTAAAAAGAGCACACATGCAATGACACTGGTGGATCCATAGGTGGATTGTGAAAAGAACACACATGCAATGACTCGGGTGGATCCATATGTGGTATGTGAAAAGAACACACATTTCAATGACTCTGGATGTTTTTAGTAAAAAGAACACACATGCAATGACACTGGTGGATCCATGTGTGGTCTCTGAAGAGAACACACATCTCACTGACTCTGGTTGTTGTTAGTAAAAATAACACACATGCAATGACATTGGTGGATCCATGTGTGGTCTCTAAAAATAAACACATGCAATGACATTGGTGGATCCATGTGTGGTCTCTAAAGATAAACACATGCAATGACTCTGGTTGTTGTTAGTAAAAAGAGCACACATGCAATGACACTGGTGGGTCCATAGCTGGATTGTGAAAAGAACACACATGCAATGACTCTGGTGGTTCCATATGTGGTATGTGAAAAGAACACACATTTCAATGACTCTGGTTGTTGTTAGTAAAAAGAGCACACATGCAATGACACCAGTGGATCCATGTGTGGTCTCTGAAAAGAACACACATTTCAATGACTCTGGTTGTTGTTAGTAAAAAGAGCACACATGCAATGACACTTGTGGATCCATAGGTGGACTGTGAAAAGAATACACATGAAATGACTCTAGTTGTTAGTAAAAAGAACACACATTTCAATGACACTAGTGGATCCATATGTGGTATGTGAAAATAACACACATGCAATGACTCTAGTTGTTGTTAGTAAAAAGAACACACGTACAATCACACTGGTGGATCCATGTGTGGTCTCTGAAGAGAACACACATTTCAATGACTCTGGTGGATCCATATGTGGTATGTGAAACGAGCACACATGAAATGACTCTGGTTGTTGTTAGTAAAAAGAACACACATGCAGTGACACTAGTGGATCCATGTGTGGTCTCTGAACAGAAGACACATTTCAATGACTCTGGTTGTTTTTAGTAAAAAAGAGTACACATGCAATGACACTGGTGGATCCATAGGTGGATTGTGAAAAGAACACACATGCAATGACACTGGTGGATCCATATGTGGTATGTGAAAAGAACACACATTTCAATGACTCTGGTTGTTGTTAGTAAAAAGAAAACACATGCAATGACACTGGTGGATCCATGTGTGGTCTCTGAAGGGAACACACATGCAATGACTCTAGTTATTTTTAGTAAAAAGAGCACACATGCAATGAAACTAGTGGATCCATAGGTGGATTGTGCAAAGAACACACATGCAATGACACTGGTGGATCCATATGTGGTATGTGAAAAGAACACACATGCAATGACTCTGGTTGTTGTTAGTAAAAAGAACACACATGCAATGACACTGGTGGATCCATAGGTGGATTGTGAAAAGAACACACATGCAATGACTCGGGTGGATCCATATGTGGTATGTGAAAATAACACACATGCAATGACTCTGGTTGTTGTTAGTAAAAAGAACACACGTACAATGACACTGGTGGATCCATGTGTGGTCTCTGAAGAGAACACACATTTCAATGACTCTGGTGGATCCATATGTGGTATGTGAAACGAGCACACATGAAATGACTCTGGTTGTTGTTAGTAAAAAGAACACACATGCAGTGACACTGGTGGATCCATGTGTGGTCTCTGAACAGAAGACACATTTCAATGACTCTGGTTGTTTTTAGTAAAAAAGAGTACACATGCAATGACACTGGTGGATCCATAGGTGGATCGTGAAAAGAACACACATGCAATGACACTGGTGGATCCATATGTGGTATGTGAAAAGAACACACATTTCAATGACTCTGGTTGTTGTTAGTAAAAAGAAAACACATGCAATGACACTGGTGGATCCATGTGTGGTCTCTGAAGGGAACACACATGCAATGACTCTAGTTATTTTTAGTAAAAAGAGCACACATGCAATGACACTAGTGGATCCATAGGTGGATTGTGCAAAGAACACACATGCAATGACACTGGTGGATCCATATGTGGTATGTGAAAAGAACACACATTTCAATGACTCTGGTTGTTGTTAGTAAAAAGAGCACACATGCAATGAAACTAGTGGATCCATGTGTGGTCTCTGAAGAGAACAAACATTTCAATGACTCTGGTTGTTGTTAGTAAAATGAGCACACATGCAATGACACTTATGGATCCATAGGTGGATTGTGAAAAGAACACACATGAAATGACTCCAGTTGTTAGTAAAAAGAACACACATTTCAATGACACTGGTGGATCCATATGTGGTATGTGAAAATAACACACATGCAATGACTCTGGTTGTTGTTAGTAAAAAGAACACATGTGCAATGACACTAGTGGATCCATGTGTGGTCTCTGAAGAGAACACACATTTCAATGACTCTGGTGGATCCATATGTGGTATGTGAAACGAACACACATGAAATGATTTTGGTTGTTGTTAGTAAAAAGAACACACATGCAGTGACACTGGTGGATCCATGTGTGGTCTCTGAACAGAAGACACATTTCAATGACTCTGGTTGTTGTTAGTAAAAAAGAGTACACATGCAATGACACTGGTGGATCCATAGGTGGATTGTGAAAAGAACACACATGCAATGACACTGGTGGATCCATATGTGGTATGTGAAAATAACACACATTTCAATGACTCTGGTTGTTGTTAGTAAAAAGAACACACATGCAATGACACTGGTGGATCCATGTGTGGTCTCTGAAGAGAACACACATCTCACTGACTCTGGTTGTTGTTAGTAAAAATAACACACATGCAATGACATTGGTGGATCCATGTGTGGTCTGTAAAGATAAACACATGCAATGACTCTGGTTGTTGTTAGTAAAAAGAGCACACATGCAATGACACCGGTGGGCCCATAGCTGGGTTGTGAAAAGAACACACATGCAATGAATCTGGTGGATCCATATGTGGTATGTGAAAAGAACACACATTTCAATGACTCTGGTTGTTGTTAGTAAAAAGAGCACACATGCAATGACACCAGTGGATCCATGTGTGGTCTCTGAAAAGAACACACATTTCAATGACTCTAGTTGTTGTTAGTAAAAAGAGCACACATGCAATGACACTTGTGGATCCATAGGTGGACTGTGAAAAGAATACACATGAAATGACTCTAGTTGTTAGTAAAAAGAACACACATTTCAATGACACTGGTGGATCCATATGTGGTATGTGAAAATAACACACATGCAATGACTCTAGTTGTTGTTAGTAAAAAGAACACACGTACAATCACACTGGTGGATCCATGTGTGGTCTCTGAAGAGAACACACATTTCAATGACTCTGGTGGATCCATATGTGGTATGTGAAACGAGCACACATGAAATGACTCTTGTTGTTGTTAGTAAAAAGAACACACATGCAGTGACACTAGTGGATCCATGTGTGGTCTCTGAACAGAAGACACATTTCAATGACTCTGGTTGTTTTTAGTAAAAAAGAGTACACATGCAATGACACTGGTGGATCCATAGGTGGATTGTGAAAAGAACACACATGCAATGACACTGGTGGATCCATATGTGGTATGTGAAAAGAACACACATTTCAATGACTCTGGTTGTTGTTAGTAAAAAGAAAACACAAGCAATGACACTGGTGGATCCATGTGTGGTCTCTGAAGGGAACACACATGCAATGACTCTAGTTATTTTTAGTAAAAAGAGCACACATGCAATGACACTAGTGGATCCATAGGTGGATTGTGCAAAGAACACACATGCAATGACACTGGTGGATCCATATGTGGTATGTGAAAAGAACACACATGCAATGACTCTGGTTGTTGTTAGTAAAAAGAGCACACATGCAATGACACTGGTGGATCCATAGGTGGATTGTGAAAAGAACACACATGCAATGACTCGGGTGGATCCATATGTGGTATGTGAAAAGAACACACATTTCAATGACTCTGGATGTTTTTAGTAAAAAGAACACACATGCAATGACACTGGTGGATCCATGTGTGGTCTCTGAAGAGAACACACATCTCACTGACTCTGGTTGTTGTTAGTAAAAATAACACACATGCAATGACATTGGTGGATCCATGTGTGGTCTCTAAAAATAAACACATGCAATGACATTGGTGGATCCATGTGTGGTCTCTAAAGATAAACACATGCAATGACTCTGGTTGTTGTTAGTAAAAAGAGCACACATGCAATGACACTGGTGGGTCCATAGCTGGATTGTGAAAAGAACACACATGCAATGACTCTGGTGGTTCCATATGTGGTATGTGAAAAGAACACACATTTCAATGACTCTGGTTGTTGTTAGTAAAAAGAGCACACATGCAATGACACCAGTGGATCCATGTGTGGTCTCTGAAAAGAACACACATTTCAATGACTCTGGTTGTTGTTAGTAAAAAGAGCACACATGCAATGACACTTGTGGATCCATAGGTGGATTGTGAAAAAATACACATGAAATGACCCCAGTTGTTAGTAAAAAGAACACACATTTCAATGACACTGGTGGATCCATATGTGGTATGTGAAAATAACACACATGCAATGACTCTGGTTGTTGTTAGTAAAAAGAACACACGTACAATGACACTGGTGGATTCATGTGTGGTCTCTGAAGAGAACACTCATTTCAATGACTCTCGTGGATCCATATGTGGTATGTGAAACGAGCACACATGAAATGACTCTGGTTGTTGTTAGTAAAAAGAACACACATGCAGTGACACTGGTGGATCCATGTGTGGTCTCTGAACAGAAGACACATTTCAATGACTCTGGTTGTTTTTAGTAAAAAAGAGTACACATGCAATGACACTGGTGGATCCATAGGTGGATTGTGAAAAGAACACACATGCAATGACACTGGTGGATCCATATGTGGTATGTGAAAAGAACACACATTTCAATGACTCTGGTTGTTGTTAGTAAAAAGAAAACACATGCAATGACACTGGTGGATCCATGTGTGGTCTCTGAAGGGAACACACATGCAATGACTCTAGTTATTTTTAGTAAAAAGAGCACACATGCAATGACACTAGTGGATCCATAGGTGGATTGTGCAAAGAACACACATGCAATGACACTGGTGGATCCATATGTGGTATGTGAAAAGAACACACATGCAATGACTCTGGTTGTTGTTAGTAAAAAGAGCACACATGCAATGACACTGGTGGATCCATAGGTGGATTGTGAAAAGAACACACATGCAATGACTCGGGTGGATCCATATGTGGTATGTGAAAATAACACACATGCAATGACTCTGGTTGTTGTTAGTAAAAAGAACACACGTACAATGACACTGGTGGATCCATGTGTGGTCTCTGAAGAGAACACACATTTCAATGACTCTGGTGGATCCATATGTGGTATGTGAAACGAGCACACATGAAATGACTCTGGTTGTTGTTAGTAAAAAGAACACACATGCAGTGACACTGGTGGATCCATGTGTGGTCTCTGAACAGAAGACACATTTCAATGACTCTGGTTGTTTTTAGTAAAAAAGAGTACACATGCAATGACACTGGTGGATCCATAGGTGGATTGTGAAAAGAACACACATGCAATGACACTGGTGGATCCATATGTGGTATGTGAAAAGAACACACATGCAATGACACTGGTGAATCCATGTGTGGTCTCTGAAGAGAACACACATCTCACTGACTCTGGTTGTTGTTAGTAAAAATAACACACATGCAATGACATTGGTGGATCCATGTGTGGTCTCTAAAAATAAACACATGCAATGACATTGGTGGATCCATGTGTGGTCTCTAAAGATAAACACATGCAATGACTCTAGTTGTTGTTAGTAAAAAGAGCACACATGCAATGACACTGGTGGGTCCATAGCTGGATTGTGAAAAGAACACACATGCAATGACTCTGGTGGTTCCATATGTGGTATGTGAAAAGAACACACATTTCAATGACTCTGGTTGTTGTTAGTAAAAAGAGCACACATGCAATGACACCAGTGGATCCATGTGTGGTCTCTGAAAAGAACACACATTTCAATGACTCTGGTTGTTGTTAGTAAAAAGAGCACACATGCAATGACACTTGTGGATCCATAGGTGGATTGTGAAAAAATACACATGAAATGACCCCAGTTGTTAGTAAAAAGAACACACATTTCAATGACACTGGTGGATCCATATGTGGTATGTGAAAATAACACACATGCAATGACTCTGGTTGTTGTTAGTAAAAAGAACACACGTACAATGACACTGGTGGATTCATGTGTGGTCTCTGAAGAGAACACACATTTCAATGACTCTCGTGGATCCATATGTGGTATGTGAAACGAGCACACATGAAATGACTCTGGTTGTTGTTAGTAAAAAGAACACACATGCAGTGACACTGGTGGATCCATGTGTGGTCTCTGAACAGAAGACACATTTCAATGACTCTGGTTGTTTTTAGTAAAAAAGAGTACACATGCAATGACACTGGTGGATCCATAGGTGGATTGTGAAAAGAACACACATGCAATGACACTGGTGGATCCATATGTGGTATGTGAAAAGAACACACATTTCAATGACTCTGGTTGTTGTTAGTAAAAAGAAAACACATGCAATGACACTGGTGGATCCATGTGTGGTCTCTGAAGGGAACACACATGCAATGACTCTAGTTATTTTTAGTAAAAAGAGCACACATGCAATGACACTAGTGGATCCATAGGTGGATTGTGCAAAGAACACACATGCAATGACACTGGTGGATCCATATGTGGTATGTGAAAAGAACACACATGCAATGACTCTGGTTGTTGTTAGTAAAAAGAGCACACATGCAATGACACTGGTGGATCCATAGGTGGATTGTGAAAAGAACACACATGCAATGACTCGGGTGGATCCATATGTGGTATGTGAAAATAACACACATGCAATGACTCTGGTTGTTGTTAGTAAAAAGAACACACGTACAATGACACTGGTGGATCCATGTGTGGTCTCTGAAGAGAACACACATTTCAATGACTCTGGTGGATCCATATGTGGTATGTGAAACGAGCACACATGAAATGACTCTGGTTGTTGTTAGTAAAAAGAACACACATGCAGTGACACTGGTGGATCCATGTGTGGTCTCTGAACAGAAGACACATTTCAATGACTCTGGTTGTTTTTAGTAAATAAGAGTACACATGCAATGACACTGGTGGATCCATAGGTGGATTGTGAAAAGAACACACATGCAATGACACTGGTGGATCCATATGTGGTATGTGAAAAGAACACACATGCAATGACACTGGTGAATCCATGTGTGGTCTCTGAAGAGAACACACATCTCACTGACTCTGGTTGTTGTTAGTAAAAATAACACACATGCAATGACATTGGTGGATCCATGTGTGGTCTCTAAAAATAAACACATGCAATGACATTGGTGGATCCATGTGTGGTCTCTAAAGATAAACACATGCAATGACTCTAGTTGTTGTTAGTAAAAAGAGCACACATGCAATGACACTGGTGGGTCCATAGCTGGATTGTGAAAAGAACACACATGCAATGACTCTGGTGGTTCCATATGTGGTATGTGAAAAGAACACACATTTCAATGACTCTGGTTGTTGTTAGTAAAAAGAGCACACATGCAATGACACCAGTGGATCCATGTGTGGTCTCTGAAAAGAACACACATTTCAATGACTCTGGTTGTTAGTAAAAAGAGCACACATGCAATGACACTTGTGGATCCATAGGTGGATTGTGAAAAGAATACACATGAAATGACCCCAGTAGTTAGTAAAAAGAACAGACATTTCAATGACACTGGTGGATCCATATGTGGTATGTGAAAATAACACACATGCAATGACTTTGGTTGTTGTTAGTAAAAAGAACACACGTACAATGACACTGGTGGATTCATGTGTGGTCTCTGAAGAGAACACACATTTCAATGACTCTCGTGGATCCATATGTGGTATGTGAAACGAGCACACATGAAATGACTCTGGTTGTTGTTAGTAAAAAGAACACACATGCAGTGACACTGGTGGATCCATGTGTGGTCTCTGAACAGAAGACACATTTCAATGACTCTGGTTGTTTTTAGTAAAAAAGAGTACACATGCAATGACACTGGTGGATCCATAGGTGGATTGTGAAAAGAACACACATGCAATGACACTGGTGGATCCATATGTGGTATGTGAAAAGAACACACATTTCAATGACTCTGGTTGTTGTTAGTAAAAAGAAAACACATGCAATGACACTGGTGGATCCATGTGTGGTCTCTGAAGGGAACACACATGCAATGACTCTAGTTATTTTTAGTAAAAAGAGCACACATGCAATGACACTAGTGGATCCATAGGTGGATTGTGCAAAGAACACACATGCAATGACACTGGTGGATCCATATGTGGTATGTGAAAAGAACACACATGCAATGACTCTGGTTGTTGTTAGTAAAAAGAGCACACATGCAATGACACTGGTGGATCCATAGGTGGATTGTGAAAAGAACACACATGCAATGACTCGGGTGGATCCATATGTGGTATGTGAAAATAACACACATGCAATGACTCTTGTTGTTGTTAGTAAAAAGAATACACGTACAATGACACTGGTGGATCCATGTGTGGTCTCTGAAGAGAACACACATTTCAATGACTCTGGTGGATCCATATGTGGTATGTGAAACGAGCACACATGAAATGACTCTGGTTGTTGTTAGTAAAAAGAACACACATGCAGTGACACTGGTGGATCCATGTGTGGTCTCTGAACAGAAGACACATTTCAATGACTCTGGTTGTTTTTAGTAAATAAGAGTACACATGCAATGACACTGGTGGATCCATAGGTGGATTGTGAAAAGAACACACATGCAATGACACTGGTGGATCCATATGTGGTATGTGAAAAGAACACACATGCAATGACACTGGTGAATCCATGTGTGGTCTCTGAAGAGAACACACATCTCACTGACTCTGGTTGTTGTTAGTAAAAATAACACACATGCAATGACATTGGTGGATCCATGTGTGGTCTCTAAAAATAAACACATGCAATGACATTGGTGGATCCATGTGTGGTCTCTAAAGATAAACACATGCAATGACTCTGGTTGTTGTTAGTAAAAAGAGCACACATGCAATGACACTGGTGGGTCCATAGCTGGATTGTGAAAAGAACACACATGCAATGACTCTGGTGGTTCCATATGTGGTATGTGAAAAGAACACACATTTCAATGACTCTGGTTGTTGTTAGTAAAAAGAGCACACATGCAATGACACCAGTGGATCCATGTGTGGTCTCTGAAAAGAACACACATTTCAATGACTCTGGTTGTTGTTAGTAAAAAGAGCACACATGCAATGACACTTGTGGATCCATAGGTGGATTGTGAAAAGAATACACATGAAATGACCCCAGTTGTTAGTAAAAAGAACACACATTTCAATGACACTGGTGGATCCATATGTGGTATGTGAAAATAACACACATGCAATGACTCTAGTTGTTGTTAGTAAAAAGAACACACGTACAATGACACTGGTGGATTCATGTGTGGTCTCTGAAGAGAACACACATTTCAATGACTCTCGTGGATCCATATGTGGTATGTGAAACGAGCACACATGAAATGACTCTGGTTGTTGTTAGTAAAAAGAACACACATGCAGTGACACTGGTGGATCCATGTGTGGTCTCTGAACAGAAGACACATTTCAATGACTCTGGTTGTTTTTAGTAAAAAAGAGTACACATGCAATGACACTGGTGGATCCATAGGTGGATTGTGAAAAGAACACACATGCAATGACACTGGTGGATCCATATGTGGTATGTGAAAAGAACACACATTTCAATGACTCTGGTTGTTGTTAGTAAAAAGAAAACACATGCAATGACACTGGTGGATCCATGTGTGGTCTCTGAAGGGAACACACATGCAATGACTCTAGTTATTTTTAGTAAAAAGAGCACACATGCAATGACACTAGTGGATCCATAGGTGGATTGTGCAAAGAACACACATGCAATGACACTGGTGGATCCATATGTGGTATGTGAAAAGAACACACATGCAATGACTCTGGTTGTTGTTAGTAAAAAGAGCACACATGCAATGACACTGGTGGATCCATAGGTGGATTGTGAAAAGAACACACATGCAATGACTCGGGTGGATCCATATGTGGTATGTGAAAATAACACACATGCAATGACTCTTGTTGTTGTTAGTAAAAAGAATACACGTACAATGACACTGGTGGATCCATGTGTGGTCTCTGAAGAGAACACACATTTCAATGACTCTGGTGGATCCATATGTGGTATGTGAAACGAGCACACATGAAATGACTCTGGTTGTTGTTAGTAAAAAGAACACACATGCAGTGACACTGGTGGATCCATGTGTGGTCTCTGAACAGAAGACACATTTCAATGACTCTGGTTGTTTTTAGTAAATAAGAGTACACATGCAATGACACTGGTGGATCCATAGGTGGATTGTGAAAAGAACACACATGCAATGACACTGGTGGATCCATATGTGGTATGTGAAAAGAACACACATGCAATGACACTGGTGAATCCATGTGTGGTCTCTGAAGAGAACACACATCTCACTGACTCTGGTTGTTGTTAGTAAAAATAACACACATGCAATGACATTGGTGGATCCATGTGTGGTCTCTAAAAATAAACACATGCAATGACATTGGTGGATCCATGTGTGGTCTCTAAAGATAAACACATGCAATGACTCTGGTTGTTGTTAGTAAAAAGAGCACACATGCAATGACACTGGTGGGTCCATAGCTGGATTGTGAAAAGAACACACATGCAATGACTCTGGTGGTTCCATATGTGGTATGTGAAAAGAACACACATTTCAATGACTCTGGTTGTTGTTAGTAAAAAGAGCACACATGCAATGACACCAGTGGATCCATGTGTGGTCTCTGAAAAGAACACACATTTCAATGACTCTGGTTGTTGTTAGTAAAAAGAGCACACATGCAATGACACTTGTGGATCCATAGGTGGATTGTGAAAAGAATACACATGAAATGACCCCAGTTGTTAGTAAAAAGAACACACATTTCAATGACACTGGTGGATCCATATGTGGTATGTGAAAATAACACACATGCAATGACTCTAGTTGTTGTTAGTAAAAAGAACACACGTACAATGACACTGGTGGATTCATGTGTGGTCTCTGAAGAGAACACACATTTCAATGACTCTCGTGGATCCATATGTGGTATGTGAAACGAGCACACATGAAATGACTCTGGTTGTTGTTAGTAAAAAGAACACACATGCAGTGACACTGGTGGATCCATGTGTGGTCTCTGAACAGAAGACACATTTCAATGACTCTGGTTGTTTTTAGTAAAAAAGAGTACACATGCAATGACACTGGTGGATCCATAGGTGGATTGTGAAAAGAACACACATGCAATGACACTGGTGGATCCATATGTGGTATGTGAAAAGAACACACATTTCAATGACTCTGGTTGTTGTTAGTAAAAAGAAAACACATGCAATGACACTGGTGGATCCATGTGTGGTCTCTGAAGGGAACACACATGCAATGACTCTAGTTATTTTTAGTAAAAAGAGCACACATGCAATGACACTAGTGGATCCATAGGTGGATTGTGCAAAGAACACACATGCAATGACACTGGTGGATCCATATGTGGTATGTGAAAAGAACACACATGCAATGACTCTGGTTGTTGTTAGTAAAAAGAGCACACATGCAATGACACTGGTGGATCCATAGGTGGATTGTGAAAAGAACACACATGCAATGACTCGGGTGGATCCATATGTGGTATGTGAAAATAACACACATGCAATGACTCTGGTTGTTGTTAGTAAAAAGAACACACGTACAATGACACTGGTGGATCCATGTGTGGTCTCTGAAGAGAACACACATTTCAATGACTCTGGTGGATCCATATGTGGTATGTGAAACGAGCACACATGAAATGACTCTGGTTGTTGTTAGTAAAAAGAACACACATGCAGTGACACTGGTGGATCCATGTGTGGTCTCTGAACAGAAGACACATTTCAATGACTCTGGTTGTTTTTAGTAAAAAAGAGTACACATGCAATGACACTGGTGGATCCATAGGTGGATTGTGAAAAGAACACACATGCAATGACACTGGTGGATCCATATGTGGTATGTGAAAATAACACACATGCAATGACACTGGTGAATCCATGTGTGGTCTCTGAAGAGAACACACATCTCACTGACTCTGGTTGTTGTTAGTAAAAATAACACACATGCAATGACATTGGTGGATCCATGTGTGGTCTCTAAAAATAAACACATGCAATGACATTGGTGGATCCATGTGTGGTCTCTAAAGATAAACTCATGCAATGACTCTGGTTGTTGTTAGTAAAAAGAGCACACATGCAATGACACTGGTGGGTCCATAGCTGGATTGTGAAAAGAACACACATGCAATGACTCTGGTGGTTCCATATGTGGTATGTGAAAAGAACACACATTTCAATGACTCTGGTTGTTGTTAGTAAAAAGAGCACACATGCAATGACACCAGTGGATCCATGTGTGGTCTCTGAAAAGAACACACATTTCAATGACTCTGGTTGTTGTTAGTAAAAAGAGCACACATGCAATGACACTTGTGGATCCATAGGTGGATTGTGAAAAGAATACACATGAAATGACCCCAGTTGTTAGTAAAAAGAACACACATTTCAATGACACTGGTGGATCCATATGTGGTATGTGAAAATAACACACATGCAATGACTCTGGTTGTTGTTAGTAAAAAGAACACACGTACAATGACACTGGTGGATTCATGTGTGGTCTCTGAAGAGAACACACATTTCAATGACTCTCGTGGATCCATATGTGGTATGTGAAACGAGCACACATGAAATGACTCTGGTTGTTGTTAGTAAAAAGAACACACATGCAGTGACACTGGTGGATCCATGTGTGGTCTCTGAACAGAAGACACATTTCAATGACTCTAGTTGTTTTTAGTAAAAAAGAGTACACATGCAATGACACTGGTGGATCCATAGGTGGATTGTGAAAAGAACACACATGCAATGACACTGGTGGATCCATATGTGGTATGTGAAAAGAACACACATTTCAATGACTCTGGTTGTTGTTAGTAAAAAGAAAACACATGCAATGACACTGGTGGATCCATGTGTGGTCTCTGAAGGGAACGCACATGCAATGACTCTAGTTATTTTTAGTAAAAAGAGCACACATGCAATGACACTAGTGGATCCATAGGTGGATTGTGCAAAGAACACACATGCAATGACACTGGTGGATCCATATGTGGTATGTGAAAAGAACACACATGCAATGACTCTGGTTGTTGTTAGTAAAAAGAGCACACATGCAATGACACTGGTGGATCCATAGGTGGATTGTGAAAAGAACACACATGCAATGACTCGGGTGCATCCATATGTGGTATGTGAAAATAACACACATGCAATGACTCTGGTTGTTGTTAGTAAAAAGAACACACGTACAATGACACTGGTGGATCCATGTGTGGTCTCTGAAGAGAACACACATTTCAATGACTCTGGTGGATCCATATGTGGTATGTGAAACGAGCACACATGAAATGACTCTGATTGTTGTTAGTAAAAAGAACACACATGCAGTGACACTGGTGGATCCATGTGTGGTCTCTGAACAGAAGACACATTTCAATGACTCTGGTTGTTTTTAGTAAAAAAGAGTACACATGCAATGACACTGGTGGATCCATAGGTGGATTGTGAAAAGAACACACATGCAATGACACTGGTGGATCCATATGTGGTATGTGAAAAGAACACACATTTCAATGACTCTGGTTGTTGTTAGTAAAAAGAAAACACATGCAATGACACTGGTGGATCCATGTGTGGTCTCTGAAGGGAACACACATGCAATGACTCTAGTTATTTTTAGTAAAAAGAGCACACATGCAATGGCACTAGTGGATCCATAGGTGGATTGTGCAAAGAACACACATGCAATGACACTGGTGGATCCATATGTGGTATGTGAAAAGAACACACATGCAATGGCTCTGGTTGTTGTTAGTAAAAAGAGCACACATGCAATGACACTGGTGGATCCATAGGTGGATTGTGAAAAGAACACACATGCAATGACTCGGGTGGGTCCATATGTGGTATGTGAAAATAACACACATGCAATGACTCTGGTTGTTGTTAGTAAAAAGAACACACGTACAATGACACTGGTGGATCCATGTGTGGTCTCTGAAGAGAACACACATTTCAATGACTCTGGTGGATCCATATGTGGTATGTGAAACGAGCACACATGAAATGACTCTGGTTGTTGTTAGTAAAAAGAACACACATGCAGTGACACTGGTGGATCCATGTGTGGTCTCTGAACAGAAGACACATTTCAATGACTCTGGTTGTTTTTAGTAAAAAAGAGTACACATGCAATGACACTGGTGGATCCATAGGTGGATTGTGAAAAGAACACACATGCAATGACACTGGTGGATCCATATGTGGTATGTGAAAAGAACACACATTTCAATGACTCTGGTTGTTGTTAGTAAAAAGAAAACACATGCAATGACACTGGTGGATCCATGTGTGGTCTCTGAAGGGAACACACATGCAATGACTCTAGTTATTTTTAGTAAAAAGAGCACACATGCAATGGCACTAGTGGATCCATAGGTGGATTGTGCAAAGAACACACATGCAATGACACTGGTGGATCCATATGTGGTATGTGAAAAGAACACACATGCAATGGCTCTGGTTGTTGTTAGTAAAAAGAGCACACATGCAATGACACTGGTGGATCCATAGGTGGATTGTGAAAAGAACACACATGCAATGACTCGGGTGGGTCCATATGTGGTATGTGAAAATAACACACATGCAATGACTCTGGTTGTTGTTAGTAAAAAGAACACACGTACAATGACACTGGTGGATCCATGTGTGGTCTCTGAAGAGAACACACATTTCAATGACCCTGGTGGATCCATATGTGGTATGTGAAACGAGCACACATGAAATGACTCTGGTTGTTGTTAGTAAAAAGAACACACATGCAGTGACACTGGTGGATCCATGTGTGGTCTCTGAACAGAAGACACATTTCAATGACTCTGGTTGTTTTTAGTAAAAAAGAGTACACATGCAATGACACTGGTGGATCCATAGGTGGATTGTGAAAAGAACACACATGCAATGACACTGGTGGATCCATATGTAGTATGTGAAAAGAACACACATTTCAATGACTCTGGTTGTTGTTAGTAAAAAGAAAACACATGCAATGCACTGGTGGATCCATGTGTGGTCTCTGAAGGGAACACACATGCAATGACTCTAGTTATTTATAGTAAAAAGAGCACACATGCAATGACACTAGTGGATCCATAGGTGGATTGTGCAAAGAACACACATGCAATGACACTGGTGGATCCATATGTGGTATGTGAAAAGAACACACATGCAATGACTCTGGTTGTTGTTAGTAAAAAGAGCACACATGCAATGACACTAGTGGATCCATAGGTGGATTGTGAAAAGAACACACATGCAATGACTCGGGTGCATCCATATGTGGTATGTGAAAATAACACACATGCAATGACTCTGGTTGTTGTTAGTAAAAAGAACACACGTACAATGACACTGGTGGATCCATGTGTGGTCTCTGAAGAGAACACACATTTCAATGACTCTGGTGGATCCATATGTGGTATGTGAAACGAGCACACATGAAATGACTCTGGTTGTTGTTAGTAAAAAGAACACACATGCAGTGACACTGGTGGATCCATGTGTGGTCTCTGAACAGAAGACACATTTCAATGACTCTGGTTGTTTTTAGTAAAAAAGAGTACACATGCAATGACACTGGTGGATCCATAGGTGGATTGTGAAAAGAACACACATGCAATGACACTGGTGGATCCATATGTGGTATGTGAAAAGAACACACATTTCAATGACTCTGGTTGTTGTTAGTAAAAAGAAAACACATGCAATGACACTGGTGGATCCATGTGTGGTCTCTGAAGGGAACACACATGCAATGACTCTAGTTATTTTTAGTAAAAAGAGCACACATGCAATGACACTAGTGGATCCATAGGTGGATTGTGCAAAGAACACACATGCAATGACACTGGTGGATCCATATGTGGTATGTGAAAAGAACACACATGCAATGACTCTGGTTGTTGTTAGTAAAAAGAGCACACATGCAATGAAACTGGTGGATCCATAGGTGGATTGTGAAAAGAACACACATGCAATGACTCGGGTGGGTCCATATGTGGTATGTGAAAATAACACACATGCAATGACTCTGGTTGTTGTTAGTAAAAAGAACACACGTACAATGACACTGGTGGATCCATGTGTGGTCTCTGAAGAGAACACACATTTCAATGACTCTGGTGGATCCATATGTGGTATGTGAAACGAGCACACATGAAATGACTCTGGTTGTTGTTAGTAAAAAGAACACACATGCAGTGACACTGGTGGATCCATGTGTGGTCTCTGAACAGAAGACACATTTCAATGACTCTGGTTGTTTTTAGTAAAAAAGAGTACACATGCAATGACACTTGTGGATCCATAGGTGGATTGTGAAAAGAACACACATGCAATGACACTGGTGGATCCATATGTGGTATGTGAAAAGAACACACATTTCAATGACTCTGGTTGTTGTTAGTAAAAAGAAAACACATGCAATGACACTGGTGGATCCATGTGTGGTCTCTGAAGGGAACACACATGCAATGACTCTAGTTATTTTTAGTAAAAAGAGCACACATGCAATGACACTAGTGGATCCATAGGTGGATTGTGCAAAGAACACACATGCAATGACACTGGTGGATCCATATGTGGTATGTGAAAAGAACACACATTTCAATGACTCTGGTTATTGTTAGTAAAAAGAGCACACATGCAATGAAACTAGTGGATCCATGTGTGGTCTCTGAAGAGAACACACATTTCAATGACTCTGGTTGTTGTTAGTAAAATGAGCACACATGCAATGACACTTATGGATCCATAGGTGGATTGTGAAAAGAACACACATGAAATGACTCCAGTTGTTAGTAAAAAGAACACACATTTCAATGACACTGGTGGATCCATATGTGGTATGTGAAAATAACACACATGCAATGACTCTGGTTGTTGTTAGTAAAAAGAACACATGTGCAATGACACTAGTGGCTCGATGTGTGGTCTCTGAAGAGAACACACATTTCAATGACTCTGGTGAATCCATATGTGGTATGTGAAACGAACACACATGAAATGATTCTGGTTGTTGTTAGTAAAAAGAACACACATGCATTGACACTGGTGGATCCATGTGTGGTCTCTGAACAGAAGACACATTTCAATGACTCTGGTTGTTGTTAGTAAAAAAGAGTACACATGCAATGACACTGGTGGATCCATAGGTGGATTGTGAAAAGAACACACATGCAATGACACTGGTGGATCCATATGTGGTATGTGAAAATAACACACATTTCAATGACTCTGGTTGTTGTTAGTAAAAAGAACACACATGCAATGACACTGGTGGATCCATGTGTGGTCTCTGAAGAGAAGACACATCTCACTGACTCTGGTTGTTGTTAGTAAAAATAACACACATGCAATGACATTGGTGGATCCATGTGTGGTCTCTAAAGATAAACACATGCAATGACTCTGGTTGTTGTTAGTAAAAAGAGCACACATGCAATGACACCGGTGGGCCCATAGCTAGGTTGTGAAAAGAACACACATGCAATGACTCTGGTGGATCCATATGTGGTATGTGAAAAGAACACACATTTCAATGACTCTGGTTGTTGTTAGTAAAAAGAGCACACATGCAATGACACCAGTGGATCCATGTGTGGTCTCTGAAAAGAACACAGATTTCAATGACTCTAGTTGTTGTTAGTAAAAAGAGCACACATGCAATGACACTTGTGGATCCATAGGTGGACTGTGAAAAGAATACACATGAAATGACTCTAGTTGTTAGTAAAAAGAACACACATTTCAATGACACTGGTGGATCCATATGTGGTATGTGAAAATAACACACATGCAATGACTCTAGTTGTTGTTAGTAAAAAGAACACACGTACAATCACACTGGTGGATCCATGTGTGGTCTCTGAAGAGAACACACATTTCAATGACTCTGGTGGATCCATATGTGGTATGTGAAACGAGCACACATGAAATGACTCTGGTTGTTGTTAGTAAAAAGAACACACATGCAGTGACACTAGTGGATCCATGTGTGGTCTCTGAACAGAAGACACATTTCAATGACTCTGGTTGTTTTTAGTAAAAAAGAGTACACATGCAATGACACTGGTGGATCCATAGGTGGATTGTGAAAAGAACACACATGCAATGACACTGGTGGATCCATATGTGGTATGTGAAAAGAACACACATTTCAATGACTCTGGTTGTTGTTAGTAAAAAGAAAACACATGCAATGACACTGGTGGATCCATGTGTGGTCTCTGAAGGGAACACACATGCAATGACTCTAGTTATTTTTAGTAAAAAGAGCACACATGCAATGACACTAGTGGATCCATAGGTGGATTGTGCAAAGAACACACATGCAATGACACTGGTGGATCCATATGTGGTATGTGAAAAGAACACACATGCAATGACTCTGGTTGTTGTTAGTAAAAAGAGCACACATGCAATGACACTGGTGGATCCATAGGTGGATTGTGAAAAGAACACACATGCAATGACTCGGGTGGATCCATATGTGGTATGTGAAAATAACACACATGCAATGACTCTGGTTGTTGTTAGTAAAAAGAACACACGTACAATGACACTGGTGGATCCATGTGTGGTCTCTGAAGAGAACACACATTTCAATGACTCTGGTTGTTGTTAGTAAAAAGAAAACACATGCAATGACACTGGTGGATCCATGTGTGGTCTCTGAAGGGAACACACATGCAATGACTCTAGTTATTTTTAGTAAAAAGAGCACACATGCAATGACACTAGTGGATCCATAGGTGGATTGTGCAAAGAACACACATGCAATGACACTGGTGGATCCATATGTGGTATGTGAAAAGAACACACATTTCAATGACTCTGGTTGTTGTTAGTAAAAAGAGCACACATGCAATGAAACTAGTGGATCCATGTGTGGTCTCTGAAGAGAACACACATTTCAATGACTCTGGTTGTTGTTAGTAAAATGAGCACACATGCAATGACACTTATGGATCCATAGGTGGATTGTGAAAAGAACACACATGAAATGACTCCAGTTGTTAGTAAAAAGAACACACATTTCAATGACACTGGTGGATCCATATGTGGTATGTGAAAATAACACACATGCAATGACTCTGGTTGTTGTTAGTAAAAAGAACACATGTGCAATGACACTAGTGGATCCATGTGTGGTCTCTGAAGAGAACACACATTTCAATGACTCTGGTGAATCCATATGTGGTATGTGAAACGAACACACATGAAATGATTCTGGTTGTTGTTAGTAAAAAGAACACACATGCAGTGACACTGGTGGATCCATGTGTGGTCTCTGAACAGAAGACACATTTCAATGACTCTGGTTTTTGTTAGTAAAAAAGAGTACACATGCAATGACACTGGTGGATCCATAGGTGGATTGTGAAAAGAACACACATGCAATGACACTGGTGGATCCATATGTGGTATGTGAAAATAACACACATTTCAATGACTCTGGTTGTTGTTAGTAAAAAGAACACACATGCAATGACACTGGTGGATCCATGTGTGGTCTCTGAAGAGAAGACACATCTCACTGACTCTGGTTGTTGTTAGTAAAAATAACACACATGCAATGTCATTGGTGGATCCATGTGTGGTCTCTAAAGATAAACACATGCAATGACATTGGTGGATCCATGTGTGGTCTCTAAAGATAAACACATGCAATGACTCTGGTTGTTGTTAGTAAAAAGAGCACACATGCAATGACACTTGTGGATCCATAGGTGGATTGTGAAAAGAACACACATGCAATGACTCTGGTGGATCCATATGTGGTATGTGAAAAGAACACACATTTCAATGACTCTGGTTGTTGTTAGTAAAAAGAGCACACATGCAATGACACTAGTGGATCCATGTGAGGTCTCTGAAGAGAACACACATGTCAATGACTCTAGTTGTTGTTAGTAAAAAGAGCACACATGCAATGAAACCTGTGGATCCATAGGTGGACTGTGAAAAGAACACACATGAAATGACTCCAGTTGTTAGTAAAAAGAACACACATTTCAATGACACTGGTGGATCCATATGTGGTATGTGAAAATAACACACATGCAATGACTCTGGTTGTTGTTAGTAAAAAGAACACACGTACAATGACACTGGTGGATCCATGTGTGGTCTCTGAAGAGAACACACATTTCAATGACTCTGGTGGATCCATATGTGGTATGTGAAACGAGCACACATGAAATGACTCTGGTTGTTGTTACTAAAAAGAACACACATGCAGTGACACTGGTGGATCCATGTGTTGTCTCTGAACAGAAGACACATTTCAATGACTCTGGTTGTTTTTAGTAAAAAAGAGTACACATGCAATGACACTGGTGGATCCATAGGTGGATTGTGAAAAGAATACACATGAAATGACTCCAGTTGTTAGTAAAAAGAACACACATTTCAATGACACTGGTGGATCCATATGTGGTATGTGAAAATAACACACATGCAATGACTCTGGTTGTTGTTAGTAAAAAGAACACACGTACAATGACACTGGTGGATCCATGTGTGGTCTCTGAAGAGAACACACATTTCAATGACTCTGGTGGATCCATATGTGGTATGTGAAACGAGCACACATGAAATGACTCTGGTTGTTGTTAGTAAAAAGAACACACATGCAGTGACACTGGTGGATCCATGTGTGGTCTCTGAACAGAAGACACATTTCAATGACTCTGGTTGTTTTTAGTAAAAAAGAGTACACATGCAATGACACTGGTGGATCCATAGGTGGATTGTGAAAAGAACACACATTGAATGACACTGGTGGATCCATATGTGGTATGTGATAAGAACACACATCTCACTGACTCTGGTTGTTGTTAGTAAAAATAACACACATGCAATGACACTGGTGGATCCATGTGTGGTCTCTAAAAATAAACACATGCAATGACATTGGTGGATCCATGTGTGGTCTCTGAAGAGAACACGAATCTCACTGACTCTGGTTGTTGTTAGTAAAAATAACACACATGCAATGACATTGGTGGATCCATGTGTGGTCCCTAAAAATAAACACATGCAATGACTGGTTGTTGTTAGTAAAAAGAGCACACATGCAATGACACTGGTGGATCCATAGGTGGATTGTGAAAAGAACACACATGCAATGACTCTGGTGGATCCATATGTGGTATGTGAAAAGAACACACATTTCAATGACTCTGGTTGTTGTTAGTAAAAAGAGCACACATGCAATGACACTAGTGGATCCATGTGTGGTCTCTGAAGAGAACACACATTTCAATGACTCTGGTTGTTGTTAGTAAAAAGAGCACACGTGCAATGACACTTGTGGATCCATAGGTGGATTGTGAAAAGAACACACATGAAATGACTCCAGTTGTTAGTAAAAAGAACACACATTTCAATGACACTAGTGGATCCATATGTGGTATGTGAAAATAACACACATGCACTGACTCTGGTTGTTCTTAGTAAAAAGAACACACGTACAATGACACTGGTGGATCCATGTGTGGTCTCTGAAGAGAACACACATTTCAATGACTCTGGTGGATCCATATGTGGTATGTGAAACGAGCACACATGAAATGACTCTGGTTGTTGTTAGTAAAAAGAACACACATGCAGTGACACTGGTGGAACCATGTGTGGTCTCTGAACAGAAGACACATTTCAATGACTCTGGTTGCTTTTAGTAAAAAATAGTACACATGCAATGACAAGTGTGGATCCATAGGTGGATTGTGAAAAGAACACACATGCAATGACACTGGTGGATCCATATGTGGTATGTGAAAAGAACACACATTTCAATGACTCCGGTTGTTGTTAGTAAAAAGAGCACACATGCAATGACACTAGTGGATCCATGTGTTGTCTCTGAAGAGAACACACATTTCAATGACTCTGGTTGTTGTTCGTAAAATCAGCACACATGCAATGACACTTATGGATCCATAGGTGGATTGTGAAAAGAACACACATGAAATGACTCCAGTTGTTAGTAAAAAGAACACACATTTCAATGACACGGGTGGATCCATATGTGGTATGTGAAAATAACACACATGCAATGACTCTGGTTGTTGTTAGTAAAAAGAACACACGTGCAATGACACTAGTGGATCCATGTGTGGTATCTGAAGAGAACACACATTTCAATGACTCCGGTGGATCCATATGTGGTATGTGAAATGAACACACATGAAATGACTCTGGTTGTTGTTAGTAAAAAGAACACACATGCAGTGACACTGGTGGATTGTGAAAAGAACACACATGCAGTGACACTGGTGGATCCATGTGTGGTCTCTGAACAGAAGACACATTTCAATGACTCTGGTTGTTGTTAGTAATAAAGAGTACACATGCAATGACACTGGTGGATCCATAGGTGGATTGTGAAAAGAACACACATGCAATGACACTGGTGGATGCATATGTGGTATGTGAAAAGAACACACATTTCAATGACTTTGGTTGTTGTTAGTAAAAAGAAAACACATGCAATGACACTGGTGGATCCATCTGTGGTATGTGAAAATAACACACATTTCAATGACTCTGGTTGTTGTTAGTAAAAAGAACACACATGCAATGACACTGGTGGATCCATGTGTGGTCTCTGAAGAGAACACACATCTCACTGACTCTGGTTGTTGTTAGTAAAAATAACACACATGCAATGACATTGGTGGATCCATGTGTGGTCTCTAAAAATAAACACATGCAATGACTCTGGTTGTTGTTAGTAAAAAGAGCACACATGCAATGACACTGGTGGATCCATAGGTGGATTGTGCAAAGAACACACATGCAATGACTCTGGTGGATCCATATGTGGTATCTGAAAAGAACACACATTTCAATGACTCTAGAAGTTTTTAGTAAAAAGAACACACATGCAATGACACTGGTGGATCCATGTGTGGTCTCTAAAGAGAACGCACGTGCAATGACTCTGGTTGTTGTTAGTAAAAGGAGCATACATGCAATGACACTGGTCGATCCATAGGTGGATTGTGAAAAGAACACACATGCAATGACTCTAGTTATTTTTAGTAAAAAGAGCACACATGCAATGACACTAGTGGATCCATAGGTGGATTGTGCAAAGAACACACATGCAATGACACTGGTGGATCCGTAGGTGGATTGTGAAAAGAACACACATGCAATGACTCGGGTGGATCCATATGTGGTATGTGAAAAGAACACACATTTCAATGACTATGGATGTTTTTAGTAAAAAGAACACACATGCAATGACCCTGGTGGATCCATGTGTGGTCTCTGAAGAGAACACACATCACACTGACTCTTGTTGTTGTTAGTAAAAATAACACACATGCAATGACACTAGTGGATCCATGTGTGGTATCTAAAGATAAACACATGCAATGACTCTGGTTGTTGTTAGTAAAAATAGCACACATGCAATGACACTGGTGGATCCATAGGTGGATTGTGAAAAGAACACACATGCAATGACTCTGGTGGGTCCATATGTGGTATGTGAAAAGAACAGACATTTCAATGACTCTAGATGTTTTTAGTAAAAAGAACACACATGCAATGACACTAGTGGATCCATGTGTGGTCTCTGAAGAGAACACGAATCTCACTGACTCTGGTTGTTGTTAGTAAAAATAACACACATGCAATGACATTGGTGGATCCATGTGTGGTCTCTAAAAATAAACACATGTAATGACTCTGGTTGTTGTTAGTAAAAAGAGCACACATGCAATGACACTGGTGGATCCATAGGTGGATTGTGAAAAGAACACACATGCAATGACTCTAGTGGATCCATATGTGGTATGTGAAAAGAACACACATTTCAATGACTCTAGTTGTTGTTAGTAAAAAGAGCACACATGCAATGACACTACTGGATCCATGTGTGGTCTCTGAAGAGAACACACATTTCAATGACTCTGGTTGTTGTTAGTAAAAAGAGCACACATGCAATGACACTTGTGGATCCATAGGTGGATTGTGAAAAGAACACACATGAAATGACTCCACTTGTTAGTAAAAAGAACACACATTTCAATGACACTGGTGGATCCATATGTGGTATGTGAAAATAACACACATGCACTGACTCCGGTTGTTGTTAGTAAAAAGAACACACGTACAATGACACTGGTGGATCCATGTGTGGTCTCTGAAGAGAACACACATTTCAATGACTCTGGTGGATCCATATGTGGTATGTGAAACGAGCAAACATGAAATGACTCTGGTTGTTAGCAAAAATAACACACATGCAGTGACACTGGTGGAACCATGTGTGGTCTCTGAACAGAAGACACATTTCAATGACTCTGGTTGCTTTTAGTAAAAAATAGTACACATGCAATGACACTGGTGGATCCATAGGTGGATTGTGAAAAGAACACGCATTCAATGACACTGGTGGATCCATATGTGGTATGTGAAAAGAACAAACATTTCAATGACTCTCGTTGTTGTTAGTAAAAATAAAACACATGCAATGACACTGGTGGATCCATGTGTGGTCTCTGAAGAGAACACACATGCAATGACTCTAGTTATTTTTAGTAAAAAGAGCACACATGCAATGACACTAGTGGATCCATAGGTGGATTGTGCAAAGAACAGACATGCAATGACACTGGTGGATCCATATGTGGTATGTGAAAAGAACACACATGCAATGACTCTGGTTGTTGTTAGTAAAAAGAGCACACATGCAATGACACTGGTGGATCCATAGGTGGATTGTGAAAAGAACACACATGCAATGACTCGGGTGGATCCATATGTGGTATGTGAAAAGAACACACATTTCAATGACTCTGGATGTTTTTAGGAAAAAGAACACACATGCAATGACACTGGTGGATCCATGTGTGGTCTTTGAAGAGAACACACATCTCACTGACTCTGGTTGTTGTTAGTAAAAATAACACACATGCAATGACACTGGTGGATCCATGTGTGGTCTCTAAAGATAAACACATGCAATGACTCTGGTTGTTGTTAGTAAAAAGAGCACACAGGCAATGACACTGGTGGATCCATAGGTGGATTGTGAAAAGAACACACATCCAATGACTCTGGTGGATCCATATGTGGTATGTGAAAAGAACACACATTTCAATGACTTTGGTTGTTGTTAGTAAAAAGAGCACACATGCAATGACACTTGTGGATGCATAGGTGGATTGTGAAAAGAACAGACATGAAATGACTCCAGTTGTTAGTAAAAAGAACACACATTTCAATGACACCGGTCGATCCATATAAGGTATGTGAAAATAACACACATGCAATGACTCTGGTTGTTGTTAGTAAAAAGAACACACGTACAATGACACTGGTGGATCCATGTGTGGTCTCTGAAGAGAACACACATTTCAATGACTCTGGTGGATCCATATGTGGTATGTTAAACGAACACAGATGAAATGACTCTGGTTGTTCTTAGTAAAAAGAACACACATGCAGTGAGTGACACTGGTGGATCCATGTGTGGTCTCTGAACAGAAGACACATTTCAATGACTCTGGTTGTTGTTAGTAAAAAAGAGTACACATGCAATGACACTGGTGGGTCCGTAGGTGGATTGTGAAAAGAACACACATGCAATGACTCGGGTGGATCCATATGTGGTATGTGAAAAGAACACACATTTCAATGACTATGGATGTTTTTAGTAAAAAGAACACACATGCAATGACCCTGGTGGATCCATGTGTGGTCTCTGAAGAGAACACACATCACACTGACTCTTGTTGTTGTTAGTAAAAATAACACACATGCAATGACACTAGTGGATCCATGTGTGGTATCTAAAGATAAACACATGCAATGACTCTGGTTGTTGTTAGTAAAAACAGCACACATGCAATGACACTGGTGGATCCATAGGTGGATTGTGAAAAGAACACACATGCAATGACTCTGGTGGGTCCATATGTGGTATGTGAAAAGAACAGACATTTCAATGACTCTAGATGTTTTTAGTAAAAAGAACACACATGCAATGACACTAGTGGATCCATGTGTGGTCTCTGAAGAGAACACGAATCTCACTGACTCTGGTTGTTGTTAGTAAAAATAACACACATGCAATGACATTGGTGGATCCATGTGTGGTCTCTAAAAATAAACACATGTAATGACTCTGGTTGTTGTTAGTAAAAAGAGCACACATGCAATGACACTGGTGGATCCATAGGTGGATTGTGAAAAGAACACACATGCAATGACTCTAGTGGATCCATATGTGGTATGTGAAAAGAACACACATTTCAATGACTCTAGTTGTTGTTAGTAAAAAGAGCACACATGCAATGACACTACTGGATCCATGTGTGGTCTCTGAAGAGAACACACATTTCAATGACTCTGGTTGTTGTTAGTAAAAAGAGCACACATGCAATGACACTTGTGGATCCATAGGTGGATTGTGAAAAGAACACACATGAAATGACTCCACTTGTTAGTAAAAAGAACACACATTTCAATGACACTGGTGGATCCATATGTGGTATGTGAAAATAACACACATGCACTGACTCCGGTTGTTGTTAGTAAAAAGAACACACGTACAATGACACTGGTGGATCCATGTGTGGTCTCTGAAGAGAACACACATTTCAATGACTCTGGTGGATCCATATGTGGTATGTGAAACGAGCAAACATGAAATGACTCTGGTTGTTAGCAAAAATAACACACATGCAGTGACACTGGTGGAACCATGTGTGGTCTCTGAACAGAAGACACATTTCAATGACTCTGGTTGCTTTTAGTAAAAAATAGTACACATGCAATGACACTGGTGGATCCATAGGTGGATTGTGAAAAGAACACGCATTCAATGACACTGGTGGATCCATATGTGGTATGTGAAAAGAACAAACATTTCAATGACTCTCGTTGTTGTTAGTAAAAATAAAACACATGCAATGACACTGGTGGATCCATGTGTGGTCTCTGAAGAGAACACACATGCAATGACTCTAGTTATTTTTAGTAAAAAGAGCACACATGCAATGACACTAGTGGATCCATAGGTGGATTGTGCAAAGAACAGACATGCAATGACACTGGTGGATCCATATGTGGTATGTGAAAAGAACACACATGCAATGACTCTGGTTGTTGTTAGTAAAAAGAGCACACATGCAATGACACTGGTGGATCCATAGGTGGATTGTGAAAAGAACACACATGCAATGACTCGGGTGGATCCATATGTGGTATGTGAAAAGAACACACATTTCAATGACTCTGGATGTTTTTAGGAAAAAGAACACACATGCAATGACACTGGTGGATCCATGTGTGGTCTTTGAAGAGAACACACATCTCACTGACTCTGGTTGTTGTTAGTAAAAATAACACACATGCAATGACACTGGTGGATCCATGTGTGGTCTCTAAAGATAAACACATGCAATGACTCTGGTTGTTGTTAGTAAAAAGAGCACACAGGCAATGACACTGGTGGATCCATAGGTGGATTGTGAAAAGAACACACATCCAATGACTCTGGTGCATCCATATGTGGTATGTGAAAAGAACACACATTTCAATGACTTTGGTTGTTGTTAGTAAAAAGAGCACACATGCAATGACACTTGTGGATGCATAGGTGGATTGTGAAAAGAACAGACATGAAATGACTCCAGTTGTTAGTAAAAAGAACACACATTTCAATGACACCGGTCGATCCATATAAGGTATGTGAAAATAACACACATGCAATGACTCTGGTTGTTGTTAGTAAAAAGAACACACGTACAATGACACTGGTGGATCCATGTGTGGTCTCTGAAGAGAACACACATTTCAATGACTCTGGTGGATCCATATGTGGTATGTTAAACGAACACAGATGAAATGACTCTGGTTGTTCTTAGTAAAAAGAACACACATGCAGTGACACTGGTGGATCCATGTGTGGTCTCTGAACAGAAGACACATTTCAATGACTCTGGTTGTTGTTAGTAAAAAAGAGTACACATGCAATGACACTGGTGGGTCCGTAGGTGGATTGTGAAAAGAACACACATGCAATGACTCGGGTGGATCCATATGTGGTATGTGAAAAGAACACACATTTCAATGACTATGGATGTTTTTAGTAAAAAGAACACACATGCAATGACCCTGGTGGATCCATGTGTGGTCTCTGAAGAGAACACACATCACACTGACTCTTGTTGTTGTTAGTAAAAATAACACACATGCAATGACACTAGTGGATCCATGTGTGGTATCTAAAGATAAACACATGCAATGACTCTGGTTGTTGTTAGTAAAAACAGCACACATGCAATGACACTGGTGGATCCATAGGTGGATTGTGAAAAGAACACACATGCAATGACTCTGGTGGGTCCATATGTGGTATGTGAAAAGAACAGACATTTCAATGACTCTAGATGTTTTTAGTAAAAAGAACACACATGCAATGACACTAGTGGATCCATGTGTGGTCTCTGAAGAGAACACGAATCTCACTGACTCTGGTTGTTGTTAGTAAAAATAACACACATGCAATGACATTGGTGGATCCATGTGTGGTCTCTAAAAATAAACACATGTAATGACTCTGGTTGTTGTTAGTAAAAAGAGCACACATGCAATGACACTGGTGGATCCATAGGTGGATTGTGAAAAGAACACACATGCAATGACTCTAGTGGATCCATATGTGGTATGTGAAAAGAACACACATTTCAATGACTCTAGTTGTTGTTAGTAAAAAGAGCACACATGCAATGACACTACTGGATCCATGTGTGGTCTCTGAAGAGAACACACATTTCAATGACTCTGGTTGTTGTTAGTAAAAAGAGCACACATGCAATGACACTTGTGGATCCATAGGTGGATTGTGAAAAGAACACACATGAAATGACTCCACTTGTTAGTAAAAAGAACACACATTTCAATGACACTGGTGGATCCATATGTGGTATGTGAAAATAACACACATGCACTGACTCCGGTTGTTGTTAGTAAAAAGAACACACGTACAATGACACTGGTGGATCCATGTGTGGTCTCTGAAGAGAACACACATTTCAATGACTCTGGTGGATCCATATGTGGTATGTGAAACGAGCAAACATGAAATGACTCTGGTTGTTAGCAAAAATAACACACATGCAGTGACACTGGTGGAACCATGTGTGGTCTCTGAACAGAAGACACATTTCAATGACTCTGGTTACTTTTAGTAAAAAATAGTACACATGCAATGACACTGGTGGATCCATAGGTGGATTGTGAAAAGAACACGCATTCAATGACACTGGTGGATCCATATGTGGTATGTGAAAAGAACAAACATTTCAATGACTCTCGTTGTTGTTAGTAAAAATAAAACACATGCAATGACACTGGTGGATCCATGTGTGGTCTCTGAAGAGAACACACATGCAATGACTCTAGTTATTTTTAGTAAAAAGAGCACACATGCAATGACACTAGTGGATCCATAGGTGGATTGTGCAAAGAACAGACATGCAATGACACTGGTGGATCCATATGTGGTATGTGAAAAGAACACACATGCAATGACTCTGGTTGTTGTTAGTAAAAAGAGCACACATGCAATGACACTGGTGGATCCATAGGTGGATTGTGAAAAGAACACACATGCAATGACTCGGGTGGATCCATATGTGGTATGTGAAAAGAACACACATTTCAATGACTCTGGATGTTTTTAGGAAAAAGAACACACATGCAATGATACTGGTGGATCCATGTGTGGTCTTTGAAGAGAACACACATCTCACTGACTCTGGTTGTTGTTAGTAAAAATAACACACATGCAATGACACTGGTGGATCCATGTGTGGTCTCTAAAGATAAACACATGCAATGACTCTGGTTGTTGTTAGTAAAAAGAGCACACAGGCAATGACACTGGTGGATCCATAGGTGGATTGTGAAAAGAACACACATCCAATGACTCTGGTGGATCCATATGTGGTATGTGAAAAGAACACACATTTCAATGACTTTGGTTGTTGTTAGTAAAAAGAGCACACATGCAATGACACTTGTGGATGCATAGGTGGATTGTGAAAAGAACAGACATGAAATGACTCCAGTTGTTAGTAAAAAGAACACACATTTCAATGACACCGGTCGATCCATATAAGGTATGTGAAAATAACACACATGCAATGACTCTGGTTGTTGTTAGTAAAAAGAACACACGTACAATGACACTGGTGGATCCATGTGTGGTCTCTGAAGAGAACACACATTTCAATGACTCTGGTGGATCCATATGTGGTATGTTAAACGAACACAGATGAAATGACTCTGGTTGTTCTTAGTAAAAAGAACACACATGCAGTGACACTGGTGGATCCATGTGTGGTCTCTGAACAGAAGACACATTTCAATGACTCTGGTTGTTGTTAGTAAAAAAGAGTACACATGCAATGACACTGGTGGATCCATAGGTGGATTGTGAAAATAACACACATGCAATGACACTGGTGGATCCATATGTGGTATGTGAAAAGAACACACATTTCAATGACTTTGGTTGTTGTTAGTAAAAAGAAAACACATGCAATGACACTGGTGGATCCATGTGTGGTCTCTGAAGGGAACACACATGCAATGACTCTAGTTATTTTGAGTAAAAAGAGCACACATGCAATGACACTAGTGGATCCATAGGTGGATTGTGCAAAGAACACACATGCAATGACACTGGTGGATCCATATGTGGTATGTGAAAAGAACACACATGCAATGACTCTGGTTGTTGTTTGTAAAAAGAGCACACATGCAATGACACTAGTGGATCCATAGGTGGATTGTGAAAAGAACACACATGCAATGACTCGGGTGGATCCATATGTGGTATGTGAAAAGAACACACATTTCAATGACTCTGGATGTTTTTAGTAAAAACAACACACATGCAATGACACTGGTGGATCCATGTGTGGTCTCTGAAGAGAACACGAATCTCACTGACTCTGGTTGTTGTTAGTAAAAATAACACACATGCAATGACATTGGTGTATCCATGTGTGGTCTCTAAAAATAAACACATGCAATGACTCTGGTTGTTGTTAGTAAAAAGAGCACACATGCAATGACACTGGTGGATCCATAGGTGGATTGTGAAAAGAACACACATGCAATGACTCTGGTGGATCCATATGTGGTATGTGAAGAGAACACACATTTCAATGACTTTGGTTGTTGTTAGTAAAAAGAGCACACATGCAATGACACTAGTGGATCCATGTGTGGTCTCTGAAGAGAACACACATTTCAATGACTCTGGTTGTTGGTAGTAAAAAGAGCACACATGCAATGACACTTGTGGATCCATAGGTGGATTGTGAAAAGAACACACATGAAATGACTCCAGTTGTTAGTAAAAAGAACACACATTTCAATGACACCGGTCGATCCATATGAGGTATGTGAAAATAACACACATGCAATGACTCTGGTTGTTGTTAGTAAAAAGAACACACGTACAATGACACTGGTGGATCCATGTGTGGTCTCTGAAGAGAACACACATTTCAATGACTCTGGTGGATCCATATGTGGTATGTTAAACGAACACACATGAAATGACTCTGGTTGTTCTTAGTAAAAAGAACACACATGCAGTGACACTGGTGGATCCATGTGTGGTCTCTGAACAGAAGACACATTACAATGACTCTGGTTGTTGTTAGTAAAAAAGAGTACACATGCAATGACACTGGTGGATCCATAGGTGGATTGTGAAAATAACAGACATGCAATGACACTGGTGGATCCATATGTGGTATGTGAAAAGAACACACATTTCAATGACTTTGGTTGTTGTTAGTAAAAAGAAAACACATGCAATGACACTGGTGGATCCATGTGTGGTCTCTGAAGGGAACACACATGCAATGACTCTAGTTATTTTTAGTAAAAAGAGCACACATGCAATGACACTAGTGGATCCATAGGTGGATTGTGCAAAGAACACACATGCAATGACACTGGTGGATCCATATGTGGTATGTGAAAAGAACACACATGCAATGACTCTGGTTGTTGTTTGTAAAAAGAGCACACATGCAATGACACTAGTGGATCCATAGGTGGATTGTGAAAAGAACACACATGCAATGACTCGGGTGGATCCATATGTGGTATGTGAAAAGAACACACATTTCAATGACTCTGGATGTTTTTAGTAAAAAGAACACACATGCAATGACACTGGTGGATCCATGTGTGGTCTCTGAAGAGAACACGAATCTCACTGACTCTGGTTGTTGTTAGTAAAAATAACACACATGCAATGACATTGGTGGATCCATGTGTGGTCTCTAAAAATAAACACATGCAATGACTCTGGTTGTTGTTAGTAAAAAGAGCACACATGCAATGACACTGGTGGATCCATAGGTGGATTGTGAAAAGAACACACATGCAATGACTCTGGTGGATCCATATGTGGTATGTGAAAAGAACACACATTTCAATGACTTTGGTTGTTGTTAGTAAAAAGAGCACACATGCAATGACACTAGTGGATCCATGTGTGGTCTCTGAAGAGAACACACATTTCAATGACTCTGGTTGTTGGTAGTAAAAAGAGCACACATGCAATGACACTTGTGGATCCATAGGTGGATTGTGAAAAGAACACACATGAAATGACTCCACTTGTTAGTAAAAAGAACACACATTTCAATGACACTGGTGGATCCATATGTGGTATGTGAAAATAACACACATGCACTGACTCTGGTTGTTGTTAGTAAAAAGAACACACGTACAATGACACTGGTGGATCCATGTGTGGTCTCTGAAGAGAACACACATTTCAATGACTCTGGTGGATCCATATGTGGTATGTGAAACGAGCAAACATGAAATGACTCTGGTTGTTGTTAGTAAAAAGAACACACATGCAGTGACACTGGTGGAACCATGTGTGGTCTCTGAACAGAAGACACATTTCAATGACTCTGGTTGCTTTTAGTAAAAAATAGTACACATGCAATGACACTGGTGGATCCATAGGTGGATTGTGAAAAGAACACACATGCAATGACACTGGTGGATCCATATGTGGTATGTGAAAAGAACAAACATTTCAATGACTCTCGTTGTTGTTAGTAAAAATAAAACACATGCAATGACACTGGTGGATCCATGTGTGGTCTCTGAAGAGCACACACATGCAATGACTCTAGTTATTTTTAGTAAAAAGAGCACACATGCAATGACACTAGTGGATCCATAGGTGGATTGTGCAAAGAACACACATGCAATGACACTGGTGTATCCATATGTGGTATGTGAAAAGAACACACATGCAATGACTCTGGTTGTTGTTAGTAAAAAGAGCACACATGCAATGACACTGGTGGACGCATAGGTGGATTGTGAAAAGAACACACATGCAATGACTCGGGTGGATCCATATGTGGTATGTGAAAAGAACACACATTTCAATGACTCTGGATGTTTTTAGTAAAAAGAACACACATGCAATGATACTGGTGGATCCATGTGTGGTCTTTGAAGAGAACACACATCTCACTGACTCTGGTTGTTGTTAGTAAAAATAACACACATGCAATGACACTGGTGGATCCATGTGTGGTCTCTAAAGATAAACACATGCAATGACTCTGGTTGTTGTTAGTAAAAAGAGCACACAGGCAATGACACTGGTGGATCCATAGGTGGATTGTGAAAAGAACACACATCCAATGACTCTGGTGGATCCATATGTGGTATGTGAAAACAACACACATTTCAATGACTTTGGTTGTTGTTAGTAAAAAGAGCACACATGAATGACACTTGTGGATCCATAGGTGGATTGTGAAAAGAACAGACATGAAATGACTCCAGTTGTTAGTGAAAATAACACACATGCAATGACTCTGGTTGTTGTTAGTAAAAAGAACACACGTATAATGACACTGGTGGATCCATGTGTGGTCTCTGAAGAGAACACACATTTCAATGACTCTGGCGGATCCATATGTGGTATGTTAAACGAACACACATGAAATGGCTCTGGTTGTTCTTAGTAAAAAGAACACACATGCAGTGACACTGGTGGATCCATGTGTGGTCTCTGAACAGAAGACACATTTCAATGACTCTGGTTCTGTTAGTAAAAAAGAGTACACATGCAATGACACTGGTGGATCCATAGGTGGATTGTGAAAAGAACACACATGCAATGACACTGGTGGATCCATATGTGGTATGTGAAAAGAACACACATTTCAATGACTCTGGTTGTTGTTAGTAAAAAGAAAACACATGCAATGACACTGGTGGATCCATGTGTGGTCTATGAAGAGAACACACATGCAATGACTCTAGTTATTTTTAGTAAAAAGAGCACACATGCAATGACACTAGTGGATCCATAGGTGGATTGTGCAAAGAACACACATGCAATGACACTGGTGGATCCATATGTGGTATGTGAAAAGAACACACATGCAATGACTCTGGTTGTTGTTAGTAAAAAGAGCACACATGCAATGACACTGGTGGATCCATAGGTGGATTGTGAAAAGAACACACATGCAATGACTCGGGTGGATCCATATTTGGTATGTGAAAAGAACACACATTTAATTGACTCTGGATGTTTTTAGTAAAAAGAACACAAATGCAATGACACTGATGGATCCATGTGTGGTCTTCGAAGAGAACACACATGCAATGACTCTGGTTGTTGTTAGTAAAAATAACACACATGCAATGACACTGGTGGATCCATGTGTGGTCTCTAAAGATAAACACATGCAATGACTCTGGTTGTTGTTAGTAAAAAGAGCACACAGGCAATGACACTGGTGGATCCATGGGTGGATTGTGAAAAGAACACAGATCCAATAACTCTAGTGGATCCATATGTGGTATGTGAAAAGAACACACATTTCAATGACTCTGGTTGTTGTTAGTAAAAAGAGCACACATGCAAAGACACTTGTGGATCCATAGGTGGATTGTGAAAAGAACAGACATGAAATGACTCCAGTTGTGAGTAAAAATAACACACATTTCAATGACACTGGTGGATCCATATGTGGTATGTGAAAATAACACACATGCAATGACTCTGGTTGTTGTTAGTAAAAAGAACACACGTACAATGACACTGGTGGATCCATGTGTGGTCTTTTAAGAGAACACACATTTCAATGACTCTGGTGGATCCATATGTGGTATGTTAAACGAGCACACATGAAATGACTCTGGTTGTTCTGAGTAAAAAGAACACACATGCAGTGACACTGGTGGATCCATGTGTGGTCTCTAAATAGAAGACACATTTCAATGACTCTAGTTGTTGTTAGTAAAAAAGAGTACACATGTAATGACACTGGTGGATTGTGAAGAGAACACACATGCAATGACACTGGTGGATCCATATGTGGTATGTGAAAAGAACACACATTTCAATGACTCTGGTTGTTGTTAGTAAAAAAGAAAACACATGCAATGACACTGGTGGATCAATGTGTGGTCTCTGAAGAGAACACACATGCAATGACTCTAGTTATTTTTAGTAAAAAGAGCACACATGCAATGACACTAGTGGATCCATAGGTGGATTGTGCAAAGAACACACATGCAATGACACTGGTGGATCCATATGTGGTATGTGAAAAGAACACACATGCAATGACTCTGGTTGTTGTTAGTAAAAAGAGCACACATGTAATGACACTGGTGGATCCATAGGTGGATTGTGAAAATAACACACATGCAATGACTCGGGTGGATCCATATGTGGTATGTGAAAACAACACACATTTCAATGACTCTGGATGTTTTTATTAAAAAGAACACACATGCAATGACACTGGTGGATCCATGTGTGGTCTCTGAAGAGAAAACACATCTCACTGACTCTGGTTGTTGTTAGTAAAAATAACACACATGCAATGACACTGGTGGATCCATGTGTGGTCTCTAAAGATAAACACATGCAATGACTCTGGTTGTTGTTAGTAAAAAGAGCACACATGCAATGACACTGGTGGATCCATAGGTGGATTGTGAAAAGAACACACATGCAATGACTCTGGTGGATCCATATGTGGTATGTGAAAAGAACACACATTTCAATGACTCTGGTTGTTGTTAGTAAAAAGAGCACACATGCAATGACACTAGTGGATCCATGTGTGGTCTCTGAAGAGAACACACATTTCAATGACTCTGGTTGTTGTTAGTAAAAAGAGCACACATGCAATGACACTTGTGGATCCATAGGTGGATTGTGAAAAGAACACACATGAAATGACTCTAGTTGTTAGTAAAAAGAACACACATTTCAATGACACTGGTGGATCCATATGTGGTATGTGAAAATAACACACATGCAATGACTCTGGTTGTTTTTAGTAAAAAGAACACACGTGCAATGACACTGGTGGATCCATGTGTGGTCTCTGAAGAGAACACACATTTCAATGACTCTGGTGGATCCATATGTGGTATGTGAAACGAACACACATGAAATGACTCTGGTTGTTGTTAGTAAAAAGAACACACATGCAGTGACACTGGTGGATCCATGTGTGGTCTCTGAATAGAAGACACATTTCAATGACTCTGGTTGTTGTTCGTAAAAAAGAGTACACATGCAATGACACTGGTGATTCCATAGGTGGATTGTGAAAAGAACACACATGCAATGACATTGGTGGATCCATATGTGGTATGTGAAAAGAACACACATTTCAATGACTCTGGATGTTTTTAGTAAAAAGAACACACATGCAATGACACTGGTGAATCCATGTGTGGTCTCTGAAGAGAACACACATCTCACTGACTCTGGTTGTTGTTAGTAAAAATAACACACCTGCAATGACACTGGTGGATCCATGTGTGGTCTCTAAAGATAAACACATGCAATGACTCTGGTTGTTGTTAGTAAAAAGAGCACACATGCAATGACACTGGTGGATCCATAGGTGGATTGTGAAAAGAACACACATGCAATGAATCTGGTGGATCCATATGTGGTATGTGAAAAGAACACACATTTCAATGACTCTGGTTGTTGTTAGTAAAAAGAGCACACATGCAATGACACTAGTGGATCCATGTGTGGTCTCTGAAGAGAACACACATTTCAATGACTCTGGTTGTTGTTAGTAAAAAGAGCACACATGCAATGACACTTGTGGATCCATAGGTGGATTGTGAAAAGAACAACATGAAATGACTCCTGTTGTTAGTAAAAAGAACACACATTTCAATGACACTGGTGGATCCATATGTGGTCTGCGAAAATAACACACATTCAATGACTCTGGTTGTTGTTAGTAAAAAGAACACACGTACAATGACACTAGTGGATCCATGTGTGGTCTCTGAAGAGAACACACATTTCAATGACTCTGGTGGATCCATATATGGTATGTGAAACGAGCACACATGAAATGACTCTGGTTGTTGTTAGTAAAAAGAACACACATGCAGTGACACTGGTGGATCCTTGTGTGGTCTCTGAACACAAGACACATTTCAATGACTCTGGTTGTTTTTAGTAAAAAAGAGTACACATGCAATGACACTGGTGGATCCATAGGTGGATTGTGAAAAGAACACACATGCAATCACACTGGTGGATCCATATGTGGTATGTGAAAAGAACACACATTTCAATGACTCTGGTTGTTGTTAGTAAAAGGAAAACACATGCAATGACACTGGTGGATCCATGTGTGGTCTCTGAAGAGAACACACATGCAATGACTCTAGTTATTTTTAGTAAAAAGAGCACACATGCAATGACACTAGTGGATCCATAGGTGGATTGTGCAAAGAACACACATGCAATGACACTGGTGGATCCATATGTGGTATGTGAAAAGAACACACATGCAATGACTCTGGTTGTTGTTAGTAAAAAGAGCACACATCCAATGACACTAGTGGATCCATAGGTGGATTGTGAAAAGAACACACATGCAATGACTCGGGTGGATCCATATGTGGTATGTGAAAAGAACACACATTTCAATGACTCTGGATGTTTTTAGTAAAAAGAACACACATGCAATGACACTGGTGGATCCATGTGTGGTCTCTGAAGAGAACACACATCTCACTGACTCTGGTTGTTGTTAGGAAAAATAACACACATGCAATGACACTGGTGGATCCATGTGTGGTCTCTAAAGATAAACACATGCAATGACTCTGGTTGTTGTTAGTAAAAAGAGCACACATGCAATGACACTGGTGGATCCATAGGTGGATTGTGAAAACAACACACATGCAATGACTCTAGTCGATCCATATGTGGTATGTGAAAAGAACACACATTTCAATGACTCTGGTTGTTGTTAGTAAAAAGAGCACACATGCAATGACACTTGTGGATCCATAGGTGGATTGTGAAAAGAACACACATGAAATGACTCTAGTTGTTAGTAAAAAGAATACACATTTCAATGACACTGGTCGATCCATATGTGGTATGTGAAAATAACACACATGCAATGACTCTGGTTGTTGTTAGTAAAAAGAACACACGTACAATGACACTGGTGGATCCATGTGTGGTCTCTGAAGAGAACACACATTTCAATGACTCTGGTGGATCCATATGTGGTATGTTAAACGAACACACATGAAATGACTCTGGTTGTTGTTAGTAAAAAGAACACACATGGAGTGACACTGGTGGATCCATGTGTGGTCTCTGAACAGAAGACACATTTCAATGGCTCTGGTTGTTGTTAGTAAAAAAGAGTACACATGCAATGACAATGGTGGATCCATAGGTGGATTGTGAAAACAACACACATGCAATGACACTGGTGGATCCATATGTGGTATGTGAAAAGAACACACATTTCAATGACTCTGGTTGTTGTTAGTAAAAATAAAACACATGCAATGACACTGGTGGATCCATGTGTGGTCTCTGAAGAGAACACACATTTCAATGACTCTAGTTATTTTTAGTAAAAAGAGCACACATGCAATGACACTAGTGGATCCATAGGTGGATTGTGCAAAGAACACACATGCAATGACACTGGTGGATCCATATGTGGTATGTGAAAAGAACACACATGCAATGACTCTGGTTGTTGTTAGTAAAAAGAGCACACATGTAATGACACTGGTGGATCCATAGGTGGATTGTGAAAAGAACACACATGCAATGACTCGGGTGGATCCATATGTGGTATGTGAAAACAACACACATTTCAATGACTCTGGATGTTTTTATTAAAAAGAACACACATGCAATGACACTGGTGGATCCATGTGTGGTCTCTGAAGAGAAAACACATCTCACTGACTCTGGTTGTTGTTAGTAAAAATAACACACATGCAATGACACTGGTGGATCCATGTGTGGTCTCTAAAGATAAACACATGCAATGACTCTGGTTGTTGTTAGTAAAAAGAGCACACATGCAATGACACTGGTGGATCCATAGGTGGATTGTGAAAAGAACACACATGCAATGACTCTGGTGGATCCATATGTGGTATGTGAAAAGAACACACATTTCAATGACTCTGGTTGTTGTTAGTAAAAAGAGCACACATGCAATGACACTAGTGGATCCATGTGTGGTCTCTAAAGAGAACACACATTTCAATGACTCTGGTTGTTGTTAGTAAAAAGAGAACACATGCAATGACACTCGTGGATCCATAGGTGGATTGTGAAAAGAACACACATGCAATGACTCGGGTGGATCCATATGTGGTATGTGAAAAGAACACACATTTCAATGACTCTGGATGTTTTAGTAAAAAGAACACACATGCAATGACACTGGTGGATCCATGTGTGGTCTCTGAAGAGCAAACACATCTCACTGACTCTAGTTGTTGTTAGTAAAAATAACACACATGCAATGACACTGGTGGATCCATGTGTGGTCTCTAAAGATAAACACATGCAATGACTCTGGTTGTTGTTAGTAAAAAGAGCACACATGCAATGACACTGGTGGATCCATAGGTGGATTGTGAAAAGAACACACATGCAATGACTCTGGTGGATCCATATGTGGTATGTGAAAAGAACACACATTTCAATGACTCTGGTTGTTGTTAGTAAAAAGAGCACACATGCAATGACACTAGTGGATCCATGTGTGGTCTCTAAAGAGAACACACATTTCAATGACTCTGGTTGTTGTTAGTAAAAAGAGAACACATGCAATGACACTTGTGGATCCATAGGTGGATTGTTGTAAGATCCCTCCTTTGCAAAGGAAAAGATCCATGTGATTGCAATGCTAGTCCCTGGATCAATGCTAGCATCCATAGTTTAAGATGAAGTACACAGATACAAAGGTCGTTTATTACAGTTATTCCAGAGATAAAACATAGTCTTTTACAACTCATGGCCAAAGGCCTAATACAAGAGTTTAGGGAATAAGTAAATAAACATAAGTCTTCATCTTCATGTGCCACAGGCAAGCATGTTGAGTGTAGACTCATGACTCCTAATCATCATCAGAGTAACCTGCAACATCATAAGTTACAGCCACAGAGGGTCAATACTTTGGAATAGTATTGGCAAGTGGTATCTTAGTATATTTAAAGTGGACTATAATACTATATGCATTTGGCTGGTGGAGCTTAGACTTGCATTGCTCAAAATAGATTTTTCCTTAACTTTTGAAAATACCAAATCTTGTTTGACAAAAACCAATCAAGGCATCTATCAATCATGACTGAAGATCCTCTCAAGGCATCTACCATTCAAAGATTGAAGATCCTTTCTTGGCAAAAACACCCAAGGCATCTATCAATCAAAGACTCTAGATCCACTCAGGGCATCTATCAATCAATGACTGAAGATCCTTTATCCCTTGTTCACCCTCAAGTTTTATTTAGAAATTGGAGTGATGAGATTCTTGAAGTTTCCATGTCTTGATGCTCAAATTGTCCTTTACCAAGGACATGGCTAAGTACTTAGGTTTTACACTCTGTAGAGGTGGTGCACTTTACCCACAAGCCTTGGTTTCCCAAGACATGATCCTTCAGTAGCCTTTCCTTAGTCAAATGGACGCGTTCCAACCTATCATCCCATCTACCACCCACTGTCCAAAAGACTAAGTTCTAGCATCCTAAGATCATGGCAGAGCCCATATTACCAGGTGGTTGCACTTGAAGCTTCTCAACGATAGACATCTCAAATCTCTTTGTTTCCTGGGTGGCCATCCACAAGTGAGATACACAAGCCAAGTCCATGGCCTTGTGAACCACTCAACATAAGCCATTCCTTCCATTCCACCCAGGTAGTTCATTAACTTAGTTGTTTTATTTTACAAAAACATAAGTCCTTAGACTTAGAAATTTTTCCATAGTGAATATATAAACCACCCTTGTTTTCTAGTAGCTAGGCTAAGCATAATAGTAATAGGAATCTTGACTTAGGTAATTTTCACTAAGGCTTCACCTAATAGGTTTTCCCAAAGCATAGCTTGTTCTTAGCAAATAACCATGCAAGTCCTATACTTAGAAAAATAATACTAATGCATATATAAAATATAGGAATGGAATATTCATGAGGATATCACTTGCCTTGGTAGTGTGGAGAGTAGCACTCGTCACAATCACAATCACTAGCAAAATCTACACACAAAGTTGTAGCATACAATTACACACAAATATATACAAACAAAAGTATTATGAATGCATGCATGCATGAATCTACCAAGTGATGATTTTTGAAAACTTCAACCAAGCAAGTGCATGTTTACAGAATCTAAACAAGTCACAAAAAATAGCCAAGACAACTTATTTAGCCCTAAAACAAAAATATTAAACTAAATCTATACTCAAAAAGGCCTCAAACAAGTTTCTGTAATTTAAGCCAAACTAATGGTTACTATTTGCTAAACAAATTGGATAGGCAGAAAGGTCTTGTTTTTTTGAATCCAACGGTATAAAGTTTGGAAAATTCCAACGTGGCATTCAAAAGATATAGGCATTTGAATTTGGATCAAATTTCTGGTTTTAAATCTATTTTCAGATCTAACCTAGCCACGTGTCATGTTCTTATTCGCCCGTACCGGTTCGCGCTGGATCGAGCTCCACAGCCGTAGGATCTAAATGAAATCTGGCGGCTCAGATCGCGTACCGCTTCGGGGTTAAGTGGATCTATCCTACCGCTACGATATAGATCTAACGGCTGCTATTTCTCTGGCCAAGAACTGGCGGCAGAGCGGTGGCTACCGGCGGCGGAACTGTCGGTCGACGACGTTGCCGATGATGCAGACGGCGAGGGAGAAGGAGGAGTAGCTCACCGGGCTCAGGAGGTCACGACGAAGCTTGTCGTACTCGCGATTGGTCAAGGGGCGCTCGGGCACGGCTGCGATTGTTCACCGGAGTTTGTGGCGGCGTCGGGTGCGTCAGGTGGTCGTCGTGGACGTCGTTGTGAATCACCCCAAGGCAATATAGTGACACGGTTAGGTTCACAGAGACAAGGCGAAGTAGTGAGCATGAACGGGAAGGCGAGGGGCGGTCTGTACCTACCGGGAAAACTCGTCGGAGTTGATGTCGCCGTCGGTGCTCGCGGTGTCAGGTGGAACCAGCGACCTGGGGCAGTACAAGACGGACTAGTGAGGTCAGGAGATGCGCAAAGACACGCTGAGTCAGATTGTAAGAACGAGAGGCAGAGGGGAACACTAGGCTCACCGGAATCGATCGCCGGAGAGGCTCTGTCCGCGGCGGTGCAAAGCTGATTGAGGACAGCCTGGTGGCGGAGCGAGCGAGGTGTTTGGGGGAAAATGATCGTGAGGCAGAGAGGATCTTATAGCCAGATGCTCGACAGGAAACGCCCGTCGATTAATGCCCAATTACTCCCGGCATCACTGCGGCAACGGTCAGCGGCGGAGATCGTGCGCGGAGACAGGGGAAGACGATGCTGACGTGGAGAAGGCCCGCCTGCCAGCGAGGAGCGCGGAGTGCAGGTGGGGTCGGGCTGTCAGCGTCTGTTCGCGTGTGCTCGTGCGTGTGAGAAGAAAAAGGAGATCCCCGGGTGGGCTTGCTGGGCTCGATCTGCTGCTGGGCCAGATTCTGGCCGCGGCCTTTTTCCTTTGTTAAGCCTTTTTCTTTTTCTAATTCCATTTTTTGAATAGAATTTGATATGAATTCAAATCCTTTTGAATTCAAACTGCTTTGGGGATTTTTGCAGGGTTCTGTGGGTTCACAAACAATCAAATAACCTAGTGGTTACCTTGCAAAGGCTTGGTCAAGCTTGGGTTTCAAAATAAACAGAGATTTGCTCTAGTTGCAAATATTTGGAATAGGGTTTAGAAAATATTTCTAAATTGGAATCTTGGGTTTAAATGCTACTCCTAATCTTTCCAATCATGGAGGCAAGCAAACAAGTATATAGACAATCAAATCCCAAATGGTGATGGCCAATTGAGATAAATTGCCCACATAAAATCATAGCCAAAGTTTGTGCTTCTAAATGATTTTGAGAAAAACCCTATATGAATGAATGATGCAAGAATGATATGAATGAGTTTTGAAACATGATTTTTAGGGATGTTACAATCTAACCCCCTTAAGATGAATCTCTCCCTCGAGATTCGGATTGGCTAGCAAATAGGTGTGTGTGGTCTTTCTGAAGATCATCTTCTCTTTCCCATGTTGCTTCTTCTTCGGAATGATGATTCCATTGTACTTTGCAAAATTTGATAGTCTTTGTCCTTGTGACTCTTTCTGTGGTCTCAAGAATCTTGACAGGCTTTTCTTCATAGGTGAGGTCACTTTCTAGTTGAACTTCCTCCAAAGGTATGGTACCCTTCAAAGATGTTTCTTCTATTTCTGAGTGACATTTCTTAAGTTGGCTTACATGAAAAACATTATGGACTGGTGATAGAGATGCTGGTAATTCAATTTCATATGCAACTTCTCCCTTGCGACTTAGAATGTTAAATGGTCCAACATATCTTGGTGCCAACTTTCCTTTGACTCCAAATCTTTTCACTCCACAAAGTGGTGATACTCTAAGATAAGCTTTATCCCCAACTTCGTAGGTGATTTCCCTACGCTTTACATCTGCGTAGCTTTTCTGTCGTGACTGTGCTATCTTCAATCTGTCTCTAACCAATTTGACCTTTTCTTCGGCGTCTTTGATAAGATCTGGTCCAAACAAACTTCTTTCTCCCACACCATTCCATAGCAATGGGGTGGTACACTTTCTTCCGTATAGAAACTCAAATGGTGCCATCCCAATACTAGATTGGTGACTGTTGTTGTAAGAAAACTCTGCGTAAGGCAGACTTTCATCCCAACTTGCTCCATAGTCTAGGGCACATGCCCTCAACATGTCTTCAAGAATTTGATTAGTCCTTTCTGTTTGTCCATCCGTTTCCGGATGAAAAGCAGTGCTGAATTCCAATCTCGTCCCTAAAGATTCATGAAGTTGTCTCCAAAAGTGAGAAGTGAACTGAGTTCCTCTATCAGACACAATACTCTTAGGTACACCGTGAAGGCATACAATTTTGCTCATGTAGATTTTGGTTAACTTGGCACTAGTATAAGTTGTCTTTACGGGTATAAAATGAGCCACTTTAGTTAGGCGATCCACTACTACCCATATGGAATCATACCCTGACCTGGTCCTTGGTAATCCGGTAATGAAATCCATACCAATATTTTCCCACTTCCATTCAGGAATAGACATTGGTTGAAGCAAACCTGCTGGTTTCTGATGTTCCGCTTTCACTCTACTACACACATCACACAAAGCAATGTGTTCGGCGATGTCCCTTTTAAGATTGTTCCACCAAAATCTTTCTTTCATATCTATGTACATTTTGGTGTTTCCCGGGTGAATAGAATATGGAGAGTTATGGCTTCCTGTAAAATTAGTTTCCGCATTTCCGGATCTTGTGGAACACAAATACGTTTCCCGTGCCATAAAGTACCTTGTTCGTCCGTATGGAAACTTTTAGCCTTCCCTTGGCTAATCCTTTCCTTGATCTCTTCGATTTCTTTATCCGTCTTTTGGGCTTCTTTAATCTTATCCAACAGAGTGGGTTGAACATCCAAAGACATGAGATGTCCTTCTGGCAAAATCTCCAACCTGAGTTCCTTGAATTGCTTACACAAGTCATCTGGCAATTCACCTTTGGTAAGGCCATTTACAAACGCTTTACGACTTAGAGCATCTGCTACTACATTTGCTTTACCAGGGTGGTATTGCAAACTCAAGTCGTAATCCTTGATAAGTTCTAGCCATCTTCTTTGTCTCATATTGATCTCTTTCTGGGTGAAGATATACTTCAAACTCTTATGATCGGTGAATACTTCACAACGTTTTCCCAAAAGGTAATGTCTCCATGTATTGAGTGCATGGACAACAGCGGCTAACTCTAAATCATGAGTAGGATAATTTACTTCATGGGTTTTGAGTTGCCTCGAGGCATAAGCCACAACTTTTCCGCCTTGCATAAGTACGGCTCCTAATCCTTGATGCGAAGCATCACAATATACCTGGAAATCCTTTTCCAAATCTGGTAGGCACAGTACTGGTGCTGACACAAGTCTCTTCTTTAATTCTTGAAAGCTGAGTTCACATCCTTCAGACCAAGCAGATTTCTTATCTTTCTTTAACAATTCTGTCATTGGTTTAGCAACCTTAGAAAAATTTTCAATGAATCTTCTGTAGTAACCTGCTAAACCAAGGAAACTACGAACCTCTTTTACATTCCTAGGAGATTCCCATTCTGTCACAGCTGAAACTTTAGCAGGATCAACTGCTACACCATCCTTTGTCATAACGTGACCAAGAAATCCAACTTCCTCTAACCAAAACTCACACTTGCTGTACTTGGCATAAAGCTTATGTTCCCTTAGTTTCTCAAGTATCGAGCGTATATGTCTTTCATGCTCCTCCTTGCTCTTGGAGTAGACTAAGATGTCATCGATGAAAACGACAACGAACTTGTCGAGAAATTCCATGAACACTTTGTTCATCATATTCATGAAGTATGCTGGAGCGTTGGTTAATCCAAAAGGCATCACCGTGTACTCATACAAGCCATACCTTGTGGTGAAGGTTGTTTTAGGTATGTCTTGCTCTCTTATCTTGAGTTGAAAATAGCCTGACCGAAGATCAATCTTTGAGAACACACATGCTCCTTCTAGCTGATCAAACAAGTCATTGATTCCTGGCAAAGGATATTTGTTCTTGATGGTTACCTCGTTAAGAGAACGGTAATCTATGCATAATCTTTGAGTTTTGTCTCTCTTTTCAACGAACAAAACTGGAGCTCCCCAAGATGAAGAACTTGGCTGGATGAATCCTTTCTGCAATTGTTCTCCAAGTTGTTTCTTGAGTTCCTTAAGTTCGTCAACTGACATTTTATAAGGCCTCTTTGCCCTTGGTCCAGAACCTGGTACCAAATCTATTATAAACTCCACATCTCTATCTGGTGGCATTCCTGGTAACTCTTCCGGGAACACATCCGGATACTCACACACAATTGGCACCGTGTCCATGCTAACCCCCTTAAGAGAATTTAGCTTGCTTCCTTTTGATTTAAAATTGGACTTAAATTTTATCCTCTTACCTTCAGGGGTTGTGAGTGAAACTGTATGATTTGCACAATCTAGTACTCCCTTATACTTAGTCATCCAATCCATTCCCAAAATCACATCCAATCCTTGGGAATTTAGGATTATTAGGTTCACTGGAAACTTATGTTTTCCAAACTCTATGACTAGATCATGACATCCGGAGTTTACTATCATTTCTCCACCAGGAGAACTTACTCTTATAGGACACCCAATGGTTTCAACCGGTAGTTTATTTCTTTCGACAAATGCTTTAGATATGAATGAATGAGATGCAGCAGTGTCAAAGAGTACAAATGCTGAGATGGAATTGAGTCTGAACTTACCGGCAACAGCATCAGGCTCTTCATAGACCTCCTCCACATTGATGTGGTTAACTTGTCCTTTCTGAAAAGGATTAGGCTTGTTAGGTCCTTCAACTTTCTTTTCAGGGCACTTATTAGCATAATGCCCCAGCTTCTTGCATTTGTAGCATTCGACCTGGCTGATGTCTGTCTTAGGCTGACTTCCACTTCCACTTCCACCTCCACTATGGTGGCTCTTATATCCACTCTTGTGGTTCTTGTACTTATCATTGTCATGACTGCGATGATGCTTGTTGTCATGACGGTTGTGGTTGTGATGTTTGTTAAACTTCTCATGCTTGTGGGATCCTGAGCTGACACTATCATCATAGTGAGATCGTTTATGAGACGACCCCGAGCTGTGCTTGTCGGAGTGTTTCCTCTTCCTACTCTCGACTTGCTTCATTTTATTTTCCACAATAACAGCCTTGTCACATAGTGACTGATAAGTTGGAACATACGCCACAGACAGTTGCAGATTCAGCTCATCATTCAAGCCTTCCAGAAACTTTTCCTTCCTTTTGGCATCAGTGTCAACCTCATCCGGTGCATAGCGCGCCAGATTGTTGAACTCTTCAATATATTCAGCCACGCTGTGGTGGCGCTGCTTCAGGTTGTGAAATTCCTTCTTTTTCAGGCTCATCATACCTGGTGAGATATGAGTAGTACGAAATCCATCTTCAAAGATAGCCCAAGTCACCTCATCAATAGGTGTGGTGATCTGGAAATTGTCCCACCATGCGGCGGCTGGTCCTTCCAACAGATGTGCTGCGAACCTGACCTTTTCAGCATTTGTGCATCCTACGGTCACTAAGTCTTTGTTCACAGATCGTAGCCAATCATTGTCCACCATGGGATCAGTCGTTCCTGAAAACTTAGCTGGCCTTAGACGCAGAAATCTGGTGAGCATATCAAAACCTGGAGGGTTGTAGTTGTTGTTGTTATTGTTGTTATTGTTGTTGTTGGGGTTGTTGTTGTTGTTCTGGTTCTGGATGAACGTCGTCATCATTTGCATAAGCTGTGTCTGTGCATTCATCATTTGTTGCATTTCCGGGGTAATGTTGGGGTTGGGGTTGGTGTTTGCGCGACGGGGAGGCATATGTGGTTTATTCATATAGAGATAAGAATGAGATACCCTTACATGATTTATGCACAGTACATCACACAAGCATGCAACACAAGGATAAAAACTCAACAACAAGATAACAAAAGTCTCAAAGCAAATACACACAAGTGGCAAGCCATCCACATGTCGGATGGTCCAAACATTAAGTTCACAATAACAAGTGCGGTAAATAAAGATAACTGAGTAGTCAAATCTACTCGTCGGCATCAATCTCCTCCTCGACAAAGGTAAGACCTGCGTTCTCCATTGCGGTCTTGTTCTCCTCGATGGTAGTGGTCAAAGAGTCGATCTTGGCCTTGAGAGCCCTCTTCTGGGAACGAAGCCTCTCAATTACTGTCTGCTGCTGCTCTAACTCGAAGTCCTTGGACTGCAGTTCCTCGGTCATATCACGAATCCTCTTGTTCCTATCCTGGACACGCTTCTCTTGACTCTTGAACTTACGGTCTTGGGTCTCGAACTTTGCCTCCATCTCCTTGACTATCTCGTCCTGCTGCGCGAAGAGCTTGTCCTTCTCGCGAAGCTGCACCTGGAGCTCGTCATTACTAAGCATGACATTGGTCCTATCAGTATCCACGTGCCTAATAAGAGTCTCTAAGTCCTGGAGGTACAGGCGTATCGGCTCTGCTGTGACCCTCGAGTCGTCCTCAAAGTCGATGGACTCTCCGTCATCATCACGCCTTCCGAAAGCGTGGAAGTGAGTGCCTCTAACCTGTCGGGAGTGACGTCCTAACAGTCGTCCTATCAGATCCTGCATGACAACCTCCATGCCTCTCTCCCTGTCATCGTGCATAAGCTTGAAGACGATGGCCTCCGTAGTAGGCTCAGTCTGGCATCCTGGCTGGTTCACCTTGAAGCCCCAAAGGTCCTTCCTCTCAAACTTGGTGAGTGGGTGCACCGTAATGATAGGAAGAGGGAGATCGAGTAAAGTAGTAAGCTCTACGATACGAGGACCAAAACGGGTAGCCTGGAACTCCTCAACAGTGCTGATGGCAATAGGCATCTATTTATAAGATTGAAAAAGTTAGAACAACACAATTTAAGATAATCAAGTCAACATTCAAACACATTCTTGGAACACACAAATCACTCAAGTCATGCATACATAAATTCATTACATCAACCAAGGTTCAAACTTATTTAAGGTATCATTTTGGAAAATAGGTGATAGGTGGTGGTCCAACTAACGAAGTGCGCTTACAGTCCTATCTCATTGGATCTGGTGGCTAACACAATGTTCCCAGTGGCAATCACCCTATCTTGTTCACATGCTTCTATCACTAAGTCTATGATATCTCCTCTTAAGGATTGGTTGGTGACTTCCAACTCTTGGGTATGTTCCTTCTCTTTCTCTAAGTCTTTTTGGAGGTTGAGCATCTTGCACTTGACTCTAGTACTCAGTTCTTTGATGGTCTTCCAAGCTGCTTCTTTTGCTGACTCGAAGAATGTGGTGTGCATAAAAGTGTTGGTGTACATGCAGAAGCCCTTTTCTTGATGGTTGTCTTCCTTATTCTTGTACAAGTGAAGTTGCACCCACCAATACTCCACTCCTTCCTCCATTACTGGAAAGCCCTTGTACACTGCTGCACCATGTACTCCCATGGTCTCCATGAGGTCCTTGAGAATTTTGGGAAACTCAGTCTCACACTCCAGGGTCATGGTCATGAGTGGTCCTTTCTTCACGGCTTCGTTGATGGAGTTCATCTACAAATAGAGATGAGAATGAGAAGATTAGAAGAGTTTACGAGAAGAATAGACAAGTGTAGAAGAAGTTAAAAAAAATTTCCTTAGTGGTTTCCAATCCTAGGGTCATAATCCTACAGGCAACACAGTGCTCTGATACCATCTGTAAGATCCCTCCTTTGTAAAGGAAAAGATCCCTGTGATTGCAATGCTAGTCCCTAGATCAATGCTAGCATCCACAGTTTAAGATGAAGTACACAGATACAAAGGTCGTTTATTACAGTTATTCCAGAGATAAAACATAGTCTTTGACAACTCATGGCCAAAGTCCTAATACAAGAGTTTAGGGAATAAGTAAATAAACATAAGTCTTCATCTTCATGTGCCACAGGCAAGCATGTTGAGTGTAGACTCATGACTCCTAATCATCATCAGAGTAACCTGCAACATCATAAGTTACAGCCACAGAGGGTCAATACTTTGGAATAGTATTGGCAAGTGGTATCTTAGTATATTTAAAGTGGACTATAATACTATATGCATTTGGCTGGTGGAGCTTAGACTTGCATTGCTCAAAATAGATTTTTCCTTAACTTTTGAAAATACCAAATCTTGTTTGACAAAAACCAATCAAGGCATCTATCAATCATGACTGAAGATCCTCTCAAGGCATCTACCATTCAAAGATTGAAGATCCTTTCTTGGCAAAAACACCCAAGGCATCTATCAATCAAAGACTCTAGATCCACTCAGGGCATCTATCAATCAATGACTGAAGATCCTTTATCCCTTGTTCACCCTCAAGTTTTATTTAGAAATTGGAGTGATGAGATTCTTGAAGTTTCCATGTCTTGATGCTCAAATTGTCCTTTACCAGGGACATGGCTAAGTACTTAGGTTTTACACTCTGCAGAGGTGGTGCACTTTACCCACAAGCCTTGGTTTCCCAAGACATGATACTTCAGTAGCCTTTCCTTAGTCAAATGGACGCGTTCCAACCTATCATCCCATCTACCACCCACTGTCCAAAAGACTAAGTTCTAGCATCCTAAGATCATGGCAGAGCCCATATTACCAGGTGGTTGCACTTGAAGCTTCTCAACGATAGACATCTCAAATCTCTTTGTTTCCTGGGTGGCCATCCACAAGTGAAATACACAAGCCAAGTCCATGGCCTTGTGAACCACTCAACATAAGCCATTCCTTCCATTCCACCCAGGTGGTTCATTAACTTAGTTGTTTTATTTTACAAAAACATAAGTCCTTAGACTTAGAAATTTTTCCATAGTGAATATATAAACCACCCTTGTTTTCTAGTAGCTAGGCTAAGCATAATAGTAATAGGAATCTTGACTTAGGTAATTTTCACTAAGGCTTCACCTAATAGGTTTTCCCAAAGCATAGCTTGTTCTTAGCAAATAACCATGCAAGTCCTATACTTAGAAAAATAATACTAATGCATATATAAAATATAGGAATGGAATATTCATGAGGATATCACTTGCCTTGGTAGTGTGGAGAGTAGCACTTGTCACAATCACAATCACTAGCAAAATCTACACACAAAGTTGTAGCATACAATTACACACAAATATATACAAACAAAAGTATTATGAATGCATGCATGCATGAATCTACCAAGTGATGATTTTTGAATACTTCAACCAAGCAAGTGCATGTTTACAGAATCTAAACAAGTCACAAAAAATAGCCAAGACAACTTATTTACCCCTAAAACAAAAATACTAAAATAAATCTATACTCAAAAAGGCCTCAAACAAGTTTCTGTAATTTAAGCCAAACTAATGGTTACTATTTGCTAAACAAATTGGATAGGCAGAAAGGTCTTGTTTTTCTGAATCCAACGGTATAAAGTTTGCAAAATTCCAACGTGGCATTCAAAAGATATAGGCATTTGAATTTGGATCAAATTTCTGGTTTTAAATCTTTTTTCAGATCTAACCTAGCCACGTGTCATGTTCTTATTCGCCCGTACCGGTTCGCGCTGGATCGAGCTCCACAGCCGTAGGATCTAAATGAAATCTGGCGGCTCAGATCGCGTACCGCTTCGGGGTTAAGTGGATCTATCCTAGCGCTACGATACAGATCTAACGGCTGCTATTTCTCTGGCCAAGAACTGGCGGCGGAGCGGTGGCTACCGGCGGCGGAACTGTCGGTCGACGACGTTGCCGATGATGCAGACGGCGAGGGAGAAGGAGGAGTAGCTCACCGGGCTCAGGAGGTCACGGCGAAGCTTGTCGTACTCGCGGTTGGTCAAGGGGCGCTCGGGCACGGCTGCGATTGTTCACCGGAGTTCGTGGCGGCGTCGGGTGCGTCGGGTGGTCGTCGTGGACGTCGCGGTGAATCACCCCAAGGCAAGATAGTGACACGGTTAGGTTCACAGAGACAAGGCAAAGTAGTGAGCATGAACGGGAAGGCGAGGGGCGGTCTGTACCTACCGGGAAAACTCGTCGGAGTTGATGTCGCCGTCGGTGCTCGCGGTGTCAGGTGGAACCGGCGACCTGGGGCAGTACAAGATGGACTAGTGAGGTCAGGAGATGCGCAAAGACACGCTGAGTCAGATTGTAAGAACGAGAGGCAGAGGGGAACACTAGGCTCACCGGAATCGATCGCCGGAGAGGCTTTGTCCGCGGCGGTGCAAAGCTGATTGAGGACAGCCTGGTGGCGGAGCGAGCGAGGTGTTGGGGGAAAATGATCGCGAGGTAGAGAGGATCTTATAGCCAGATGCTCGATAGGAAACGCCCGTCGATTAATGCCCAACTACTCCCGCCATCACTGCGGCAACGGCCAGCGGCGGAGATCGTGCGCGGAGACAGGGGAAGACGATGCTGACGTGGAGAAGGCCCGCCTGCCAGCGAGGAGCGCGGAGTGCAGGTGGGGTCGGGCTGTCAGCGTCTGTTCGCGTGTGCTCGCGCGTGTGAGAAGAAAAAGGAGATCCCCGGGTGGGCTTGCTGGGCTCGATCTGCTGCTGGGCCAGATTCTGGCCGCGCGGCCTTTTTCCTTTGTTAAGCCTTTTTCTTTTTCTAATTCCATTTTCTGAATAGAATTTGATATGAATTCAAATCCTTTTGAATTCAAACTGCTTTGGGGATTTTTGCAGGGTTCTTTGGGTTCACAAACAATCAAATAACCTAGTGGTTACCTTGCAAAGGCTTGGTCAAGCTTGGGTTTCAAAATAAACAGAGATTTGCTCTAGTTGCAAATATTTGGAATAGGGTTTAGAAAATATTTCTAAATTGGAATCTTGGGTTTAAATGCTACTCCTAATCTTTCCAATCATGGAGGCAAGCAAACAAGTATATAGACAATCAAATCCCAAATGGTGATGGCCAATTGAGATAAATTGCCCACATAAAATCATAGCCAAAGTTTGTGCTTCTAAATGATTTTGAGAAAAACCTTATATGAATGAATGATGCAAGAATGATATGAATGAGTTTTGAAACATGATTTTTAGGGATGTTACAATTGTGAAAAGAACACACATGAAATGACTCCAGTTGTTAGTAAAAAGAACACACATGAAATGACACTGGTGGATCCATATGTGGTATGTGAAAATAACACACATGCAATGACTCTGGTTGTTTTTAGTAAAAAGAACACACGTGCAATGACACTGGTGGATCCATGTGTGGTCTCTGAAGAGAACACACATTTCAACGACTCTGGTGGATCCATATGTGGTATGTGAAACGAACACACATGAAATGACTCTGGTTGTTGTTAGTAAAAAGAACACACATGCAGTGACACTGGTGGATCCATGTGTGGTCTCTGAACAGAACACACATTTCAATGACTATGGTTGTTGTTAGTAAAAAAGAGTACACATGCAATGACACTTGTGGATCCATAGGTGGATTGTGAAAAGAACACACATGCAATGACACTGGTGGATCCATATGTGGTATGTGAAAAGAACACACATTTCAATGACTCTGGATGTTTTTAGTAAAAAGAACACACATGCAATGACACTGGTGAATCCATGTGTGGTCTCTGAAGAGAACACACATCTCACTGACTCTGGTTGTTGTTAGTAAAAATAACACACATGCAATAACACTGGTGGATCCAGGTGTGGTCTCTAAAGATAAACACATGCAATGACTCTGGTTGTTGTTAGTAAAAAGAGCACACATGCAATGACACTGGTGGATCCATAGGTGGATTGTGAAAAGAACACACATGCAATGACTCTGGTGGATCCATATGTGGTATGTGAAAAGAACACATATTTTAATGACTCTGGTTATTGTTCGTAAAAAGAGCACACATGCAATGACAATAGTGGATCCATGTGTGGTCTCTGAAGAGAACACACATTTCAATGACTCTGGTTGTTGTTAGTAAAAAGAGCACACATGCAATGACACTTGTGGATCCATAGGTGGATTGTGAAAAGAACACACATGAAATGACTCCAGTTGTTAGTAAAAAGAACACACATTTCAATGACACTGGTGGATCCATATGTGGTATGTGAAAATAACACACATGCAATGACTCTAGTTGTTATTAGTAAAAAGAACACACGTACAATGACACTGGTGGATCCATGTGTGGTCTCTGAAGAGAACACACATTTCAATGACTCTGGTGGATCCAAATGTGGTATGTGAAACGAGCACACATGAAATGACTCTGGTTGTTGTTAGTAAAAAGAACACACATGCAGTGACACTAGTGGATCCATGTGTGGTCTCTGAACAGAAGACACATTTCAATGACTCTGGTTGTTTTTAGTAAAAAAGAGTACACATGCAATGACACTGGTGGATCCATAGGTGGATTGTGAAAAGAACACACATGCAATGACACTGGTGGATCCATATGTGGTATGTGAAAAGAACACACATTTCAATGACTCTGATTGTTGTTAGTAAAAAGAAAACAGATGCAATGACACTGGTGGATCCATGTGTGGTCTCTGAAGAGAACACACATGCAATGACTCTAGTTATTTTTAGTAAAAAGAGCACACATGCAATGACACTAGTGGATCCATAGGTGGATTGTCCAAAGAACACACATGCAATGAATCTGGTTGTTGTTAGTCAAAAGAGCACACATGCAATGACACTAGTGGATCCATAGGTGGATTGTGAAAAGAACGCACATGCAATGACTCGGGTGGATCCATATGTGGTATGTGAAAAGAACACACATTTCAATGACTCTGGATGTTTTTAGTAAAAAGAACACACATGCAATGACACTGGTGGATCCATGTGTGGTCTCTGAAGAGAACACACATCTCACTGACTCTGGTTGTTGTTAGTAAAAATAACACAAATGCAATGACACTGGTGGATCCATGTGTGGTCTCTAAAGATAAAAGCATGCAATGACTCTGGTTGTTGTTAGTAAAAAGAGCACACATGCAATGACACTGGTGGATCCATAGCTGGACTGTGAAAAGAACACACATGCAATGACTCTGGTGGATCCATATGTGGTATGTGAAAAGAACACACATTTCAATGACTCTGGTTATTGTTAGTAAAAAGAGCACACATGCAATGACACTAGTGGATCCATGTGTGGTCTCTGAAGAGAACACACATTTCAATGACTCTGGTTGTTAGTAAAAAGAGCACACATGCAATGACACTTGTGGATCGATAGGTGGATTGTGAAAAGAACACACATGAAATGACTCCAATTGTTAGTAAAAAGAACACACATTTCAATGACACTGGTGGATCCATATGTGGTATGTGAAAATAGCACACATGCAATGACTCTGGTTGTTGTTAGTAAAAAGAACACACGTACAATGACACTGGTGGATCCATGTGTGGTCTCTGAAGAGAACACACATTTTAATGACTCTGGTGGATCCATATGTGGTATGTGAAACGAGCACACATGAAATGACTTTGGTTGATGTTAGTAAAAAGAACACACATGCAGTGACACTGGTGGATCCATGTGTGGTCTCTGAACAGAAGACACATTTCAATGACTCTGGTTGTTTTTAGTAAAAAAGAGTACACATGCAATGACACTGGTGGATCCATAGGTGGATTGTGAAAAGAACACACATGCAATGACACTGGTGGATCCATATGTGGTATGTGAAAAGAACACACATTTCAATGACTCTGGTTGTTGTTAGTAAAAAGAAAACACATGCAATGACACTGGTGGATCCATGTGTGGTCTCTGAAGAGAACACACATGCAATGACTCTAGATATTTTTAGTAAAAAGAGCACACATGCAATGACACTGGTGGATCCATAGGTGGATTGTGCAAAGAACACACATGCAATGAATCTGGTTGTTGTTAGTCAAAAGAGCACACATGCAATGACACTAGTGGATCCATAGGTGGATTGTGAAAAGAACACACATGCAATGACTCGGGTGGATCCATATGTAGTATGTGAAAAGAACACACATTTCAATGACTCTGGATGTTTTTAATAAAAAGAACACACATGCAATGACACTGGTGGATCCATGTGTGGTCTCTGAAGAGAACACACATCTCACTGACTCTGGTTGTTGTTAGTAAAAATAACACAAATGCAATGACACTGGTGGATCCATGTGTGGTCTCTAAAGATAAACACATGCAATGACTCTGGTTGTTGTTAGTAAAAAGAGCACACATGCAATGATACTGGTGGATCCATGTGTGGTCTCTAAAGATAAACACATGCAATGACTCTGGTTGTTGTTAGTAAAAAGAGCACACATGCAATGACACTGGTGGATCCATAGGTGGATTGTGAAAAGAACACACATGCAATGACTCTGGTGGATCCATATGTGGTAAGTGAAAAGAACACACATTTCAATGACTCTGGTTGTTGTTAGTAAAAAGAGCACACATGCAATGACACTAGTGGATCCATGTGTGGTCTCTGAAGAGAACACACATTTCAATGACTCTGGTTGTTGTTAGTAAAAAGAGAACACATGCAGTGACACTTGTGGATCCATAGGTGGATTGTGAAAAGAACACACATGAAATGACTCCAGTTGTTAGTAAAAAGAACACACATTTCAATGACACTGGTGGATCCATATGTGGTATGTGAAAATAACACACATGCAATGACTCTGGTTGTTTTCAGTAAAAAGAACACACGTGCAATGACACTGGTGGATCCATGTGTGGTCTCTGAAGAGAACACACATTTCAACGACTCTGGTGGATCCATATGTGGTATGTGAAACAAACACACATGAAATGACTCTGGTTGTTGTTAGTAAAAAGAACACACATGCAGTGACACTGGTGGATCCTTGTGTGGTCTCTGAACAGAAGACACATTTCAATGACTCTGGTTGTTGTTAGTAAAAAAGAGTACACATGCAATGACACTGGTGGATCCATAGGTGGATTGTGAAAAGAACACACATGCAATGACACTGGTGGATCCATATGTGGTATGTGAAAAGAACACACATTTCAATGACTCTGATTGTTGTTAGTAAAAAGAAAACAGATGCAATGACACTGGTGGATCCATGTGTGGTCTCTGAAGAGAACACACATGCAATGACTCTAGTTATTTTTAGTAAAAAGAGCACACATGCAATGACACTAGTGGATCCATAGGTGGATTGTCCAAAGAACACACATGCAATGAATCTGGTTGTTGTTAGTCAAAAGAGCACACATGCAATGACACTAGTGGATCCATAGGTGGATTGTGAAAAGAACGCACATGCAATGACTCGGGTGGATCCATATGTGGTATGTGAAAAGAACACACATTTCAATGACTCTGGATGTTTTTAGTAAAAAGAACACACATGCAATGACACTGGTGGATCCATGTGTGGTCTCTGAAGAGAACACACATCTCACTGACTCTGGTTGTTGTTAGTAAAAATAACACAAATGCAATGACACTGGTGGATCCATGTGTGGTCTCTAAAGATAAAAGCATGCAATGACTCTGGTTGTTGTTATTAAAAAGAGCACACATGCAATGACACTGGTGGATCCATAGCTGGACTGTGAAAAGAACACACATGCAATGACTCTGGTGGATCCATATGTGGTATGTGAAAAGAACACACATTTCAATGACTCTGGTTATTGTTAGTAAAAAGAGCACACATGCAATGACACTAGTGGATCCATGTGTGGTCTCTGAAGAGAACACACATTTCAATGACTCTGGTTGTTAGTAAAAAGAGCACACATGCAATGACACTTGTGGATCGATAGGTGGATTGTGAAAAGAACACACATGAAATGACTCCAGTTGTTAGTAAAAAGAACACACATTTCAATGACACTGGTGGATCCATATGTGGTATGTGAAAATAGCACACATGCAATGACTCTGGTTGTTGTTAGTAAAAAGAACACACGTACAATGACACTGGTGGATCCATGTGTGGTCTCTGAAGAGAACACACATTTTAATGACTCTGGTGGATCCATATGTGGTATGTGAAACGAGCACACATGAAATGACTTTGGTTGATGTTAGTAAAAAGAACACACATGCAGTGACACTGGTGGATCCATGTGTGGTCTCTGAACAGAAGACACATTTCAATGACTCTGGTTGTTTTTAGTAAAAAAGAGTACACATGCAATGACACTGGTGGATCCATAGGTGGATTGTGAAAAGAACACACATGCAATGACACTGGTGGATCCATATGTGGTATGTGAAAAGAACACACATTTCAATGACTCTGGTTGTTGTTAGTAAAAAGAAAACACATGCAATGACACTGGTGGATCCATGTGTGGTCTCTGAAGAGAACACACATGCAATGACTCTAGATATTTTTAGTAAAAAGAGCACACATGCAATGACACTGGTGGATCCATAGGTGGATTGTGCAAAGAACACACATGCAATGAATCTGGTTGTTGTTAGTCAAAAGACCACACATGCAATGACACTAGTGGATCCATAGGTGGATTGTGAAAAGAACACACATGCAATGACTCGGGTGGATCCATATGTAGTATGTGAAAAGAACACACATTTCAATGACTCTGGATGTTTTTAATAAAAAGAACACACATGCAATGACACTGGTGGATCCATGTGTGGTCTCTGAAGAGAACACACATCTCACTGACTCTGGTTGTTGTTAGTAAAAATAACACAAATGCAATGACACTGGTGGATCCATGTGTGGTCTCTAAAGATAAACACATGCAATGACTCTGGTTGTTGTTAGTAAAAAGAGCACACATGCAATGATACTGGTGGATCCATGTGTGGTCTCTAAAGATAAACACATGCAATGACTCTGGTTGTTGTTAGTAAAAAGAGCACACATGCAATGACACTGGTGGATCCATAGGTGGATTGTGAAAAGAACACACATGCAATGACTCTGGTGGATCCATATGTGGTAAGTGAAAAGAACACACATTTCAATGACTCTGGTTGTTGTTAGTAAAAAGAGCACACATGCAATGACACTAGTGGATCCATGTGTGGTCTCTGAAGAGAACACACATTTCAATGACTCTGGTTGTTGTTAGTAAAAAGAGAACACATGCAGTGACACTTGTGGATCCATAGGTGGATTGTGAAAAGAACACACATGAAATGACTCCAGTTGTTAGTAAAAAGAACACACATTTCAATGACACTGGTGGATCCATATGTGGTATGTGAAAATAACACACATGCAATGACTCTGGTTGTTTTCAGTAAAAAGAACACACGTGCAATGACACTGGTGGATCCATGTGTGGTCTCTGAAGAGAACACACATTTCAACGACTCTGGTGGATCCATATGTGGTATGTGAAACAAACACACATGAAATGACTCTGGTTGTTGTTAGTAAAAAGAACACACATGCAGTGACACTGGTGGATCCTTGTGTGGTCTCTGAACAGAAGACACATTTCAATGACTCTGGTTGTTGTTAGTAAAAAAGAGTACACATGCAATGACACTGGTGGATCCATAGGTGGATTGTGAAAAGAACACACATGCAATGACACTGGTGGATCCATATGTGGTATGTGAAAAGAACACACATTTCAATGACTCTGATTGTTGTTAGTAAAAAGAAAACAGATGCAATGACACTGGTGGATCCATGTGTGGTCTCTGAAGAGAACACACATGCAATGACTCTAGTTATTTTTAGTAAAAAGAGCACACATGCAATGACACTAGTGGATCCATAGGTGGATTGTCCAAAGAACACACATGCAATGAATCTGGTTGTTGTTAGTCAAAAGAGCACACATGCAATGACACTAGTGGATCCATAGGTGGATTGTGAAAAGAACGCACATGCAATGACTCGGGTGGATCCATATGTGGTATGTGAAAAGAACACACATTTCAATGACTCTGGATGTTTTTAGTAAAAAGAACACACATGCAATGACACTGGTGGATCCATGTGTGGTCTCTGAAGAGAACACACATCTCACTGACTCTGGTTGTTGTTAGTAAAAATAACACAAATGCAATGACACTGGTGGATCCATGTGTGGTCTCTAAAGATAAAAGCATGCAATGACTCTGGTTGTTGTTAGTAAAAAGAGCACACATGCAATGACACTGGTGGATCCATAGCTGGACTGTGAAAAGAACACACATGCAATGACTCTGGTGGATCCATATGTGGTATGTGAAAAGAACACACATTTCAATGACTCTGTTTATTGTTAGTAAAAAGAGCACACATGCAATGACACTAGTGGATCCATGTGTGGTCTCTGAAGAGAACACACATTTCAATGACTCTGGTTGTTAGTAAAAAGAGCACACATGCAATGACACTTGTGGATCGATAGGTGGATTGTGAAAAGAACACACATGAAATGACTCCAGTTGTTAGTAAAAAGAACACACATTTCAATGACACTGGTGGATCCATATGTGGTATGTGAAAATAGCACACATGCAATGACTCTGGTTGTTGTTAGTAAAAAGAACACACGTACAATGACACTGGTGGATCCATGTGTGGTCTCTGAAGAGAACACACATTTTAATGACTCTGGTGGATCCATATGTGGTATGTGAAACGAGCACACATGAAATGACTTTGGTTGATGTTAGTAAAACGAACACACATGCAGTGACACTGGTGGATCCATGTGTGGTCTCTGAACAGAAGACACATTTCAATGACTCTGGTTGTTTTTAGTAAAAAAGAGTACACATGCAATGACACTGGTGGATCCATAGGTGGATTGTGAAAAGAACACACATGCAATGACACTGGTGGATCCATATGTGGTATGTGAAAAGAACACACATTTCAATGACTCTGGTTGTTGTTAGTAAAAAGAAAACACATGCAATGACACTGGTGGATCCATGTGTGGTCTCTGAAGAGAACACACATGCAATGACTCTAGATATTTTTAGTAAAAAGAGCACACATGCAATGACACTGGTGGATCCATAGGTGGATTGTGCAAAGAACACACATGCAATGAATCTGGTTGTTGTTAGTCAAAAGAGCACACATGCAATGACACTAGTGGATCCATAGGTGGATTGTGAAAAGAACACACATGCAATGACTCGGGTGGATCCATATGTGGTATGTGAAAAGAACACACATTTCAATGACTCTGGATGTTTTTAATAAAAAGAACACACATGCAATGACACTGGTGGATCCATGTGTGGTCTCTGAAGAGAACACACATCTCACTGACTCTGGTTGTTGTTAGTAAAAATAACACAAATGCAATGACACTGGTGGATCCATGTGTGGTCTCTAAAGATAAACACATGCAATGACTCTGGTTGTTGTTAGTAAAAAGAGCACACATGCAATGATACTGGTGGATCCATGTGTGGTCTCTAAAGATAAACACATGCAATGACTCTGGTTGTTGTTAGTAAAAAGAGCACACATGCAATGACACTGGTGGATCCATAGGTGGATTGTGAAAAGAACACACATGCAATGACTCTGGTGGATCCATATGTGGTAAGTGAAAAGAACACACATTTCAATGACTCTGGTTGTTGTTAGTAAAAAGAGCACACATGCAATGACACTAGTGGATCCATGTGTGGTCTCTGAAGAGAACACACATTTCAATGACTCTGGTTGTTGTTAGTAAAAAGAGAACACATGCAGTGACACTTGTGGATCCATAGGTGGATTGTGAAAAGAACACACATGAAATGACTCCAGTTGTTAGTAAAAAGAACACACATTTCAATGACACTGGTGGATCCATATGTGGTATGTGAAAATAACACACATGCAATGACTCTGGTTGTTTTCAGTAAAAAGAACACACGTGCAATGACACTGGTGGATCCATGTGTGGTCTCTGAAGAGAACACACATTTCAACGACTCTGGTGGATCCATATGTGGTATGTGAAACAAACACACATGAAATGACTCTGGTTGTTGTTAGTAAAAAGAACACACATGCAGTGACACTGGTGGATCCTTGTGTGGTCTCTGAACAGAAGACACATTTCAATGACTCTGGTTGTTGTTAGTAAAAAAGAGTACACATGCAATGACACTGGTGGATCCATAGGTGGATTGTGAAAAGAACACACATGCAATGACACTGGTGGATCCATATGTGGTATGTGAAAAGAACACACATTTCAATGACTCTGGTTGTTGTTAGTAAAAAGAAAACAGATGCAATGACACTGGTGGATCCATGTGTGGTCTCTGAAGAGAACACACATGCAATGACTCTAGTTATTTTTAGTAAAAAGAGCACACATGCAATGACACTAGTGGATCCATAGGTGGATTGTGCAAAGAACACACATGCAATGAATCTGGTTGTTGTTAGTCAAAAGAGCACACATGCAATGACACTAGTGGATCCATAGGTGGATTGTGAAAAGAACGCACATGCAATGACTCGGGTGGATCCATATGTGGTATGTGAAAAGAACACACATTTCAATGACTCTGGATGTTTTTAGTAAAAAGAACACACATGCAATGACACTGGTGGATCCATGTGTGGTCTCTGAAGAGAACACACATCTCACTGACTCTGGTTGTTGTTAGTAAAAATAACACAAATGCAATGACACTGGTGGATCCATGTGTGGTCTCTAAAGATAAAAGCATGCAATGACTCTGTTTGTTGTTAGTAAAAAGAGCACACATGCAATGGCACTGGTGGATCCATAGCTGGACTGTGAAAAGAACACACATGCAATGACTCTGGTGGATCCATATGTGGTATGTGAAAAGAACACACATTTCAATGACTCTGGTTATTGTTAGTAAAAAGAGCACACATGCAATGACACTAGTGGATCCATGTGTGGTCTCTGAAGAGAACACACATTTCAATGACTCTGGTTGTTGTTAGTAAAAAGAGAACACATGCAGTGACACTTGTGGATCCATAGGTGGATTGTGAAAAGAACACACATGAAATGACTCCAGTTGTTAGTAAAAAGAACACACATTTCAATGACACTGGTGGATCCATATGTGGTATGTGAAAATAACACACATGCAATGACTCTGGTTGTTTTCAGTAAAAAGAACACACGTGCAATGACACTGGTGGATCCATGTGTGGTCTCTGAAGAGAACACACATTTCAACGACTCTGGTGGATCCATATGTGGTATGTGAAACAAACACACATGAAATGACTCTGGTTGTTGTTAGTAAAAAGAACACACATGCAGTGACACTGGTGGATCCTTGTGTGGTCTCTGAACAGAAGACACATTTCAATGACTCTGGTTGTTGTTAGTAAAAAAGAGTACACATGCAATGACACTGGTGGATCCATAGGTGGATTGTGAAAAGAACACACATGCAATGACACTGGTGGATCCATATGTGGTATGTGAAAAGAACAAACATTTCAATGACTCTGGATGTTTTTAGTAAAAAGAACACACATGCAATGACACTGGTGAATCCAAGTGTGGTCTATAAAGAGAACACACATCTCACTGACTCTGGTTGTTGTTAGTAAAAATAACACACATGCAATAACACTGGTGGATCCATGTGTGGTCTCTAAAGATAAACACATGCAATGACTCTGGTTGTTGTTAGTAAAAAGAACACACATGCAATGACACCGGTGGATCCATAGGTGGATTGTGAAAAGAACACACATGCAATGACTCTGGTGGATCCATATGTGGTATGTGAAAAGAACACACATTTCAATGACTCTGGTTATTGTTAGTAAAAAGAGCACACATGCAATGACACTAGTGGATCCATGTGTGGTCTCTGAAGAGAACACACATTTCAATGACTCTGGTTGTTGTTAGTAAAAAGAGCACACATGCAATGACACTTGTGGATCCATAGGTGGATTGTGAAAAGAACACACATGAAATGACTCCAGTTGTTAGTAAAAAGAACACACATTTCAATGACACTGGTGGATCCATATGTGGTATGTGAAAATAACACACATGCAATGACTCTGGTTGTTTTCAGTAAAAAGAACACACGTGCAATGACACTGGTGGATCCATGTGTGGTCTCTGAAGAGAACACACATTTCAATGACTCTGGTGGATCCATATGTGGTATGTGAAACGAGCACACATCAAATGACTCTGGTTGTTGTTAGTAAAAAGAACACACATGCAGTGACACTGGTGGATCCATGTGTGGTCTCTGAACAGAAGACACATTTCAATGACTCTGGTTGTTTTTAGTAAAAAAGAGTACACATGCAATGACACTGGTGGATCCATAGGTGGATTGTGAAAAGAACACACATGCAATGACACTGGTGGATCCATATGTGGTATGTGAAAAGAACACACATTTCAATGACTCTGGTTGTTGTTAGTAAAAAGAAAACAGATGCAATGACACTGGTGGATCCATGTGTGGTCTCTGAAGAGAACACACATGCAATGACTCTAGTTATTTTTAGTAAAAAGAGCACACATGCAATGACACTAGTGGATCCATAGGTGGATTGTGCAAAGAACACACATGCAATGAATCTGGTTGTTGTTAGTCAAAAGAGCACACATGCAATGACACTAGTGGATCCATAGGTGGATTGTGAAAAGAACGCACATGCAATGACTCGGGTGGATCCATATGTGGTATGTGAAAAGAACACACATTTCAATGACTCTGGATGTTTTTAGTAAAAAGAACACACATGCAATGACACTGGTGGATCCATGTGTGGTCTCTGAAGAGAACACACATCTCACTGACTCTGGTTGTTGTTAGTAAAAATAACACAAATGCAATGACACTGGTGGATCCATGTGTGGTCTCTAAAGATAAAAGCATGCAATGACTCTGTTTGTTGTTAGTAAAAAGAGCACACATGCAATGGCACTGGTGGATCCATAGCTGGACTGTGAAAAGAACACACATGCAATGACTCTGGTGGATCCATATGTGGTATGTGAAAAGAACACACATTTCAATGACTCTGGTTATTGTTAGTAAAAAGAGCACACATGCAATGACACTAGTGGATCCATGTGTGGTCTCTGAAGAGAACACACATTTCAATGACTCTGGTTGTTGTTAGTAAAAAGAGCACACATAAAATGACACTTGTGGATCCATAGGTGGATTGTGAAAAGAACACACATGAAATGACTCCAGTTGTTAGTAAAAAGAACACACATTTCAATGACACTGGTGGATCCATATGTGGTATGTGAAAATAACACACATGCAATGACTCTAGTTGTTGTTAGTAAAAAGAACACACGTACAATGACACTGGTGGATCCATGTGTGGTCTCTGAAGAGAACACACATTTTAATGACTCTGGTGGATCCATATGTGGTATGTGAAACGAGCACACATGAAATGACTTTGGTTGATGTTAGTAAAAAGAACACACATGCAGTGACACTGGTGGATCCATGTGTGGTCTCTGAACAGAAGACACATTTCAATGACTCTGGTTGTTTTTAGTAAAAAAGAGTACACATGCAATGACACTGGTGGATCCATAGGTGGATTGTGAAAAGAACACACATGCAATGACACTGGTGGATCCATATGTGGTATGTGAAAAGAACACACATTTCAATGACTCTGGTTGTTGTTAGTAAAAAGAAAACACATGCAATGACACTGGTGGATCCATGTGTGGTCTCTGAAGAGAACACACATGCAATGACTCTAGATATTTTTAGTAAAAAGAGCACACATGCAATGACACTGGTGGATCCATAGGTGGATTGTGCAAAGAACACACGTGCAATGAATCTGGTTGTTGTTAGTCAAAAGAGCACACATGCAATGACACTAGTGGATCCATAGGTGGATTGTGAAAAGAACACACATGCAATGACTCGGGTGGATCCATATGTGGTATGTGAAAAGAACACACATTTCAATGACTCTGGATGTTTTTAGTAAAAAGAACACACATGCATGACACTAGTGGATCCATGTGTGGTCTCTTAAGAGAACACACATTTCAATGACACTGGTCGATCCATATGTGGTATGTGAAAATAACACACATGCAATGACTCTGGTTGTTGTTAGTAAAAAGAACACACGTACAATGACACTGGTGGATCCATGTGTGGTCTCTGAAGAGAACACACATTTCAATGACTCTGGTGGATCCATATGTGGTATGTGAAACGAGCACACATGAAATGACTTTGGTTGTTGTTAGTAAAAAGAACACACATGCAGTGACACTGGTGGATCCATGTGTGGTCTCTGAACAGAAGACACATTTCAATGACTCTGGTTGTTTTTAGTAAAAAACAGTACACATGCAATGACACTGGTGGATCCATAGGTGGATTGTGAAAAGAACACACATGCAATGACACTGGTGGATCCATATGTGGTATGTGAAAAGAACACACATTTCAATGACTCTGGTTGTTGTTAGTAAAAAGAAAACACATGCAATGACACTGGTGGATCCATGTGTGGTCTCTGAAGAGAACACACATGCAATGACTCTAGATATTTTTAGTAAAAAGAGCACACATGCAATGACACTGGTGGATCCATAGGTGGATTGTGCAAAGAACACACATGCAATGAATCTGGTTGTTGTTAGTCAAAAGAGCACACATGCAATGACACTAGTGGATCCATAGGTGGATTGTGAAAAGAACACACATGCAATGACTCGGGTGGATCCATATGTGGTATGTGAAAAGAACACACATTTCAATGACTCTGGATGTTTTTAATAAAAAGAACACACATGCAATGACACTGGTGGATCCATGTGTGGTCTCTGAAGAGAACACACATCTCACTGACTCTGGTTGTTGTTAGTAAAAATAACACAAATGCAATGACACTGGTGGATCCATGTGTGGTCTCTAAAGATAAACACATGCAATGACTCTGGTTGTTGTTAGTAAAAAGAGCACACATGCAATGATACTGGTGGATCCATGTGTGGTCTCTAAAGATAAACACATGCAATGACTCTGGTTGTTGTTAGTAAAAAGAGCACACATGCAATGACACTGGTGGATCCATAGGTGGATTGTGAAAAGAACACACATGCAATGACTCTGGTGGATCCATATGTGGTATGTGAAAAGAACACACATTTCAATGACTCTGGTTGTTGTTAGTAAAAAGAGCACACATGCAATGACACTAGTGGATCCATGTGTGGTCTCTGAAGAGAACACACATTTCAATGACTCTGGTTGTTGTTAGTAAAAAGAGAACACATGCAATGACACTGGTGGATCCATAGGTGGATTGTGAAAAGAACACACATGAAACGACTCCAGTTGTTAGTAAAAAGAACACACATTTCAATGACACTGGTGGATCCATATGTGGTATGTGAAAATAACACACATGCAATGACTCTGGTTGTTTTCAGTAAAAAGAACACACGTGCAATGACACTGGTGGATCCATGTGTGGTCTCTGAAGAGAACACACATTTCAACGACTCTGGTGGATCCATATGTGGTATGTGAAACAAACACACATGAAATGACTCTGGTTGTTGTTAGTAAAAAGAACACACAATGCAGTGACACTGGTGGATCCTTGTGTGGTCTCTGAACAGAAGACACATTTCAATGACTCTGGTTGTTCTTAGTAAAAAAGAGTACACATGCAATGACACTGGTGGATCCATAGGTGGATTGTGAAAAGAACACACATGCAATGACACTCGTGGATCCATATGTGGTATGTGAAAAGAACAAACATTTCAATGACTCTGGATGTTTTTAGTAAAAAGAACACACATGCAATGACACTGGTGAATCCAAGTGTGGTCTCTAAAGAGAACACACATCTCACTGACTCTGGTTGTTGTTAGTAAAAATAACACACATGCAATAACACTTGTGGATCCATGTGTGGTCTCTAAAGATAAACACATGCAATGACTCTGGTTGTTGTTAGTAAAAAGAGCACACATGCAATGACACTGGTGGATCCATAGGTGGATTGTGAAAAGAACACACATGCAATGACTCTGGTGGATCCATATGTGGTATGTGAAAAGAACACACATTTCAATGACTCTGGTTATTGTTAGTAAAAAGAGCACACATGCAATGACACTAGTGGATCCATGTGTGGTCTCTGAAGAGAACACACATTTCAATGACTCTGGTTGTTGTTAGTAAAAAGAGCACACATGCAATGACACTTGTGGATCCATAGGTGGATTGTGAAAAGAACACACATGAAATGACTCCAGTTGTTAGTAAAAAGAACACACATTTCAATGACACTGGTGGATCCATATGTGGTATGTGAAAATAACACGCATGCAATGACTCTGGTTGTTGTTAGTAAAAAGAACACACGTACAATGACACTGGTGGATCCATGTGTGGTCTCTGAAGAGAACACACATTTCAATGACTCTGGTGGATCCATATGTGGTATGTGAAACGAGCACACATCAAATGACTCTGGTTGTTGTTAGTAAAAAGAACACACATGCAGTGACACTGGTGGATCCATGTGTGGTCTCTGAACAGAAGACACATTTCGATGACTCTGGTTGTTTTTAGTAAAAAAGAGTACACATGCAATGACACTGGTGGATCCATAGGTGGATTGTGAAAAGAACACACATGCAATGACACTGGTGGATCCATATGTGGTATGTGAAAAGAACACACATTTCAATGACTCTGATTGTTGTTAGTAAAAAGAAAACAGATGCAATGACACTGGTGGATCCATGTGTGGTCTCTGAAGAGAACACACATGCAATGACTCTAGTTATTTTTAGTAAAAAGAGCACACATGCAATGACACTAGTGGATCCAAAGGTGGATTGTGCAAAGAACACACATGCAATGAATCTGGTTGTTGTTAGTCAAAAGAGCACACATGCAATGACACTAGTGGATCCATAGGTGGATTGTGAAAAGAACGCACATGCAATGACTCGGGTGGATCCATATGTGGTATGTGAAAAGAACACACATTTCAATGACTCTGGATGTTTTTAGTAAAAAGAACACACATGCAATGACACTGGTGGATCCATGTGTGGTCTCTGAAGAGAACACACATCTCACTGACTCTGGTTGTTGTTAGTAAAAATAACACAAATAAAATGACACTGGTGGATCCATGTGTGGTCTCTAAAGATAAACACATGCAATGACTCTGGTTGTTGTTAGTAAAAAGAGCACACATGCAATGACACTGGTGGATCCATAGCTGGATTGTGAAAAGAACACGCATGCAATGACTCTGGTGGATCCATATGTGGTATGTGAAAAGAACACACATTTCAATGACTCTGGTTATTGTTAGTAAAAAGAGCACACATGCAATGACACTAGTGGATCCATGTGTGGTCTCTGAAGAGAACACACATTTCAATGACTCTAGTTGTTGTTAGTAAAAAGAGCACACATGCAATGATACTTGTGGATCCATAGGTGGATTGTGAAAAGAACACACATGAAATGACTCCAGTTGTTAGTAAAAAGAACACACATTTCAATGACACTGGTGGATCCATATGTGGTATGTGAAAATAACACACATGCAATGACTCTGGTTGTTGTTAGTAAAAAGAACACACGTACAATGACACTGGTGGATCCATGTGTGGTCTCTGAAGAGAACACACATTTCAATGACTCTGGTGGATCCATATGTGGTATGTGAAACGAGCACACATGAAATGACTTTGGTTGTTGTTAGTAAAAAGAACACACATGCAGTGACACTAGTGGATCCATGTGTGGTCTCTGAACAGAAGACACATTTCAATGACTCTGGTTGTTTTTAGTAAAAAAGAGTACACATGCAATGACACTGGTGGATCCATAGGTGGATTGTGAAAAGAACACACATGCAATGACACTGGTGGATCCATATGTGGTATGTGAAAAGAACACACATTTCAATGACTCTGGTTGTTGTTAGTAAAAAGAAAACACATGCAATGACACTGGGTGATCCATGTGTGGTCTCTGAAGAGAACACACATGCAATGACTCTAGATATTTTTAGTAAAAGGACCACACATGCAATGACACTGGTGGATTCATAGGTGGATTGTGCAAAGAACACACATGCAATGAATCTGGTTGTTGTTAGTCAAAAGAGCACACATGCAATGACACTAGTGGATCCATAGCTGGATTGTGAAAAGAACACACATGCAATGACTCGGGTGGATCCATATGTGGTATGTGAAAAGAACACACATTTCAATGACTCTGGATGTTTTTAGTAAAAAGAACACACATGCAATGACACTGGTGGATCCATGTGTGGTCTCTGAAGAGAACACACATCTCACTGACTCTGGTTGTTGTTAGTAAAAATAACACAAATGCAATGACACTGGTGGATCCATGTGTGGTCTCTAAAGATAAACACATGCAATGACTCTGGTTGTTGTTAGTAAAAAGAGCACACATGCAATGACACTGGTGGATCCATGTGTGGTCTCTAAAGATAAACACATGCAATGACTCTGGTTGTTGTTAGTAAAAAGAGCACACATGCAATGACACTGGTGGATCCATAGGTGGATTGTGAAAAGAACACACATGCAATGACTGTGGTGGATCCATATGTGGTATGTGAAAATAACACACATTTCAATGACTCTGGTTGTTGTTAGTAAAAAGAGCACACATGCAATGACACTAGTGGATCCATGTGTGGTCTCTGAAGAGAACACACATTTCAATGACTATGGTTGTTGTTAGTAAAAAGAGAACACATGCAATGACACTTGTGGATCCATAGGTGGATTGTGAAAAGAACACACATGAAATGACTCCAGTTGTTAGTAAAAAGAACACACATTTCAATGACACTGGTGGATCCATATGTGGTATGTGAAAATAACACACATGCAATGACTCTGGTTGTTTTTAGTAAAAAGAACACACATGCAATGACACTGGTGGATCCATGTGTGGTCTCTGAAGAGAACACACATTTCAACGACTCTGGTGGATCCATATGTGGTATGTGAAACAAACACACATGAAATGACTCTAGTTGTTGTTAGTAAAAAGAACACACATGCAGTGACACTGGTGGATCCATGTGTGGTCTCTGAACAGAAGACACATTTCAATGACTCTGGTTGTTATTAGTAAAAAAGAATACACATGCAATGACACTGGTGGATCCATAGGTGGATTGTGAAAAGAACACACATGCAATGACACTGGTGGATCCATATGTGGTATGTGAAAAGAACACACATTTCAATGACTCCAGTTGTTGTTAGTAAAAAGAACACACATGCAATGACACTGGTGAATCCATGTGTGGTCTCTGAAGAGAACACACATCTCACTGACTCTAGTTGTTAGTAAAAAGATCACACATGCAATGACACTAGTGGATCCATAGGTGGATTGTGCAAAGAACACACATGCAATGAATCTGGTTGTTGTTAGTCAAAAGAACACACATGCAATGACACTAGTGGATCCATAGGTGGATTGTGAAATGAACACACATGCAATGACTCGGGTGGATCCATATGTGGTATGTGAAAAGAATACACATTTCAATGACTCTGGATGTTTTTAGTAAAAAGAACACACATGCAATGACACTGGTGGATCCATGTGTGGTCTCTGAAGAGAACACACATCTCACTGACTCTGGTTGTTGTTAGTAAAAATAACACAAATTCAATGACACTGGTGGATCCATGTGTGGTCTCTAAAGATAAACACATGCAATGACTCTGGTTGTTGTTAGTAAAAAGAGCACACATGCAATGACACTGGTGGATCCATAGGTGGATTGTGAAAAGAACACACATGCAATGACTCTGGTCGATCCATATGTGGTATGTGAAAAGAACACACATTTCAATGACTCTGTTTGTTGTTAGTAAAAAGAGCACACATGCAATGACACTTGTGGATCCATAGGTGGATTGTGAAAAGAACACACATTAAATGACTCCAGTTGTTAGTAAAAAGAACACACATTTCAATGACACTGGTCGATCCATACGTATGTGGTATGTGAAAATAGCACACATGCAATGACTCTGGTTGTTGTTAGTAAAAAGAACACACGTACAATGACACTGGTGGATCCATGTGTGGTCTCTGAAGAGAACACACATGCAATGACACTGGTGGATACATATGTGGTATCTGAAAAGAACACACATGCAATGACTCTAGTTGTTATTAGTAAAAAGAACACACATGTAATGACACTGGTGGATCCATGTGTGGTCTCTGAAGATAACACACATTTCAATCACACTGGTGGATCCATATGTGGTATGTGAAAATAACACACATGAAATGACTCCAGTTGTTGTTAGTAAAAAGCACACACATCCAATGAAACTGGTGGATCCATAGGTGGATTGTGAAAAGAACACACATGCAATGACACTGGTGGATCCATATGTGGCATGTGAAAAGAACACTCATGAAATGACTCCAGCACACATGCAATGACACCGGTGGATCCATATGTGGTATGTGAAAATAACACACATGCAATGACTCTGGTTGTTAGTAAAAAGAACACACATGCAATGACATTGGTGTATCCATGTGTGGTCTCTGAAGATAACACACATTTCAATGCCGCTGGTTGTTGTTAGTAAAAAGAACACACAAGCAATGAAACAGGTGGATCCACGTGTGGTCTCTAAAGAGAACACACATGCAATGACTCTGGTTGTTGTTAGTAAAAAAGAGCACACATGCAATGACACTGGTGGGTCCATAGGTGGATTGTGAAAAGAACACACATGCAATGACTCTGGTGGATCCATATGTGGTATGTGAAAAGAACACACATTTCAATGTCTCTGGTTGTTGTTAGTAAAAAGAGCACACATGCAATGACACAAGTGGATCCATGTGTGGTCTCTGAAGAGAACACACATTTCAATGACTCTGGTGGATCCATATGTGGTATATGAAAAGAACACACATGAAATGACTCTGGTTGTTAGTAAAAAGAACACACATGCAATGACACTGGTGGATCCATGTGTGGTTTCTGAAAAGAACACACATGCAATGACTCTGGTTGTTGTTAGTAAAAAGAGCACACATGCAATGACACTGGTGGATCCATAGGTGGACTGTGAAAAGAACACACATGCAATGACTCGGGTGGATCCATATGTGGTATGTGAAAAGAACACACATTTCAATGACTCTGGATGTTTTTAGTAAAAAGAACACACATGCAATGACACTGGTGAATCCATGTGTGGTCTCTGAAGATAACACACATCTCACTGACTCTGGTTGTTGTTAGTAAAAATAAGACACATGCAATAACACTGGTGGATCCATGTGTGGTCTCTAAAGATAAACACATGCAATGACTCTGGTTGTTGTTAGTAAAAAGAGCACACATGCAATGACACTGGTGGATCCATAGGTGGATTGCGAAAAGAACACACATGCAATGACTCTGGTGGATCCATATGTGGTATGTGAAAAGAACACACATTTCAATGACTCTGGTTGTTGTTAGTAAAAAGAGCACACATGCAATGACACTAGTGGATCCATGTGTGGTCTCTGAAGAGAACACACATTTCAATGACTCTGGTTGTTGTTAGTAAAAAGAGCACACATGCAATGACACTTGTGGCTCCATAGGTGGATTGTGAAAAGAACACACATGAAATGACTCCAGTTGTTAGTAAAAAGAACACACATTTCAATGACACTAGTGGATCCATATGTGGTATATGAAAATAACACACATGCAATGACTCTGGTTGTTGTTAGTAAAAAGAACACACGTACAATGACACTGGTGGATCCATGTGTGGTCTCTGAAGAGAACACACATTTCAATGACTCTGGTGGATCCATATGTGGTATGTGAAACGAGCACACATGAAATGACTCTGGTTGTTGTTAGTAAAAAGAACACACATGCAGTGACACTGGTGGATCCATGTGTGGTCTCTGAACAGAAGACACACTTCAATGACTCTGGTTCTTTTAGTAAAGAAGAGTACACATGCAATGACACTGGTGGATCCATAGGTGGATTGTGAAAAGAACACACATGCAATGACACTGGTGGATCCATATGTGGTATGTGAAAAGAACACACATTTCAATGACTCTGGTTGTTGTTAGTAAAAAGAAAACACATGCAATGACACTGGTGGATCCATGTGTGGTCTCTGAAGAGAACACACATGCAATGACTCTAGTTATTTTTAGAAAAAAGAGCACACATGCAATGACACTAGTGGATCCATAGGTGGATTGTGCAAAGAACACACATGCAATGACACTGGTGGAACCATATGTCGTATGTGAAAAGAACACACATGCAATGACTCTGGTTGTTGTTAGTAAAAAGAGCACACATGCAATGACACTGGTGGATCCATAGGTGGATTGTGAAAAGAACACACATGCAATGACTCGGGTGGATCCATATGTGGTATGTGAAAAGAACACACATTTCAATGACTCTGGATGTTTTTAGTAAAAAGAACACACATGCAATGACACTGGTGGATCCATGTGTGGTCTCTGAAGAGAACACACATCTCACTGACTCTGGTTGTTGTTAGTAAAAATAACACACATGCAATGACATTGGTGGATCCATGTGTGGTCTCTAAAGATAAACACATGCAATGACTCTGGTTGTTGTTAGTAAAAAGAGCACACATGCAATGACACTAGTGGATCCATACGTGGATGGTGAAAAGAACACACATGCAATGACTCTGGTGGATCCATATGTGCTATGTGAAAAGAACACACATTTCAATGACTCTGGTTGTTGTTAGTAAAAAGAGCACACATGCAATGACACTAGTGGATCCATGTGTGGTCTCTGAAGAGAACACACATTTCAATGACTCTGGTTGTTGTTAGTAAAAAGAGCACACATGCAATGACACTTGTGGATCCATAGGTGGATTGTGAAAAGAACACACATGAAATCACTGCAGTTGTTAGTAAAAAGAACACACATTTCAATGACACTGGTGGATGCATATGTGGTATGTGAAAATAACACACATGCAATGACTCTGGTTGTTGTTAGTAAAAAGAACACACGTACAATGACACTGGTGGATCCATGTGTGGTCTCTGAAGAGAACACACATTTCAATGACTCTGGTGGATCCATATGTGGTATGTGAAACGAGCACACATAAAATGACTCTGGTTGTTGTTAGTAAAAAGAACACACATGCAGTGACACTGGTGGATCCATGTGTGGTCTCTGAACAGAAGACACATTTCAATGACTCTGGTTGTTTTTAGTAAAAAAGAGTACACATGCAATGACACTGGTGGATCCATAGGTGGATTGTGAAAAGAACACACATGCAATGACACTGGTGGATCCATGTAAGGTCCCCAACCTTTAATAAGATTGAGCCCCCTGTGTTTACAATGCTAGTCCCTAGATCAATAGCTAGCATCCACAGTTTAGATGTAATATCAAGAGACAAAGGTCATAATATAACTTTATAACCAGGAATAACATAGTTTTATTACATCAATACATAGCTCGTTGGCTATTTACATTACATTGCAGCGGAATAACTATAAGCATGGGGTCCTTCATCTTCAAAGTGCCATAGGCAGATGTTGGTTGTAGACTTTGTAATCTTAATCAATCAATCTTCACTAAAATCAATCAAACCTGCAACATCATAAGTTACAGCCACAAGGGTCAATACATTTGAATTGTATTGGCAAGTGATACTTTGGTAGTATAGTGGAGTCTATCATCTATATGCATTTGGCTAGGTGGAGTTGAGGCTTGCATTGCTCAAAATAGATTTTTCCTTAACATTTTGAAAACACTAAGTTTTTGCTTGACAAAATCTTTCCCAAGGCATCTACCAATCAAAGACTGAAGATCCTTCTAGAGGCATCTACCAATCAAAGACTGAAGATCCTTTAACCCTTGTTCACCCACAAGTTTTATTTAGAAATTGGAGTGATGAGATTCTTGAAGCTTCCATGTCTTGATGCTCAAATTGTCCTTTACCAGGGACATGGCTAAGTACTTAGGTTTTACACTCTGCAGAGGTGGTGCACTTTCCCCACAAGACTTGGTTTCCCAAGACAAGATCCTTCAGAAGCCTTTCCTTAGTCAAATGGACGCGTTCCAACCTATCATTCCCTCTACCACCAACTGTCCAAAAGATTAAGTTCTAGCAACCTAAGATCATGGCAGAGCCCATATTGCCAAGTGGTTGCACTTGAAGCTTCTCAACATTTGACATCTCAAATCTCTTTGTTCCTGGGTGGCCATCCACAAGTGAGATACACAAGACAAGTCCATGGCCTTGTGAACCACTCAACATAAACCATTCCTTCCATTCCACCCAGGTGATTTATTCACTTAGTTGTTTTATTAAACAAAACATAAGTCCACAGACTTAGAAATTTTTCCATAGCATGAATATATATATATTCCACCCTTGTTTTCTATTAGCTAAGCTAAGCATGAAGGTAGTAGGAATCTTAACTTAGGAAATTTCTACTAAGGTTTCATCTACTAGGTTTTCCCATAGCATAGTTTACTCTTAGCAAAAATCCATGCAAATCCTATACTTAGAAATATCACTAATGCATAGTGAAAATAATGGGACAAAAGATATGAAGCATCACTTGCCTTTTTGGTAGAAGGTATAGGTTCACTCCTTGATCTTGCTAGTCTCACACTTCACTACAAGTCAATCAAGCAAACACAATTCAAGTCACATTCCAAACCAAAGTCAAACAAACAATTTCTCACACACAAAGTAATGGGATCTAAGTCATGCATAAGCATGCAAAGGTTGGTTCTATTGTAAGGATGGTCCCCACTAGGCTTCTAAACTTTGTAGGTTCCAAATTGGTCATTTACCAAAATGGCAAAGTCATTTGCAAAAGGTTTTATTTTAAAAACCATTTTCAAAACAAAGTATTATTTTATGTGGTGTAGGAATATTTTTTTACTAGGGCATTAACCTATAGGGTTCTCCAAGTATGTTTTCATTCACAAAACTTGGGGTTTGGGGTTAGTGAGTTTAAAACAAAACATTTTCCAAAGGTTTCCTTCCAAAATTCTTTTTAATAAAAAAAACCACATTTCTATTTGACTAGAAATGGTTTTAAATCAAAGAATCATTCTTTTGTTTCACCAAATGAGTTGCTATTGCAAAACTTGGTGTTTGGGTCAGTAGGTTTGGTCCAAAACATTTTCTCCAAAGTTTTTACTCAAAAACATTTTCATAAACAAATCAATAGTTTTAATTAGCTAGAAATGGACTAAACCAATTAATCCATTCTAAATTTTTCCAAATTCATTTTCCAAACATGGGTTGGTCTCTAGGGTCAGTAAGGTCACAACAAACCAATTTGCAAAGGTTTTAACCCTAAAATCATTTTTAAACAATTTTTCTAACCTAAACAAGCAATCAAATGTTTCTGCATAATCAACCAATCTAACAAATACTATTTTCTAAACCAAGGGTATGGTTGGCTAGGGCTTGTTCTCCTGAATCCAACGACATAAACTTTGTAATTTTTGGACGTGTGGATCCAAAGATACAAGGGTTTGTAGTTTGCAAGAAATTCTATTTTCAAATTCTATTTCAGATCGTCTGGTGCCACGCGTCATATTCTTATTCGCCCGTACCGGTTCGGGTGGATCGTACAGCTGCAGCCGTTGGATCTAAGTTTAATCGTGCGGTCCAGAAAGCATACCTCTTCGCGACTAAGTGGATCTATCCTATTCGTTCGATCTAAATCGAATGGCTGTAAATGTCTGGCCAAAAAGCAGCGGCGCTGACGGTGGCTAGCGGCGGCGGAGCGGTCGGTCGGCGACGGAGGCGATGCTACAGGGGGTGAGGGAGGAAGGGAAGAGGCTCACCGGGTTCGCAGACGCTTGGGGAAGCTCAATGTGGCCGTATCTCGTCGAGGGGCGCACGGGAATGAGGTGGATTGCTCGTCGGAGTTCCTGCTGGCGTCGGTTGCGCGTGGTCGTTGTCGAAGTTGACTCTGTGGTTCACCCCGAAGCAAAACGAGGGCAGTGTTAGAAGCGTAAGATCAAGGCAGAGCTGTGTGTGTGAACGAGAGGGCGCGGGGCGGTCGGAAACTACCTGTGGAGCTCGTCGGAGTAAGGTGCAGACACGGCGGCGCTCGGAGCTTGTCAGAGTCGAGGTTCTGGGGCACCCGCGGATGAATGGGTGGTATAGATAGATGCGTCTGGATGCGTGGAGTATGTGTGCTAGGTCGACGAGGAAAGGGGCGGCGTGTGTTGGCCGGAATCGCCCGGAGACGGTGGTCGGAACAGAGGAGCTCGAGGAGGAATTGGGGCGGCCTGGGGGCGAGCTTGGGGGAGGAGACAGAGGGGAACGAGAGAGGAGTCACTGGCGTTTTAAAGCGTGCTGTCACGGCGAGTTTAACGCGCGGAATTAAGGCGAATTGAAGCCGCGGATTGAAGGCAGCAACGGCAGCGTCGTTTGGGGGAGACAGGGTCGCGCGGGGAAGAAGAAGGACGTGGCGGTGGGGTCCTCTGGTCAGTGGGAAAGGGGAAGGGAACGGGGTCCACTTGTCATACTCTGCGCGGGTTTGTTTTGCGGTGAAGAAAAACGGTTCGGGGTGAAATAAGAGGAGGTGGGGTCATCTCGTCAGCGAGTGAGTGAGAGGGAGAAGTGGGTCCCGTTTATTCGGGGGAGAAGACTGGGCTGGTTTTGCTGGGCCTGCTGGGCTAGTTGGGCTGCTCTATTTTTTTCTGTCTAAACATTTTCCTTTTCTATTTCTATTATCTGTTTTGAATTTTCATTCAATTTTTCAAACACTCAAACCAATTCAAACAATTCAAACAAACACTCAACTTTGAACTTTGAATTTGGTTCGGTTTAACAACATAATCCAAATCTCAAAAAGAAACAATATTTTTATTTATTTTAGGATCCATTTAAGATTGGGTATTTGTTTTAATTCCAATGGAATTTAATATAGTTTTAACTCCCAAATTTTTATTTGGAGGTTTTATTTTATTTAAGTTGATTAAACAACTTTTATTCCACTTGGGTGAATTCCAAATATCATTTTCTCATGTATTCTTATTTAGAGATTTGTCCTTATTAAGATAGGGATAGAATGGTTATTGCCATTTTATTTTATTTGGGATATTCTTTATCCTTTTATTTTATTTGGATTGGGATTATATTCACTCCAATTACTTAATGTATTAGGCCAAGATTTGATTTGGTGTTTAAATATTCTTTATTTAATATTTTTATCTTTGTCTTATAAAATCCATATCTTTTTATTTATAGATCCAAACTTGGTGATTCCAATTTGTGAAATCTTATTTATTATTTGTTTATCCTTTTGAATCCTTTTAGGATCTATTGTTCACCACTTGGTATGGTTTTTAGATGTGGCTTTAAAGGCTTTGGAAATTCAATTTCCTTATCTCATTATAATCCTAAGATTTTGTTTAAGGTTCCAATTTTGAGTGAAACCAACTTCTATGGTCTTTCTTGATCCTTTGTGAAAATTTGTTGATCAAATTTGGTATGGGTCAAATCCATGGATTTGGAGATAACTTGGGAAATGATTTTTCTTCCATTAGGGTTTAGGGTTTTGGATTTATTTTCCAAAGGTTCAAATTTCCAAATACATTCATTGAGGAATGCGTTTCACTTGATTTGGATTTGTTGAATTCAAACTTTAACCAAAGTTTGTTCAAGATGGGATTTTAAGTTTCCTTTTAGAAACACAAGTTTCTTTTCACCCTAATTTTCAACAAAGATTTATTTTGTTTATTTATCTTTCACATTACAAGATTTGGAAAATCATGGGATGTGACAATCCATATGTGGTATGTGAAAAGAACACACATTTCAATGACTCTGGTTGTTGTTAGTAAAAAGAAAACACATGCAATGACACTGGTGGATCCATGTGTGGTCTCTTAAGAGAACACACATGCAATGACTCTAGTTATTTTTAGTAAAAATAGCACACATGCAATGACACTAGTGGATCCATAGGTGGATTGTGCAAAGAACACACATGCAATGACACTGGTGGATCCATATGTGGTATGTGAAAAGAACACACATGCAATGACTCTGGTTGTTGTTAGTAAAAAGAGCACACATGCAATGACACTGGTGGATCCGTAGGTGGATTGTGAAAAGAACACACATGCAATGACTCGGGTGGATCCATATGTGGTGTGTGAAAAGAACACACATTTCAATGACCCTGGATGTTTTTTAGTAAAAAGAACACACATGCAATGACACTGGTGGATCCATGTGTGGTCTCTGAAGAGAACACACATCTCACTGACTCTGGTTGTTGTTAGTAAAAGTAACACACATGCAGTGACACTAGTGGATCCATGTGTGGTCTCTAGATAAACACATGCAATGACTCTGGTTGTTGTTAGTAAAAACAGCACACATGCAATGACACTGGTGGATCCATAGGTGGATTGTGAAAAGAACACACATGCAATGACTCTGGTGGATCCATATGTGGTATGTGAATAGAACACACATTTCAATGACTCTGGTTGTTGTTAGTAAAAAGAGCACACATGCAATAACACTAGTGGATCCATGTGTGGTCTCTAAAGAGAACACACATTTCAATGACTCTGGTTGTTGTTAGTAAAAAGAGCACACATGCAATGACACTGGTGGATCCATGTGTGGTCTCTGAAGAGAACACACATGTCAATGACTCTGGTGGATCCATATGTGGTATGTGAAAAGAACACACATGAAATGACTCTGGTTGTTAGTAAAAAGAACACACATGCAATGACACTTGTGGATCCATGTGTGGTTTCTGAAGAAAACACACATGCAATGACTCTGGTTGTTGTTAGTAAAAAGAGCACACATGCAATGACACTGGTGGATCCATAGGTGGACTGTGAAAATAATACACATGCAATGACTCGGGTGGATCCATATGTGGTATGTGAAAAGAACACACATTTCAATGACTATGGATGTTTTTAGTAAAAAGAACACACATGCAATGACACTTGTGAATCCATGTGTGGTCTATGAAGAGAACACACATCTCACTGACTCTGGTTGTTTTTAGTAAAAATAACACACATGCAATAACACTGGTGGATCCATGTGTGGTCTCTAAAGATAAACACATGCAATGACTCTGGTTGTTGTTAGTAAAAAGAGCACACATGCAATGACACTGGTGGATCCATAGGTGGATTGTGAAAAGAACACACATGCAATGACTCTGGTGGATCCATATGTGGTATGTGAAAAGAACACACATTTCAATGACTCTGGTTGTTGTTAGTAAAAAGAACACACGTACAATGACACTGGTGGATCCATGTGTGGTCTCTGAAGAGAACACACATTTCAATGACTCTGGTGGATCCATATGTGGTATGTGAAACGAGCACACATGAAATGACTCTGGTTGTTGTTAGTAAAAAGAACACACATGCAGTGACACTGGTGGATCCATGTGTGGTCTCTGAACAGAAGACACACTTCAATGACTCTGGTTGTTTTTAGTAAAAAAGAGTACACATGCAATGACACTGGTGGATCCATAGGTGGATTGTGAAAAGAACACACATGCAATGACACTGGTGGATCCATATGTGGTATGTGAAAAGAACACACATTTCAATGACTCTGGTTGTTGTTAGTAAAAAGAAAACACATGCAATGACACTGGTGGATCCATGTGTGGTATCTGAAGAGAACACACATGCAATGACTCTAGTGATTTTTTGTAAAAAGAGCACACATGCAATGACACTAGTGGATCCATAGGTGGATTGTGCAAACAACACACATGCAATGACACTGGTGGATCCATATGTGGTATGTGAAAAGAACACACATCCAATGACTCTGGTTGTTGTTAGTAAAAAGAGCACACATGCAATGACACTGGTGGATCCATAGGTGGATTGTGAAAAGAACACACATGCAATGACTCGGGTGGATCCATATGTGGTACGTGAAAAGAACACACATTTCAATGACTCTGGATGTTTTTAGTAAAAAGAACACACATGCAATGACACTGGTGGATCCATGTGTGGTCTCTGAAGAGAACACACATCTCACTGACTCTGGTTGTTGTTAGTAAAAATAACACACATGCAATGACATTGGTGGATCCATGTGTGGTCTCTAAAGATAAACACATGCAATGACTCTGGTTGTTGTTAGTAAAAAGAGCACACATGCAATGACACTAGTGGATCCATACGTGGATGGTGAAAAGAACACACATGCAATGACTCTGGTGGATCCATATGTGCTATGTGAAAAGAACACACATTTCAATGACTCTGGTTGTTGTTAGTAAAAAGAGCACACATGCAATGACACTAGTGGATCCATGTGTGGTCTCTGAAGAGAACACACATTTCAATGACTCTGGTTGTTGTTAGTAAAAAGAGCACACATGCAATGACACTTGTGGATCCATAGGTGGATTGTGAAAAGAACACACATGAAATCAGTGCAGTTGTTAGTAAAAAGAACACACATTTCAATGACACTGGTGGATGCATATGTGGTATGTGAAAATAACACACATGCAATGACTCTGGTTGTTGTTAGTAAAAAGAACACACGTACAATGACACTAGTGGATCCATGTGTGGTCTCTGAAGAGAACACACATTTCAATGACTCTGGTGGATCCATATGTGGTATGTGAAACGAGCACACATGAAATGACTCTGGTTGTTGTTAGTAAAAAGAAGCCACTTGCAGTGACACTGGTGGATCCATGTGTGGTCTCTGAACAGAAGACACATTTCAATGACTCTGGTTGTTTTTAGTAAAAAAGAGTACACATGCAATGACACTGGTGGATCCATAGGTGGATTGTGAAAATAACACACATGCAATGACACTGGTGGATCCATATGTGTTATGTGAAAAGAACACACATTTCAATGACTCTGGTTGTTTTAGTAAAAAGAAAACACATGCAATGACACTAGTGGATCCATGTGTGGTCTCTGAAGAGAACACACATGCAATGACTCTAGTTATTTTTAGTAAAAAGAGCACACATGCAATCACACTAGTGGATCCATAGGTCGATTGTGCAAAGAACACACATGCAATGACACTGGTGGATCCATATGTGGTATGTGAAAAGAACACACATGCAATGACTCTGGTTGTTGTTAGTAAAAAGAGCACACATGCAATGACACTGGTGGATTCGTAGGTGGATTGTGAAAAGAACACACATGCAATGACTCGGGTGGATCCATATGTGGTGTGTGAAAAGAACATACATTTCAATGACTCTGGATGGTTTTAGTAAAAAGAACACACATGCAATGACACTGGTGGAACCATGTGTGGTCTCTGAAGAGAACACACATCTCACTGACTCTGGTTGTTGTTAGTAAAAATAACACACATGCAATGACACTAGTGGATCCATGTGTGGTCTCTAAAGATAAACACATGCAATGACTCTGGTTGTTGTTAGTAAAAACAGCACACATGCAATGACACTAGTGGATCCATAGGTGGATTGTGAAAATAACACACATGCAATGACTCTGGTGGATCCATATGTGGTATGTGAATAGAACACACATTTCAATGACTCTGGTTGTTGTTAGTAAAAAGAGCACACATGCAATGACACTAGTGGATCCATGTGTGGTCTCTGAAGAGAACACACATTTCAATGACTCTGGTTGTTGTTAGTAAAAAGAGCACACATGCAATGACACTTGTGGATCCATAGGTGGATTGTGAAAAGAACACACATGAAATCAGTGCAGTTGTTAGTAAAAAGAACACACATTTCAATGACACTGGTGGATGCATATGTGGTATGTGAAAATAACACACATGCAATGACTCTGGTTGTTGTTAGTAAAAAGAACACACGTACAATGACACTAGTGGATCCATGTGTGGTCTCTGAAGAGAACACACATTTCAATGACTCTGGTGGATCCATATGTGGTATGTGAAACGAGCACACATGAAATGACTCTGGTTGTTGTTAGTAAAAAGAAGCCACTTGCAGTGACACTGGTGGATCCATGTGTGGTCTCTGAACAGAAGACACATTTCAATGACTCTGGTTGTTTTTAGTAAAAAAGAGTACACATGCAATGACACTGGTGGATCCATAGGTGGATTGTGAAAATAACACACATGCAATGACACTGGTGGATCCATATGTGTTATGTGAAAAGAACACACATTTCAATGACTCTGGTTGTTTTAGTAAAAAGAAAACACATGCAATGACACTAGTGGATCCATGTGTGGTCTCTGAAGAGAACACACATGCAATGACTCTAGTTATTTTTAGTAAAAAGAGCACACATGCAATCACACTAGTGGATCCATAGGTCGATTGTGCAAAGAACACACATGCAATGACACTGGTGGATCCATATGTGGTATGTGAAAAGAACACACATGCAATGACTCTGGTTGTTGTTAGTAAAAAGAGCACACATGCAATGACACTGGTGGATTCGTAGGTGGATTGTGAAAAGAACACACATGCAATGACTCGGGTGGATCCATATGTGGTGTGTGAAAAGAACATACATTTCAATGACTCTGGATGGTTTTAGTAAAAAGAACACACATGCAATGACACTGGTGGAACCATGTGTGGTCTCTGAAGAGAACACACATCTCACTGACTCTGGTTGTTGTTAGTAAAAATAACACACATGCAATGACACTAGTGGATCCATGTGTGGTCTCTAAAGATAAACACATGCAATGACTCTGGTTGTTGTTAGTAAAAACAGCACACATGCAATGACACTAGTGGATCCATAGGTGGATTGTGAAAATAACACACATGCAATGACTCTGGTGGATCCATATGTGGTATGTGAATAGAACACACATTTCAATGACTCTGGTTGTTGTTAGTAAAAAGAGCACACATGCAATGACACTCGTGGATCCATGTGTGGTCTCTGAAGAGAACACACATTTCAATGACTCTGGTTGTTGTTAGTAAAATGAGCACACATGCAATGACACTTGTGGATCCATAGGTGGATTGTGAAAAGAACACACATGAAAAGACTCCAGTTGTTAGTAAAAAGAACACACATTTCAATGACACTGGTGGATCCATATGTGGTATGTGAAAATAACACACATGCAATGACTCTGGTTGTTGTTAGTAAAAAGAGCACACCTGCAATGACACTGGTGGATCCATAGGTGGATTGTGCAAAGAACACACATGCAATGACTCTGGTGGATCCATATGTGGTATCTGAAAAGAACACACATTTCAATGACTCTAGATGTTTTTAGTAAAAAGAACACACATGCAATGACATTGGTGGATCCATGTGTGGTCTCTAAAGAGAACACACGTGCAATGACTATGGTTGTTGTTAGTAAAAGGAGCATACATGCAATGACACTGGTCGATCCATAGGTGGATTGTGAAAAGAACACACATGCAATGACTCTGGTGGATCCATATGTGGTATGTGAAAAGAACACACATTTCAATGACTCTGGTTGTTGTTAGTAAAAAGAGCACACATGCAATGACACTCGTGGATCCATGTGTGGTCTCTGAAGAGAACGCACATTTCAATGACTCTGGTTGTTGTTAGTAAAATGAGCACACATGCAATGACACTTGTGGATCCATAGGTGGATTGTGAAAAGAACACACATGAAAAGACTCCAGTTGTTAGTAAAAAGAACACACATTTCAATGACACTGGTGGATCCATATGTGGTATGTGAAAATAACACACATGCAATGACTCTGGTTGTTGTTAGTAAAAAGAACACACGTGCAATGACACTGGTGGATCCATGTGTGGTCTCTGAAGAGAACACACATTTCAATGACTCTGGTGGATCCATATGTGGTATGTGAAATGAACACACATGAAATGACTCTGGTTGTTCTTAGTAAAAAGAACACACATGAAGTGACACTGGTGGATCCATGTGTGGTCTTTGAACAGAAGACACATTTCAATGACTCTGGTTGTTGTTAGTAAAAAAGAGTATACATGCAATGACACTGGTTGATCCATAGGTGGATTGTGAAAAGAACACACATGCAATGACACTGGTGGATCCATATGTGGTATGTGAAAAGAACACATATTTCAGTGACTCTGGTTGTTGTTAGTAAAAAGAACACACATGCAATGACACTGGTGGATCCATGTGTGGTCTCTGAAGAGAACACACATGCAATGACTCTGGTTGTTGTTAGTAAAAAGAGCACAGATGCAATGACACTGGTGGATCCATAGGTGGATTGTGAAAAGAACACACATGCAATGACACTGGTGGATCCATATGTGGTATGTGAAAAGAACACACATGCAATGACACTGGTGGATCCATATGTGGTATGTGAAAAGAACACTCATGAAATGACTCCAGTTGTTGTTAGTAAAAAGAACACACATGCAATGACACTGGTGGATCTATATGTTGTCTGATAATAACACACATGCAATGACTCTGGTTGTTTTTAGTAAAAAGAACACACATGCAATGACATTGGTTTATCCATGTGTGGTCTCTGAAGATAACACACATTTCAATGACTCTGGTTGTTGTTAGTAAAAAGAACACACAAGCAATGACACTGGTGGATCCACTTGTGGTCTCTAAAGAGAACACACATGCAATGACTCTGGTTGTTGTTAGTAAAAAAGAGCACACATGCAATGACACTTGTGGGTCCATAGGTGGATTGTGAAAAGAACACACATGCAATGACTCTGGTGGATCCTTATGTGGTATATGGAAAGAACACACATTTCAATGACTCTGGTTGTTGTTAGTAAAAAGAGCACACATGTAATGACATTGGTGGATCCATGTGTGGTCTCTGAAGAGAACACACATTTCAATGACTCTGGTGGATCCATATGTGGTATGTGAAAAGAACACCCATGAAATGACTCTGGTTGTTGTTAGTAAAAAGAACACACATGCAATGACACTCGTGGATCCATGTGTGGTCTCTGAAGAGAACACACATGCAATGACTCTGGTTGTTGTTAGTAAAAAGAGCACACCTGCAATGACACTGGTGGATCCATAGGTGGATTGTGCAAAGAACACACATGCAATGACTCTGGTGGATCCATATGTGGTATCTGAAAAGAACACACATTTCAATGACTCTAGATGTTTTTAGTAAAAAGAACACACATGCAATGACATTGGTGGATCCATGTGTGGTCTCTAAAGAGAACACACGTGCAATGACTATGGTTGTTGTTAGTAAAAGGAGCATACATGCAATGACACTGGTCGATCCATAGGTGGATTGTGAAAAGAACACACATGCAATGACTCTAGTTATTTTTAGTAAAAAGAGCACACATGCAATGACACTAGTGGATCCATAGGTGGATTGTGGAAAGAACACACATGCAATGACACTGGTGGATCCGTAGGTGGATTGTGAAAAGAACACACATGCAATGACTCGGGTGGATCCATATGTGGTATGTGAAAAGCACACACATTTCAATGACTCTGGATGTTTTTAGTAAAAAGAACACACATGCAATGACACTGGTGGATCCATGTGTGGTCTCTGAAGAGAACACACATCTCACTGACTCTGGTTGTTGTTAGTAAAAATAACACACATGCAATGACACTAGTGGATCCATGTGTGGTATCTAAAGATAAACACATGCAATGACTCTGGTTGTTGTTAGTAAAAACAGCACACATGCAATGACACTGGTGGATCCATAGGTGGATTTTGAAAAGAACACACATGCAATGACTCTGGTGGATCCATATGTGGTATGTGAAAAGAACACACATTTCAATGACTCTGGTTGTTGTTAGTAAAAAGAGCACACATGCAATGACACTAGTGGATCCATGTGTGGTCTCTGAAGAGAACACACATTTCAATGACTCTGGTTGTTGTTAGTAAAATGAGCACACATGCAATGACACTTGTGGATCATAGGTGGATTGTGAAAAGAACACACATGAAATGACTCCAGTTGTTAGTAAAAAGAACACACATTTCAATGACACTGGTGGATCCATATGTGGTATGTGAAAATAACACACATGCAATGACACTAGTGGATCCATGTGTGGTCTCTGGAGAGAACACACATTTCAATGACTCTGGTTGTTGTTAGTAAAATGAGCCCACATGCAATGACACTTGTGGATCCATAGGTGGATTGTGAAAAGAACACACATGAAATGACTCCAGTTGTTAGTAAAAAGAACACACATTTCAATGACACTGGTGGATACATATGTGGTATGTGAAAATAACACACATGCAATGACTCTGGTTGTTGTTAGTAAAAAGAACACACGTGCAATGACACTAGTGGATCCATGTGTGGTCTTTGAAGAGAACACACATTTCAATGACTCTGGTGGATCCATATGTGGTATGTGAAACGAACACACATGAAATGACTCTGGTTGTTGTTAGTAAAAAGAACACACATGCAGTGACACTGGTGGATCCATGTGTGGTCTCTGAACAGAAGACACATTTCAATGACTCTGGTTGTTGTTAGTAAAAAAGAGTACACATGCAATGACACTGGTGGATCCATAGGTGGATTGTGAAAAGAACACACATGCAATGACACTGGTGGATCCATATGTGGTATGTTAAAAGAACACACATTTCAATGACTCTGGTTGTTGTTAGTAAAAAGAACACACATGCAATGACACTGGTGGATCCATGTGTGGTCTCTGAAGAGAACACACATCTCACTGACTCTGGTTGTTGTTAGTAAAAATAACACACATGCAATGACATTGGTGGATCCATGTGTGGTCTCTAAAGATAAACACATGCAATGACTCTGGTTGTTGTTAGTAAAAAGAGCACACATGCAATGACACTGGTGGGTCCATAGCTGGATTGTGAAAAGAACACACATGCAATGACTCTGGTTGATCCATATGTGGTATGTGAAAAGAACACACATTTCAATGACTCTGGTTGTTGTTAGTAAAAAGAGCACACATGCAATGACACTAGTGGATCCATGTGTGGTCTTTGAAGAGAACACACATTTCAATGACTCTGGTTGTTGTTAGTAAAAAGAGCACACATGCAATGACACTTGTGGATCCATAGGTGGATTGTGAAAAGAACACACATGAAATGACTCCAGTTGTTAGTAAAAAGAACACACATTTCAATGAAACTTGTGGATCCATATGTGGTATGTGAAAATAACACACATGCAATGACTCTGGTTGTTGTTAGTAAAAAGAACACACGTACAATGACACTGGTGGATCCATGTGTGGTCTTTGAAGAGAACACACATTTCAATGACTCTGGTGGATCCATATGTGGTATGTGAAACGAGCACACATGAAATGACTCTGGTTGTTGTTAGTAAAAAGAACACACATGCAGTGACACTGGTGGATCCATGTGTGGTCTCTGAACAGAAGACACATTTCAATGACTCTGGTTGTTTTTAGTAAAAAAGAGTACACATGCAATGACACTGGTGGATCCATAGGTGGATTGTGAAAAGAACACACATGCAATGACACTGGTGGATCCATATGTGGTATGTGAAAAGAACACACATTTCAATGACTCTGGTTGTTGTTAGTAAAAAGAAAACACATGCAATGACACTGGTGGATCCATGTGTGGTCTCTGAAGGGAACACACATGCAATGACTCTAGTTATTTTTAGTAAAAAGAGCACACATGCAATGACACTAGTGGATCCATAGGTGGATTGTGCAAAGAACACACATGCAATGACACTGGTGGATCCATATGTGGTATGTGAAAAGAACACACATGCAATGACTCTGGTTGTTGTTAGTAAAAAGAGCACACATGCAATGACATTGGTGGATCCATAGGTGGATTGTGAAAAGAACACACATGCAATGACTCGGGTGGATCCATATGTGGTATGTGAAAAGAACACACATTTCAATGACTCTGGATGTTTTTAGTGAAAAGAACACACATGCAATGACACTGGTGGATCCATGTGTGGTATCTGAAGAGAACACACATCTCACTGACTTTGGTTGTTGTTAGTAAAAATAACACACATGCAATGACATTGGTGGATCCATGTGTGGTCTCTAAAAATAAACACATGCAATGACTCTGGTTGTTGTTAGTAAAAAGAGCACACATGCAATGACACTGGTGGATCCATAGGTGGATTGTGAAAAGAACACACATGCAATGACTCTGGTGGATCCATATGTGGTATGTGAAAAGAACACACATTTCAATGACTCTGGTTGTTGTTAGTAAAAAGAGCACACATGCAATGACACTAGTGGATCCATGTGTGGTCTTTGAAGAGAACACACATTTCAATGACTCTGGTTGTTGTTAGTAAAAAGAGCACACATGCAATGACACTTGTGGATCCATAGGTGGATTGTGAAAAGAACACACATGAAATGACTCCAGTTGTTAGTAAAAAGAACACACATTTCAATGAAACTTGTGGATCCATATGTGGTATGTGAAAATAACACACATGCAATGACTCTGGTTGTTGTTAGTAAAAAGAACACACGTACAATGACACTGGTGGATCCATGTGTGGTCTTTGAAGAGAACACACATTTCAATGACTCTGGTGGATCCATATGTGGTATGTGAAACGAGCACACATGAAATGACTCTGGTTGTTGTTAGTAAAAAGAACACACATGCAGTGACACTGGTGGATCCATGTGTGGTCTCTGAACAGAAGACACATTTCAATGACTCTGGTTGTTTTTAGTAAAAAAGAGTACACATGCAATGACACTGGTGGATCCATAGGTGGATTGTGAAAAGAACACACATGCAATGACACTGGTGGATCCATATGTGGTATGTGAAAAGAACACACATTTCAATGACTCTGGTTGTTGTTAGTAAAAAGAAAACACATGCAATGACACTGGTGGATCCATGTGTGGTCTCTGAAGGGAACACACATGCAATGACTCTAGTTATTTTTAGTAAAAACAGCACACATGCAATGACACTAGTGGATCCATAGGTGGATTGTGCAAAGAACACACATGCAATGACACTGGTGGATCCATATGTGGTATGTGAAAAGAACACACATGCAATGACTCTGGTTGTTGTTAGTAAAAAGAGCACACATGCAATGACACTAGTGGATACATAGGTGGATTGTGAAAAGAACACACATGCAATGACTCGGGTGGATCCATATGTGGTATGTGAAAAGAACACACATTTCAATGACTCTGGATGTTTTTAGTGAAAAGAACACACATGCAATGACACTGGTGGATCCATGTGTGGTCTCTGAAGAGAACACGAGTCTCACTGACTCTGGTTGTTGTTAGTAAAAATAACACACATGCAATGAAATTGGTGGATCCATGTGTGGTCTCTAGAAATAAACACATGCAATGACTCTGGTTGTTGTTAGTAAAAAGAGCACACATGCAATGGCACTGGTAGATCCATAGGTGGATTGTGAAAAGAACACACATGCAATGACTCTGCTGGATCCATATGTGGTATGTGAAAAGAACACACATTTCAATGACTCTGGTTGTTGTTAGTAAAAAGAGCACACATGCAATGACACTAGTGGATCCATGTGTGGTCTCTGAAGAGAACACACATTTCAATGACTCTGGTTGTTGTTAGTAAAAAGAGCACACATGCAATGACACTTGTGGATCCATAGGTGGATTGTGAAAAGAACACACATGAAATGACTCTAGTTGTTAGTAAAAAGAACACACATTTCAATGACACTGGTCGATCCATATGTGGTATGTGAAAATAACACACATGCAATGACTCTGGTTGTTGTTAGTAAAAAGAACACACATACAATGACACTGGTGGATCCATGTGTGGTCTCTGAAGAGAACACACATTTCAATGACTCTGGTGGATCCATATGTGGGATGTGAAACGAGCACACATGAAATGACTCTGGTTGTTGTTAGTAAAAAGAACACACATGCAGTGACACTGGTGGATCCATGTGTGGTCTCTGAACAGAAGACACATTTCAATGACTCTGGTTGTTTTTAGTAAAAAAGAGTACACATGCAATGACACTGGTGGATCCATAGGTGGATTGTGAAAAGAACACACATGCAATGACACTGCTGGATCCATATGTGGTATGTGAAAAGAACACACATTTCAATGACTTTGGTTGTTGTTAGTAAAAAGAAAACACATGCAATGACACTGGTGGATCCATGTGTGGTCTCTGAAGGGAACACACATGCAATGACTAGTTATTTTTAGTAAAAAGAGCACACATGCAATGACACTACTGGATCCATAGGTGGATTGTGCAAAGAACACACATGCAATGACACTGGTGGATCCATATGTGGTATGTGAAAAGAACACACATGCAATGACTCTGGTGGTTGGTAGTAAAAAGAGCACACATGCGATGACACTAGTGGATCCATAGGTGGATTGTGAAAAGAACACACATGCAATGACTCGGGTGGATCCATATGTGGTATGTGAAAAGAACACATATTTCAATGACTCTGGATGTTTTTAGTAAAAAGAACACACATGCAATGACACTGGTGGATCCATGTGTGGTCTCTAAAGAGAACACGAATCTCACTGACTCTGGTTGTTGTTAGTAAAAAGAACACACATGCAATGACATTGGTGGATCCATGTGTGGTCTCTAAAAATAAACACATGCAATGACTCTGGTTGTTGTTAGTAAAAAGAGCACACATGCAATGACACTGGTGGATCCATAGGTGGATTGTGAAAATAACACACATGCAATGACTCTGGTGGATCCATATGTGGTATGTGAAAAGAACACACATTTCAATGACTCTGGTTGTTGTTAGTAAAAAGAGCATACATGCAATGACACTAGTGGATCCATGTGTGGTCTCTGAAGAGAACACACATTTCAATGACTCTGGTTGTTGTTAGTAAAAAGAGCACACATGCAATGACACTTGTGGATCCATAGGTGGATTGTGAAAAGAACACACATGAAATGACTCCAGTTGTTAGTAAAAAGAACACACATTTCAATGACACTGGTGGATCCATATGTGGTATGTGAAAATACCACACATGCAATGACTCTAGTTGTTGTTAGTAAAAAGAACACACGTACAATGACACTGGTGGATCCATGTGTGGTCTCTGAAGAGAACACACATTTCAATGACTCTGGTGGATCCATATGTGGTATGTGAAACGACCACACATGAAATGACTCTGGTTGTTGTTAGTAAAAAGAACACACATGCAGTGACACTGGTGGATCCATGTGTGGTCTCTGAACAGAAGACACATTTCAATGACTCTGGTTGTTTTTAGTAAAAAAGAGTACACATGCAATGACACTGATGGATCCATATGTGGATTGTGAAAAGAACACACATGCAATGACACTGGTGGATCCATATGTGGTATGTGAAAAGAACACACATTTCAATGACTTTGGTTGTTGTTAGTAAAAAGAAAACACATGCAATGACAATGGTGGATCCATGTGTGGTCTCTGAAGGGACCACACATGCAATGACTCTAGTTATTTTTAGTAAAAAGAGCACACATGCAATGACACTAGTGGATCCATAGGTGGATTGTGCAAAGAACACACATGCAATGACACTGGTGGATCCATATGTGGTATGTGAAAAGAACACACATGCAATGACTCTGGTGGTTGGTAGTAAAAAGAGCACACATGCAATGACACTAGTGGAACCATAGGTGGATTGTGAAAAGAACACACATGCAATGACTCGGGTGGATCCATATGTGGTATGTGAAAAGAACACATATTTCAATGACTCTGGATGTTTTTAGTAAAAAGAACACACATGCAATGACACTGGTGGATCCATGTGTGGTCTCTAAAGAGAACACGAATCTCACTGACTCTGGTTGTTGTTAGTAAAAATAACACACATGCAATGACATTGGTGGATCCATGTGTGGTCTCTAAAAATAAACACATGCAATGACTCTGGTTGTTGTTAGTAAAAAGAGCACACATGCAATGACACTGGTGGATCCATAGGTGGATTGTGAAAAGAACACACATGCAATGACTCTGGTTGTTGTTAGTAAAAAGAACACACGTACAATGACACTGGTGGATCCATGTGTGGTCTTTGAAGAGAACACACATTTCAATGACTCTGGTGGATCCATATGTGGTATGTGAAACGAGCACACATGAAATGACTCTGGTTGTTGTTAGTAAAAAGAACACACATGCACTGACACTGGTGGATCAATGTGTGGTCTCTGAACAGAAGACACATTTCAATGACTCTGGTTGTTTTTAGTAAAAAGGAGTACACATGCAATGACACTGGTGGATCCATAGGTGGATTGTGAAAAGAACACACATGCAATGACACTGGTGGATCCATATGTGGTATGTGAAAAGAACACATATTTCAATGACTCTGGTTGTTGTTAGTAAAAAGAAAACACATGCAATGACACTGGTGGATCCATGTGTGGTCTCTGAAGGGAACACACATGCAATGACTCTAGTTATTTTTAGTAAAAAGAGCACACATGCAATGACACTAGTGGATCCATAGGTGGATTGTGCAAAGAACACACATGCAATGACACTGGTGGATCCATATGTGGTATGTGAAAAGAACACACATGCAATGACTCTGGTTGTTGTTAGTAAAAAGAGCACACATGCAATGACACTAGTGGATACATAGGTGGATTGTGAAAAGAACACACATGCAATGACTCGGGTGGATCCATATGTGGTATGTGAAAAGAACGCACATTTCAATGACTCTGGATGTTTTTAGTAAAAAGAACACACATGCAATGACACTGGTGGATCCATGTGTGGTCTCTGAAGAGAACACGAGTCTCACTGACTCTGGTTGTTGTTAGTAAAAATAACACACATGCAATGAAATTGGTGGATCCATGTGTGGTCTCTAGAAATAAACACATGCAATGACTCTGGTTGTTGTTAGTAAAAAGAGCACACATGCAATGGCACTGGTAGATCCATAGGTGGATTGTGAAAAGAACACACATGCAATGACTCTGCTGGATCCATATGTGGTATGTGAAAAGAACACACATTTCAATGACTCTGGTTGTTGTTAGTAAAAAGAGCACACATGCAATGACACTAGTGGATCCATGTGTGGTCTCTGAAGAGAACACACATTTCAATGACTCTGGTTGTTGTTAGTAAAAAGAGCACACATGCAATGACACTTGTGGATCCATAGGTGGATTGTGAAAAGAACACACATGAAATGACTCTAGTTGTTAGTAAAAAGAACACACATTTCAATGACACTGGTCGATCCATATGTGGTATGTGAAAATAACACACATGCAATGACTCTGGTTGTTGTTAGTAAAAAGAACACACGTACAATGACACTGGTGGATCCATGTGTGGTCTCTGAAGAGAACACACATTTCAATGACTCTGGTGGATCCATATGTGGGATGTGAAACGAGCACACATGAAATGACTCTGGTTGTTGTTAGTAAAAAGAACACACATGCAGTGACACTGGTGGATCCATGTGTGGTCTCTGAACAGAAGACACATTTCAATGACTCTGGTTGTTTTTAGTAAAAAGGAGTACACATGCAATGACACTGGTGGATCCATAGGTGGATTGTGAAAAGAACACACATGCAATGACACTGGTGGATCCATATGTGGTATGTGAAAAGAACACATATTTCAATGACTCTGGTTGTTGTTAGTAAAAAGAAAACACATGCAATGACACTGGTGGATCCATGTGTGGTCTCTGAAGGGAACACACATGCAATGACTCTAGTTATTTTTAGTAAAAAGAGCACACATGCAATGACACTAGTGGATCCATAGGTGGATTGTGCAAAGAACACACATGCAATGACACTGGTGGATCCATATGTGGTATGTGAAAAGAACACACATGCAATGACTCTGGTTGTTGTTAGTAAAAAGAGCACACATGCAATGACACTAGTGGATACATAGGTGGATTGTGAAAAGAACACACATGCAATGACTCGGGTGGATCCATATGTGGTATGTGAAAAGAACGCACATTTCAATGACTCTGGATGTTTTTAGTAAAAAGAACACACATGCAATGACACTGGTGGATCCATGTGTGGTCTCTGAAGAGAACACGAGTCTCACTGACTCTGGTTGTTGTTAGTAAAAATAACACACATGCAATGAAATTGGTGGATCCATGTGTGGTCTCTAGAAATAAACACATGCAATGACTCTGGTTGTTGTTAGTAAAAAGAGCACACATGCAATGGCACTGGTAGATCCATAGGTGGATTGTGAAAAGAACACACATGCAATGACTCTGATGGATCCATATGTGGTATGTGAAAAGAACACACATTTCAATGACTCTGGTTGTTGTTAGTAAAAAGAGCACACATGCAATGACACTAGTGGATCCATGTGTGGTCTCTGAAGAGAACACACATTTCAATGACTCTGGTTGTTGTTAGTAAAAAGAGCACACATGCAATGACACTTGTGGATCCATAGGTGGATTGTGAAAAGAACACACATGAAATGACTCTAGTTGTTAGTAAAAAGAACACACATTTCAATGACACTGGTCGATCCATATGTGGTATGTGAAAATAACACACATGCAATGACTCTGGTTGTTGTTAGTAAAAAGAACACACGTACAATGACACTAGTGGATCCATGTGTGGTCTCTGAAGAGAACACACATTTCAATGACTCTGGTGGATCCATATGTGGGATGTGAAACGAGCACACATGAAATGACTCTGGTTGTTGTTAGTAAAAAGAACACACATGCAGTGACACTGGTGGATCCATGTGTGGTCTCTGAACAGAAGACACATTTCAATGACTCTGGTTGTTTTTAGTAAAAAAGAGTACACATGCAATGACACTGGTGGATCCATAGGTGGATTGTGAAAAGAACACACATGCAATGACACTGCTGGATCCATATGTGGTATGTGAAAAGAACACACATTTCAATGACTTTGGTTGTTGTTAGTAAAAAGAAAACACATGCAATGACACTGGTGGATCCATGTGTGGTCTCTGAAGGGAACACACATGCAATGACTAGTTATTTTTAGTAAAAAGAGCACACATGCAATGACACTAGTGGATCCATAGGTGGATTGTGCAAAGAACACACATGCAATGACACTGGTGGATCCATATGTGGTATGTGAAAAGAACACACATGCAATGACTCTGGTGGTTGGTAGTAAAAAGAGCACACATGCGATGACACTAGTGGATCCATAGGTCGATTGTGAAAAGAACACACATGCAATGACTCGGGTGGATCCATATGTGGTATGTGAAAAGAACACATATTTCAATGACTCTGGATGTTTTTAGTAAAAAGAACACACATGCAATGACACTGGTGGATCCATGTGTGGTCTCTAAAGAGAACACGAATCTCACTGACTCTGGTTGTTGTTAGTAAAAAGAACACACATGCAATGACATTGGTGGATCCATGTGTGGTCTCTAAAAATAAACACATGCAATGACTCTGGTTGTTGTTAGTAAAAAGAGCACACATGCAATGACACTGGTGGATCCATAGGTGGATTGTGAAAATAACACACATGCAATGACTCTGGTGGATCCATATGTGGTATGTGAAAAGAACACACATTTCAATGACTCTGGTTGTTGTTAGTAAAAAGAGCATACATGCAATGACACTAGTGGATCCATGTGTGGTCTCTGAAGAGAACACACATTTCAATGACTCTGGTTGTTGTTAGTAAAAAGAGCACACATGCAATGACACTTGTGGATCCATAGGTGGATTGTGAAAAGAACACACATGAAATGACTCCAGTTGTTAGTAAAAAGAACATACATTTCAATGACACTGGTGGATCCATATGTGGTATGTGAAAATAACACACATGCAATGACTCTGGTTGTTGTTAGTAAAAAGAACACACGTACAATGACACTGGTGGATCCATGTGTGGTCTCTGAAGAGAACACACATTTCAATGACTCTGGTGGATCCATATGTGGTATGTGAAACGAGCACACATGAAATGACTCTGGTTGTTGTTAGTAAAAAGAACACACATGCAGTGACACTGGTGGATCCATGTGTGGTCTCTGAACAGAAGACACATTTCAATGACTCTGGTTGTTTTTAGTAAAAAAGAGTACACATGCAATGACACTGGTGGATCCATAGGTGGATTGTGAAAAGAACACACATGCAATGACACTGGTGGATCCATATGTGGTATGTGAAAAGAACACACATTTCAATGACTGTGGTTGTTGTTAGTAAAAAGAAAACACATGCAATGACACTGGTGGATCCATGTGTGGTCTCTAAAGGGAACACACATGCAATGACTCTAGTTATTTTTAGTAAAAAGAGCACACATGCAATGACACTAGTGGATCCATAGGTGGATTGTGCAAAGAAAACACATGCAATGACACTGGTGGATCCATATGTGGTATGTGAAAAGAACACACATGCAATGACTCTGGTGGTTGGTAGTAAAAAGAGCACACATGCAATGACACTAGTGGATCCATAGGTGGATTGTGAAAAGAACACACATGCAATGACTCGGGTGGATCCATATGTGGTATGTGAAAAGAACACATATTTCAATGACTCTGGATGTTTTTAGTAAAAAGAACACACATGCAATGACACTGGTGGATCCATGTGTGGTCTCTAAAGAGAACACGAATCTCACTGACTCTGGTTGTTGTTAGTAAAAAGAACACACATGCAATGAGATTGGTGGATCCATGTGTGGTCTCTAAAAATAAACACATGCAATGACTCTGGTTGTTGTTAGTAAAAAGAGCACACATGCAATGACACTGGTGGATCCATAGGTGGATTGTGAAAAGAACACACATGCAATGACTCTGGTGGATCCATATGTGGTATGTGAAAAGAACACACATTTCAATGACTCTGGTTGTTGTTAGTAAAAAGAGCATACATGCAATGACACTAGTGGATCCATGTGTGGTCTCTGAAGAGAACACACATTTCAATGACTCTGGTTGTTGTTAGTAAAAAGAGCACACATGCAATGACACTTGTGGATCCATAGGTGGATTGTGAAAAGAACACACATGAAATGACTCCAGTTGTTAGTAAAAAGAACACACATTTCAATGACACTGGTGGATCCATATGTGGTATGTGAAAATAACACACATGCAATGACTCTAGTTGTTGTTAGTAAAAAGAACACACGTACAATGACACTGGTGGATCCATGTGTGGTCTCTGAAGAGAACACACATTTCAATGACTCTGGTGGATCCATATGTGGTATGTGAAACGACCACACATGAAATGACTCTGGTTGTTGTTAGTAAAAAGAACACACATGCAGTGACACTGGTGGATCCATGTGTGGTCTCTGAACAGAAGACACATTTCAATGACTCTGGTTGTTTTTAGTAAAAAAGAGTACACATGCAATGACACTGATGGATCCATATGTGGATTGTGAAAAGAACACACATGCAATGACACTGGTGGATCCATATGTGGTATGTGAAAAGAACACACATTTCAATGACTTTGGTTGTTGTTAGTAAAAAGAAAACACATGCAATGACAATGGTGGATCCATGTGTGGTCTCTGAAGGGACCACACATGCAATGACTCTAGTTATTTTTAGTAAAAAGAGCACACATGCAATGACACTAGTGGATCCATAGGTGGATTGTGCAAAGAACACACATGCAATGACACTGGTGGATCCATATGTGGTATGTGAAAAGAACACACATGCAATGACTCTGGTGGTTGGTAGTAAAAAGAGCACACATGCAATGACACTAGTGGAACCATAGGTGGATTGTGAAAAGAACACACATGCAATGACTCGGGTGGATCCATATGTGGTATGTGAAAAGAACACATATTTCAATGACTCTGGATGTTTTTAGTAAAAAGAACACACATGCAATGACACTGGTGGATCCATGTGTGGTCTCTAAAGAGAACACGAATCTCACTGACTCTGGTTGTTGTTAGTAAAAAGAAAACACATGCAATGACATTGGTGGATCCATGTGTGGTCTCTAAAAATAAACACATGCAATGACTCTGGTTGTTGTTAGTAAAAAGAGCACACATGCAATGACACTGGTGGATCCATAGGTGGATTGTGAAAAGAACACACATGCAATGACTCTGGTGGATCCATATGTGGTATGTGAAAAGAACACACATTTCAATGACTCTGGTTGTTGTTAGTAAAAAGAGCATACATGCAATGACACTAGTGGATCCATGTGTGGTCTCTGAAGAGAACACACATTTCAATGACTCTGGTTGTTGTTAGTAAAAAGAGCACACATGCAATGACACTAGTGGATCCATAGGTGGATTGTGCAAAGAACACACATGCAATGACACTGGTGGATCCATATGTGGTATGTGAAAAGAACACACATGCAATGACTCTGGTGGTTGGTAGTAAAAAGAGCACACATGCAATGACACTAGTGGAACCATAGGTGGATTGTGAAAAGAACACACATGCAATGACTCGGGTGGATCCATATGTGGTATGTGAAAAGAACACATATTTCAATGACTCTGGATGTTTTTAGTAAAAAGAACACACATGCAATGACACTGGTGGATCCATGTGTGGTCTCTAAAGAGAACACGAATCTCACTGACTCTGGTTGTTGTTAGTAAAAAGAACACACATGCAATGACATTGGTGGATCCATGTGTGGTCTCTAAAAATAAACACATGCAATGACTCTGGTTGTTGTTAGTAAAAAGAGCACACATGCAATGACACTGGTGGATCCATAGGTGGATTTTGAAAAGAACACACATGCAATGACTCTGGTGGATCCATATGTGGTATGTGAAAAGAACACACATTTCAATGACTCTGGTTGTTGTTAGTAAAAAGAGCATACATGCAATGACACTAGTGGATCCATGTGTGGTCTCTGAAGAGAACACACATTTCAATGACTCTGGTTGTTGTTAGTAAAAAAAGCACACATGCAATGACACTTGTGGATCCATAGGTGGATTGTGAAAAGAACACACATGAAATGACTCCAGTTGTTAGTAAAAAAAACACACATTTCAATGACACTGGTGGATCCATATGTGGTATGTGAAAATAACACACATGCAATGACTGTAGTTGTTGTTAGTAAAAAGAACACACGTACAATGACACTGGTGGATCCATGTGTGGTCTCTGAAGAGAACACACATTTCAATGACTCTGGTGGATCCATATGTGGTATGTGAAACGAGCACACATGAAATGACTCTGGTTGTTGTTAGTAAAAAGAACACACATACAGTGACACTGGTGGATCCATGTGTGGTCTCTGAACAGAAGACACATTTCAATGACTCTGGTTGTTTTTAGTAAAAAAGAGTACACATGCAATGACACTGATGGATCCATATGTGGATTGTGAAAAGAACACACATGCAATGACACTGGTGGATCCATATGTGGTATGTGAAAAGAACACACATTTCAATGACTTTGGTTGTTGTTAGTAAAAAGAAAACACATGCAATGACACTGGTGGATCCATGTGTGGTCTCTGAAGGGAACACACATGCAATGACTCTAGTTATTTTTAGTAAAAAGAGCACACATGCAATGACACTAGTGGATCCATAGGTGGATTGTGCAAAGAACACACATGCAATGACACTGGTGGATCCATATGTGGTATGTGAAAAGAACACACATGCAATGATTCTGGTGGTTGGTAGTAAAAAGAGCACACATGCAATGACACTAGTGGAACCATAGGTGGATTGTGAAAAGAACACACATGCAATGACTCGGGTGGATCCATATGTGGTATGTGAAAAGAACACATATTTCAATGACTCTGGATGTTTTTAGTAAAAAGAACACACAGGCAATGACACTGGTGGATCCATGTGTGGTCTCTAAAGAGAACACGAATCTCACTGACTCTGGTTGTTGTTAGTAAAAATAACACACATGCAATGACATTGGTGGATCCATGTGTGGTCTCTAAAAATAAACACATGCAATGACTCTGGTTGTTGTTAGTAAAAAGAGCACACATGCAATGACACTGGTGGATCCATAGGTGGATTGTGAAAAGAAGACACATGCAATGACTCTGGTGGATCCATATGTGGTATGTGAAAAGAACACACATTTCAATGACTCTGGTTGTTGTTAGTAAAAAGAGCATACATGCAATGACACTAGTGGATCCATGTGTGGTCTCTGAAGAGACCACACATTTCAATGACTCTGGTTGTTGTTAGTAAAAAGAGCACACATGCAATGACACTTGTGGATCCATAGGTGGATTGTGAAAAGAACACACATGAAATGACTCCAGTTGTTAGTAAAAAGAACACACATTTCAATGACACTGGTGGATCCATATGTGGTATGTGAAAATAACACACATGCAATGACTCTGGTTGTTGTTAGTAAAAAGAACACACGTACAATGACACTGGTGGATCCATGTGTGGTCTCTGAAGAGAACACACATTTTAATGACTCTGGTGGATCCATATGTGGTATGTGAAACGAGCACACATGAAATGACTCTGGTTGTTGTTAGTAAAAAGAACACACATGCAGTGACACTGGTGGATCCATGTGTGGTCTCTAAACAGAAGACACATTTCAATGACTCTGGTTGTTTTTAGTAAAAAAGAGTACACATGCAATGACACTGGTGGATCCATAGGTGGATTGTGAAAAGAACACACATGCAATGACACTGGTGGATCCATATGTGGTATGTGAAAAGAACACACATTTCAATGACTCTGGTTGTTGTTAGTAAAAAGAAAACACATGCAATGACACTGGTGGATCCATGTGTGGTCTCTGAAGAGAACACACATCTCACTGACTCTGGTTGTTGTTAGTAAAAATAACACACATGCAATGACATTGGTGGATCCATGTGTGGTCTCTAAAAATAAACACATGCAATGACTCTGGTTGTTGTTAGTAAAAAGAGCACACATGCAATGACACTGGTGGATCCATAGGTGGATTGTGAAAAGAAGACACATGCACTGACTCTGGTGGATCCATATGTGGTATGTGAAAAGAACATACATTTCAATGACTCTGGTTGTTGTTAGTAAAAAGAGCACACATGCAATGACACTATCTCTGAAGAGAACACACATTTCAATGACTCTGGTTGTTGTTAGTAAAAAGAGCACACATGCAATGACACTTGTGGATCCATAGGTGGATTGTGAAAAGAACACACATGAAATGACTCCAGTTGTTAGTAAAAAGAACACACATTTCAATGACATTGGTGGATCCATATGTGGTATGTGAAAATAACACACATCCAATGACTCTGGTGTTTGTTAGTAAAAAGAACACACGTACAATGACACTGGTGGATCCATGTGTGGTCTCTGAACAGAACACACATTTCAATGACTCTGGTGGATCCATATGTGGTATGTGAAACGAGCACACATGAAATGACTCTGGTTGTTGTTAGTAAAAAGAACACACATGCAGTGACACTGGTGGATCCATGTGTGGTCTCTGAATAGAAGACACATTTCAATGACTCTGGTTGTTTTTAGTAAAAAAGAGTACACATGCAATGACTCTGGTGGATCCATAGGTGGATTGTGAAAAGAACACACATGCAATGACACTGGTGGATCAATATGTGGTATGTGAAAAGAACACACATTTCAATGACTCTGGTTGTTGTTAGTAAAAAGAAAACACATGCAATGGCACTGGTGGATCCATGTGTGGTCTCTGAAGAGAACACACATGCAATGACTCTAGTTATTTTTAGTAAAAAGAGCACACATGCAATGACACTAGTGGATCCATAGGTGGATTGTGCAAAGAACACACATGCAATGACACTGGTGGATCCATATGTGGTATGTGAAAAGAACACACATGCAATGACTCTGGTGGTTGGTAGTAAAAAGAGCACACATGCAATGACACTAGTGGAACCATAGGTGGATTGTGAAAAGAACACACATGCAATGACTCGGGTGGATCCATATGTGGTATGTGAAAAGAACACATATTTCAATGACTCTGGATGTTTTTAGTAAAAAGAACACACATGCAATGACACTGGTGGATCCATGTGTGGTCTCTAAAGAGAACACGAATCTCACTGACTCTGGTTGTTGTTAGTAAAAAGAACACACATGCAATGAGATTGGTGGATCCATGTGTGGTCTCTAAAAATAAACACATGCAATGACTCTGGTTGTTGTTAGTAAAAAGAGCACACATGCAATGACACTGGTGGATCCATAGGTGGATTGTGAAAAGAACACACATGCAATGACTCTGGTGGATCCATATGTGGTATGTGAAAAGAACACACATTTCAATGACTCTGGTTGTTGTTAGTAAAAAGAGCATACATGCAATGACACTAGTGGATCCATGTGTGGTCTCTGAAGAGAACACACATTTCAATGACTCTGGTTGTTGTTAGTAAAAAGAGCACACATGCAATGACACTTGTGGATCCATAGGTGGATTGTGAAAAGAACACACATGAAATGACTCCAGTTGTTAGTAAAAAGAACACACATTTCAATGACGCTGGTGGATCCATATGTGGTATGTGAAAATAACACACATGCAATGACTCTAGTTGTTGTTAGTAAAAAGAACACACGTACAATGACACTGGTGGATCCATGTGTGGTCTCTGAAGAGAACACACATTTCAATGACTCTGGTGGATCCATATGTGGTATGTGAAACGAGCACACATGAAATGACTCTGGTTGTTGTTAGTAAAAAGAACACACATGCAGTGACACTGGTGGATCCATGTGTGGTCTCTAAACAGAAGACACATTTCAATGACTCTGGTTGTTTTTAGTAAAAAAGAGTACACATGCAATGACACTGGTGGATCCATAGGTGGATTGTGAAAAGAACACACATGCAATGACACTGGTGGATCCATATGTGGTATGTGAAAAGAACACACATTTCAATGACTCTGGTTGTTGTTAGTAAAAAGAAAACACATGCAATGACACTGGTGGATCCATGTGTGGTCTCTGAAGAGAACACACATCTCACTGACTCTGGTTGTTGTTAGTAAAAATAACACACATGCAATGACATTGGTGGATCCATGTGTGGTCTCTAAAAATAAACACATGCAATGACTCTGGTTGTTGTTAGTAAAAAGAGCACACATGCAATGACACTGGTGGATCCATAGGTGGATTGTGAAAAGAAGACACATGCACTGACTCTGGTGGATCCATATGTGGTATGTGAAAAGAACATACATTTCAATGACTCTGGTTGTTGTTAGTAAAAAGAGCACACATGCAATGACACTATCTCTGAAGAGAACACACATTTCAATGACTCTGGTTGTTGTTAGTAAAAAGAGCACACATGCAATGACACTTGTGGATCCATAGGTGGATTGTGAAAAGAACACACATGAAATGACTCCAGTTGTTAGTAAAAAGAACACACATTTCAATGACATTGGTGGATCCATATGTGGTATGTGAAAATAACACACATCCAATGACTCTGGTTGTTGTTAGTAAAAAGAACACACGTACAATGACACTGGTGGATCCATGTGTGGTCTCTGAACAGAACACACATTTCAATGACTCTGGTGGATCCATATGTGGTATGTGAAACGAGCACACATGAAATGACTCTGGTTGTTGTTAGTAAAAAGAACACACATGCAGTGACACTGGTGGATCCATGTGTGGTCTCTGAATAGAAGACACATTTCAATGACTCTGGTTGTTTTTAGTAAAAAAGAGTACACATGCAATGACTCTGGTGGATCCATAGGTGGATTGTGAAAAGAACACACATGCAATGACACTGGTGGATCAATATGTGGTATGTGAAAAGAACACACATTTCAATGACTCTGGTTGTTGTTAGTAAAAAGAAAACACATGCAATGGCACTGGTGGATCCATGTGTGGTCTCTGAAGAGAACACACATGCAATGACTCTAGTTATTTTTAGTAAAAAGAGCACACATGCAATGACACTAGTGGATCCATAGGTGGATTGTGCAAAGAACACACATGCAATGACACTGGTGGATCCATATGTGGTATGTGAAAAGAACACACATGCAATGACTCTGGTGGTTGGTAGTAAAAAGAGCACACATGCAATGACACTAGTGGAACCATAGGTGGATTGTGAAAAGAACACACATGCAATGACTCGGGTGGATCCATATGTGGTATGTGAAAAGAACACATATTTCAATGACTCTGGATGTTTTTAGTAAAAAGAACACACATGCAATGACACTGGTGGATCCATGTGTGGTCTCTAAAGAGAACACGAATCTCACTGACTCTGGTTGTTGTTAGTAAAAAGAACACACATGCAATGAGATTGGTGGATCCATGTGTGGTCTCTAAAAATAAACACATGCAATGACTCTGGTTGTTGTTAGTAAAAAGAGCACACATGCAATGACACTGGTGGATCCATAGGTGGATTGTGAAAAGAACACACATGCAATGACTCTGGTGGATCCATATGTGGTATGTGAAAAGAACACACATTTCAATGACTCTGGTTGTTGTTAGTAAAAAGAGCATACATGCAATGACACTAGTGGATCCATGTGTGGTCTCTGAAGAGAACACACATTTCAATGACTCTGGTTGTTGTTAGTAAAAAGAGCACACATGCAATGACACTTGTGGATCCATAGGTGGATTGTGAAAAGAACACACATGAAATGACTCCAGTTGTTAGTAAAAAGAACACACATTTCAATGACACTGGTGGATCCATATGTGGTATGTGAAAATAACACACATGCAATGACTCTAGTTGTTGTTAGTAAAAAGAACACACGTACAATGACACTGGTGGATCCATGTGTGGTCTCTGAAGAGAACACACATTTCAATGACTCTGGTGGATCCATATGTGGTATGTGAAACGACCACACATGAAATGACTCTGGTTGTTGTTAGTAAAAAGAACACACATGCAGTGACACTGGTGGATCCATGTGTGGTCTCTGAACAGAAGACACATTTCAATGACTCTGGTTGTTTTTAGTAAAAAAGAGTACACATGCAATGACACTGATGGATCCATATGTGGATTGTGAAAAGAACACACATGCAATGACACTGGTGGATCCATATGTGGTATGTGAAAAGAACACACATTTCAATGACTTTGGTTGTTGTTAGTAAAAAGAAAACACATGCAATGACACTGGTGGATCCATGTGTGGTCTCTGAAGGGAACACACATGCAATGACTCTAGTTATTTTTAGTAAAAAGAGCACACATGCAATGACACTAGTGGATCCATAGGTGGATTGTGCAAAGAACACACATGCAATGACACTGGTGGATCCATATGTGGTATGTGAAAAGAACACACATGCAATGACTCTGGTGGTTGGTAGTAAAAAGAGCACACATGCAATGACACTAGTGTAACCATAGGTGGATTGTGAAAAGAACACACATGCAATGACTCGGGTGGATCCATATGTGGTATGTGAAAAGAACACATATTTCAATGACTCTGGATGTTTTTAGTAAAAAGAACACACATGCAATGACACTGGTGGATCCATGTGTGGTCTCTAAAGAGAACACGAATCTCACTGACTCTGGTTGTTGTTAGTAAAAAGAACACACATGCAATGACATTGGTGGATCCATGTGTGGTCTCTAAAAATAAACACATGCAATGACTCTGGTTGTTGTTAGTAAAAAGAGCACACATGCAATGACACTTGTGGATCCATAGGTGGATTGTGAAAACAACACACATGCAATGACTCTGGTGGATCCATATGTGGTATGTGAAAAGAACACACATTTCAATGACTCTGGTTGTTGTTAGTAAAAAGAGCATACATGCAATGACACTAGTGGATCCATGTGTGGTCTCTGAAGAGAACACACATTTCAATGACTCTGGTTGTTGTTAGTAAAAAGAGCACACATGCAATGACACTTGTGGATCCATAGGTGGATTGTGAAAAGAACACACATGAAATGACTCCAGTTGTTAGTAAAAAGAACACACATTTCAATGACACTGGTGGATCCATATGTGGTATGTGAAAATAACACACATGCAATGACTCTGGTTGTTGTTAGTAAAAAGAACACACGTACAATGACACTGGTGGATCCATGTGTGGTCTCTGAAGAGAACACACATTTTAATGACTCTGGTGGATCCATATGTGGTATGTGAAACGAGCACACATGAAATGACTCTGGTTGTTGTTAGTAAAAAGAACACACATGCAGTGACACTGGTGGATCCATGTGTGGTCTCTAAACAGAAGACACATTTCAATGACTCTGGTTGTTTTTAGTAAAAAAGAGTACACATGCAATGACACTGGTGGATCCATAGGTGGATTGTGAAAAGAACACACATGCAATGACACTAGTGGATCCATATGTGGTATGTGAAAAGAACACACATTTCAATGACTCTGGTTGTTGTTAGTAAAAAGAAAACACATGCAATGACACTGGTGGATCCATGTGTGGTCTCTGAAGAGAACACACATCTCACTGACTCTGGTTGTTGTTAGTAAAAATAACACACATGCAATGACATTGGTGGATCCATGTGTGGTCTCTAAAAATAAACACATGCAATGACTCTGGTTGTTGTTAGTAAAAAGAGCACACATGCAATGACACTGGTGGATCCATAGGTGGATTGTGAAAAGAAGACACATGCAATGACTCTGGTGGATCCATATGTGGTATGTGAAAAGAACACACATTTCAATGACTCTGGTTGTTGTTAGTAAAAAGAGCACACATGCAATGACACTATCTCTGAAGAGAACACACATTTCAATGACTCTGGTTGTTGTTAGTAAAAAGAGCACACATGCAATGACACTTGTGGATCCATAGGTGGATTGTGAAAAGAACACACATGAAATGACTCCAGTTGTTAGTAAAAAGAACACACATTTCAATGACATTGGTGGATCCATATGTGGTATGTGAAAATAACACACATCCAATGACTCTGGTTGTTGTTAGTAAAAAGAACACACGTACAATGACACTGGTGGATCCATGTGTGGTCTCTGAAGAGAACACACATTTCAATGACTCTGGTGGATCCATATGTGGTATGTGAAACGAGCACACATGAAATGACTCTGGTTGTTGTTAGTAAAAAGAACACACATGCAGTGACACTGGTGGATCCATGTGTGGTCTCTGAATAGAAGACACATTTCAATGACTCTGGTTGTTTTTAGTAAAAAAGAGTACACATGCAATGACTCTGGTGGATCCATAGGTGGATTGTGAAAAGAACACACATGCAATGACACTGGTGGATCAATATGTGGTATGTGAAAAGAACACACGTTTCAATGACTCTGGTTGTTGTTAGTAAAAAGAAAACACATGCAATGGCACTGGTGGATCCATGTGTGGTCTCTGAAGAGAACACACATGCAATGACTCTAGTTATTTTTAGTAAAAAGAGCACACATGCAATGACACTAGTGGATCCATAGGTGGATTGTGCAAAGAACACACATGCAATGACACTGGTGGATCCATATGTGGTATGTGAAAAGAACACACATGCAATGACGCTGGTGGTTGGTAGTAAAAAGAGCACACATGCAATGACACTAGTGGAACCATAGGTGGATTGTGAAAAGAACACACATGCAATGACTCGGGTGGATCCATATGTGGTATGTGAAAAGAACACATATTTCAATGACTCTGGATGTTTTTAGTAAAAAGAACACACATGCAATGACACTGGTGGATCCATGTGTGGTCTCTAAAGAGAACACGAATCTCACTGACTCTGGTTGTTGTTAGTAAAAAGAACACACATGCAATGAGATTGGTGGATCCATGTGTGGTCTCTAAAAATAAACACATGCAATGACTCTGGTTGTTGTTAGTAAAAAGAGCACACATGCAATGACACTGGTGGATCCATAGGTGGATTGTGAAAAGAACACACATGCAATGACTCTGGTGGATCCATATGTGGTATGTGAAAAGAACACACATTTCAATGACTCTGGTTGTTGTTAGTAAAAAGAGCATACATGCAATGACACTAGTGGATCCATGTGTGGTCTCTGAAGAGAACACACATTTCAATGACTCTGGTTGTTGTTAGTAAAAAGAGCACACATGCAATGACACTTGTGGATCCATAGGTGGATTGTGAAAAGAACACACATGAAATGACTCCAGTTGTTAGTAAAAAGAACACACATTTCAATGACACTGGTGGATCCATATGTGGTATGTGAAAATAACACACATGCAATGACTCTAGTTGTTGTTAGTAAAAAGAACACACGTACAATGACACTGGTGGATCCATGTGTGGTCTCTGAAGAGAACACACATTTCAATGACTCTGGTGGATCCATATGTGGTATGTGAAACGACCACACATGAAATGACTCTGGTTGTTGTTAGTAAAAAGAACACACATGCAGTGACACTGGTGGATCCATGTGTGGTCTCTGAACAGAAGACACATTTCAATGACTCTGGTTGTTTTTAGTAAAAAAGAGTACACATGCAATGACACTGATGGATCCATATGTGGATTGTGAAAAGAACACACATGCAATGACACTGGTGGATCCATATGTGGTATGTGAAAAGAACACACATTTCAATGACTTTGGTTGTTGTTAGTAAAAAGAAAACACATGCAATGACACTGGTGGATCCATGTGTGGTCTCTGAAGGGAACACACATGCAATGACTCTAGTTATTTTTAGTAAAAAGAGCACACATGCAATGACACTAGTGGATCCATAGGTGGATTGTGCAAAGAACACACATGCAATGACACTGGTGGATCCATATGTGGTATGTGAAAAGAACACACATGCAATGACTCTGGTGGTTGGTAGTAAAAAGAGCACACATGCAATGACACTAGTGTAACCATAGGTGGATTGTGAAAAGAACACACATGCAATGACTCGGGTGGATCCATATGTGGTATGTGAAAAGAACACATATTTCAATGACTCTGGATGTTTTTAGTAAAAAGAACACACATGCAATGACACTGGTGGATCCATGTGTGGTCTCTAAAGAGAACACGAATCTCACTGACTCTGGTTGTTGTTAGTAAAAAGAACACACATGCAATGACATTGGTGGATCCATGTGTGGTCTCTAAAAATAAACACATGCAATGACTCTGGTTGTTGTTAGTAAAAAGAGCACACATGCAATGACACTGGTGGATCCATAGGTGGATTGTGAAAAGAACACACATGCAATGACTCTGGTGGATCCATATGTGGTATGTGAAAAGAACACACATTTCAATGACTCTGGTTGTTGTTAGTAAAAAGAGCATACATGCAATGACACTAGTGGATCCATGTGTGGTCTCTGAAGAGAACACACATTTCAATGACTCTGGTTGTTGTTAGTAAAAAGAGCACACATGCAATGACACTAGTGGATCCATAGGTGGATTGTGCAAAGAACACACATGCAATGACACTGGTGGATCCATATGTGGTATGTGAAAAGAACACACATGCAATGACTCTGGTGGTTGGTAGTAAAAAGAGCACACATGCAATGACACTAGTGGAACCATAGGTGGATTGTGAAAAGAACACACATGCAATGACTCGGGTGGATCCATATGTGGTATGTGAAAAGAACACATATTTCAATGACTCTGGATGTTTTTAGTAAAAAGAACACACATGCAATGACACTGGTGGATCCATGTGTGGTCTCTAAAGAGAACACGAATCTCACTGACTCTGGTTGTTGTTAGTAAAAAGAACACACATGCAATGACATTGGTGGATCCATGTGTGGTCTCTAAAAATAAACACATGCAATGACTCTGGTTGTTGTTAGTAAAAAGAGCACACATGCAATGACACTGGTGGATCCATAGGTGGATTTTGAAAAGAACACACATGCAATGACTCTGGTGGATCCATATGTGGTATGTGAAAAGAACACACATTTCAATGACTCTGGTTGTTGTTAGTAAAAAGAGCATACATGCAATGACACTAGTGGATCCATGTGTGGTCTCTGAAGAGAACACACATTTCAATGACTCTGGTTGTTGTTAGTAAAAAAAGCACACATGCAATGACACTTGTGGATCCATAGGTGGATTGTGAAAAGAACACACATGAAATGACTCCAGTTGTTAGTAAAAAGAACACACATTTCAATGACACTGGTGGATCCATATGTGGTATGTGAAAATAACACACATGCAATGACTCTAGTTGTTGTTAGTAAAAAGAACACACGTACAATGACACTGGTGGATCCATGTGTGGTCTCTGAAGAGAACACACATTTCAATGACTCTGGTGGATCCATATGTGGTATGTGAAACGAGCACACATGAAATGACTCTGGTTGTTGTTAGTAAAAAGAACACACATACAGTGACACTGGTGGATCCATGTGTGGTCTCTGAACAGAAGACACATTTCAATGACTCTGGTTGTTTTTAGTAAAAAAGAGTACACATGCAATGACACTGATGGATCCATATGTGGATTGTGAAAAGAACACACATGCAATGACACTGGTGGATCCATATGTGGTATGTGAAAAGAACACACATTTCAATGACTTTGGTTGTTGTTAGTAAAAAGAAAACACATGCAATGACACTGGTGGATCCATGTGTGGTCTCTGAAGGGAACACACATGCAATGACTCTAGTTATTTTTAGTAAAAAGAGCACACATGCAATGACACTAGTGGATCCATAGGTGGATTGTGCAAAGAACACACATGCAATGACACTGGTGGATCCATATGTGGTATGTGAAAAGAACACACATGCAATGATTCTGGTGGTTGGTAGTAAAAAGAGCACACATGCAATGACACTAGTGGAACCATAGGTGGATTGTGAAAAGAACACACATGCAATGACTCGGGTGGATCCATATGTGGTATGTGAAAAGAACACATATTTCAATGACTCTGGATGTTTTTAGTAAAAAGAACACACAGGCAATGACACTGGTGGATCCATGTGTGGTCTCTAAAGAGAACACGAATCTCACTGACTCTGGTTGTTGTTAGTAAAAAGAACACACATGCAATGACATTGGTGGATCCATGTGTGGTCTCTAAAAATAAACACATGCAATGACTCTGGTTGTTGTTAGTAAAAAGAGCACACATGCAATGACACTGGTGGATCCATAGGTGGATTGTGAAAAGAACACACATGCAATGACTCTGGTGGATCCATATGTGGTATGTGAAAAGAACACACATTTCAATGACTCTGGTTGTTGTTAGTAAAAAGAGCATACATGCAATGACACTAGTGGATCCATGTGTGGTCTCTGAAGAGAACACACATTTCAATGACTCTGGTTGTTGTTAGTAAAAAGAGCACACATGCAATGACACTAGTGGATCCATAGGTGGATTGTGCAAAGAACACACATGCAATGACACTGGTGGATCCATATGTGGTATGTGAAAAGAACACACATGCAATGACTCTGGTGGTTGGTAGTAAAAAGAGCACACATGCAATGACACTAGTGGAACCATAGGTGGATTGTGAAAAGAACACACATGCAATGACTCGGGTGGATCCATATGTGGTATGTGAAAAGAACACATATTTCAATGACTCTGGATGTTTTTAGTAAAAAGAACACACATGCAATGACACTGGTGGATCCATGTGTGGTCTCTAAAGAGAACACGAATCTCACTGACTCTGGTTGTTGTTAGTAAAAAGAACACACATGCAATGACATTGGTGGATCCATGTGTGGTCTCTAAAAATAAACACATGCAATGACTCTGGTTGTTGTTAGTAAAAAGAGCACACATGCAATGACACTGGTGGATCCATAGGTGGATTTTGAAAAGAACACACATGCAATGACTCTGGTGGATCCATATGTGGTATGTGAAAAGAACACACATTTCAATGACTCTGGTTGTTGTTAGTAAAAAGAGCATACATGCAATGACACTAGTGGATCCATGTGTGGTCTCTGAAGAGAACACACATTTCAATGACTCTGGTTGTTGTTAGTAAAAAAAGCACACATGCAATGACACTTGTGGATCCATAGGTGGATTGTGAAAAGAACACACATGAAATGACTCCAGTTGTTAGTAAAAAGAACACACATTTCAATGACACTGGTGGATCCATATGTGGTATGTGAAAATAACACACATGCAATGACTCTAGTTGTTGTTAGTAAAAAGAACACACGTACAATGACACTGGTGGATCCATGTGTGGTCTCTGAAGAGAACACACATTTCAATGACTCTGGTGGATCCATATGTGGTATGTGAAACGAGCACACATGAAATGACTCTGGTTGTTGTTAGTAAAAAGAACACACATACAGTGACACTGGTGGATCCATGTGTGGTCTCTGAACAGAAGACACATTTCAATGACTCTGGTTGTTTTTAGTAAAAAAGAGTACACATGCAATGACACTGATGGATCCATATGTGGATTGTGAAAAGAACACACATGCAATGACACTGGTGGATCCATATGTGGTATGTGAAAAGAACACACATTTCAATGACTTTGGTTGTTGTTAGTAAAAAGAAAACACATGCAATGACACTGGTGGATCCATGTGTGGTCTCTGAAGGGAACACACATGCAATGACTCTAGTTATTTTTAGTCAAAAGAGCACACATGCAATGACACTAGTGGATCCATAGGTGGATTGTGCAAAGAACACACATGCAATGACACTGGTGGATCCATATGTGGTATGTGAAAAGAACACACATGCAATGATTCTGGTGGTTGGTAGTAAAAAGAGCACACATGCAATGACACTAGTGGAACCATAGGTGGATTGTGAAAAGAACACACATGCAATGACTCGGGTGGATCCATATGTGGTATGTGAAAAGAACACATATTTCAATGACTCTGGATGTTTTTAGTAAAAAGAACACACAGGCAATGACACTGGTGGATCCATGTGTGGTCTCTAAAGAGAACACGAATCTCACTGACTCTGGTTGTTGTTAGTAAAAATAACACACATGCAATGACATTGGTGGATCCATGTGTGGTCTCTAAAAATAAACACATGCAATGACTCTGGTTGTTGTTAGTAAAAAGAGCACACATGCAATGACACTAGTGGATCCATAGGTGGATTGTGAAAAGAACACACATGCAATGACTCTGGTGGATCCATATGTGGTATGTGAAAAGAACACACATTTCAATGACTCTGGTTGTTGTTAGTAAAAAGAGCATACATGCAATGACACTAGTGGATCCATGTGTGGTCTCTGAAGAGAACACACATTTCAATGACTCTGGTTGTTGTTAGTAAAAAGAGCACACATGCAATGACACTTGTGGATCCATAGGTGGATTGTGAAAAGAACACACATGAAATGACTCCAGTTGTTAGTAAAAAGAACACACATTTCAATGACACTGGTGGATCCATATGTGGTATGTGAAAATAACACACATGCAATGACTCTGGTTGTTGTTAGTAAAAAGAACACACGTACAATGACACTGGTGGATCCATGTGTGGTCTCTGAAGAGAACACACATTTTAATGACTCTGGTGGATCCATATGTGGTATGTGAAACGAGCACACATGAAATGACTCTGGTTGTTGTTAGTAAAAAGAACACACATGCAGTGACACTGGTGGATCCATGTGTGGTCTCTAAACAGAAGACACATTTCAATGACTCTGGTTGTTTTTAGTAAAAAAGAGTACACATGCAATGACACTGGTGGATCCATAGGTGGATTGTGAAAAGAACACACATGCAATGACACTGGTGGATCCATATGTGGTATGTGAAAAGAACACACATTTCAATGACTCTGGTTGTTGTTAGTAAAAAGAAAACACATGCAATGACACTGGTGGATCCATGTGTGGTCTCTGAAGAGAACACACATCTCACTGACTCTGGTTGTTGTTAGTAAAAATAACACACATGCAATGACATTGGTGGATCCATGTGTGGTCTCTAAAAATAAACACATGCAATGACTCTGGTTGTTGTTAGTAAAAAGAGCACACATGCAATGACACTGGTGGATCCATAGGTGGATTGTGAAAAGAAGACACATGCAATGACTCTGGTGGATCCATATGTGGTATGTGAAAAGAACACACATTTCAATGACTCTGGTTGTTGTTAGTAAAAAGAGCACACATGCAATGACACTATCTCTGAAGAGAACACACATTTCAATGACTCTGGTTGTTGTTAGTAAAAAGAGCACACATGCAATGACACTTGTGGATCCATAGGTGGATTGTGAAAAGAACACACATGAAATGACTCCAGTAGTTAGTAAAAAGAACACACATTTCAATGACATTGGTGGATCCATATGTGGTATGTGAAAATAACACACATCCAATGACTCTGGTTGTTGTTAGTAAAAAGAACACACGTACAATGACACTGGTGGATCCATGTGTGGTCTCTGAAGAGAACACACATTTCAATGACTCTGGTGGATCCATATGTGGTATGTGAAACGAGCACACATGAAATGACTCTGGTTGTTGTTAGTAAAAAGAACACACATGCAGTGACACTGGTGGATCCATGTGTGGTCTCTGAATAGAAGACACATTTCAATGACTCTGGTTGTTTTTAGTAAAAAAGAGTACACATGCAATGACTCTGGTGGATCCATAGGTGGATTGTGAAAAGAACACACATGCAATGACACTGGTGGATCAATATGTGGTATGTGAAAAGAACACACATTTCAATGACTCTGGTTGTTGTTAGTAAAAAGAAAACACATGCAATGGCACTGGTGGATCCATGTGTGGTCTCTGAAGAGAACACACATGCAATGACTCTAGTTATTTTTAGTAAAAAGAGCACACATGCAATGACACTAGTGGATCCATAGGTGGATTGTGCAAAGAACACACATGCAATGACACTGGTGGATCCATATGTGGTATGTGAAAAGAACACACATGCAATGACTCTGGTTGTTGTTAGTAAAAAGAGCACACATGCAATGACACCGGTGGATCCGTAGGTGGATTGTGAAAAGAACACACATGCAATGACTCGGGTAGATCCATATGTGGTATGTGAAAAGAACACACATTTCAATGAATCTGGATGTTTTTAGTAAAAAGAACACACATGCAATGACACTGGTGGATCCATGTGTGGTCTCTGAAGAGAACACACATCTCACTGACTCTGGTTGTTGTTAGTAAAAATAACACACATGTAATGACACTAGTGGATCCATGTGTGGTCTCTAAAGATAAACACATGCAATGACTCTGGTTGTTGTTAGTAAAAACAGCAGACATGCAATGACACTAGTGGATCCATAGGTGGATTGTGAAAAGAACACACGTGCAATGACTCTGGTGGATCCATATGTGGTATGTGAAAAGAACACACATTTCAATGACTCTGGTTGTTGTTAGTAAAAAGAGCACACATGCAATGACACTAGTGGATCCATGTGTGGTCTCTCAAGAGAACACACATTTCAATGACTCTGGTTGTTGTTAGTAAAACGAGCACACATGCAATGACACTTGTGGATCCATAGGTGGATTGTGAAAAGAACACACATGAAATGACTCCAGTTGTTAGTAAAAAGAACACACATTTCAATGACACTGGTGGATCCATATGTGGTATGTGAAAATAACACACATGCAATGACTCTGGTTGTTGTTAGTAAAAAAGAACACACGTGCAATGACACTGGTGGATCCATGTGTGGTATCTGAAGAGAACACACATTTCAATGACTCTGGTGGATCCATATGTGGTATGTGAAACGAACACACATGAAATGACTCTGGTTGTTGTTAGTAAAAAGAACACACATGCAGTGACACTGGTGGATCCATGTGTGGTCTCTGAAGAGAACACACATGCAATGACTCTGGTTGTTGTTAATAAAAAGAGCACAGATGCAATGACACTGGTGGATCCATAGGTGGATTGTGAAAAGAACACACATGCAATGACACTGGTGGATCCATATGTGGTATGTGAAAAGACCACACATTTCAATGACTCTGGTTGTTGTTAGTAAAAAGAACACACATGCAATGACACTGGTGGATCCATAGGTGGATTGTGAAAAGAGCACACATGCAATGACACTGGTGGATACATATGTGGTATGTGAAAAGAACACACATGCAATGACTCTAGTTGTTGTTAGTAAAAAGAACGCACATGTAATGATACTGGTGGATCCATGTGTGGTCTCTGAAGATAACACACATTTCAATAACACTGGTGGATCCATATGTGGTATGTGAAAATAACACAAATGAAATGACTCCAGTTGTTGTTAGTAAAAAGCACACACATCCAATGATACTGGTGGATCCATAGGTGAATTGTGAAAAGAACACACATGCAATGACACTGGTGGATCCATATGTGGTATGTGAAAAGAACACTCGTGAAATGACTCCAGTTGTTGTTAGTAAAAAGAACACACATGCAATGACACTGGTGGATCTATATGTGGTATGTGAAAATAACACACATGCAATGACTCTGGTTGTTTTTAGTAAAAAGAACACACATGCAATGGCATTGGTGTATCCATGTGTGGTCTCTGAAGATAACACACATTTCAATGACTCTGGATGTTGTTAGTAAAAAGAACACACAAGCAATGACACTGGTGGATCCACGTGTGGTCTCTAAAGAGAACATACAAGCAATGACTCTGGTTCTTGTTAGTAAAAAAGAGCACACATGCAATGACACTTGTGGGTCCATAGGTGGATTGTGAAAAGAACACACATGCAATGACTCTGGTGGATACATATGTGGTATGTGAAAAGAACACACATTTCAATGACTCCGGTTGTTGTTAGTAAAAAGAGCACACATGTAATGACACTGGTGGATCCATGTGTGGTCTCTGAAGAGAACACACATTTCAATGACTCTGGTGGATCCATATGTGGTATGTGAAAAGAACACACATGCAATGACTCTAGTTGTTGTTAGTAAAAAGAGCACACATGCAATGACACTGGTGGATCCATAGGTGGATTGTGACAAAAACACACATGTAATGACACTGGTGGATCCATATGTGGTATGTGAAAAGAACACACATGCAATGACTCTGGTTGTTGTTAGTAAAAAGAACACACATGCAATGAAACTGGTGGATCCATGTGTGGTCTCTAAAGAGGACACACATTTTAATGACTCCGGTTGTTGTTAGTAAAAAGAGCACACATGCAATGACACTGGTAGATCCGTAGGTGCATTGTGAAAAGAACACACATACAATAACGCTGGTGGATCCATATGTGGTATGTGAAAAGAACACACATGCAATGACTCTGGTTGTTGTTAGTAAAAAGAACACACATGCATGACACTAGTGGATCCATGTGTGGTCTCTTAAGAGAACACACATTTTAATGACTCTGGTTGTTGTTAGTAAAAAGAGCACACACATGCAATGACACTGGTGGATCCATAGGTGGATTGTGAAAAGAACACACATGCAATAACACTGGTGGATCCATATGTGGTATGTGAAAAGAACACACATTTCAATGACTCTGGTTGTTGTTAGTAAAAAGAACACACATGCAATGACAATGGTGGATCCATGTGTGGTCTCTAAAGAGAACACACATGCAATGACTCTCGTTGTTGTTAGTAAAAAGAGCACACATGCAATGACACTAGTGGATCCATAGGTGGATTGTGAAAAGAACACTGATGCAATGACTCTGGTGGATCCATATGTGGTATGTGAAAAGAACACACATTTCAATGACTCTAGATGTTTTTAGTAAAAAGAACACACATGCAATGACACTGGTGGATCCATGTGTGGTCTCTAAAGAGAACACACGTGCAATGACTCTGGTTGTTAGTAAAAGGAGCATACATGCAATGACACTGGTCGATCCATAGGTGGATTGTGAAAAGAATACACATGCAATGACACTGGTGGATCCATATATGGTATGTGAAAAGAACACACATGCAATGACTCTGGTTGTTGTTAGTAAAAAGAGCACACATGCAATGACACTGGTGGGTCCATAGGTGGATTGTGAAAAGAACACACATGCAATGACTCTGGTGGATCCATATGTGGTATGTGAAAAGAACGCACATTTCAATGACTCTGGTTGTTGTTAGTAAAAAGAACACACATGCAATGACACTGGTGGGTCGATGTGTGGTCTCTAAAGAGAACACACATTTCAATGACACTAGTGGATCCATACGTGGTATGTGAAAAGAGATTTTCCCTCTCTCTTGGTCACAAATCTCACAAAAGCCCAAACATGTGGAGATCACAAGCATGTGCTCACTCTGGGTGCTATGCCCTGATTGGCTAACACAGATGTCACGGGGATCGTCTCCACCAACAGTTGATCCTATGTGATCCAACGGGCAGGATAACCCCTCCCTTCTCCACTTTTTTTATGCATTGTCAATCCGTGCCACCTCTCTATCCGTGCCACCGATACTTTACCTCCATAAACAAGTGAAAATCCATCTATCTAACTAAAATAAATGATCATATTTCAAAGAAGCCATCGTCTTCGTATTCCGGTTCGTCCTCGTCTTCGTCAACGCCATGGTCCCTACCATCGCCGCCATCGGTGATGTCCTCTGACGACTCGACACCTCCCCTTCCTCGAATAAGCGTGCTATCTCCTCGTCGGAGTCCTCCTCCTCCTCTTCGTAGTCCCATGGGTCCACATCACTCTCCTACACTTTTGCCTCCAACTGATCGATGAACGCCTTCTCTTTGGCCAAGTCGGACTCGTCCAAATAGCTATCTCCTCTCTTCTTCCTGGTCTTCTTCTCGTTCCTCTTCTTGTTAGTACTTGCTGGTGCAACACGCGCCCCCATCCTGGCTGCTGCTTTGCGCTCGTCTGATGCTGCAGGTACCCCACACTCCTCCTGTGCAGCCGGTACGAGCTTCGACATCACGGTGTCCTTGAGTGCTGATGTCGATGGATCCTGGCGCGGTCAGACACGACGTGCTGCCTCAGTAGGCGACTCGCGAGCATGAACGATGCAGCGAAGATCCGGGGACATAGGACGGTCAATGGACGGCTTGGACCTGCCATTGCCACGGCAAGGGGGCATCATGCTCAAGGTAGTTGCTTCGAATGGTTGATGGCGGGTACACAGAGTGGGGTGCCGATCTGATCAAGGACGAGCAACGGTTTCGTGCGTCGTGTCCACGCATGCATTTATCGATTACCAAAGGTGGTAAAGAAAGAAGTAATATCTCACGTATTGAACATAATTTGATCACAACAAAAGTGGCACAACGTATTCTAGACTCGTAAATATCCCGTGCGTGCCTGTCATTTGGAGTTCGAAGGAGTTCGACGTACCTACGTGATCGTGCAGCAGTTGCACGCGTCATTGCCCCATCAACACGTGACACGCGCATGCGGGATGTGCGCGCTGATTCCCGTGATGACCACCCGGCTCGCACTCCCCTTATTATATACTGGATTTTGGGTGGCGCCGAAGACCATTGAAGTGTCCATCGCAATAAAGACAAGTCCCATCGATTCCCTACCCCTGCCTCCCTAGCTTCTTTGAGAAGGTAGACCGTACACGGTGGTCTTGTATAATAGTACTAGTACTACTGGACCACGGCATGTACTCTTTGACTCTTCTCCCACACTAATCACTATCTCCTTCCTCCTGCCGCCGCCACACTCACCCTGTAAGACATGGCTCCACTGAGGAGGGGGAGAGGCCGGTCGATGATCCTCGTGGAGAAAAGGGAGAGAAATCGCCGCGAGGCACTTCTTGCTCTACCAGCCGCTCAAGCCCACCCTCTCATCGAGGCCCAATCTCCCCCGACAATGGCGCCGAATGTTCTAGCAGGAAAGAGCTCCTCCTGGTACGGTCTTCTTGTTCTACTCCTTCTCCATGTCCCTCTCCATCATGATCTTGATGGGTTCGTAGCATGGAAAAAAAAATTCTACCGCAAGAACGAACAAAACCCATATCTAATCTAGATAAAAGCCAAGATCTAATCTATTAGGCATGTGCAACGAGATAGATATAATTCGGTGTTATGGAGGAATACCCAATGGTTATTCGAAATAACCTACAAAGACATGCTCATCCGACTTTGGTTGTAAACATTTTACTTATGCCTAGCATACCAAAAATTTAAGAAAGCACAACCTAGGTTTTATCCCAAACCATGACTTATATGGTGTCATTTCAACGGATCACGATGGAGCTCTTTTCAATGTAAAAGCGGTAGTCACTAAAGCTTTAATCTTTAAAATATAATGGTAGTTTTATAAATGACACCTTTGATCTTATCATGTCAAACAAGGTTTCATTACATACCTTGAACACTCCATACTCCTATGGTGTTTTGGGAAATGCAAATCCATGGAACGATTCCTCAAATCTTAGGTGTTTTGCTAAATTTGTAACTCAAACATCTTTCTTTATGATCCAATCATAAACTTTTTATTTTCTTGTTACAATGATTTTCCACTTCATCTTGAAAGTCTTTGAACATTTTCAAATGTTTCATACTTCTTCCTTATTGAGTAAGTATATACTTATACTCACTCAAATCTTCGGAGAAAGCATATGAAGTTGAAATCCATCGCCCACGACTACACATAATGGACTATATACATTAATATGTACAAATTCCAATCATTTAGTCATCTGTTCCTCTTTTGGCCTACGAATGGAGTTTTAATTATCTCCAGGAAAGTATCACAAGCGTCATTTGATCAAAATCAAAGACTCCAAAAATCCATCAACATGGAGTTTCTTCATGTATCCCTTTCAATATAATTTAAACAGCGATGTCACTTTGCAAGTGATCTTTCAATTATTTGTCTTGTGACATTTTAGCATTAGTTTTATGGTCGTTATTTCTCCAACCAGACTTGTATATCATCCATCTATTATGGAATATGGTAATTATTTGAACAACCTTTTGTCGTCATAATACCTGATCAAAATAACAATTATTGAAACAAATCTTGAAGGCAAGCTTTGATGTTAACGAGCAACACAACAACCCTTTGTTTGTTTTCGATGAGCATCATAACATATTCTCTTGCTAGTTACTTAGGCCATTGCAGTTCATGAATTGTGTTGTCCTCTATGACACTTCATACCAACCAATTCGGTATCCAATACCGCATAACCACATTGTTTAACAACCAAGGAATACAGCCATAACATGTATCTTCTATATACCTAAGTTGGACATCTCCAATCTTTCCTTTTCTTCCAAATATTTTATAGATTCTCTTTCAACAATTCCTTTTCTTTTAAAAGAATCTATCAACATCAATAGTGGTGTCATTCACATGACACATAGTACAAAGTGTGTATAGTCAAATACTAATACCTTTGGACTTGCACTTTGAAGTGGATCACCTTCATCAAATGTTTGGCATTCTTTAAAAAATCCATTCTTTAGTAATATTTTAGTGTAGTAAACATTTTACTTACATCTTCTATTTATCCTTATCATGACAACTTTCATGATCAAGCTGCTATAGCTTATAAAGGTGAATTGCGAGTATAATGTTTCTTTTCCAAAACCTTTTGGAGGATTAGGACGACTAGCGTCTCGAACCTTCACAAATTCTCATCAAATATGAGGACATATACTCTATCATGTTGTAACCAACACATTGTTTTAGATATCGCAATACCTTTCACATATGATGGTTTCTGAAACATTGCTTTCAGCTCTTAGATAAACTTGATATTAAAAACAATCTTTTAAGTATCAAGAATCATGGAGGCAAACATGATACATTAGATACTAACACTGGAATTGTTACTCTCGATTTAATACTGTTTATTAAACTTCACAGAGTAAACGGAGTTTGCTGAAAGTTTGCAACAGGACTTTTAAACTTTAGATTGACACTCAAAACAATACGATACCAGTTTGTAAAGCAAATATCCAGAATTTCTATAGTTCTACTATCTCAACTATAACTAAGCGTAAGGTGGTGAACGGATGCCAATGACTACAACAAACTATGCAAATTCACTTTGATTGTGTTTATGATAAATTGAGTTTGACTAATCCAAATTACAAATGAACTCCCACTCAAAACAACATCCCTCGAGTTGTTTTAGTGATTACACGAATCAAATCCACTACACCAAGTCCGATCATCACGTGAGATGATGTAGCTTTAAAGGCGAACAATCAACATGTTCATCATATCATCCATATGACTCATGATTTACCTTTCGGTATTCCGTGTTCCGAGACCATGCCTGTACATGCTAGACTCGTCAAGTTTAACCTTAGTATCCGCATGTGCAAATCTGGCTTACACCCGTCGTATGCACACGTAGAATCTATCACACCCGATCATCACGAGATGCTTCGAAACGACGAGTCTTAGCAATGGTGCCTACTAAGGACGAACACTTTATTACTTGATATTTAGTGAGAGGGATCATCTTATAATGCTACCGTCGCGATCTAAGCAATACAAGATGCATAAAGGATTAACATCACAGGCAATTCATAATTAGTGTGATATGATATGGCCCTTTCTTCTTATGCCTTTGATCTCCATCTCCAAAGCACGGACATGATCTCCATCATCACCAGCATTGCGTCAAGGTCAGTGGCGCCGCTTCATGGTTGTCCATCATCACTAGCAACTATTACAACTACTTGGAATAAAGCTATTACAAGATGAATAGACACGCAGGTCTTAACAGAATTAAAGACAACCATTAGGCTCTTGCCGGTTGCCATATTACAACAAGGATCATTGCATACATCAAATATAATCACAATCACATGATGGCCATATCACATCACAAAACCCCTGCAAAAACAAGTTAGACGCCTCTAATTTTCTTTGCATGTTTTAGTGGTTTGGGGCTTTCGAATAAGAACGGATCTTACCTACGAAACTGAACCACAACGTTGATACAAGTGCTATCAAGTGCAAAGTGTAGATTGGATCTGTACTATGATGGGAGAGACAGACACCCGCAAAGCCACTTGTGCAAAGCAAGTTACACGTAAAGCGTGGAGCAAGTCTCATGTGCAATGACATGTAAGGTTAGCCCGAGCCGCTTCATCTCACCATACCGCAAGATGCAAAGTACACAAAGCAAAAGACGGCACGAGCACCAACGCCCACAAAACCATTGTGTTCTACTCGTGCAACAGATCTACGCATAGACAACCACTGATGGGTTCGTAGCATGGAAAACAAAAAATTTCTACCGCAAGAACGAACAAAACCCAGATCTAATCTAGATAAAAGCCAAGATCTAATCTATTAGACATGTGCAACGAGATAGATCTGTACTAACCCTCGTAGAACCGAAAGCGTTACGAGATTAGATCTCGGGGTTGATGTTGTCGATCACTTGCCGATCTCAAGATCGTGTGGACGATCCTTCCGGCGCCACGTTCCGGCAGTGCTTCCGCAGTCGGTCACACGTGCGGAGTTGAAGCAGACCTTCCTCTCCCCGTTCCAACGAGCAGCGGAGGTAGTAGATCTTCTCCACGGAATCCTAGCAGCACGAAGGTGTGGTGGTGGTGGTGGAGTAGAGAATTCTGCAGGGCTTCGCCTAAGCCGGAGCAGAGCGAAGGAGGAGGTGAGAGGCGGCGGCTAGGGTTTGTTATGGGAGAGGTGTGGGAGGGGGTGCCCCCTCCCCTCTATTTAAAGGAGGGAGGCGCGCCATGGGAGGGGGAGGCCTAGTAGGACTCCCCTCCTTGGCCGGTGGGTTGGGAAGGGGGAAAGGAGTCCTCCTCCCCCACGAATCCATGTCTCGCCCCACAAGGTTTCCTTTGACCCTTTCTTGGTTTTCAAGCAAACTCCAAGAACTCTTCTAGAACTTTCTAGAACATTCGAAACCTTCTAGAATCTCCATACAAACACTCCGAAACATTTCCTAACTTAGAAAATGATCCCCAATATATGAATCTTATTCTCTGGACAATTCCGGATCTCCTCGTGATGTTCCAGATCCAATCCGAGAGTCCAAACAACATTCGGTCTCCAACGCATATTCCATATCTACTTAAAACAACTTCGAACCTTAAGTGTGTCACCCTACGGTTCGTGAATATGCAGACATGATGAAGACACCTCTCCGATCAATAACCATCAGCGGGATCTGGAGATCCATAATGGCTCCCACATATTCAACGATGACTTCGTGATCGATAGAACCATCAACATACGAAACCAATTCCCTTTGTCCCGCGATACTCTACTTATTCGAGGTTTGATCGTCAGTATCTCCATACCTAGTTCTTCCATGTTACTGATAAGTACTCTTTACTCGTTCCATGTTATGTCATCCCTTGTGACGTAGTCACATGCTTGCAAGCTAACTAGATGACATTCCACCGAGAGGGCCCAGAGCATATCTATCTGTCATATGGATGGACAAATCCCAATCTTGGTCCATGCGCTTCAACACATACTTTCAGAATACCCAATGACACCTTTATAACCACCCAGTTATGAAGCGGTGTTTGATGTCATCAAAGTACCCATCCGGTGATGGTGATTAACATAACCTCATGCTCGAAGGATTAGGTTACTATGCATTTGAAAGCTTACAGTAATACGAACTTAATGACTTGATCTTATGCTACGCTTACTATGGGTGTGTGTCCATCACATCATTCTCCTAATGATATGATCTTGTTATTAACGACATCCAATGTCCATGATCAGGAAACCATGATCATCCATTAATCAACAAGCTAGTTTAACAAGAGGCTTACTAGGGACTCTTTTATGTTTACAAAACACACAAGTATTAATGTTTCCTGTTAATACAATTATAGCATGGGATGTAAACATTTATCATAAACATAAAGATATAATAATAACCACTTTATTATTGCCTCTTGGGCATATCTCCAATAGAACTCAATCAGCTTCTCCCTCCTGGTACGGCCCCGCATTGGCTTTTCTTCTTCTTTTGCGAGTTGTATTAGTTTTCATGCATATGACTGGATCTCTTGGTCTTTCCTTAATACTGATGTTCATAGATTCACTATGGATTTTTTGTGATTAGGATTAGTTTATCATGGTCATGAATAGATCTCTAGGTCCATTTTTTAACACTGTGGCCAATAGATTCAACGGGGATTTTTTTATCTGTATTAGTATTCACCTGGGACCTGGAGTGTAATTGTAGAATTCCTATTTCAATTAACATGAATGATGCAGCGATCGAAGGCCGAGTACCGTGACAAGGTGGCCGCGATCAGTTCCAAGATTGCCAACCAACATGAGCTTGCACGCTCCCTCACCCAAGCTAATGAGAGCCTACGCAAGCAATTATCTGTGCAGAAGGAGATCTCGCTAGATTTTGCACATGACATCGTTAGGCTGTAGAAAGTACTCGACTGTAACTTGAACAGGCAAGAACATGCCATCAAGATAATCAACGAGCTCACGGAGGAGAATAAGAATCTCGTGGAAACGTGCATTCTCCTGCAGGACAAAGTCAGCGAGGCACTCAGAGGACGCGTCGAGGACACCAAGGCTACCATCCGAGCCTACCATGATAGGAACCGTTGCCTGGATGCAGTCAAGGAGATGAAGGCGGACATGAGCAGAGGGATCACCGTACTCGAGGGTGTTCGAAAAGAGAACGAGGAGCTAAGGGCATGTATGGAGGCGTATCGGAGCAATGCCCAAGTCTGATTCCCGTTAGCGAGGACACGAATATCAGTTCGTCCTCCACTCCTTTTGTAATGTTTAGGGTTCAGGGAGCAATGCCCATGTCTGCTTCCCATTATAGGGTGCAATAAGAATCCTAGGGCAACTCCTTATCTATCTGGACATGTGTTGGTGTTCATGTTCATGAATGGACACCATGTTCTTTTTCCATTATGTATCTGGACATGGGTTTCTGCATTATGAGTTTGCCACTCTCCCACTACTATTTGGTGATATTGGGAAAAACCCACAGCACACTAAACGGCAGATAAATCTTATTTGTCTTTGAAATTGAAATTATGATAGTGCCACTAGTCGATTCATAAAATGTTGATTAGTCCTAGATTGCTTCTTCCTTGAAATTATGATAGTGCCACTAGTCGATTTAGTTAATTATGGAAACTAACCAGCTTGTCCTGGTGAACTGAACAAACCATACTATGTATTTTTGTTGCAGGGAAAGAGGCGAAAGATCGACCAGGACCTGGCGACCTGGCTAAATGACAAGATAGCAATCCAAAGAGAGAAGCAGAATTCCCAGAAACTGGCCTTTGACCAACTGGGCGCAGAACTCACGGTCCTTTCTGACAAGTGCCAGAAACTGAAGGAGTTAAACACCGGCTGGGCGAAGCTACACAGTGAAGGTCGCCCCTCGGCTAGGAAGCAGACGGAGATCATGAAAGGGATCTTGAAGGAAAATCGTATGGCTATGGACAAAATTCTCCAATCCGTGATGGAGCGCTAGAACATACAGATGAAGCACGACATAGTACTGAAGGAGCTGGCCAATCTTAGGGAGGAAAACAGACAGCTCTGGGCCAGGCTCGCTTAAACACAACATATGTCTATTTAGTACTGAACTGCCTAGTTTATCCTCTGTAGTGGTGATTTTGTAAGCATGAACTTAACTCTATGCACGATATGTGTGTCCATCTGAAATTAGTTTGCTCGAGGATTGAGTTTGGCTTAGTTTGGAAAGCGCAACTGCAAGTCTTACAATTAACTAGTTTCAAGCATTAGCACAACATAAATTATTCATCTCGAATTTCCTTTATCCCCTATAGTCTGTCCTTGTTCACCCTCACGCGCCTTCTTCAGTTCCTTCAACAGATCCTCAATGCAGTACTCTAGCTTCTTCTTGTCTTCCCTGAGCTGATCCCTCTCCTTTTCTACATTATGAATCAGCAACCTATGACTATCCTGAAGCTTCTTTGCAGTTCCAACAACCAAGCTCCCATCGATTCCGTCAGTTAGCTCTGACTGCAAATTCTTGATTTCTTGTTCTAGCTCCTTATTTCCTACCGACAGCTTGTAATTTTTTTCAGCTGCATCACTTACATCAGTAAATCTCCCCGACCTTTCCAACTCATACATCTCCCATAACTGCGCCAAACATTTCTTAAGTGCATCTGGCCACTCAAGATCCACCCACTCTACTACTTTACACACCGGGCCAACCTAAAAACACACACACTATAGTGTTATGAACATGCATGATACATTTTACTTCATGTCACAGTTGCACATAATGTAAACAAACTTGATTTGTACAACCCAAAAACCTTCTCCTAGTGTTACTGCCTTCGAATGCAACATATCTCCTCAGTTTTAGCCCATGGTCACATGGCACTTCTCCATCAAGATCTAGACCCTCCCATTCGGAGTCGTAGATCGTCTGTGGTACCTATAGGTAAACGCAAAGCTGAAATTGAACATGATTGCATGCACAGATGGAGAGATCGAGAGATTTACCATTGCCTAACCCTAGCCCGAGAAAATAGAGGAACTCACATCGTGGAAGGAATATTCGATGTCAGAGAGAAGGTTGTCGCTGTTCGACTGGTCGTCCTCACCGTTCAAGGACAACATGGCGAATGTGTCGTCGCAGGCGAGGGCGTCGGCATTGGCGAGAGAGAGAGAGAGAGAGAGAGAGAGAGAGAGAGAGAGAGAGAGAGAGAGAGAGAGAGAGAGAGAGAGAGAGAGAGAGAGAGAGAGAGAGAGAGAGAGAGAGAGAGCAGCCCTTCTACCGCTGCAACAATGACTAAATTGACATGTTACAATAGTTTAATGGATACCATGCCCTTTCCCTGGATTACTGCCTACTGCCTGATATGGATTCTCTTCACACATTCTCATTTCAAATATTAAACCTGCACTCCCTCCATCCCAATTTCATTGCCTAACAAAAACATACCAGTATATTACATCATCTAAAGAAACAAAATCATGTGAACTACAAGGTACTTATGCATCACTTCTTGAGTCATGGTTTCACAAAACATTACATTACAATCTCTCAACAAACATAATCACAACATGGTTTCACAAAACATCACATTACAATCTCTCAACAAACGTAATCATAGAAACAAGTATATTACATCAACTCAAGAAACAAAATCATGTCGACTACAAGGTACTTACACATCACTTGTCCTGTCATGGTTTCGCAAAACATTACAGTACAGTCTCTCGACAAACAAAATAACAGAAACAAGTACAATACATCATCTCAAGAAACATAATCATGTCAACTACAATGTATTTATGCATCACTAGTCCAGTCATGGTTTCACAAAACATTACATTACAATGTCCCAACAAACATAATAACAGAAATAAGTACGGTACGTCATCTTAAGAAACATAATCATGTCAACTACAATGTACTTATGTCTTATTACAACAACGATGGTTTCAGTGAGTGACATGTCCGAAAATCTCAACAGCTCGCACAACATTATATCGCAATCTCTCAAAAAATATAATCACAGAAACACGCTCTAAATGCAACAGCAGTCAATATTACAAATATAGGCAGGGGAACCCCGCGGTCCATATGACAAGCCCAGGGTAGCATCTCTCAATCTCATCAACGTCGACCACCTCATTCTATTCAGCCACTACAGGGGCATCTACATCCACTATAACCTATTCAACAACATCAGAAATGGTACCAAGGAAGAACACCTTCCTGGTTCGCTTCTTTCGTCGCATAATATGCATAAGATCTTCAGTATCCAAAACATCTATGAATTGCTGCTTCTTATGATGCCACCACCGGATTTTTGCCATCTGCTTAGGGCCAATACTGATTTCCTTATCGATCATCTCTCTCATTTCATCAAGAGTTATGTTTTTGGAATCGACAGTGATCTCCACAGTAGATGACGAAACTGGCTTATTAACTCCCTCATCAAGTTTTGCCATGTATGAATCCACCTCTATGCGTATACGGAACTTATGTAGATCAGCATCTATTAGTCTGTATTCTCTAGGAGCAGCAGCTCTGGCAGCAAGATCTCCAGCATCTGCATACATATCATCAATCATCGCTTCAACTTTCACCTTACGATCAGCTACATAACACTCCCAAACCATCTGAAGCTCATGGGAGTGCTCAATTTGCTGATAGGTATCATTCATGTTGCACCACACCAATTTTGTCATCTGTCTAGAACCCTAGGGAATTCTAGCGGCAAGCATATCTACCAGCTGCGAAACAGACACAACCTCTTTGCAATTCACAAGCAGATGCACATCTTTCCCGAACACAACCCTCTCGCAACCGAAATCAAGTTTTGCAGTGTACTGCCGAACATGAACTGTGAACTCATATAGGTCCCTTGTATCAAAGCTATGCCTAATTTGATTAAAAAGGGGAACATTTCAGTTCATTCGATTCTATTATGCCGTAACTAATCTACTTGCAAGATAAGGCACAGATAAGAAAAATTCACCTCTCGCTCTTCTCCCGGGTTTTTTTCTTCGAGATCTGGGTAATCCGCCCACCGGAGCCGAACAATCCACCACCGGCCTTGATTTTTTTTTCAAGTCGCTGCTCGTAGGTACCTTGGGACCAGAATCCTTGCTGGCCTCCTCGCTAACCGGGGCTGAAGACTTCGCTGCTGCTACGCGTTGAGCCCTAGACTTGGGCCCTGACGGACCCAAATCAGTCGGAAACGTAGATACAACCTTCGCCTTGCAAGAAATGCTGGGTCGCCTCTGTCGGATTTAGTGTCGGGGGAGGGAGAAAAAAGGTCCTCCGCCGCCGACAGATTTAGGGTCGGGGAAGGGTAGAAAAGGGACCACCGCCGCCGCAGCAAGATTCAGTGTCGAGAGTTAGGAAAGTACAGTAATGGATTTGCCCCTACGACACGTGCAGGGTGGCCAAGAAGAGTGAACGACGAAGGAGGGGCACAACAGGAACTAGTGTAACGGAATATCCTGACTTCACAGGCGCAATTTGAAAATATTGGGTTTGGCCATCATTCACTCGAATGACCCCTCTCAGCAATTGGCGCCCCAACTTTTTGAATCGCGGTGATAAAAATCAAATTGGGTACCGCGTTGCCTGGGTGACCCAAACTTTGGGCCACAAAATGATATTCTCGGTGGTGCACCCCCCCTCCCACTATATATAGGGGTCTCCCCTCCCCCTTTATAATCACCCCCATTCCCTCTCATTCTCTCTCTCTCATCCATTGAGGACTTCTCTGTAATATTGGGGAGGACCTCGTGGGTGAGTTCTCCACCTTCACACCACCATCGTGTGATCTGTGATTCAACATCTACTTCTTCCGCTGCTCGGCTGGATCGGAGTCTGGTTGACGTCTCCTACACCAGACGTGTGACGAACTTCGGAGGCACCACACTTGGGGTGCTGCTCGTCTTCATCAATATACGCCTTACTGCGTAAGGTGTGCCTCGGTCTTCAAAGGTATGAATACTGTATCCCTTCTCCGTTACTTATGTCTACATAGTATAGATCTTGGTATTAGTGTTTGAGTAGATAGAACATTTTTGTTTTCTACTTCGGAACCCTACAATATCTCTCTAAACCCTGCCACCAATGCTAATATTCTGAGGGGTATGCAATCCTTCCTTTTATATTTTTCCTACGCAGATAATGTTGTTTAAAGGAGAGAATCACTACATTAAAGTCAAACATACGAGATTTCCAACAACTAGAAGAAACCAAAAGCCGTAAAGTGGAGGCAGGCGCTTTAATGACCAACTATACGACCGGAGCAAAAATTCCGGCCGTATAGCTCCGGTCATATAGTTGGCGCCACCACCATTAGGTCAAACAAAACAACTTTCATGAAGGGACCCCTATATAAAGAAGCCTCAGGCAACGAGAAAACAAGCCAGACCTTGCCAAAAAGTCTCTGCCACAAATCACCAGCCGCCTCCAGATCTCCAAACCCTTCTCCATCTCCATAGCCATATACCACCACTTGTAATAGTAGATCTCTTCTACGATTGGCGACATTGTAAGACTATTGCTATCAATCTTATGATTTTCATTACAATGTTTATGATTGTTGATCTCATCTCTATGTGTGAGTAATTCTTCTTGGGCTAAGGGCTTCGGCCTAGCCATGTATCAATTGTGCATGTTATTTACCATAGATGGGATCGTGTATTAGTTTGTATGACATGATGATTATTATATCCTCTCTTGCTTCGATCCAAGGACTTGTCAGGTACCCAAGACCCCAAGGGCTGAGCCAAGTATAGGGAATATAAGTAATGATTGGTCTGCAGGTTGGGAACCCCAGTGATAGAAGGGGTAGTACAACTGTATGTGAGGGATTTGCTTGGGACTAACGGTGACATCACTATGCATATCATTAGTTCTCTTTCTTCTATGGATGAGACTAGTAGGTTATTTCTATAAGCGGTTGCGGAGGCAATAGCAATTATGGATGCACTGCCCACATATAATTTATCTTGCTCTAACATATACACGCATAATTTATTTCTATCTTTTATTCCCATCAGATGTTTTGCACAACTACAGGTGAAACCGAACGCCCTAGGACCTCTCTCCATCATCGACAACAACAAAAAGATGCAAGCTATTGGTTTGGTAAAAACATAAAAGGAATTCTAAAACTCCTGAAGGTCCGTTAAAGTAACTTCACTATGCATTCGCTTCCCGAGGATTCGATAACCTAGGTCTACTAGGGAAAAATAAGCTATACTACATCCGTAATACGGATGGAAGGTATCAATAGTCTATCTTGTACTACAAGTATTCCTATAGGCCTAAGTTGTTAAGTATTCTGGGCCCTCCCGTAGCCGGATGGGCTTTCAACTTCTCTCCCTAACTAGGCCACCCATGAAGCATAGCTCTAACCCTAAGTGGGCCATACTGGTCAGCGAGTCATAGTGGGCATACCCGGCAAGTATATCCCCAACAGTAGCCCCCGGAAGCCTCCAAGATCCAAAGTCAAATTTCATCGTCTAGCTTGATTCTTCTTCGGCTGTAGAATCTTGAAGGGTTCCTGAAACTCCAAAACAAAAGGTAGGATCCGAGTCTCAAAAATGAGTCCGACCTATTAATATCTCATCATTTTTTCCCTACTCGATTTCCAACTGATCCAGATCTTGGTTGGTAACAGTGACGTTAGTCTAGGTCTAGTATTGTCACTAACAAATATTCTGTCAGTACGACCATTGGTGGGTCCTCTTTGCGCGGAACTGAGGCATCGTTTCAATGCATGCGCAGAAATCGAGCGGTGTATCCTTCACGGGGAATCTGCCATGCTTGTTCCGCGACGCGTGGCGTCATGTTCACGTGTTTACACTAATCAGATGAGGTTATAAGGGGTAAAATATCCTCATTTTTCTTCCACCTGTTCCCTCATCTTCATAATCCCCAAGAAAAACCACCGCCCCCATCTCCCCTTCTCTCTGACACCAATTCCAATAGCGTCGCCCACCCAAGATCAGTCCTCTGGCGAGAAGGTTGAAGCATCAAGCTCTAGCGGTGCGGCATTGATGGCGGTGGTAGAGGATAAAAAGTACTGCAGGGTCTAGATCCCCTGCGTACTGGATGATGAGAAGCTCCGAGGCGTTGAGAAGGAGGGTGTTCTCTGCGCCAGTGAGTGGCGGAGCGGCTTCGGTGACTAATACTTGCATTTTGCATCATCATTTTTAGGACTTATATGCACTGTTTAAAACAATATTTACCATGATCCATCATTATTTATGCATATTTAGATTACAGGACTTTTCTACAAAGTCACTTTCATTGCTATTTAATTTTTGGGAGGCATAAAACCTCCTTTTTCATGTTTTTGCTATTTCAGGACCTTCTGGATGTTAATAAATCGAAGGAAAAATACCTTATGAGTTTTTCACCCGGAGAATCAACTTGGGCCAAAGAATGAAGCGAGAGGAGCCACAAGGCCCAAAAGAGGCTAGGTGGCGCCCCCACCCCTAGGCGCGCCACCAATGCTCTTTCACCCTCGAGCGTTGTCTCGGCTCCTCCTTTTAATGAACGCCTCCGTATCGCTAGAAAACCTATGCCATATTTTTCCTACGATTTACAAAGGCGACAACGGAGGCGAAAGTCCTCTCCTACTCAGGGAGGGGTAGATCTTGCTGCACCGAAGCCTCTCTTGAGGAGGAGATCGACGCGATAGTGATCACCACTCCTCCTAGGCGTAGAGGGAGGCCTCTCCATCAACATCTCCACCAGCACCATCATCATCACTGTCACCATCTGTGAGGACTGGAACTTAACTTCCAGACCCCCTTATGTTTATTCGTCAATCCCAAGATCAATATTGACGACACAACAAAATGTATATCACTGTAGACGTACAAAAGTAATTTATTATAAAGTCTGTATAACAACATAGTAAAATGTCTAGTGACATTATTTATATCCAGAAAGCACGGCGGAAATATAATATGTGTAGCGACTCCATCTCAGCCATAGGCAGTCGATGTAGTCCACGAGGCCTCACTCATCAACGTCATCATAATAGTCATAGTCATCTCCTTCTCCATAGTAATCTGAAGTATCAACAAAAGCATTGCCATGAGTACATGACGTACTCAACATACCCCTTATGCAAAACCTGATATATCTACATGTGGCTTTATGTGGAGGTCATAGGGTTCTTTTGCATAAAAGCCAATTTTAATTGCAATCCCGTCTTGACGTCCACCAGCTGTCGCTGCTTTAATACACACCAATTGGTGTACCGGCAGAGGGATTGTGACAAGATCTTTTAGCTACATCCCCCAAAGATGTGGCATGCCCACCGGGTATGGCACACGGAACCGAGTACGTCCCCAAACCGGTCCCCCCATCTGTGCCGAAGGCTCCCCCACAGGAAGACACCTCATCAGTGGTACGACGGCATCGACACCTAAGACTGACTAACTTACTTGACCAAGCCAGTGCCCATTATAGCATGTGGTTGTACGGTGGTCACAATCTTCAAATCCAAGACTTATTAGGCCCTCATGCGGCACAGACGACAGATTGCCCCCTTCAACTAGTGAAGGGCAGCCAATCACTCCTCCCTTTGATCCAGCTGTTGCCCGCGCCAGTGTTTAGATGGTAAGTTTCACCTAGAATAGAATAGAGTAGAGGAAGCAACAATGGCTAGCTCAGCGAGCTCAGCAAGTTTCAAAAGTATATATGTGACCTGAGGGTCATCCAATTCCTCTGAAGAGGGGAGATCAAGGATCCTACTTATTATTGAGCATGGCTAAGAAATTCTACTCTACAGGATAAATATATAATCTCTACTCATGGTTGTGTATGGCGACAGGTGTATCAAGGTATGTGGGTAACCAAAATAGCAGTAATATTTATAAAACAATAACAACATGCACTTTAAAAACATGGGATAATTATGAAAGGGGCATGCCTTCGTTGATGAATCCTTCTTCTTCAACAAGCTGATTATGTACACGACCAAACTCGTCACTCCCTACTCGTTGTAATGCTAGCAAATGACAACCAAATAAATACCAAGACAATAAATACCAAGTGAAAGACAAATCAGAACGAATGTATGAGTCGATATAGAATAGGACATAAAACAATTTGGTAAGGATCGAGAAAGTGAGTTGTAGTAACTCGAATATGAATCAATCAAATAGAATAGCTAGGATTCTAGGATGTTGGGATAGATTACCTCAACATAATATTGTGATAAGATATATGTATAGGCTTGCTAGGTTTAGACGGCTTGAGCTATATTGGCCGGTCTACCGTTCTGAACTAATAATAGCACATATTAGGAAAATAATATGGTTTTGTTATAGCCACTATAGGTGGCATAGATATATTATGCAATGCACAACCATACTACATGCTAGCAAGTCATACAGTTAAGTATATGAGTTGATAATAAAGGAATGCAAGAAGATAATGTGACCATACATGCATACAACACTAGATCACATGAGCTAAACATACACGTGCATTCATGCATAATCTAAGATGAACATATCTGGTGCATGCGGTGATGATCAACATCTATAATTATACGGTCATGCATTTAGCAAGCAGTACTGACAGTAGTATGGTATTTAAATGCAACAATTAACAGTGTTATGCTCACAAGAGAATTACCTGCTAGTCTACTAGTCAACATAATGAGAAACATGCACTAAATAAATCCTAGCAAATTAACATGGTACTATAAGCAGATGAAGATATTGTACTAATTATGGTTTACAAACCACTTGACATGCTCCACTGATAATACAAAAACTGATTAACAATTGAAAAGATTCACGTAGGATAATAATTGAATCTAGTGGTTACTCATGTAGCTAAACATGTATAAATGAGTGTAAGACTATACAGAGAGCATGCTTCTACTTCTGCTAAAACAATCTACAACTAAGCATGTATAAATAATTTGCAAAAGCTACCACCTGACTAGCATATGCATACTAATCGATTCAGTTCTTAGCTAGGCATCGGATTTAATATATACAAATATAAATATATGTGAATAAAAGCAGTACACTGGATAGTTGTAATACACGGAACCTGACTATATGCTCGAAAAGATGCACCGAATTTAAATACACGACATAAATATCTAAATATCTACAGGCTATACACTAAGCAAAATATGCAACGCATAGACATGACCATCTGTTCATAGCTAGTGATGTACAGATACAAACGATTTCAAAATAGATTGATCAATCGCGATTATACTCATATCCTACTACATATGTGGGTTCCTAGAGTTATTTGGAACGATCTATATGTTGGGCTCCAGTCGATACAAGGCGTGCAAAGTGGTCTACAACTACCATGCCGCCGGATGGCATTCGGTTCACCGGCCACGCGACAAACTACAAAGCTATGGTCAGGAATCATGTCTAGGAGATAGGCATATGTGCGGATAGTGTGTGCGTGCAAGGATTTATGACGGAGCTCAGCGAGTGCGATGTGAACGTCCGAAGAAAATGATGAACTGAGATAAAACAGCGGCGGAGTGCGTCGTTGGTGATCAGCGAGTCGTCCTGCTGGTTCTAGGAATCAGCTCGTCTCCTCCTCGTGGTCACGATGCAGCAGCTCGTCCTACTCTCGCCCTCTCCTCGGCGGAAGTTCCCGAAGTGTGGCCAGCGTCCCGCACAACCTACGAGCTCTCCAAAATGAACTAGGATATGAGCCCAAGGCTCCGGTGGCGGTGTGGATTGGAAAAGGAGGTGCAGGAGCTGTTTTGAGGCTAAATAGAAAGGAGATGGTCTGTTCTTATTAATGTAGTAATTAAAGGGTGGATGAATGAGCAGTTTTCGGTGTGAGGCGTTTCGGCTGGCTGCTATCCGTGTGTTCGGGAAAGCATGCCTCTTCAGCTGCTCCGCTCGGCTGGGCCAGTTGGAAGACGAATCAGGAAAAGCATCGGTGAGCTAAGCGCTGGTCCTATGCGTGCGAGTCGAGTGTCCGCTCAGCTGGGATGTATCGTGTCATTAGGCCTAACTGAAGTATCGTACCGTAGAGAGAAAAGAAAGAAGACAACAGCAAGTAATCTAGCAACATGTCAACGTAGCCTAAGACTAATCGATCTAGTGGTACACAGAAAAAGAACAGAAATACAAGGAGAGAGAAAATGGGATGAGTGCTTCATGTATACGAGCATGGCATGCATGAATCAACTTGTATATTATTAAGAAACAGTAAAACTGAGCAATCTATGGCTTACACAGTGATTACATATTCTATACCGTCGGATCTGTTTATCAAACGGTCAGGATTGTTCAATCGTCTCGCTGCGCATCGCTGGGTCGTTTCACCGCAGCGGTCCACTTGTCCAGGACGGTCCACCATCTCTGGGTTGCTGCTCCCGAAAATGACCTGGAGACCACATGGTTACTCGGGCTAAAATCTGTCGAACGCACGTCCCGGAGGTGCTTAGCCCACTACAGTGGACGGCTCGCACCTTCTAGGCATTAGTTGGGCTGGTTGTCTATCCAACACGTTAGGTGGGCGCACCAATATATGTGAGGCCCGTCGTGCGCTGACTTCTCTCTTTTGCGTTCATGCAGGCAGAGCGACACCGTTTATTCACGTGATTATTTATGGCACAAAAATGCTACACTCTTAATGCATAGGAGTTACCAGTCGCCTTGCGTTTCCATCATTTCCGGTGGTGGTGATGGTCGATGATTATTGCATTCCTGCCCACCTCCTCTCCTCGGTTTTTCATATAAGCGGCGCATAATGATTTTCCTCTCTCCCACTCGTCTCGGCGTCGACCTCCAATTGTTTCCATGTTCTTCGCTTAGTGTTGGCGGAAGGAGTGCAGGTGGTGGTGGGAGGTGGGTGGACGGCGGCGTCTTCTCTCTCGCCGCTCTACTTCTTGCTCGCGAACTGACGAAGACCGTGGACGATGAGAAGAAGGCGTGACAGCCCTTCCAGATCCCCAAGTCGAGCTCCACCTTTCCATGGAATACAGCCGACACCACCGAAAGAGGTGCTGAAGTCTAACCCACATGTGGACGCGATGTTCAGGAGCCAACATTAGGCGGAGGTTCCCTCAAAAAAACATTACGCGGAGGTGAACGGCCTGGTCGATGACGGGGAGTTAAGATTATATTCTTTCTGCGTATTGAGAATTTGAGAATTTGGAGTTAAGATTCTATTCGATTTTTTTCTATTTGTACTACTACTAATGTTACTCTTGGGATGCTGCATCAGATGATGCTTCTGAGAACGTCTGACATGTGATGCAGAGCAACTTCGACGTTCTCTACCTCCCGCATGATGCTCTCGAGAACTGGCGAGCTCATATTTGTAACACCTCCCTACCACCCCATCAACACAATGACTCTGGACGTCAATATGACATCAGGGATGCGCGAGTATGCCACTCCGGCACTTGCTCAACTGGTATACTTACATGTATTTCTTATCATGGCCAGATATATGCGTGTACATCTTTTTAGGATGCTTTATACTCCCTCCGTCCTAAAAAAATTGTCAAGTTTGTCTAAATTTGGATGTATCTAGACACTATTTAGTATATAGATACATCCAAAATCAAACAAACTTGAGACATTTTTTTTTAGGACGGAGGTATATAATTTTTCAGGGACTTCCTCATAACACATGCTAATCCATAAAATAGCAGGATTTGGCCATCATATTATTCAAGGATGGGGAGGCCTAGGTGCATCAGATTACAGGCATTTGGTCATCAGTTTCTGCCTATAATTGGTGAGGCACTTCTGAATCGTCTAAATACAGGTAAGTTGTTTTTATTCGTGCTTTGCCCACTACAAGTCCAGCCCACTTCTGTACCATGCTCACGCCACAGGGTAGTCCAAACCCGTTTTTCTTACTGGTAATTTGATAGCATAGGGAGATGACATGTGCAGCAGAGGAGATCTCTATGGTTTCTGTGGCAGGATGACTCGACTCTGGTGGTGGAGCTCATATGTCGCACGCTAAGACTCTGCGTACTCAGTATTGGTATACATGTTGTCACATGTTGCATCGAGAGCGTGTGAGCATAGGTGGACAAGGGATCTCTGTGCACTGCTGCCATAGAGCCGACAATGTGACACATGGTAAGCATCTTTCTTACTTCTTCATTTTCATTTCTATACTCATGTTCTTGCATTCTCCATATATATACTTCTTTTATTGTAATACTTTTTGTTGATAGTTCTTCAAATTTAACATATTGTATGTATATGCCCCATAGGCGGTTTCTGTGTTAGTATAAATTGGTTCATGTTAGATGGTTTAAATGTTTTTCCTACTATAGATGTACGAGCTCCCTTTTCTGCATCCTCGGTATATGCATCTTAACTGAAATGCGAGATTTATTCCAGATGGCATATTGTATGTTTGCCCTGTGCAATTGTAGTATGCCGCTGAATGTGGATTGCTCTGAAGCAACTAAACCATCTACCATCCCATTTGTGTACATGGGGATTGAGAATGCGGATGATTATTTAAGACTAAAACAGAACAAGTACCAATGCATTCTCTCCTTTCATGGGATTATCTATTATAACATTAAAGAAATTGCACTTCAAGTTAACTAAGAGTGGAAAGATGCATCCAAATGTCTGCTTTTTTTAATGAAATGTCTGCTTTTTTTAATGAAATGTCTGCTTGTTGGAACCACGCCATTGTTGACTTATTCCTTATTTCTTGTAATATAACTACGGTCAATGCATTAGGGAGGTTGTGTTGATCTCTCGAGAACCAGTTTGAAATTTATGTTTTGATTTGTACTGCTTGTATTGACAACTTTGAAATATTTAGAGGTCTCGTAAAGCTAAACCTAAAAGTTTGATTTTTTCCACAAATAGCCTACAATCACATCAAGCCACATAATTCACACCGGTCAAAATTCTACGTACTCCCGACAAATCCGCGACATCCTTTTCAAGACGGAAGGAGTACCATGCATCTCGGTTATTTACAATTTCTATCATTATTTTTTAGACAGTTATATCCTAAATTTCTACCATATATCTTAGTTATTTACAATTTCTATAATTATTTTCTAGACAGTTATTTCCTAAACTTCTATCATTATTATCTTGATAATATTTTTCCAAATCCCTACAATTATTTATTGAGACGGACGGGCGTTATGTTCTAGTATATATACATGAGTCTATGAGTCTAGAGAGAATTAGAGAGAGACACATATATATACCCGTATATGCTACAGTGTGCATATGTATGGTGCATGCATGGGCCATGGATGGGCTACAGACTAGCTCATGCATGTGCATATACATATATATCGTATATGCTACAAACTAGCTCATGCACGTGCATAGTGCATGGATGGATCGAATCAAATGGAATTTTTAGAAAAAAACCAAATTAAAATGAATCAATAAATCGAACATAAAATCAGAGGTGCATATTTTAATATGCTAAAACCAACAAGAATACAATCCAACTTGAGTAAATATATATATATATATATATATATATATATATATATATATATTCTTGTCATATTAATTCTTGTTAAAGCCATTAGTGTATGAAAATTTTCGTTAAGCTTTAATCAATTGAAAGAAAATTTCTAGTCCACATTTCTAGATAAAAGTTTGTGAAAACTCTAAAAAATCGGTCTGTGACACCATCTCTAAGATCCATCTTGTTCCCCTCATAGTTTGTGATTGATTGAATCCAGAATATTGTTTTAAGGGCTATTTACATGTTTGTGATTGGAATCTTGTCTTTATTTCGTGGAGAGATTATATTTTCAGATTGTGTTGTATCCCATATGCTACTGATCCATATCATGTTTGCCACTTGTGAGTAGATCCCGATGTTCCTGAGGGCATAGGATGAATTGGCTATGATTTCCATATAATATGAAATGAGTATGTGGTCCAGTTTTTATCTTTTATATTGTTCTATGATGGTTTTATGCGAACATCGACTGTATATTACTTCACATATATGGGCTCATAGGAGAATACTTTGATGCAATGATAAGGGTTGGAAGGGACGGAATTGATAAAAACCATTTTCCAATACTTTGAGTTGCATTGGAGGGGTTATATGTCGGGGACCAGTGAACTTATTGCTATGGTGGGACATTTATGTCATCATGATTCTTAGATGTTGATGCGAATGGATATAGGACCCATCATAAGTGGTGTACTTAGCTCATACTTGTGGCTTCACCTAATTAGGATCCACACTAGGGGAATGAAACTTGACAACATATTCACCATATTGTGTAGAAATCTTTATGCTAAATAAATCCATGCCACCCTCGGGAACGCTTGTCACATATAAGTTCACACACACATTTGAGCTTGTCCTATTGCTGCATAGAGGAATGGGCTTTCTCTCATTGAGAGTATTTACTTATTGCTATTTACTTTTAGCACTTTATATTCTTGCAAACTACAAACCGAAAATACCAAATCTACTGCATTTACTATTATTTTATTTTTCAAATTTGCTAACCAATACCCTTAGCTCCTCGTGGGTTCGACAACCTTTCTTTATTGCAAAGTACTACAATTGATCTCCTGCACTTGGGAGCCATCAAGACACTTTTGTGGCGCCGTTGTCGGGGAGTGTTGTGCTATTGGTAAGTTGTTTGGTAAGGAAACACTACTAGAGAAAAGGCTATAGGAGACATGCTTATTGGAGGCGCATTTAGACCATATGCGCCTCCTATAAAATAGGCGAGGCGCACTGCCTTGGCATGTTGTAACACCCTTAAATCGGCCATATGCAGATTTTAGCGATTCCCGCCAAACCCGCATAGAAACAATTCAAAGATGCCCACCAAGCACTTGCGTGTGGGTCGAAAACGAAGTAATATCATTACACAATAGTTCACGATGGAACCCTACATAACATATATATACAACAACGATTCAACGAGTTAAAAATACAGATATACAGTACAAAGATCCAAATCACCTTGAAAACGATACAATATCCGAGTACGGATAAGATGCAAATTGGACTAAGAGTTCTGAAGAATAACCAATGGCATCCATAACCTTGCCCAGGCCAAGCCGGAAGGTTAACCCTGCTAACGACGTCGAACTTATACCTGTTAAACAAAAGGGGTGCCGACAAAGGGAAAAGGAAAAAGAGAGCGGTCGGAATTGAGGTTAGTACACGACGAGTCTAGAATTCAGCGGCTCTCGCCTACATAGGTATGGTGGACTAAAGCGGCAGCGAAGCATGCGCTAAACAACCTATAGACACTCGATGCAACTGTCGGCTATTAGAGAGGGATAAGAAAGACCTATTCAGGACCAACCTAATACTAACACCAATCATACCCATCCTGATATTTCCCCCACGAGACCAAACTAGGAAGTCAAACCGAGGAACTCACACAGTTGGTAGTTTTATTCATTCCATTATAGTTGCAGCACTTACTAGTCATATATAGATAACATGAGTCATCCCGATATCATAAGAAGTAGTCAATTTTAGTTAACCATTCCATTATAGTTGCAATACTTACTAGGCAGATATAGATAGCATGAGACACTCCAATTCCATCAGTTGTTGGCACTTCTATTATCCATTCCATTGTAGTGGAGCTAATTACTAGTCAAGCCAAAGTCAAATTTATAGCACTACTTTAGTTATAGTTGTCTATGGTCGAGACACTATGCTCCAAGTCGTACATAACCGCGGACACGACTTTTCGAAAAAGATTTACCCTGCAGGTGTGCACAAATTGCATCACATGCACGATCAAACTCGGAAAAACCAAATAAAAACCCAACAAGGCTTTCACGACCAAGCAATCACAAAATTCATAAACTATTTCAGGGGGCCACCCTATTAAGCTACCTACAACGAAGTTGGCCGGCTCTGAGACAGACCCAAGGTTTGCAAGAACGACTGTAAACGACTGGGAAACCAAAAGTGTGACTGGGCTTCTCGATACCGCGAAATCGTGCCGCGTTCCTAAACAGTACAGGCGCTCCATGCATAATCATAAATAAAGTAGTAAATCATGGCATAAGTTCAATATAGTAATAAAGCCCCAAACTAGTTTGTGACCCAAGAAATAAGAAATGAATCAAGCTCTGGCTAAGAGGATTCATGGTCCCACATGCGGATAGTGCGATAGTCAAGGAACAAGTATCAAGTACTCGGGGCCTACGGGACACAAGTGAGCGTGGAAGAACCAAACATTAGCTATTGCCCACCAGTGCCTCTGCATTAGTTATATCTATTCCCAGCATTTTAATATGAAGTTGTATTTAAGTTCATGATCATATCCAACATAAAGCGTATGGTAACCTTCCAACAACTGTGGTACTTGACGACACGAAGCAGCACCTGAGCAAGCGACTAGGACATGCAACGCCAACTATCTACCAAACAATATAAAGGCTGCAAGAGATATTACGGGTACGGAAATACTAAAGCATCGCAACACAGGTAGTAATAGATCAATATAAGGAAATACATACTCTAAACGCAAAATAGGTAGAAAGGGGAAAAATGCGGGCCTGGGAAACATTGCCGAAGGTACATTATCTGAAGAACTTGTCAATACTCGTATCAACTCAACAACCTAATCCGCGAAGAACCAAAGCACTAAAAGAAACACTAGATGCACTATTTAATACTACGGCAGAAGATCGGGCATGATGCATGACATGGCGAAGATGCGATGCAATTAGGCAATATTAAGCAGAACTGGAGTCTCGACGATTAATTAATAGGTTCTAGTTATTTAGATACTCGCAATTTAAATGTTGACTTAACAAGGCAATTCATGGCATCGGTTCGCTACACAAATTTAAATGGAGTCAATATAAGACGAGAAAAGTCCGCATATGATCTCCATATTTAATTACGAGGTGAATCGACTATATAACCCGAACCCATAAAATATGGATGCAACATGAATGATTTAATACGACAATATATATAGATGGCAATTTATAAAATAGGGTTTCGAAAGGGGTCACACATTGGGGTCTTAGCGATCTTGGGTTCCAAGAGTGTCTGGGTTCGGTCTCGGCGGGTGAAGGGAATATGCCCGAGAGGCAATAATAAAGTGGTTATTATCTTATTCCATGTTTATGATAAATGTTTATTTTGCATGCTATAATTGTATTGATCGGAAACGTTAATACATGTGTGTTTAATAAACAAAAAGGGTTCCTAGTTATGCCTCTCTTATAGACTAGCTTATTAATTAACAAGATGATCAAGGTTTCCTGATCATGGACATTAGATGTTGTTAATAACAAGGTCACAACATTGGTGGAATGATGTGATGAACATTCATCCGAAGTATAGCATTACGATCAAGTCATTATGTTTATATTGCTATAACATCATACAAAGTAATCTTAGTCCTTAGACCATGAGATCATGTTAATTGCTGACACCAGAAGAGTATCTTGATAACATCAAACGTCACACCGTAACAGGGTGACTATAAAGGTGGGTTCAGTGCTACGAAGTTGTTATGTTGAGGCTCATGGATCAAGAGTGGGATTTGTCCATCACGATGACAGATAGATATACTCTGGGCCCTCTCGGTGATATCACATTTAAATAGCTTGCAAGCAAGTGATGTGATCACTAGAATGTTATATCACGGGAATGAGAAAAGAGTGCATGTCGGTAACGAGATCAAACTAGGTATGGAGATAGCAATGATCGAATCTCGGACATATAATATATCACGAGACAAAGTGATTTAGTTACTAGCGTTAAAGGTTCTCACGATCACAGAAGTCATCGTTGAATGTGTAGGAATTAGTATGGATCTCCAGGTCCCGCTTCTGATTATTGATCTGAGAGGGGTCTCGATCATGTCTGCATTATTCGCGAACCATAGTGTGACACACTTAAGGGATAACGACACCATTTGGAGCAAATATGTTTCAGATAAAGGTTTAAGAAAGCGCTGGAATTATTTCAATAGACACCGAAACTGTTTCGGGTGAAATTGCTGAAATTGGTTCTGCATGTAATATTGAAATGTTGTAGGGGGTTTTATGTGAATGTTTGTTAATTAAAGTAATTAAAAAAATGCTGAATAAAAATAATAAAAGAGTTTTATTAAATGAGAGATCATTAAATTTGGAGAAATTTAATGCATTTAAAGTGGAGACTTTAAAAGAGAATGTGAAGAGGCATTTTAATGTGGAGGGGTTACCACCACATGAATGGGGGAGGTGAGGAGTCACCCCCCCATGCGCCGTCCATGAAGGAGGGGCACCCCCCCTCCTCCTATAAAAGGCCACCCTCTTCCTCCTTCTTCCTCACACCTCCTCGTGAAGGATCTCTCTCCCCCTCTAGTATTATTTCCCCATGGTCTAGGATTAGTGAGATATATGTTCCCGGTGGCTTTATCTGGAAAGGGGTTGCTGCTTCCGCTGCTTTGCTGGAGCGAGGGACGGAGGTTGTTGGGGTACCGGACGTGTGTGCGATCACGGATGCACCGCTGCTTTGCGGTGCTGGACTTGGTGGTGCTGGAGCTAGATCTGAAGGACGTGCTGGAGCCGGACCTGCTCGGACTTCCTCACGATCTTGAGATCGGCAAGTGTATGACTACATCAACGAGTTCCTACTCGTTAACAAAACTCGTTGTCTTCGAGGGTAAGTTCTCGTTGGATGTATGTCCACCCGTTGCTTTGTACCTAGTAGATAGATCTTGGCGTGTAGTTCACACCGTAGGAAATTTTTTGTTTTCTATGCTACGGACCCAACAGTGGTATCAGAGCCTGATCTATGCGTAGGTGCTTTGCGCGGGTAGTACACATATGTTTATATGTGGGCGATGATGATCTTGTTATTGCTTCTTTCATGTATTCTGGATATTGGTGGCATAGTGGGATGAAGCGGCCCGGACCAACCTTACATGTCATTGTACATGAGACCGGTTCCACGACTGACATGCAACTAGTTTTGCATAAGTGGCTGACGGGTGTCTGTCTCTCCTACTATAGTCAATATCTGATTTACAACGAGTTGCTAATAACTTGGTGACGAGGGTTTAACTCGTCAATGCCCATTGTTATGGACTTGGGTTTTGGAGAAGGAGGGAGCACTGGAGACATCTATCGGCTAGCAAACAAGCACACAGGGAACAAAGGATTTACCCAGGTTCAGGCCTCGTAGAGGTCCCTACTCCTGCTTGTCTGCTCGTGGAATTATCGAAGGAGTCTAAAGTTACAATGGTGCGCAGATGCAATCTGGCAAGGGTTATGGAAACTAGGGTTGCGTGTGTCCTCCTCGCCGCCCCTCCTAGCCTTTATATAGATAGACTAGGTCTCGGGTAGCAGGTCGAGTCGGTTACAAGTTAGGGTTTTCCCCTTCAAACTTTCTATCTTTAGATTCTTCTTGTCCTTCAAGCAATCGAGAGTCCGTAGGTTACTCGAGTCCCTCCATCCGGGCCTTGGCGACACCGTGGGCCTGTGTGTATTTGGACCGTATATACCAAGCTCGAGCACCTGTAGGGTATACCCATGTCAGTAGCCCCCGAGTGTCCAGTGGAATCGCAGATTCGACTGGGGACTTTATGAAGCCTTCGAGTGCCTAAATGAGTACATTTCAATTGCTTTTATTTGTGTCATAGGGATTGTTGATATACGTGCCTGATATAGCCGAAGTATTGGTATCAGTTAACCACCTTAGGGTGAAACAACGCAATCTACTCAAATTCGAGTCCCCGGACTCGAATCCAGAAAAGTGCTGGTGTAATTCGACTCAGGCCGCGGAGGTCTTACAGGAGTCGAATTCCAGTTATATGGGTGTGAGCACTTGACGCGTCCATCAAGGCATGTCCATCGTGCCTGTAGGCACGGATATGTTTCTGGTAGTGCGCAGTTAAATGCATTGCCAGGCCTTATTCAGGTCTTACCTTCACGCCGTAGGCGCGGCATCCGAATTTTATCATCACGGAGATGATTCGGGTAACCCAGGAGACACAGTCTCTTTGTAGGGGAAATATTATGAGGCGGTGTCGCCATGAGTTTTGAGTGTGGATGTTATCAACACACAGTTTTTGTACAAATAATCATAGGGTGCGCGACCAGCGCTCCCTATGGGAGTAGCCCCCGAGTGCCTGGTTGAGTCGAAGACTCAGGCAGGGACTAAATAACTTTTGCGACTGCTGTCGTATTTTGCCTTCTTGTTTCAGTCGATGATTCAGGCAGGTACTAAAACACTTTTGTGACTGCTGTCGTCTTTTCCCTGCTTGTTTCAGTCGATGACTCAGGCAGGTACTAAAATACTTTTGTGACTGCTATCGTCTTTTGCCTGCTTGTTTCCGGCGCTCCCTATGGGAGTAACACATGTCCATAATCAAAATGTGTTTCGAGTGGTTGGGTTTGCTTTTGTGATTGTCCATGTTCCTGCAATAAGAAAAAGAAAAGTCGTAGGGTGCGCGGCCAGCGCTCCCTATGGGAGTAGCCCCCGAGTGCTTGGTGGAGTCGAAGACTCCAGCAAGGACTAAAAATAGTCGAAGTTTTCCACTGCATAGCCTTGGTGACGTCAGTGCTGACGCTTGTATGACCTTAGTTTCCCGCGTGAGCGATTTTGACGGGACGTGACGATCGGTGGGTCCCACTTTCTGACTTTGATTTGACTGGGCGTGCGTAATCTTATTTTTAACTGTGCCTCCTTGATTTCCGCGCGTAATGGTAGAAGTGGGGAGACGGTTCGTGCTTCCTCTTCTCCACGTGTCCAACGCGATGCGTGCCACGTGTTCAATAGGGTTTTTGTCAGCCATTGGATTGCATCTCCCAGGGGTTCAGTAGTGATGCTGCGGCGGTAATTTCCCATCTGCGCTCTTTCTTCCTTGCTGCCATCGCCATTGTTGTTGCTTTTCTGCTTTCCCCTGCACCCATCTTCTCCACGATGCTGGACCAGCTCCGTTCGTTCCCGAGCTACTTCCTTTGCTCACATCGCCGTCGCGCAATGGGGAAGAAGAAGGGAGGCGCTGTCATTGATTCCGCGGCCACCGTTGCTGTGGCGAAGAAGAAAGGTGGCTCCGCTGCTGCGGGCACCAGCACCGCTGCCGGCAGGAAGAAGAAGGTCGCGGGAACCCGCGTGACCAATGGCGCATGGCGCCCCTCTATCATCAAGGCATTGGATCTCCGTCTTCTTTGCCAAGACGGAGTTATCTCTGCGGCAGTCGCTGATGCGTGCGTCCCCAGCGCTGAGACCATTCCTGCACCTCCCGCTGGTTTTCGAGTGATGTTTCTTGAATTCATCATTCGCGGTCTTTCCTTGCCTCTTCACCCCTTTCTTCAGGGTCTTCTTTGTTTCTATGGGCTCCAGCTCCATCAGCTGTCCCCAAATTCGCTCCTCCACATCACTTGTTTCATCACTCTCTGCGAGTGCTGGCTCGGAATCAAGCCACACTTTGGTCTTTTTCAAGCGCATCTTTAAGTTGAAACGTCAGTCCGCATCTGGATCTTTAGTTTATGATGTAGGTGGTTCGGAATCCACCTCGACCCATCCGCCACCTACTTCGATATCAAGCTTACCAAGTCCGTCCAAGGATGGAGGGACAAATGGTTCTATGTTCGCGACCAGAAGGCCAAGGATGAGCACTTTGGACTCGCGCCTTTCGATCCCGCGACTCCCTGCAAGAAGATGCGTTCTTGGAAGAACGTGAGCATGCCTTCCGAACTTGCGGAGACATACGTGCTATATCAGCGTGTCTGCGACCTCGAGAGTCGCATAGGCGCAGAAGAGGGAGGCTGCGCCCTTGTCAGGACTTGGCTGCGTCGTCGCGTCCAGCCTCTCCAGGCCAGGGTCCATCCCATGTTTCAATGGGGTGGCGCTGATGATGCCACTCGCGTGTCTGCTGATGGCATGTCCGCGAGTGAGGTAGATAAGAGGGTGCGACTGGTCACGAAGTACACCCTCAAGGATGTGCTTCCGAATGAGCCAGTCGTTCCTCCTTTCGATGCTTCGAATCCCCCTCCTGAGGTACAGTTGTGCTACGTAGTAGCTTATTTTCTCGATTGCGTTTTCTGTTGCTTATCTGTTATGTTTGCTGATCTTTTACTGTTTGCATGCAGGAGTGGGTGGTGTCGCCTTGTATGCCTCCCCTTCCTGAGGGGATTATTCCTCGTGAAGCTTTGGAAGAGGACGAGTCTGAGTCGACTTTCCCTTTCGATGTGGAAGAGGAAGCCCCCGAGTCCGAGAGCCCAGATACTCGCAAGCGTTCGCGTAGCGGGGATTTCGATGCGTCGACTCCTTCAACTCTAGGAGGGCGGCTATTGGCGCAGAGTCGCCAATTCCCGCCGTTCCTGTGAGGGCTGTGGCATCGTCTTCTCGCAAGAAGATGCGATTGCCCAAGGAGTCTTCGTCGGAGTCGGCGGAGGCCACGTTTGATCTTGACAAATTTTACTGGTAATTTTGTTAGTGCATTCATTCTTCTCTGTTTTCTTCTTGCTGGATTTGCCATGGAGTTTGCCCTTTCTGAGTGCGGATTTTGTCTTGAAGTCAAGAGGCGTCGTCATCTTTTGGCGACGTCGAATTTTTGAAGGAATCGGGAGTCGCGACTTCGAGGGCCAAGGTAGAGGTCGAGCGCGCTCCTTCTCCGACAGTGGCCCACTCTGGGCACAATTCTTCGAGCTCTCCTCACGTAGGGGAGCATCGAGTAGTTGCTCGGACGACGGTTCAACGAACTTCTTCGGAGTCGCTGGAGGACCATGTAATTATAGCTTTCCTTTTTTTTAATGTGGTAGTCAACGCCTTCTGCTGCCCTCTGCTGACTCCTTGTTTTGTGCGACAACTCCTTGTAAAGGAAGCCATGCAGGTGGCGGAGCAGGTGATGGCGATGAGTCGCCAGCATGCGATGCTGGAGACGCGCCACCTCGTGGTCGAGAGTAAGTGTTCTATACTTATTCTTTTCGTCTTCTCTCTGTTTTGGTATAATCGACTGACAGCCAATTATTGACTGCCATGTAGCTGAGCATAACGCTTTACTGCGTGATGTCGCCACGTTGGAGAAGACACTAGCCGCAGCTGTGAAGGGGCGCGGCGAGGTAATCGCGGCTCGTGATGATGCCCAGAAGCGCGAAGAGGATCTGCGCGCCTCCTTTGCGTCCAGGGAGAAGTTGTTCGAAGAGCAACTGTTCTCAGTCGCCAAGGCCCTCTCAGGTACCTTTACTGGTAGATATTTTATTGATGTTCTTCTCTTCCTCTGTAGTGCCGGTGGCACTAGAAGTTTGATCCATGTGTGTATTTTGGTGTAGATGCTGGCGGCTTGAGTTTTGATCCACAAGCCCTTTGTCGCGATGACGCTCTGGCGGGCGCGGTATCTGCGGTCGAGGATCGTAGCGCCGCTGTCCAAAATACGTTGTCCAAGGCCAAGGCCACCCTGAGTCGCCTCCGGGAGGAGCTGATGCCGAAGGCGGAGCTGGTCAACAATGTGGAAGAGCTGGTGGAGTTGCTCGCTGGGGGTGTGCCTGCCACGTACAAGAACTCCCTCCGCGGAGCTGGCGTGACCATGTCGCTTGCGATGGTGCAAGCCCACGGAGTCGATGTAGATCCTTCTGCGGTGTCGAAGACGATGCCCGTTGGTGCGGATGGTCAGCAGGTAGTATTCGCTCCCTTTGCGGCTGCCTGTGCCAAATATGACCATTCCTTGATAAACACTGTTGCCAAGTATTCGGAGGATCTCAATCGTGCAAAGAAGGCAGCGAAAACTTCATCCTCAGGTGCCGGCGGAAAGTCAGTGGCATCTGATACTGCCACGGACTTGATGAAGCCCCCGAGGTCATCGAAGTCGATGAAGCCAGCTGCTTCGTAGTTAGTTTCTTTCTAATAGTTGATGAATTGCTCTTTTGATTGGAGAACATGCTTGTTGGCGAATGTGTTTGTAGATACTTTTATGCTGATCCTGAATGCATCTGTTACTTTTGACTTTTGAGTTGGTCGCCTTATTTGCCTCTGGCTTGATTTTTGCTAGGGTACATCAAGTGGTCCTGTGGGGGGAACCCCGGACTCGCCATATCTTGAGGATACAATGGCACCACCATGCTCCAGGGTAGAGGAGCTATCCTTGCTTTCGCGACTTCGTGATCGTGTTAAGTAACTGGAGCGTGAATTGCCCGTGATCTGTGGTAGCGCGGACGTGTGGAAGTCAAAGGCTGAAAAAGCCGCCGCCCGCGAGCAATATCTGCTTGGCGAGGTGACGCAACTGGGCGACCAGTTTAAGTGTTAGTTTGCTCATCCTCGTCTTTTCCTTTGTAGTTAATCGCAATGGTATGTTGTACTCATGCTGTTGATGCTGCTTCGTGTAGTTGTTAGCGCACGCCATCCGCAGGAGGAGAGGGATAGGATTGCCATCTGTCTTCATGATCTCACCCAGGAGCAACTTCAGGAGAGTGGATACTTCTGGGTAGATCATGATCGTGCGACTGCGTTAGCGACCCTGCAGTATCGCGCCTCGCGAGTGCTGCTCTTTCGGAAGAAGTCGCAGTCGTGTTTGAAGAACATCTACCGGGCGATGTTCCCGCTGGATGATACTCCCTCAAGCCTGCTGGCTCTCCTGACCAAATTTCAAGATATGTCCGCGTTTCACGAGTGCGTGAGGCAGCAGTTGGTGGCTGGTGCCAAGGCTGCCCTTTCCATGGTGCGTTTGCACATGCCTGACGTGGATGTGCCGCCATTGCCTCTGGGCCACCGGTGCCACAAGTAGGATCTTCCTGGAACATGGTGCCGCACTATCAGGCGGTGGATCGTCCAGCCGAGGAGGTCGTCGACTTCTTCAAGGAACAGATTAATGTTCTTCTGTTGCAAGGGTAGCCAAATATGTATCCTGCACATAAGTGTACTAGTGTTGTAAAGCTCGTATACATTTGTAGATAATTTACTGTTGAATATGTACAAATAGCTTTAAGCGTGGGGTGCGTTGCACTTATGCGAGTCCTTTTCGTTAGCCTGGCCATCTTTGTATCGTTCCCTTGTCAACCTATCAGGTGCGTTGCAGCTGGGTTGAGTTTGTGTTAAGGGGTTCGATTGATGTTCCATCTACTCAGGATGTCGCGTTATTGTTCGAAGAACATATGTGTATAGGGTGGCGTAGCCCCCGAGTATGAAAGTTGACAAAGTAAAGGAGAACGCGGAGTTTTGGGGCACTTAGCTTTTATTTATTCGAAGAACAGTACGAAGTACAATGTGCGGCTAAGTAGCCTTGGCTGAATAGCCTTATTTGCGATGCAAAAGTAAAGAAAAACGACTAAGGGTAGAAGCGTCGCAGTTGTGCGACGTTCCAAGGGTTGGAGTGTGCGACTCCTGTCTCTAAATCTTGAAGGCGATAGGCGCCACCTGGGATTACTTCTGTAATTACGTACGGTCCTTCCTAGGGGGACTCGAGCTTGAGATGCCCCTGCTGCTTCAGTCGTAGGACTAGGTCAACTTCGACAAAGGATCTGGGGCGAAGCCTTCTGCTATGGTAGTTGCGCAGGTTCTGCTGGTAGATCGTGGATCTTTCTGCGGCGATTTCTCTTGCTTCGTCAAGGAGGTCGACGGAGTCTTCGAGTGCGAGGGATGACTCCTGCTCGCTGTAGTAGACTACGCGTGGCGCTTTGTACCGTACCTCGACGGGTAGTACTGCCTCTGCTCCGTGTACCATAAAGAATGGTGTGTAGCCGGTGGCGCTGTTTGGAGTTGTACGCAGGCTCTAGAGTACGGATTGCAGTTCGTCTGGCCAGCAGCCCGCGGCTTGTTCGAGTGGTCGGAGGAGTCGCTTCTTGATGCCGCTGCAGACGAGCCCGTTTGCCTTTTCCACCTGACCGTTGGTCTGTGGGTGTGCTACTGAGGCGTAGCTAATGTTGATCCCTAGGTTCTCGCAGAATTCTTGGAACTCCTTGGATGTGAAGTTCGTTCCGTTGTCGGTGATGATGCTGTGCGGCACGCCGAAGCGGTAGACGATGGACTCGAAGAACTTGACTGCATTGTGCCCTGATTGCTTGGTTACTGGCATGGCCCCAAAGGTTGATCTTCAAGATAAATGATTCATCTGAGAAAGAACCAGAATTATAAATTTCAAAACCCACAGCTCTTGATGCAACAGAGAACCTAAAGGTTCTATCTTGTAGGATCTTGACTTGAAATTTTGATGCTTTTCCCCCAAAACATGCTTGAAGAACAATACCAATAGTATGAACATCAATCTTAAAATTTGCACGACCAAAAGAGCCAACTAGGAAGAAAGGCCTTCTGCGAACACCTCCATAGAAATTGATTTGATGACCAAATTTTTTGAACATATTAGTCTCAAAAATCTTCCCTTTAGAGAAATCCAATGAGGTGCAATTGTTGTGCTTGTCCGATGGTGCAAGAGGCACGTCGAGAATTTGAGCACCCACCACCACCCTTTTGATGACAAGGTCCAAAGTCATACCAGAGGAGATTTTCTCATTTTGAAGAAGGAATCTAGCATCAACAACCACCTTGTCATGATTTAACAACATAATCCGCTTAGCAAGAGAATAAAGGACCAAAAAACCAGGAGCTTTGTCCAATTCATTAGATGGCAAGGAAGAGCTAGTAACGTGCCACATAAGTTTCAAATCTTCAATCTTGTTATCAAAATCATGAGAAGTCCCAAAAAATCCAGAAGATGGTGTTGAAATATCATTGATCCTTGCAATATGAGAGGGGAACCTCACCACAGAACCAATCATGAGAACCTCCCCATTTTCCATGCTTCTACCCTCAAGTGGTAAACTGTTGGCATTGAGAATGACCAACCAGCGATTATCCGAGAGAACCAGAGATCCAACAAGGAGCTTACCATCGGTGGAGCTCCCGAAATAGGTGATTTTCCAACCACCACCAGATGAATTTAGTGAAAGAGAGCCCATGATTTGGTGTGCGACGGCGTTGGAGTGGCGCCGACGAGAGCCGGTGGGAGGGTCCTCAGAGAGGCATGCCTTGGAAATCGTGCGGAGTCGGTCGCAGGTCTATCAGATTAACAAAACCAATTTGGGGGTTCCACTGCACAATACCCTGGTTTAGCTATTCTCCCTCGATATGGCCATGGGGATCACCAGAGACAAGATCCCGAGCATCCAAATAGTGGATCCCTACTTCATGTGTGACGTCGTCCTGAAAGATGCTGAGGACATAGCGCTGGCAACCGACTACCTCTCAACCTTCCTGTAAACATACTCAGACAAGGATGTGATTGTCCTTCCCTACCATCCCATCATGGAGGGTGATCGGACAGGCTGCATGCTCATATGCTTGAATTTGAAACGCTCAACAGTCGTGTACCTCGACTCAAACAGTGCGATCTGAAAAAACTACACCAATATCAAGAAAATTCTTGATGGTGCTCTCAACGGCTACGTCGCACCAGGAGGCGTCAAACCGGAAACGCCACATGTGAAGTTTGGCATGCACATGTTCCGCCAGATTATGAAGTTCGCCTGCATCAAGAAGCTGTCTGGTGGCGGGAAGGATGCCTTCTATGCCCTTTACCACATGAAGGCGTTCTTCAATGACATGGAGAGCAAAACGCTACCATCTGACCTCGTGAGGTGAGCTGAAAGGCTTGCATGCATACAGGATTGCAACCTCAAGCAGCACTTCTTCGACATCCAGGAGGAGATCACGACAATCATGCACCAGGGAGTCATGAAATCCAGGGCACCTTCTATGGCGGCTATACACCGCCCAACAGGGAGATAGACGAACGCTTAGCATAGCAGGGTGATAGCAGGACATTCATGTAGATGGCAAATACTCGGTCGGGATTCATCAATGCCCCCAAAGCCGACTCAACAGTCGAAGAAGTCTTGATTCTTGCATTGTCTGGGTAGCTAGCTGTTAGTTCCAAACTCGTGTTATAACCTCTTATCACTATGTTAAACTTGCCTAGCAAAACCTCTAGAGTATGTTTCGTCAACCATTGAACTTGATTGTGAGCGACACTAGCTAGTTATTTGTGTTATGAAATATTTTAAGTGCTTGTTGCTTTTCATTCGTTATTGCCACCCTACTTATTGTGGTTTGCTTTCTTTGTCTTTCTTCAAAATGCCGATGATTAAAACATGTTGTGGCGTCATGTGTGTGACCATGCCATTGCTGGATCTGGTGTGCCAAGTAGACTAGAGGTTTGTGCATATACTCTACTTGCCACACCAGATCCATCAGCGGCATTGTAATTTTCCATGCCCAACCTAAGTATGAGGCAAGTAGACTTGTAACAATCTCGCCTAAGTTAATATTATTTCATCTCGTAGCCCCAAAGTCAAAAGAGGACAAATATTTTCGAGGTTCATATAAATTAGACATAATATGTTGAGCGGTAAGCCAATGAAAGGATTCTGGGTCCACATCAACGACGCCTTTTGACACACCAAACTCGAAATGAGTTGTTGTCGTGGAGACTGAATCCTTTCCTTGCTTTACCATTGGACATAACATGCCAATGCTATATGAATCGTGGAAGTATTTCTCTTCTTTCGTCTTTGGCGATACGAATAGTATGAGGCACGAATCCAAGTCATTCTTGGTTTGCTTTTTTTGGTCTTTCTTTGAAATGCCGATGATTAGAACGTGTTGTGGCATCATGTGTATGACTATGCCGATGTTCGATCTGGTGTGCCAAGTAGACTAGTAATTTGGGCATATACTCTACTTGTAGCACGAGATAAAATAGCGATCATTGTTATTTCCGTGCCCAACCTAAGTATGAGGCACTATCCAAGTCATTCTTGGTTTGCTTTTGTTTGGTATTGCTTCAAAATTCCGATGATTAGAACATGATTTCTTACATCTTATTGCACCCATATATATATGCATGATCTTATCTTGTGAACTGCTATTGCTTTCCACTGAGATAGATAATATCATCTATCTTGTGTATCGGAGATGGCAAAAAGTGCTATGTAGTGTACGTAGGTAAGGTTCTAGGTGTGTACGAGGAGTGGGAAGGGTGCCAGAAGCAAGTGAATGAATTCTCGGGCAACAACTACAAAGGCTACAAAACTAGAGAGGTGGCGGAAGAAAAGTGGAGGAGGCACGGGAGGAAGAAGTGGAGGAACTTCCTCGTGATAACCACCTTGTTGCTCTTCATGGTAGGTTATGTGCTCTACTTTATCTAGCTAGAGCTCCATCATTGGAGTTGTAATGTGATTGTGAACATGTAGTCGGAGGTGTGAACTTGTGGCACAAACACTTGGTGTTGTGTGAAAACTTGGCACTTGTTGATTCTAGTTGATGTATGAACTCGTATGTCGATATTGATGTGTAATGTACTTGTATTAATGTTGGTTCTGTTATGCTTTGACCAATTGCAAGTTTCTGGAAAATTTCTGTTTATACTTGAATTTCGAAAATATTATAGGAGGCGCATATAGGGTACTATAGGAGGCGCATATACTATAAATATACGAGGCGCATTGTAAAACATATACGAGGTGCATATGACATACGCCTCCTATATTTCACATATGTGAGGCGCATATACTGATATGCGCCTCGCATATGTGAAGTATAGGAGGCGCATATCATATGTGCCTCGCATAAAAAATAGTGGAGGCGTAGCGCTAGAGGCGCATGATATGCGCCTCGCATATGTGAAGTATAGGAGGCGCATATCATATGTGCCTCGCATAAAAAATAGTGGAGGCATGTCGCTAGAGGCCCATACGATATGCGCCCCGCATAGCATTTTTGGTGCGCCTCGCATAGCGTTTTCCCTAGTAGTGAAACTTGAAATCTGATTTTATCTGGTTACTGTTGTTTTACCATGGCTTTCTCAAATTATAAAGGATTGGAACTCACCCTATTTGAGTTGCTTCATGACAAAGATCAAGAGAAGGTTTAGAAGCCTACTGAACTAGAAGTTGATTGTCAAATTCCTATTGGTATTGTCAATAGATCTAGGGAGGTAACTTTTGTAGGAGATGGAAGCCAAACTGCTATGTGGCATTTATATAAAATTAAAGAACTATGTTCCCTATTTATACTTTACAGGTATTCATGATAATGATGTAAGAAGGAAGCTATTATTTTTATCTTTATTTGGTAAAGCTCGCGAATGGTATAGATCTTTGGATGATAAATATCGTCTTGATTGGGAAAATCTGAGAAAGGATTTCTATGTTAAATATTATGCTCTTAAAGAAGCTTATGATGATTGCTGCCATGTTTATAACTTTTGGCCTCATAATAGAGAAAGTATTGCTCAAGCTTGGGGGATATTAAAGGGTCTTATTCGTAAAAATCCTCGTCATGGTATTCTTGAAAGCATTACCTTAATAAACTTTTATGTGAGGTTGCCCCAACATCATAGGGATTTCCTGGATAATTCTTCTAGAGGAAGTTTCACTAATAAAACTCAAGAGGGATCAACACATTTATTGGAAACTATTTCTCAAAAAAACTGAAGCTTGGGATCTCGACAAAGATAAGAACCAAGGTTTGGAATATGAATATTCATGTGTAGAAAATTTCTCTACTTCTATATTATTTGAGGAACTTAAGAACAGGTTTGGCATTGACCCTCATGTTTTAGTAGAAATTGCTAAATCTTTTGCTAACCATCTTAAAGTTCCAAAGAAAGGATTTAATGTGTTTGCTGAACCTCTTAAAAATTCAGCATATGTTTCTAAAGTTGCGAAGTAGGTTATCAAGTCTCGTCTCTTAAGATAGGAGAAATCTTTGAAGCGACTCCTTATCCTAGACTCTTGCTTTAGTGGTAATTGCTTCATCAAACCCGATGGAACGATATGTTTTGAATCAAGAGGAACCATTTGATGATGAAGAGAAAGAAGCTCTAGCACAAATACTATCTCAACAATCACAATAGCTGCAATTACATATTCCACCTGATAATCTAGGAGAACTACCACCACCTAAAGTCCTAGTTGTGAACTTAAACCATTGCCTGAAGATATGAAATATGCATCCCTTGATGGTAAGAAAATATACCCTGTTATTATTAGTGCTAACCTTTCAAATGAAGAAGACTCACAATTACTTGAAGTATTGAGATCACAATTCACTTGATGATTTGAAAGGTATAAGCCCGCTTTATGCATGCATAAGATTAACTTGGAAGAAGATGCAAAGCATGTTGTTGACTATCAACGTCGTCTTCATCCAAGAATAAAAGAAGTGGTAAGAAAATAGGTAATCAAACTCATTAAGGCAGGTATTATCTATCCCATAGATGATAGTAAATGGGTAAGTCATGTCCATTGTGTGCCTAAAAAGGGTGGAATCACCATGGTTCCAAATGATGAAAATGAACTTGTTGCTCAACATACTGTTATTGGTTATAGAATGTGCATTGATTATAGGAAACTTAATAAGGAAACTCGTAAAGATCATTATCCTTTACCATTCATTGATCAAATGCTTGAAAGATTATCCAAACACTCTCACTTTTGTTATTTAGATGGTTATTCAGGTTTCTCATAGATTCCAGTGCACAAGGATGATCAAGAGAAGACTACTTTCACATGTCCCTTTGGTTCTTATGCTTATAGGAGAATGCAATTCCGTTTGTGCGATGCTCCTTCTACTTTTCAAAGATGCATGAATTCTATATTTGCTGATTATATTGAGAAAATTATGGAAGTATTCATCGATGACTTTTCTATGTATGGTACCTCTTTTGAAAACTATTTGTTTAATCTTAACAAAGTTTTGCAGCATTGTGAGGACCCACACTTAGTACTAAATTGGGAGAAATGCCATTTCATGGTGACAGAAGGTGTTGTTCTTGGACACTGAGTTTTATGTATAGGCATTGAAGTGGACCACGCCAAGGTAGAAGACATAGAGAAGCTACCATATCCTAGGGATATAAGAGGTATACGAAGCTTTCTTGGTCATGCTAGTTTTTATAGAAGGTTTATCAAAGTCTTTTCAAAAATATCCAAGCCTCTAATAAATATTTTGCAAAAATATGTTCCATTCTCTTTTACTGACGATTGTGTAGAGTCTTTTGATATTTTAAATAATGCTTTGATAAGTGCTCCTATAATTCAACCTCCTAATTGGAATTTGCCATTTGAAATAACGTGTGATGCTAGAGACTATGTTGTAGGAGCTGTTTTAGGCCAAAGAGTTGACAATAAACTTAAGGTGATATATTATGCTAGTAAAACTCTTGATGGCACCCAAAGAATTTATGCTACAAATGAAAAGGAGTTCTTGGATGTACTTTTTGCATGTGACAAGTTTAGACCTTACATTGTAGACTCTAAGGTAATAGTACACACTGATCATTTTTCTATTAAATACCTTATGGACAAAAAATATGCTCCTAGACTTATAAGATGGCTTCTTTTACTACAAGAATTTGACCTACATATTGTAGATAGGAAAGGTGAGGACAACCCTGTAGCTGATCATTTATCTAGAATGGAAAACATTCTGGTAGATCCTATTCCTATTAATGATAGCTTAGCAAATGAACAACTAGCAAACATTAATGTGTCTGCTGCTAGAGTAGCTTCACCATGGTTTGCTAATTATGCTAATTTCATTGTTGAAAAAGTTATTCCACCACATTTCACATACCAACAAAGAAAGAAATTCTTTTATGATATTAGGAATTATTTTTGGGATGACCCATTTCTTTATAATAAAAGTGCAGATGGTATTATTAGACGTTGTGTCCCTAAGTTTGAGGAGCAGGCTATCATAAGGGATTGTCATGACAACCCTTATGGAGGATATCATGCAGAAGACCGCACTACTACAAAGGTATTACAATCTAGTTTTATTGGCCTACTTTATTTAAAGATTGTGCTAATTATGTTAAATATTGTGACTACTGCCAATGTATTGGAAATATCGGTAAGAGAAATGAAATGCCTATAAATTATTCACTGCCTATTGAAACATTTGATGTATGGGGATTTGACTTCATGGGACCATTTCCCCCATCAAAAACTAAACATACTCATATTTTGGTTGGAGTGGATTATGTTACAGAGTGGGTTGAAGCAATTCCAACAAAAAGTGCAGACCACGCCACAATAATGAAGATGCTTAAGGACATCATCTTTCCCAGGTTTGTAGTACCTATATTTTTAATTACTGATGATGGCTCTCATTTTATTCATGGGGTATTTAGAAAAAATCTAGCTAAATATGGAGTTAATCATAGAATTGAATCTCCATATCATCCTCAAACCAGGGGGAAAGTTGAACTAAGAAATAGGGAAATTAAACTCATATTGGAGAAGACAGTCAATAAAGCTAGGTCTAGTTGGCCAACTAAAATTAATGATGCTTTATGGGCTTATAGAACTACTCATAAAAATCCTATGGGTATGTCTCCTTATAAAATGGTTTATGGAAAAGCATGTCATCTTCTAGTAGAATTAGAACATAAAGCTAGATGGGCTGTTAAACAACTCAACTTTGATTTTAAAACTGCTGGAGAGAAAATAATTCTTGACTTAAGCTTGTTAGATGAATGGAGGAATGAAGCATATGAAAGTGATAGACTATTTAAAGAGAAAGTAAAAATTTGGCATGATAAGAAAATAAAAAGAAAGGAATTCAAAGTAGGAGATCAAGTATTATTGTTCAACTCTCGTTTCAAGTTTTCTGTAGGAAAGTTAGCTTCAAGGTGCAGGGTCCATTAGTTGTATAGGAGGTGTGCCCCTCCGGAGCCATTTCTCTTCATGGAGACTTCAACGGTAATCCTCATGTCGTTAATGGACAACATCTTAAACATTATATTGCAGGGCAAACATTTGCTAGAAGGGTTGAAGTAATGAATCTCCAAAGTCCGGAGGGCATAATTCCAAAAAATTATCCCCTGTCAGATACGAAAAATTATCAAAAATCAAAAATAGGAGCGTAATGATCTCGGAATATCTTCATATTTTAGGAATGTCATTGGAAAATCAATGTGTTTCATGAAAGAATTGGATGAAACAGAGTCCCGAGGAGGGAAAGAGAGCAGATGCGTGCCACCCGAGGTCTTTCCCTCTTCCGAAGTCTGTTTCGCCTCCGTTTCTTCTTGAACACTTTGTCTTACCCTAAAAACCATCTATATATACTCTTCTTTGCCGATCTAATCTCACATCTAGTCTTTTCGAGCGAACTTTGTTTTTGCTGCTGTTTTTCAGATTTCTCTCTACACCAACGCCCCCGCCATGTCTTCTAGAGTCTCCTACCAGTGTTCCTCCATAGATGATGATGATGATGATGAACTTGAGGGCCTTATCCCCAAGTAAATATGGAAGAGGAACCAAAAGAGGAAGGACTACTCCGATGATGAAGAGTGTGTGTACAAGGATGATGGAGATGATAAGGATGATAAGGAGGATGATCACGAGCTCATCACCAGTGTTGAGTACTAAGGGAGGCTTCGCCAAGCTCCCATACCCATCGCTACAGTGAGACTAGGAAAACTGCTCGCATGAGCACTGGTGGAAAAACTCCAAGGCATTGCCTCGCTTCAAGAAACCCTGTTGCTAATCTTAATCGCTGGGAATGCGTGCATGCTCCAACAAAGTATCTTCCCAAAGAAGGGGATCAATATCCCTCGAAGAAGTGAGGCGGTGGATTGAGCCCTGAGTGGAAGCCCAGCAAGGAGAAAGTTGGAAAAAGGCTTTGGGAGGATTTTACAAAATCTTATGAACAATTTCAACAATCCTATGATCTCATGATTGGCATGCTCAAGGACCTCCAGCGTCAGCACAACCCTAAGGAGGAACATAAGGAGAAGAGGTTGAGACATACCACAATAGCATAAGCTTGGGGGAGTTCCACCATACCTTATGCTGTTTAGTTATCATATTTGCATCTAGTTCGTAATCATTAGGAGGTTTTTTCATGCATCCATTAGGTATTGATTTTTTCCAGAGTTTGAAGAGCTCTTAGAGCATTATCATGTATCCTTGATTGAGTGGTTTTGAATAAAATATAAAGTATGGTGTCATCCAAGATTCTCTTTTTAGGATTTATGGGTAACACTCATGCAGATGTGTGCACCATATGTAGAAATTTCACTTACATATTGCCTTGAAATAAATTAACTTGAGCATGTTGGACAAGCATATAATTACTCAACAAGCTGAACTTGCAAATAAGGAAAGGTCCATGCAAGGGAAGCAACACTTATAGAAAAAGGAACATTGTGAATTTGTGGTGAGATGGGGAGTCTTATAAAATAAATAGTTGGAAAGAGGAGAATGACAAGGGGACATGAGATACTCTTGTTCTACTTAGTAATCAACGAGTAAACTGAATGGTTGTCATGGGTATTTCCATACATATGCTCTATGGAAAAGTGTGTGAAAGGTAGGCACTCAAAGATTCGGCTAGCCATGGAAAATGAAAGACAAAGGTTGTTTAGAGCACATGACATGATTGAAAGACCCATGAATAAGTTTTATACTGGTTACTAAGAGAGGAAGAATGTTAATTGATGCCATGCAAAAAGTGGTGAAAGTTCTTGACAAAATTCAAAATAGTCATGTCTATCTAGTTGTTTAAACAATTCTCTTTTCCACTATTTGTTTTACGAGGAACTTATCTTTATTGCAAAAGCATATCCAAAGGTTAAATTAAAAGTTGGTAAAAGCCATGCAAATCTATTGCAAATAGCGAAGTGTATGATAAATTTGAGACTTGTTCAATTGTCCAACATGTAATGGTTAGTTTTTGTTCAAAAGTAAGGGGTAAATGATAATGTCTATCTATGTAGCCCACATTTGCATGCTAGTTAGTTCATATTTATTTTGGACAAGTGAATATGCATAAGTTGATGATTCCATGCTCGTATTTTCTTGTCAACCATAAGCTCATTGATGCATGATCATGATCCTTATTTTATCGCGGACGTGCAAAGGTTTAAGTTTGGGGGAGTTGATACTTGCCTTTTGCATCATCGTTTTTAGGACTTATATGCACTATTTAGAATCATATTTACCATGATCCATCATTATTTATGTATATTTAGATGATTTACGGGACTTTCCTACAAAGTTCCTTTCATTGGTATTTAATTTCTGGGAGGCATAAAACCTCCTTTTTCAATTTTTTGCTGATTTAGGACCTTCTGGACATCAATAAATCGAAGGAAAATACCTTATGAGTTTTTCACCTAGAGAATCAACTTGGGCCAAAGAATGAAGTGAGAGGAGCCACGAGGCTCGAAAGAGGATAGGTGGTGCACCCACCCCCTAGGCGTGCCACCCATGCTCTTTTGGACCTCGAGCGTCGCATCGGATCCTCCTTTTTACAAACTCCTCCGTATCGCCTAAAAACCTACACCATATTTTTCCATGATTTACAGAGGCCATGGTAGAGGTGAAAGATCCTGCTGCACGAGAGCCTTCAATGAGGGGGAAATCGATGTCATCGTCATCACCACTCCTCCTAAGCACAGGGGAAGGCATATCCATCAACATCTCCACCAGCACCATTATCATCACCATCTCCAAGATCCATCTTGTTCCCCTCATAGTTTGTGATTGATTAAACCCCGAATATTGTTTTAAGGGCCATTTACATGTTTGTGATTGGCATCTTGTCTTTATTTGGTGGAGAGATTATATTTTCAGATTATGTTGTATCCCATATGCTACTGATCCATATCATGTTTGCCACTTGTGAGTAGATCCCCATGTTCCTGAGAGCATAGGATGAATTGGCTATGATTTCCATATAATATACAATGAGTATGTGCCCTAGTTTTTATCTTTTATATTGTTCTATGATGGTTTTAGGAGAACATCGACTTCATATTACTTCACCTATATGGGCTCATAGGAGAATACTTTGATGCATTGACAATGGTTGGAAGGGATGGAATTGACAAACCATTTTCCAATACTTTGAGTTGCATTGGAGGGATTATATGTTAGGGACCAATGAACTTATTACTATGGTGGGACATTTATGTCGTAATGATTCTTAGATGTTGATGTGAATGGCTCTAGGACCCATCATAAGTGGTGTATTTAGCTCATACTTGTGGCTGCACCTAAGTAGGCTCTGCCCTAAGGGAATAAAACTTGATAATATATTCACCATATTGTGTAGAAATCTTTATGCTAAGTGTAAATCAATGCCACCCCTAGGAACGCTCGTCACATATAAGTTCACACACACATTTGAGCTTGTCCTCTTGTTGCATAGAGGATTGGGCTTTCGCTCATTGAGAGCATTTACTTATTGCTATTTACTTTTAGCACTTTATATTCTTGCAAACTACAAACCCAAAACACCAAATCTACTACATTTACTATTATCTTCTTTGTCAAATTTACTAACCAATACCCTCAGCTCCTCGTGGATTCGCCAACTTTTCTTTATTGAAAAGTACTACAATTTATCTCCTACACTTTGGAGCCATCAGCGATCCTCTTCCCGCTCCCCCATGATAAAGAGCGGGTTCACTTCGGGACCCATCTGGATCGATGTTTGAGATTTGCACCGTCAGAGTTCTTCTCCAAGGTGCTTTCCTATTACGGCATGCAGATCCATAATCTTCCTCCAAATTATATTTGTGAGCTAAGTGCCCATGTCTCTCTTTGTGAGGGTTATCTTGGAATTAAGCCGAGTCTTACTTTATTCCGGTACTATTTTAGTACTAGGAAAAATTCTATCATTGTCGGTGTTCCATACAATACCAGAACCCTTAGCTTAGTCCTTAGGCGAGACGGGTCTATCCCAAGGTCATAACCAGTGAATTGGTGAAGAGGTGGCCATCCACCTTTTTTCTATCGTAAGGATAAGTCGGCTTCGGGCAAGCCAGAAAGCTTGTCGATTTTCGTGGATGGTGCCGTCGCCAGAAAGAATCTTGGGATGTGGAAGAGTCGACTCTTTCCTAAGACTTGATCTGCGCCAACATGAGGATTGAGTTTTTGATCAAGCATAAAGGACTGAGGGGATCCGACTTAGTCCATTGCTGGCTAGCTCGTCAGAATCAGCCCCTACAACATCATGGGTACCAGGTGATGCACACAATCACCAATAACAAGAAGGATAGCCTGAGAGTGAGTCGTCTCTCGATTCCCTCAAAGAATACGAGACCCGGGTCAAGTGGTTGATCAAGGAGAGATTAAATCGGAAATTCTAGAGATCTCCATGGACATGTTTACAGTAGAGAATCCCTTGACCCCAGTAAGATTTTCGACTAACCCATCTTGTACTTATTTATCTGTATATGTTTTTTTGCAATGGTGAGATATTCTGACATTCAGATTGCTGACCTCCCCGAGTCAGAGTTGGCTCCTCTCGAGGGATATCCACCAGAGGATCCAATTCCTCAGGAGGATGAAGAACTTGAAGTGCTGTCAAAAAACGCTCACCCGGAAGCGTAAAACTCCAGTTGTCTCAGCTGGCCCACAAACAATGCTAGTCGTCAAGAAGTAAGTTCTTCTGTTAGACTTTCGTATCTTTGGTCACATTCTTTCTAGGTCATAACAATCTTCATTTGTTATTGTCCAGAGCTAAACCATTGATGAAAGGAAAGGGAAAGTCGCAGAAACCTCTGCACCAGCAGAAGTTAACCTTGGCCTCACCTACTATTGAGCCTCCAACTCCCAATCCAAATCCATCGTCAGTGCCGGAGGATATTCCATCTTCATGCACTGAGGATGTCGAGTCTCAGTATGAAGAGCTAATGACCATTGCTTCACAAACCGACATCACCATGGGTGACTTGAAAACTGATAAGGTGAAGCCTCTAAGGGTAATGATCCCTCAACCGAAGTCTTTGCTGAAAACCTTCTGCGGAATCCAGGTGTCAACAAACTTGGCCTTACTCGAAAGAGCGCATAAGAGACCCGAAAACTGGCCCTCCATTGCTTAGAGACCAGAAATATTTTGGCTGAAGAAGAGGCTCAAGAAGCTGAAGGCGTGAATCTTGTTGATCTGCTTGAGAAAGTTCGTCTTCATGACGAGAAGTTAAAGGCTGGTGCATTTCCGCCTCCACCTATCATCCCTTTAACTCTTGCCGAGAAGTTTTCAGCTGAAATCAACATCAGCCTCACCAAATTGCAACATGAGCATTTTGTAAGTCATTTTTCGACTCTTTTTACTGTATTTATATCATATCATCTAGACCCCAAGCATGAAGTTGGATAAAACTAGAAATCCGAGTTTATGCTTTGATAGGATAGCGATGCCAAAGAATGAAGTAGTGTAACCCCCAAGGCTCGTGCTGAAATTTAGTTAAAAATAGTAGCTTGAGTCTTAGTATCCATCTGACTCTGGTTATCATTCTGACTTACAGAAAGTTAATGTTGACAACCAGGAATTGTTGAAGAACATCTATAACAAGTGGAGAGAGGTTAAGACTCTCCATCTTGAAAATGCTCAGCTTAAAGTTGAGAAGGATAAAGCTGAAAGTACGTTTTCTGACTATCTCTTCTCGGATGTTTATGTTTTTAGCTGAATCATGGGATTCGACTACCTTTGTCCTCCTTGCTCTAGGTTTGCTAACTCAATCCTTCAAACTCGTGGAGGAAGCTGAAAACTCCAGAGCTTTATAATCTGAGAATGTAAGCCTACGCGATCAACTTAAAAAATTACAGGAGAACCATGAACGCAACATCAATAATATCCTTGAGTCCAACAACATGGTCACCGAAGAACAGGACCAGATCATTGCTCACCGAGATAAGGAAATCTCGGATTTGAAGGCAGAGATGGACAGGCAGAAGGATACCACTCAAGCCCTACAGGATGAACTCTGGAGTTTGTGAGACGAAAAGATCAAAGTAGACGAAGTTATCTTTGGTATGTTCCCTGTCATTCCATCTCATTTTTTTGGATTTTCCGGGTTTTATGTTCGATCTTGCTAATATTACTTCCTTTTCAGGTCCTCTCAACCCCCTAGATTCATCTTTGTCTGAGCCATACACCAGCCGACTTGTCGTAGTCTGAGATTTACTTCATGATTTCCGACAATCTCTTGAAGAGATTGGTGAGAAGGTTAATCTCTCCGACTTAAACAAGTTGTCTCATCTGAGGTGTGATACGTCCATTTTGCATCACTATTATATATCATAATTTACTGCTATTCATTGATATATTTCATATTAAGAGATGATACTTATGTTATTTCATCTGTTTTTGCATGGTTGATGACTTTTGGAGCATGGACCGCTGCAGTCAGGATTCTGATGGAAAAGGTGCTATTTGGAGGCAAAATTCGTGAAGATCAGAAAATCCAGGAAAAAACATGGAAAATTCTATTTTTCCAGAAGACGAAGATTGCCAGAAGGGGAGTGGAGATGGGCCACATGGGGCCCACACCACCCCCTGGCGTGGGCAGCCCTAGGTCGCGCCAGTAGGTGGTGTGGCCACCCTGGCCCACTCTAGGCTCTCCCCTCTAGTGCATATTATCCCCTCCAAACCCTAATACTTGGGGAGAGACAATAGAAAGATTCCGCCGCCTCTACGGGGCGGAAAACACCGAGAGAGAAAGATCTCTCCGGCAGACAGAATCCTGCCGAGGGAATTCCTTCCCGGAGAGGGGAGATCGTCGCCATCAACACCACCATCAAGCTGGACTTCATCGGGATCATCATCATCATCTCCACCAGCACCATCATCACCACTTCATAGTGCTGTAATAATTGGGTTGAATCTTGCATAGTTCTTAGGGGAAACTCTCCCGGTGTTGATTACTCCTTGTAGAGATTGAACCATTGAATTATCGTTTATGTTGAGATTGTTACATATCATTATATCATCTCTTATCTTAATCCATATGATGTCTTCTGAGTAGTTCGTTTTGTTCTTGAGGACATGGGAGAAGTCATGTTGTTAGTAGTGGCATTGTGTTGAGAAAGATTCAATGGTTTGATATTTAAGTTGTGGTGTATTTCTTCTAGTGGTGTCATGTGAACATCGACTACATGACACTTCAGCTTTATGGGCCTAGGGGAATGCATTGTGTATTTGGCTAATAATCGTAGGGGTTGCCGGAGTGACAGAAACCTGAACCCCCGTTAGGAAACCTTTGCACAAGGGATGTCAAGGTCTTAGAGTTTAAAGCTGTGGTTAGGTTTCTACCTTAATTACTTTCTTGTACTTGCGGATGCTTGCAAGAGGTATAATCATAAGTATGTATTTTCCTAGGAAGGTCGGTACATTAGCACAGGTTCTCCCACACAACACTTAGCAAACTAAAGAATATTAATTAACTATATGAAGAGAAAGCATTTGACAATATTCCCGTGTGTCCTCGAGAACGTTTGGTCATCTTAAGTAATACAACCGACTTGTCCTTTGCTAAAGAACGGATTGGGCCACTAGCTGCATTTATTATTATTGTGTTTTATTTACTTGTACTTTATTTACATGCATTAGAAAAAAAACTAAAAATGTGTTTGCTAAGTATTTACAGAGAATTCCTGCTCCAAGCCATTCGCCAACACCTTCTGCTACTCATTGGGTTTGACACTCTCACTTATCAAAAATACTGCGATACACCCCCTATACTTGTGGGTCATCAAGGTGCGTGACAAAGCAAAGGATATCCCGCAGCTGGTGGAGGATTGGAACATGTCCTACACCTGCACAGTGGCGCAGAATTCCCTCACTATGGTAATGAGCCACCATGAAAACATTAAAATATGGCAGGTTACCAAGGGTTATTCGATTATTGATGAAGATGGCAAGCTTCAAAACATTGGCGAGATATGGGATTATTGTGCCGGATATGATTGCCGCATAGCCGATGCAATCAACTACGAGAATCCATTTTTCAAATCCGTCGAAGTGCCTCCAAGGCCCCCAGCCGAAGATGATGAACTTCCTAACGACGATAATGAAGAGACAGAATCTTACATCCTCATCTCGGAGAAGGATCAGGGTGACTTGGGTAGTAGCACTAGTGGGCCGGCAAATCCTTTCCCTACAACATGAAATTTGCAAGAAAACACTAAATTATTCCATGACATGCTTGATGTAATGGTTAAACTTATTTATTTTGTGGTGTTGTTATGTAAGAACAGATGCTTTACTCTTAGCATGTATGTTTTTTGTTTTGTGCTTGAAAGACACTTACGAACTTTTTGTTTACACTTAGTTTATCTGGCTTTCTGGCTCATCCCTTTTGTGAGCCAGTAAAACTTTGGCACAGAAACTTTGTCGAGCAATAAAGCTCAATTGCTAAATGATGAACGGTTTGTAGATCAATCCCAAAGGAGCTTTGCAGGATGGAAACCACACAACCTCGCAACTGCATTGTCAATGCAGCCACGTTCGCACCCAAAAAGATGTTTGGAAATAGTCTACACTATAAGTTGCTAAGGTAATAGTAAACAAGAGATATTTAAAGTAACTAGTAACAAGGTAAATAAAGTACTAAAAGTAATCTATTACAAGAACTAAACTAAAGGGGGTTGTAGCTGTAGGATTGAATGGAATGAGAGAGGGTTTCTAGGCTTCAGTCTCACTAGTACTAGATGGGCGAATATATGTGCGATCCATTGTCTACAAGAGATTCATTCAACAAATAAACGTTCCCCACTTGATTACCGGGTTGTCACACTATGTGTAGTATGCATTATTCTCGTGTGTCACTCGCTAGGAAAATGTACACTTCCAGACCAAGGGATCACGTGAACTCATCTCGTAACTCATCTAATTAAATACTTGGATCACAAACACATTCTAACTTAGCGCACTAGATCAAACCTCAACCTAGAACCTGATCAATCACTCACACATGGATGAACAACAAACCATAGATGAATATATTAGTGAAGTCACAACCATGTCCAATCTTACAATTACAAGATCTAAAACAGGGGAGAGAGATGGAGACATCGTTGCAGATGATGATGATGATGATGAATGGTGCACGCGATGAAGGTGGGGGCGCCTCCTTCTACTCCTCTTGCTTGATGGTATGTAGATGTGGATCTCATGTGTGGCGGCTATGGAGGTGGCAGAGCGGCTAGGCTCTGCCCCTTAGGCGTGGATGTCTTCTTCCCTTGTTCTAGGGTTTTCCCCTCTTCAAATAGGCATCTGGAGGTCGGTTTTGCGAACCGACGGAGCTAGGGGCCAAATATGCCTATTGGTCCTTCACAAATGTTGTTCTGTTTGAGGAAACGAAGCCGTCGGAGGGTGGTATGTCTGTACAGTACAGGCGGGATCCGCCCGAACCAGTGGTCGTTAAGCCTTTTGAACTTTGTAGTGTTTTGGTCACCATTTCTTCATACAGACTCCGATTGAGGTGTTATTTAGCTCTTTGGATTCCTATGGACGAGGGTTACAACACCATGGCCTTGGATATTCATTTGTAGTTGATGAAAAATCCACTTTTTCCTGCAACTCCTCCATATTGAATCCTCTTGGGTCCTTTTATCCATGATTATTCATAGAAGCTACACACAAATCAAAGACAATAAAAAGGTAATAAAACTACGAATTTGCAAAGTCCATGTGGAAATGAATGAGAAAAAGTAATCATACATAATAGGCATAATTGTAGATAGATGTAGCATGTAATGAGTGAAAATATGAATAATTTATATGTTTAAATACGCCTCAATTTTGGACTCATCACTAAACCAGTTTAAACCCAGAACAAAAGCTACCCTCCAGTACCAACAATTCACTACTCAGAAAATACCCACTCCAGCAATTAGACAAAAACCAAAGTATAATAGAAAGTGAAACTTACACCCGAAGGTAGCTTTTATTTAGGATCAAAAATCTAACCAGAACAAACATGAGCATAAAATCCATTCAAGTATCCTAGGATTTTCTCAGAAAAACATTGAGGGGATCAATACTTTGTTTCTCTTTGAACATGTGGATTTGCAACTGATGCAATATCGAGTCGGGTCCCTTGATCTTTGCAAAACTCAGCAATTTATCCCATTGAAAAGTTGCTCCTGTTGTCTATAATAATACTGTGCCGATAGCCGAATCAAATTATGACGTCCTCGGTGAATCTTTTGGCTATAGCTCCATCACAACTTGTCACGGGTTTAACCTCAATCCATTTCGTAAATTTATCCACCATCACAAGTAGGTGAGTAAATCCACTTGGAGCCTGTTTAAACGGTCCTACCATATCAAGCCCCCGGAATGCAAAGGGACATGTAATCGGAATTATTCGGATATGATCAGCCGGAACATGAGCTTGCCTGGCGTATTTTTGGCAGCCTTTGCACGTCTTGACCAGTTTGTAAGCATTTGCATTAGATGTAAGCCAAAAAGTCCGTGTCGAAAATCTTCTACCACTAAAGATTTGGCTGCGGTGTGATGTTCACATTCGCCTTCATGGATTTCCACTCCTTCCAGAGAAACACAACGCTAAAAAACACCAGATACACTCTACTCATAGATCTCACCACTGATTATTATGTAGGATTTCTCTCGTTGGAGGATCTATCGGCTCAGAACTTCGTCTTCGGGTAATTTTCCTTCTACCAAGAATTCGAGGTAGGATTTTGTCCAGATGGTAATTACATCCAAACCATCTATGAGTGGTGAGTCGGATTTGGTCAGATACTCTTCATCAACTCCTGTGATAGAGGGAACTCTGAGGTGCTCCAGAAAAGCAACATCAGCGACCTTTTTCCATGCAGAGCCTATTCCTGATAGTGCATCTGCCTCCTCATTTTCTGTTCGGCGAATGTGTTTGACTTCAAACCCTTCGAACGATTTTGCTAGTTCGTCCACGACAACTCGATATGCTTCCATGTGCTTATTTGCCCTAAAAATGTCGGATACTTGCTGAGAAACTAAATCCGAGTCTCTGTAGCACATGAGTCGGTGAATGCCGGTATCTTTTGCAATTCTAATTCCATGTAGCAGGGCTTCATATTCAGTAATGTTATTTTTCTCAGTTAATCTGAAACAGATAGAAAAATTTGTCTCCTTAGGGTGATCTGAGTACCACGCGAGCCCCTATCCCCCGAGCGCTTTCGACCCGTCAAAGTACAGGGTCCAATATTCTGACTCTAGGACATTCATATTTTATATTGTCTCCGTCCAATCAGCGATGGAATCGGTAAGTATTTGGGAATTTATCGTTGTACGCGTTTATACTCAATGTCAAAAGATGCTAGCTCAATTCCCCACTTAGCAACACGTCATGTGACATCACTGTTGTTGATTATGTCTCTCATGGGACCTGTGCTCACCACAGAAATCTTGTTCTCTTGAAAATAGTGTTGTAGCTTTCTAGATGCAAAGAACACACCATAAGCTAACTTTTGGTAATGAGGATACCGATGTTTTGATTCCGTCAGGACCTCACTGAGGTTGTAAGTCGGACGTTGCACCAGGTGTTCCTGTTTTTCTTCCAACCATTCCACCACCATTATGACGCTGACAACTGATAACCCCCAAGTGCATGGGGTCACCATAGTACAATTCGATAAGTAATTGAGTGTCGAACCCACGAGGAGCTGAAGGTAAACTATCTATTCTCTAAAGACCTATAACCCACTTATATGGCCTTTTATGCAAAGCTAGGATTTAAAGTGTGTGTGTGGTAGTTTTTGGTATTAACTAGAAAACAATAAAGTAGTTGAAATAAATACTATAAGTAAAATAATGCAATTGAAGTGGATCTAGTGGAGTGGATGTGGATAATCTACGGGAGCAAATCTTTAGGCAAATTGCTATTTCATTCATTTGGTTGTCACAATTAGTGAAGCACATATATAGTCTTTTTGTTGTTTCTTCTAGGAGGATCCATAGCTAGGTGTAGCCATAGATACGAGCAAATACACCACTAGTGATTGATCCCAAGGCTAATTAAGAACAAACAAGGGAATATTAAGACATAAAGTCCAACCATCGCATTTAGATCTAAGGTCCCCATGATAATACCCCTATTGATTAACCATGAATTAATACTACATATATTTCTAAGACTTGGGATTCGGCTGCTGTTAAAATCTGTCTATCCCTCATCCTATCAACATGCAACAGTGACAATCTTGTGCATCCCCCAACATTTGTGTGCACTCATATGTTAGTGCACCGAGATCATCATAGAAGATAACATATAATTGTATGCAACCAAAGAAAACTATATCACAATTGCTATAAACAAGTCACTACTCAAACGTCAACATAAAGATATAATAGATCATGGGAAAACCAATATATTGCATCATACATTATGTTTGCCAAGAGATTATAGTAGGGTTATGGAGAGGATCTTGCTGTAGATGTTTATGATGAACACACCGGAGGGGGGTGGAGTCCACCGGAGGCGATTCCGGCAGCGTTCCCCCTCTAATCTCCACCGGCAGCAGCCTACAGACTCTCTACTTATGTGTTTTCGATCTCCGCCTCTGTCCATCTCAAAAAGGCCGCCAAGAGGTATATATAGATGGTTTTAGGTCAAAACAAGGCGAATGGCGGTGGAATCGACAACATCAGAGTTTCGACGGCTGAGTTAGCCCTATTGACGTGCCCTCTAGTAAATGGGCTCCCATTTTCGTCTCGTTGGGAAACTTGGGCTCTACTTTAGCTCTTTGGATTCGTATGGAAATTATCTAACATCTCCTGTTTACCTAGCTCCGTTTCATGTTGCTTAGCTCTTGGAAAGTCAAAAACACTTACAGAAGGTTTTCTGCTAGAAAAAGTTAGAACCAAAATAAAGGGGATCATTGGAAAATCCCCATAAATCAATGTAAAACATTAATATAATAGCATATATGTAGAAATTATGTGGGAATTCATAGCAACAAACTACAAAGTTCATGTATGCATTTTACATGCATCAACATCCCTAAGCTTAACCTATGCTTGTCCTCGAGCATAAAGGTGATAAATTTAATATGGACTTTGGAGTTTGTTGCTTTGCTTATTTTTCATTGCCATACAAAGTTTACTAGGTTAAATCTTTAAGTAATGACAATAAGCAAGTGAGATATAAAGTGATACAATTTACCCTCTACAAACATGCTCAATAATAAGTAGACTTGTGTTCAAATAAACGAGAGGTAAAACAAACTTTCAAGCATACATAGATGAACCTATATAATTATTGGGATAATCTTTCCTATCATTGGCACGGGTTTTTTATGCCTTATACTTTGGGTTACTTCTTAGTTTCATGCCCTTGACCTGGAAGACTCACTTCTTAGTTTTATGTCTCCCCTTAAGATATTTTTATATCTCGGACCGAAAGTAAGTATGGATTAAACATGTGCAAAGGCTTATTTAGCTTCCAAACTCTATTTCATTAAGTTTATGATTGATCAATAGTTCATCATTAGTGTTTGGTTCCATTTACCCCCATCATAAGCATCTTTCTATACTTTATATGCTTGACCCACTACAAGTTGAATGTCTCATGTCCGTTAACCACAAGTACTCATTATCGCATGCTACTAAAGTTTAGATCACAAGAAATTCTTCATTATATGCATACAGTTCCAAATGAGGTGCACTGAGGTACCTCTTGCCCCTTTTCATGAAGGCCCCTATGATACATCCATACTCAGATGACAAGACAAACAGACAAATTAAACATCTCAACATCTTTTTATTTAATATTTGCATAGCTTTTTATTTGAATGCCTCATAGAATATTCATGCTATAAATTTCCACCATAATGGCTTTTAGGAATTCTTAACATGGCTTAGATTAGCAGCCCAGTGCTCCCTCTAAAACGTATACATACTAGAATATTCTTGATTTTATCCCGTTCATTTCACAATGTTAAGCATCCACAACCAAAAGACATGATATCAACAAGGGAGTGTCACGCATAAACCTTCGCCTAAATTCTTTCAAAGCTTTCCCCAGGTCAACATGGTTGGGCTAACAATCAACTCATAGTTTGTCAATAACATAACTTATTTATCATTAGGTAAGTTCCCCCTTTTGTTTGTGCCTTCAGGTTCGTGGTCACCCCACAACCAACTTCTCTATGATAACCATAACCATAAGAACAATATTATTTGGAAGCTAAATAAAATAAGGCACATGAGAAATATACTTGGAATAGTATTGATGATATATAGGTATGTATGGTGTATGTTGTGGGAATTGGTTTTAATGGTATTTGGATATACAAGCTTTGTTTGTATAGGAATATATGGGCTAGCAAAAAGATCTACAAGTATGCCATTGGATCCATAGTGCCCGACATTTATCATCACACAATGCTCCTTAGTATTAAACATCAATTTATATGAGCAAAAGGTATCGCTAAATAAGGCACTATCAAATTATCATTCATTAAAGTATTTGAGCTAGCAACACTAAGCATGCCTTTGAATTTTAGGCTTTTGCTTTCATTCCCTTTTCTTTTGATAACACATAATCATTCCATCAATGAATTTAGTCATGGAACAGATTGTTTCAGTATATATTTCCTAAGCATGAAAAACATCTAGCAGTGTGGTTTCATTTATTCTCAAGGCAACATGAAAACTAAACAAAGATGCTCCAAGTTTATACGATCATTCTATGTTGCTTAAAAAACAAAGTTTAGAGGTTTGCAAACCTAGAGTTTGATAGGTCCAATGGGGTGCCTTGGGCATCCCCAAGCTTCTGGTTTTCACCATTCTTGGATAAATCTTAGTGTGGTGTTCCTCCATTCCCTATCAAAAAACTTCAACACAAAACTTTCTCCCATTTCTTTTCTATGGGGTGACATTAGTGGTACAAAGATATAGTGCTAGCTGTGATAAAAGCCCCAAATAAATTTTTTTTTAAATGTCCATAGAGTTACTTAAGTGGCCAATATTCTTAAAATAACAAAGGACTCAAAAAGAATCAAACCAAAACTCAACAAGGCCACTCTTGCAACAAAAGACAGATTTTGTCCAGAAAAACCACAGCTGCAGACGTATTAATTTCTCCCACTTAAACATGTCAGGAATTTTAGAATTTTTTTGTGCATATAGAGGATGAAAAGTTGTGACTTCAATATAAAATTTAGTTCAATCGGAGTTACGAAAAAAATGATAAAAATCGGTGGTAAACAAAAGCGTGTAGAAAATTTCAACTCCAAATATATGTTTCAAATTTTAACATCCAAAATGGGTAAAACTTGGTACTTTAATTTTGTAAGTATTAAAGAAAAGTTAAAACCTTTATTTTACGAGAGAACAAATTTCCAAAAACAAAAAACCTAAAAGAAGCAAAAATAACCAAGAAAGAATCAAGAGAAGCAAACAAAGAAGAAACAATTTTTTTGTTTTTTTTGTTTTATGAAAGATGAAAAGTAAGAAGCAAAAAAAAATAAAAAATCATAAAATACTTTTGTTGTTTTTTATAAATAATATGCAAAATAATATCCAAAGAAAAAAAGGTAATCCAAACATGGTTTCCACAAACATACAAACAAAAACATGAAGGTAAAACTAAAACATGAGTTTGGAATGCTATTACTTGAAATACTTGAAAAAAGAGGGGGGTGTGGGCATCCCCAACTTATGTTCTTGATAGTTCTTGTCCTCTACTTCTTTCTCATCATATCATGTCACTCATCTCAAACAAAGAAATATTTTCATCTGCCTACAAAATGCTTAGTTCTCCAAACAAATGATATAATAGTTTCTACCATGATGCAAACTTTAGTAATTACTGGGAAACCATTTTATTCAGGAATATAATACATTACAAAAGAGACACCCTTTTTATTTTGTTTTTATGTGGGGGAAGTTTTAATGATCTATACTTTTCAATGGTTCCATTGGCATGAAGAACACATGCTCAAGGTCGACCCCAACTTGTCCATTGCTAATCCTTCTCATTTGCTCTCCAAAATTTTATATTTAGTTAAAATATTACACTAATTTTTAAATGGTAGTAGCTAAAGTTATTTTATATTCTACATGGATATCAAGGGGTGCTCAAATAGAAGAGTATTTGAAAGCATATGGAGCATACCACAAAGCACATAGACATTAACATTTAAGTCTAACTTTCTTCCTATGCATTGGCATTTTATATATGAATAAGTAGCAGCAACTTTGTGGTATCCAATGCATATACTGATCAATAGCTTGAATTTTCAATAATATGGAAATATAAGAATGGATCTTATCTCCTCCTCTTTCATAATAGTTGCAAGCATCAAGGTAAGTTCACCCTCATAGTTTTTAATAGAGTCACCGTATAACGACTTATCATCTAATGAGCATAAGGTGTCATCTATCTCATTTATATCATTATTATCCTCCTATATATTAGACACAATTGTTCCACATATAGGACTATCAGGCAATAAAGAACCATCATCCATAGCACTATCGTTGAATAAGTCAAAGCAATATTCCTCATCTTTTTTAATGGAAGGACTAGTACTAATGGGATCATTTTTATCCTTTACAAATATATTATCTACGAAACTATCATATGATTCTCCAAATAAAGCATTCACATCAAGAGATTCATCAAGTATGGGATTATCAGAATAAATATCATCATTACTTGAAATAGTATAAGGTGTTTCCATGGGAATTTGTTCATTACCATTATTAGGAGTAGGAGATGCGCAGCTACTCCATTCTTCCTCCACTTGTTCTTATTTATGCTCTTTTTGGGGTTGCACGGGCATCCCCAAGCTTATGTTTTTATCATCCTCTTCCTGCAAAACATTAGTGGTCTCTTGTGCAGCAATATCCCTATTATTGTAGTCAACAACATAAATATTTTCCTTTAAATTGTCTATACAATAATTAAGGAGAAGATTAATTCCCATATCAACTTTACAAGCTACAATACTAGTTTTAAAATTTTCATCAATGAAGGTTTTTAATTCATAAGCAACCATAAAAGTAACAAATTGCTCTACTGTGTCATCCCTAAATGAGCATAATCACCTCTATTGTAGGAGGCAATGACATGATATTCATGGAACATACAATGAAATTTAAAGTATCAATCATCTTGTATAGAGCAACAAGTTACATCACTATGATATTCAAGCAACTTAGTAGAAGTAGAATCTAATTTTTTCAACCAATGCAATAGTATTTCCCCTTCTTGTGATTCTCTATGTTTCTTAGCAATCTTAGAAATATGCAAGTATATAGACAAATCATCATTTATGTCCATGCTTATGCCCACAAAAGAAGTATTTTTTGGTATTTTCCATTTTCTAATTTTTTGTGGGTTTTAGTTTTTTAAGAAGGTACTAAAAATAAACTAGCAATGCAAGCAAGAATAGAATCCTAGTGCTACACTCCCCAGCAACAGCTCTAGAAAATTATCTTGATAACCCCCAAGTGCATGGGATCACCGTAGTATAATTCAATAAGTATTTGAGTGTCGAACCCACAAGGAGCTGAAGGTAAACTATCTATTCTCTAAAGCCCTATAACCCACTTATATGGCCTTTTATGCAAAGCTAGGATCTAAGGTGTGTGTGTGGTTATTTTTGGTATTAACTAGAAAAAAATAAAGTAGTTGAAATAAATACTATAAGTAAAATAATGCAAGTGAAGTGGATCTAGTGGAGTGGATGTGGATATCAATGGGAGAAAATGTTTTGGAAAATTACTATTTCATTTATTTGGTTGTCACAATTAGTGAAGCACATATATAGTCTTTTTATTGTTTGTTCTAGGAGGAGCCATAACTAGGTGTAGCCATAGATACAAGCAAATACACCACTAGTGATTGATCCCCAGGCCAATTAAGAACAAACAAGGGAATATTAAGACATAAAGTACAACCACCGCATTTAGATCTAAGGTCCCCATGATAATACCCCCGTTGATTAACCATGAATTAATACTACATATATTTCTAAGACTTGGGATTCGGCTTCTGTCAAACTCCGTCTATCCCTCATCCTATCAACATGCAACGGTGACAACCTTGTGCATCCCCCAACATATGTGTGCACTCATATGTTAGTGCATCAATATCATCATAGAATATAACATATACTTGTATCCAACCAAAACAAACTATATCACAATTGTCATAAACAAGTTACTACTCAAACATCAACATAGAGGTACAATAGATCATGGGAAAACAATATATTGCATCTAAAATCATGTTTGACAAGAGATTACAGTAGGGTATGGAGAGGATCTTGCTATACATGTTGATGCTGAACATGCCGGAGGGGAGTGGAGTCCACCGGAGGCGATCCTGGCAGCGTTTACCCCCTCCGATCTCATCCTGCGGCGGCCTGTAGACTCTTTGTTTATGTGTTTTCGATCTCCGCCTCCATCCTTGCCAAGAAAGGACACCAGGGGGTATATATAGATGGTTTTAGGTCAAAACAAAGCGAATGCCGGTGGCATCGATGGCATCAGAGTTTTGACGGCTGAGATAGCCCCAGTGGGGCTCCCTCTAGTAAATGGGCTCCCATTTTGAGATCATTGGGCCCCTTTGGGTCTACTTTAGCTCGTTGGATTCGTATGGCAATTATATAATAGCTCCCGTTGACCTAGCTCCGTTTCGAGTTCCGTAGATCTTCGAAAGTCAAAACCACTAACAAAAGGTTTTTCTGCTAGAAATAGTTAGAACCGAAATAAAGGGGATCATTGATAAATCCCATAAATCAATGTAAAATATGAATATAATATCATATATGTAGAAAATATGTGGGAATTTATAGCAACACACTACAAAGTTCATGTATGCATTTTACATGCATCAACACTCTGTTTGTTGTAGCCATGTAGAGCAACATAGGTTCTTGAGGTTCCGGTGCTGCAAGGATGGGGGCGTATGAAAGTACAGTTTTTAGGTCCTGGAGTACAGCTTCAGCTTTGTCGATCCAGACAAATTTATTGGTCTTCTTCAAGAGCTTGTATAATGGTGCGGCTTTTTTACCGAGCCGGCTTATGAACAGACTAACCGCAGCAATGCAGCCAGTGAGCCGTTGTACGTTCTTCATGCGAGTTGGCCCGGTAATATTGAGTATAGCCTTTATCTTGTCCTGGTTCACCTATATGCCTCTCTAGGACACGATGAAACCTAACAATTTTCCGGCTGGTATTCCAAAGAAACACTTATTCGGGTTGAGCATTATGTTGTATTTTCATAGATTTGTGAACGTTTCCTCCAAGTAGGTAATTAGGGTTTCCTTATTTTTGGACATCACAACTATATCATCCACATATGCATGTTTGTTGCATCTGATTTGATCATGGACGCAACGCTGCATAGTGCACTGGTACGTAGCTCCTTTGTTTTTGAGCCCAAAAGGCATTTTTTCGTAGCAGAAGGTTCTGAAGGGGTTGATGAATGAAGTCTTTAATTTGTCTGACACCTTCATGCGTATTTGGTGATAACCGGATTATGCGTTGAGAAAGCATAGGAGTTTCGAGCCTACCGTTGAGTCGATAACTTAGTCGATTCTAGGCAGAGTGAACGGATCTTTGGGGCAAGCGTTGTTTAAGGTAGTATAATTGAAAACATTCTTAAATCAGTGGTGTCCTTTTTAGGGACCATTACAGGATTGGCCGACCAATCAGTGTGGATGACCTCTTCAATAAATCTAGCTAACTCTAACAGGGCTAGATCCTTATCTATAGCTTTGCGCTTTTCATTGCCGAAACATCATAAGGATGGTTTGACAGGTTTAGCGTTAGGATACACGTTTAGAGAGTGCTCGACAAGTTCCCTAGGTATTCTGGTCATGTCAGAAGGTTGCCATGCAAAGATATATTTATTAGCTTTGAGGAACTTGACGGGAGCACTTTCATATGCATGGTCTAAGCCTACGCCTATCTATGTCACTTTGGAGGGATCGTCGTCCTTCAGCGGTGTTGTCTTCGTCTCTTCCGATGGCTTGAACTCCGGAGTCGGCTTTATCACATCCTTCTTCGTCACGAGCATCTCGGATGGGTCAATGTTCTTCTTGATCTCCTGGTACTCCTCGGCGTACAGTACAACTTCAGCAACGGCGGCATCCCTGTCCTCGCATTCTCGCTTTCTTTGGGTTACCCTAGATTGTGATGATGCCATTGGGACCTAGAATTTTTGCATGTTATAGATATAACAAGGGCGAGCCATGAATGCCCAATAGGGCAGGCGACCGAAGATAGCAGGTTATGCGCTCTTGCACGACACCACTTCAAAGATAGTGGTTTAGTCCGATAATTATTCGATGTTCCAAAAGTAACATCCAGAGTAATTTCTCCTAGAAAATTCGCTTGTCTTCTAGGGACAACTCCATGGAAAATGAAGCTGCTGTGATTTAGCTGTGTTTCTGATATCTTTATATGGTGTAGTGTTTCAACATAGAGGATGTTGATGCTACTGTCACTGTCCATGAGAGTCTTGGAGAACCCATAGCCATCGATCAGTGGATTAACGACCAGAGCTTACTTTCCTCGCCTATGTGGTTTAAATGGATGGTCACTTCGGTCAAGGGTAATTGTACTTCTGACCAGTCCAGAAACTGGAGGCCAGCCAGAATAGTTGTGTTGACCTCGTGCAACACTGCTTTGACCTTGGCGGTCTGGGATCCGAGGAAGCAGACATAGGTGTCTTTCTTGGTCGGGTAAGTCTTCTTACCATCCGGCTTGGGATTTGAATCATCTGCCTCCTCCATGTTGGCATATTCCTTAGACTCCTTCTCTTTGGCAGAATTTTTCTTTCTTTTCGTAGCTTGGTCCTGTAGCCAGCAGATTCATCTTCCTTGATGTCATCGTTGAAACGACACTCAGCATATATATGGGAAGAGCCCCTATTGCTATCCGGGTGATGCACGCACGGATTATTGGCAATATTGGCCCAAGTGTAGGTTTTACCAGGTTTATGGTCTCTGATGAGTGCATATTTCCATCATGTTTTATATTATTATTTTGCACTGTACTTGTAGGATCTTAGTATTTTACGGCATTCACGCGCATGCTTTATGTCTATTTTCACCAGGATCAGGACAGATGATGGATACAATGGACACAATTCTTGAAGCATTTGTATTGGGGAAAAGGAGTCAAACAACGTAAATCGCTTATTTGGGAAATATCAATAACACTAGAAGAAAACCCGAAGCGATCAAGACATACAGACAGTTTAACGACCAACTATACGGCGGGAATAAAATTTTGGCCGTATAGTTCCAGTCGTATAGTTGGCGCCGCCACCGCCTCCTCAAATAGTTTCACCCCGTGCAACTGGATCAGGGAGATGACATACAGAACAACCAGAAATTGCCGAAACCTCACCTCCGGAAGGCATATGGAGGGGGAACTCATGCAGCAGGGATCCATCGTCACCCTGCGCAGATCCGAGAGGCTAAGGCATCGATCTTCATCATCAATCGCTACATCACCACCATCTCCATCCATCCCATCTACATCTTGTCTAGATCTTGTTGTAATTTTCGTACTCATTTTGGATTTATACAAGTACTATTCATCTATGATAGATTCCATTGTTATTGCCATGATGTTGATTGCCTCCATGTCTGAGTAGATCATTAGTTCTTGGGGAGATGGAGAAACCCTAGTATGAGATTGAAATAACATAAAGTTTATTACTATATTCATCGTTGTGACCATGTGTTAGATTGTCTTCATCTTGATGTTGGGAGAAGTCGACCTCTCAATATTTGCCTCTTGTGGGGAATTGATGGAGGGAACTACTTGTTGGTAGACGGAGGTGTGTTAGCACTTACAGTGACTATAAAGCTGTTGGCACCCCTTACGTATCACCTTGGGAACCTAGGAAACTCATGGAACACTATCCATTCCATAGGATAAGTCCTACAGGATTAAATCCCTTAATAGCGCAGTAATTCGATTGATGTCGATTGCTGACTGTTGTGGTTGTGAGGATGATGTGAGCAGTGGTTGATGCATATTTTTCCACATACGGAGTTCCTCCCATACGTACACAATTGAGAATGTTCATGATAATAATCTTTATGTTAGTTCTTTATAATGCTAGAGGTGTATCCGCTACTCCCTGAGAACGCCTTTTTTCCTACTGAAGTTCCAATCTCTTTTACATACGCTATACTAACTTTCTGTGTTCAGTTGTTTTACTTTACTTATTGTCCTCTTATACCAAAAACCCAAAAACACCTTTTTACACAATACTCGCATTTTATCGTGTTACTTAGAACTTTATTTAGCATTTCTGTTATAGTATTAATTCCAGAGTTATTAGACTTCAGACTCCTGCTCCCTGTGGGATCGATATCATTATTTCGAAACTAGCTACAAACGATTTGTGCACTTGCAGTCATTAGTCTCCTCTACCTTGGACCCGAGAAGTTCCGCGGCCTCGTCCCCTTCTGCCTCTATGCCCCCTCGTCCTCTAGATCCGAAAGTTGCATTAATAGATGCAGTTTCCGGATTGGGGTTTTCCTCTGAGGTGTTCTTGCACTTCTGGATCTGCTGCTGCTTCAGCTGTTTAGCCAACTGTGGTATGGCCAGGGCATTCAGCAGTCCATCTGAATCATCGTTAGCATCTGCATATTTGCTTGTCATTTCTATCATTTCTCCTAGATCAGTGACTTTGTCGCAATTTAGTCGGTGATGCAGTAATCCGATTGGGAGCCCTACAATGAAAGCTTCGATCGCGGTATGGTCGTTTACTCCTTCATAGAAGTTCTTCGTGTCGATACATCATCTGAGGTAGTCCCGACAAGTTTATCTAACCTTCTAGGTGCAACGCTGCAGATCTCCGACCGTGTAGGGCCTCCTGTATGTGTGACGTGGGCATACCTTACAGGTACTCAAGCTTGGTATATACGGCCCGATCTGGCAGAAGCCCACAGCGTTACCAGGGCCCAATCAAATATTCGGGTGACCGAAGGAGACTCCAATTGCTTGCGGCACATGGCAAGTTCAAAGATAGAAACTTTAAAGGGACAAACCCTAACTTGTAACTGACTCGACTTGCTACCCGAGACCTAGCCTATCTATATAAAGGCTAGGAGGGGCGGTGAGGAGGACAATCACAACCCTAGTTTCCACAACCTCGCCAGATTGCATCTGTGCACCCCCTGTAACTTTCGACTCCCTCGATAATTCCAAGAGCAGATAAGCAGGAGTAGGGTCCTCTATGAGGCCTGAACCTAGGTAAATCTTGCGTCCCTGTGTGCTTGTTTGCTAGCCGATCAATGCCTCCAGCGCTCTCTCCTTCTCCAAAACTCAAGTCCATAACAATGGGCATTGATGAGTTTAACCCTCATCAATTGGTGTCGTCTATGGGAACTGGGAGTGCTGATGTTGCGGTTTCCTCGGCCCCATCAACTACGATCTACAACTCTGCAATAGCAGAGATTCGCCTCCTCTTCGGTGTCTTTGACTTCACCGTGCACACGCTGGCGACTCGCCCGGATTTTGAGTCCATAGGCGATGGAATCGGCCTGGCGATCGGGAGCTTACGCTTCCAGGTTGGCCAGCTAGGCACACTTCGCTTCCCCGACCAGCCGAAAGTTCCCGCGATTGCTCCAGCATCATGGTTTCCACCACCGATCGGCACCTTGAGCAAACTCGACGCCTCGACAGTAGTCAGGAATATGATTAGCGACAACAGTCGTGGATCTGATCTAGGCGATCTGGCCATAGAAGATGGAGCCTACGGCTCCAACTCTAAAAGCTGCAGAAGCAATAGCTTCCCCAAGCACTACATGTGCGTTGTCGTCAACACAGGCAAGAACGGTGGCACTCGAGACAACACCGGTACCGGCGGTGGTATACCAGTCGCGAATGATGGTTCCACCAATGGGGCACCCACCAACAATGGGAGAGAAGGCCATCCGCATCTTACTGTGAACGAGCGTACCGAAGAGCGTGTGCTGATCAAGCTCAATGACGCTGAGTGGGCTCGATGCCGTGAGGCCCTGCGAGGCAATCCGTTTCCACCAAACTCATCGCAAGACATGCTGATGGGCAACTACTGGCTACTCAAGGAGGAGTAGAAGCGCCAGCTACAAGTAATCGCCCAGCTCGACGAGCGCAGAAGGTTGGAAGACGAGTCGAGACTTCGACAAGCTCAACTCTCCTCCATGAAAGGATCTGATGCACTCGACTTTCAATGTAGAGCTCGTTGGGAACCCCAAGAGGAAGGTATGATGAGCACAGCAGTAAGTTTTCCCTCAGTTATGAAACCAAGGTTTAATCGAACCAGTAGGAGCAAGGAAACACCCCAAAGGTGTTACTAGCTGATCTTTGGTAGGGCGCACTACTGGTGCTAGTAGCAACATGGAGACCTGCACAACACAACCATAGAACTTTGTCCCCAACTTGCGATGAGGTTGTCAATCTCACCATGTTTTGTGGACAACGAAGGATTAAACGTATCGAATGGAAAGAAGTAAAAGTTTGCAGAAAGTAAACACAAAGCAGAAACAATTTATAGATTGTATGTAAAGAAAAAGGACCGGGATCCATAGTTCACTAGAGGTGGCTCTCCTTACATAGATAACATGCTGGGTGAACAAATTACGGCGGGGAAATTGACAAACACCGAGAAAGCAATACATGCATATACTAATCATCTTGACTCCTTTGAGACTTGATTGGGCAATACAACATAATACATAGACTGCCATCCAACTGCATCTATGACTAATAATCTACCTTCCGGTTATCATCCGAACCCCCTCCAGTATTAAGTTGCAAGCAACAGATTATTGCTTTATGAACTGCGTGTAAGGTAAACAATATGATTGTTCTATGAACAAAGGATTGTTGTTTTCTCCCTAGTAGAAACAACACATCTAGTACCTTAGATATTTCTATCACTTCCCCAGATTACCAGAGGCATGAACCCACTATCGAGCATAAATACTAACTCTTGGAGTTGCTAGCATCTACTTGGCCAAGATAGCTAATAACAATGGAAAGCATGCAAGATCTCAAATAACAAAGACATGATATAATCAATAATCAATCTGAAATAGCATCTCAATATCCATCGGATCCCCGCAAACACAACATGTATGGATTACAAATAGATGATCTTGATCATGAACGGAGCTCACAAGATCTAAACATGAAAGCACAAAGGAGGAGAAACCAGCCATCTAGCTACTACATGGATCCGTAGTCCAAGGATGAACTACTCCCGCATCACACCGGAGGCTTGCATGGTGATGAAGAAGGCCTCCAGGGTGAATTCCCCTCTCCGGCAGGGTGCCGGGAAGAGCTTCAGATCCCTCCCGATCTAGGGATGGTGATGAAGGCGGCTACAGACTCTTTCGTGGATTTTTGATCGGGTACCTAGGGTTTTTGTCCCGAGGGCAACATATAGGCGGAAGGAGAGGCCGAGGGGGTGTTGGGGTCGGCCAGACCACCCCCTGGCGCGGGCCTAGCCTGGCCGCGTGGCCAGGTGGTGTGGCCGGCCCCTGATCCCTCTCTGTCTCGTATTCTGGCAATTGATCCCTTCCGGAAAAATAGGCACTTTGGCTTTTGTCCTGTCCAATTCCGAGAATATTCATTTTCTGACTTTCCTGGAACCAAAAACAGCTGAAAACAGGCAGCTGGCACTTTGGCTCTTGTTAATAGGTTAGTCCAAGAAATCATATGAAAAGTACTTCAAAGTTGGAACAAAACACAAGAAAGTGGATAAAACCAAGCATGGAACATCAAAAATTATAGATACATTTGCAATGTATCAACATCCCCAAGCTTAACTCCTGCTCGTTCTCGAGTAGGTAAGTGATAAAAAGAAATAATTTTTGAGGTGACATGCACCATCAAAGACTTGATCAAAGTATTTTCAAAACATCAAAGCTGGGATCAAAGTACTTCAATCATAACATGAAAGACAAAGTTCTAGCAATAAGCAAAGAGACTATGATGCAACATGAAAAGGCACAAACAAAAGATTCATGAATAACAATGCTTTGCTAGACGTTTGTTTGTTTCACATAAAGAAAACATAGCATAATAGTATTCAGCTTGTCCCTCAATAGAGTAGCAAATATAAATGCATAGGACATCTTCAAAGTTCATAAGAGTGACTAGAGACAATAGTTTGAAACAAGCAATATCAAGTTATGCATCAATCAACTAGTCTTGGGACAATGCACATAGAACTAAGAATGGCCACTATGCTCTCAAAGTAGGTGCATAAAGTTAGAAGGTGGAGACTCAATATAATGGTGGAAGAAAGACCTTTTGTAAAAGGAAGTAGGGATTCAAGTCTCATAAAGAGCTTCCAAAAATTATGGTACTTATAGCTTTCAGCTCTCATTTCCCCTATCATAAGCATCTTGAAGGTGATTAAAGTTAAAGTGACACAACTAAGAGGATATGCTTGACAAGTTATAAACCGAAATCTCATGCCCCTTACTTACGAAGACCGATCCCCATGCTACTCAACTTCAGTCACGAGTAAGATCTTGTCATTGTAAGTATATGTGTATCATTAAGAACTGCCAACGGGGTACCCCTTGCACATGATACGGTAGCTTTCCCATAATCAAAATGACAAGGCAAGCAGACAATGAGCATCTCAGCGATCTTTTTATTTGCTATTTGAATAGGTTTTTATTGAGGATGCTTCATAGAGTTCTCGATGCTGCAAGTTTCCACCATGATTAGGCATGGCTTAGGCTAGCGGCCTAGGCGTTTCTCTAACACACATACAAACTCCATGATCTTACAAGTTCCACTTTTATTTCACACCGCCGGGATCCGTAAGCAAAAGAACATAATATCAACGGGGTACAAAGTACAAGTGCAATGTTGAAAGCGTTCCCCATGAAACATGGTTCTGCTAATTTCAACTTATAAAGCGCAAGCATATACGCAACAAAGAAGGACCCAATGGTTCAAGTTTATTAGAGGCAATAAAGTAAAGTGTGCCATCAAGTTCGTGAGAGCTTTAATCACTAGTTTTCTCATAACAAGTGAAAGGTAGACAAAAGCATGAATATACTTGGAATAGCATAAGCTAGTAGGTAGGTATGGTGGACTCTTTGGAAAAACTTGGTTTAGGGAGTTGGATGCATGAGTGGAACTCATACTTGGTTGTGGAGGCTAGCAAAAGACTGGGAGCGACAAACTAAGAGAGAAATAATGGCCATAATCATGCAGAGAGACAAAACATCATTGATCAAAGCATAAAGTGATACTACAAGTTGAAAACTAAAGGACCATAAAGGCTATGGTGACATGTGACAGTCATAACATGGTGTGAGCATGTGCCAAGTCAACCCAAATAAAGCATCAAAGGAGAATACCACTATACTATGCTTTAATATGCTAAAACAACGCATGATTCGTCCAAGGCACATTAAGAAATCTCAATTGTTTATAACAAGCCATGCTACAGCAAAGAATACTAAGAATAAAGCCAAAACAATATCAAGCATGGCATGACAAAGCATAGCCACAGTCAAAAACGAGCTCTTTTTACCACATAAGCATGAACTTTCCTACTCTTTTCCAAACCAAACCAAACTAATTGCAAACCAACGTATGAAAGAGGGTGTCCAACCAACTTATTCAGAAAACTAAGAAAACCAAAAACCAAAATGAAAACAAAAAAGAAGACGCTCCAAGGAAAACACAATTGTGCATGAAACAATAAAAATGAAGCGTTTGGAAGAAACCTGGAATTTTTATTGATGAAGAAGGGGATGCCTTGGGCATCCCCAAGCTTTGACGCTTGTACTTCTTGGATATTTCTTGGGGTGACACGCGTGGCATCCCCAAGCTTGAGCTTTAGTCCATCCTTTATCTCATTACTCATTCCTTCCATACACCTGAAAATTTTCCTTCATACAAAACTTCACACAATCTCATTAGCAACATTAGTGCACTTAAGATAAATAAGTCTCAAGGTTCAGTTCTAACACCAAATAAACTTCCATTAGAACACTAGATACTGTAGCACTTGCCTCAAAAAGCTCAATTCCCCAAAGGAACTCAAGAAGGAACTAACAAGAAGCAAATGCAGAAAATGGCAGAAATCTGTCAAAACAGACCAGCAGGTAAAGACGAATTTTTTCGAAGACCTTCTGTTGCTCAAATCAAAAAGTGTTGAACTAACGAAAGTTAGATAAAAACCTGGGGCAGAATCACAAAAACTTACAGCTCAATCCGACTGTCACATCCCAAGATTTTCCAAATCTTGTAATGTGAAAAATAAAATAACAAAATAAATTTTTGTTGAAAATCAGGGTGAAAAGAAACTTTTGTTTCTAAAAGGAGACTTAAAATCCCATCTTGAACAAACTTTGGTGAAAGTTTGAATTCAACAAAAATCCAAATCAAGGGAAAAGCATTCCTCAATGAATGTATCTGGAAATTGAACACTTGGAAAATAAATCCAAATCCCTAAACCCTAATGGAAGGAAATCATTTTCCAAAGTATCTCCAAATCTATGGATTTGATCCATACCAAATTTGATCAACAAATTTCCACAAAGGATCAAGAAAGACCTTAGAGATGGTTTCACTTAGTTTGGAACCATAGACAAAATCTTGTGGATGCAATAAGAGAAGGACATTTAATTTCCAAAGCCAATAAAGCCCTTACCCAAAAACCCATACCTTTTGGTGATCAATTAATCCTAAAAGGGATTAAAAAGATAAACCTTTGATAAAGTAAAAATAAATTGTTTTGGAAATACTATTTAGATCTTTTAATAAAAGACTTTGTTTTCAAATGAAAAGATAAGCCAAATTAATTTTGGCCAAACTTTTGTAATAAAATATTTTGTTTTGATAAAATGAATAAAGGTTTATTTAAATAAAATAAAAAGGATTTAAATATCCAAATTTTTATTTAAGTAAAGGCTTTTCCCATTTTAAATGAACACCAAGTATTTTATTACTACTTTGAAATCTTTTATTAAAAGGTTTTGCTTTGATTAAAATGAGTAAAGGATTATTTAAATAAAATAATAAGGATTTAAACATCCAATTTTATTTAAGTAAAGGCTTTCCCATTTTAATTAAAACACCAAAACTTATTTATTTATTTAAATAAGTCTCCAAGTATTCTTTTATTTTTCAAATTAAACCTTCTGGTTTGGTTTTGAAAATAATTGGAATTCAAATGGAAATTTTATTTAAATAAATCAAACCCTAATAACTAAAGATCCATTTTACTTAATAATAAATGTATCTTAAAATAAATAAAAATAATATTTCATTTTGAGATTTGGAATATGTTGAAAAACAGAACCAAATTCAAGTACAAAGTTGAGTGTTTTGTTTGAATTGTTTGAACCTTGTTTGTTGATTGAAAATTGATTAAAATTCAAAACAGAAAAAGAATTAGAAAAAGGAAAAAGATTTAGACAAAAAAAAATAGTGCAACAGACCAGCCCAATAGGCCCAGTCCAGCCCAGACTTCTTCCCTCCCCGAAGGAAAACAATTTACACCCAGATTCAGACCCACTGAGTCAATGACAGACCGGACCCACTCCTCCTCTCACTCACTCGCTGACATCAGACCCCACCTCTCTCACTCACGCCCCCGAACCGTTTTCTGCACCGCGGAAGAAACTCACACAGAAGCTGGCAAGTGGACCCCGCTCCCTCTCCCTTTCCCACTGACCGCTGGACCCCCTTTCCACTGTTCTCCTTCCCCACCCCGCGACCAGTTCTTCCTCCTCTCGCCGGCCGTTTTCTGCCTTGAATCCGCCGATTAAATTCGCCTTAACACCGTGTTAACCTCTCGCCGTGACCACAGCTATTTAACCGCCTCCCTCTCCTCTGTCATTTCCCACAGACATCACCGCCCCTTGCCCCCTCGACCATGCTCACATGTTCCCCAGCCTCTGGCGCACCTCACTGAGCCTCCCGTTCATCCGCGCGAGCATCACAGCGTCGGCAAGGACAAGCTCGACTCGCCGCCACCGTCTGCCTCGTCTCCGTCAAGTTTCTCCGGTAGGTACAGACCGCCCCGCGCCTCCTAGTTCACGCACATGACTTCGTCTGGGCCCTGCGCATCTAACCGTGTCGTCTTTTCACTTTGAGGTGAACCACAGCACCGTCTTCAACCGCGGACAGAGCCGCCCGACGCCGTCCTCTACTCCGGCGAGGAATTACGCCTGAACCCGAGCGCCCCTCGCCCGACCAACACCTCCCCGAGCATCACCGTGACCCCCTGAGCCTGGTGAGCTACTCCTTTCTCTCTCTCGCTTCCTGTATCACCGGCACCGTCGACGACCGACCGCTCCGCCGCCAGCAGCCGCCGCAGCGCCGCTCGTCTGTGGTCGAGCACCCCACAGCCGTCCGATTCAGATCGAACGAATACGATAGATTCATTTAATCACGAAGGGGTACTAGCTCAGCGCCGCACGATTAGACTAGATCCAACGCTCCACGTTGCCGATCTGCGCGAAGCGGTACCGACGAATGGAATTACGCCGCGTGGCCAGTGTTTGATTAAAAACAGAATTAGAAAACAGAATTTCTTACAAACTTCAAACCCATGTATCTTTTGATCCACACGTCCAAATTTTACAAATTTGATGTCGTTGGAATCAGCAAGACAAGACCTAACCAACCCTGCCCTTAGTTTAGCAAATAGTATCTGTTAGCTTGTTTGATTTTGCAGATTCTTTTATGTGCTTGCTAACATTAGAAAAATCATTTAAAAATGATATTTAGGTTAAAACCTTTGCAATTTAGTTTGTTGTGATCTTACTGACCCTAGGAACCAACCCATAGTTTGGAAAATGATTTTTGAAAAGTTTGGAATGGATTAATTGGTTTAGTCCATTTCTAGCTAACTAAAACCATTGTTTTGTTTATGAAAATGCTTTCATAAAGAAAACTTTGAGAAAATGTTTTGGACCAAACCTACTGACCCAAACACCAAGTTTTGCAATAGCAACTCATTGGGTGAACCCTATAGGTTAGTGCCTTAGTAAAAATATTTCTACACAACATAGAATGACACTTTGTTTTGCAAATGGTTTTATAGTGAAACCTTTTGCAAATGACTTAGCCACTTTACAAAATGACCAATAGGTGTTCCCAAAAATCTATGACCCATTAGGAACCCCTTTTTCAAACAAAGCAAAGCTTGGCATGCTTGCATGCATTACTTTAACTTTGCCACTTTGGTAAATGACCATTTTGGATCTTACAAAGTTTAGGAATCTAATAGAGACCCTCTTTGCAAATGACTTTGCCATTTTGGTAAATGACCAATTTGGAACTTACAAAGTTAGAAGCCTAGTGAAGACCATCCTTACAATAGAACCAACCTTTGCATGCTTATGCATGACTAGATCCCATTACTTTGTGTGTGAAAAATTGTTTGTTTGACTTTGTTATTTTATGTGTGTGTTGTTTTGCTTGATTGGTAGATTGAGTTTGTGCCTTGCTTGATTGAATTGTAGTGACTTGAAGAGTGTGAGTGTTGCAAGGACAAGGAGTGAACCTATACCCTCTACCAAAAAGGCAACTGATATCTTCATGAATATTCCATACCTATATTTTATACTTGCATTAGGTATATTTTGTTAGGACTTGCATGCTACTTTTGTCAATTAATGATGGGAAATCCTATTTAGAATAGAATGCTAGAATTACTAGGAAAATTCCCTAAGGATAAGTTGCCATGCCATGCTTAGCCTAGCTACTAGAAAACAAGGGTGGTTTATATATATATACACTATGGAAAAAAAAATATTCTAAGTCTAAGGACTTGTTTTTATTTAACAAAACAACTAAGTTAATGAATCTCCTGGGTGGAATGGGACTTGCTTGGTGGTTTTTGGTTGAGTGGTTCACAAGGCCCATGTTTATGGTTTACCTTTGTGTATCTCACTTGTGGATGGCCACCCAGGAAACAAAGAGATTTGAGATGTCAAATGTTGAGAAGCTTCAAGTGTAACCACTTGGTATTATGGGCTCTACCATGATCTTAGGATGCTAGAACTTAGTCTCTTGGACAGAGGGTGGTAGATGGGTTGATAGGTTGGAACGCGTCCATTTGACTAAGGAAAGGTTACTGAAGGATCATTCTTGGGAAACCAAGGCTTGTGGGGAAAGTGCACCACCTCTACAGAGTGTAAAACCTAAGTACTTAGCCATGTCCCTGGTAAAGGACAATTTGAGCATCAAGACATGGAAACTTCAAGAATCTCATCACTCCAATTTCAAAATAAAACTTGTGGGTGAACAAGGGTTAAAAGGATCTTCAGTCATTGATTGGTAGATGCCCTGAGTGGATCTGGAGTCTTTGATTGATAGATACCTTGGGTGTTTTGTGCCAAGCAAAAACTTAGTGTTTTCAAAAGTTAAGGAAAAATCTATTTTGAGCAATGCAAGCCTAAGCTCCACCAGCCAAATGCATATAGTATTATAGTCCACTTATAATATACTAAGGTATCACTTGCCAATACAATTCCAATGTATTGACCCTTGTGGCTGTAACTTATGATGTTGCAGGTTTGATTGATTTAGTGAAGATTGATTGATTAGGATTACAAAGTCTACAACCAACATCTGCCTGTGGCACTTTGAAGATGAAGGACCCATGACTATAGATATTCCGCTGCAATGTAATGTAAATAGCCAATGAGCTATGTTTGATGTAATAAAATTATTTTATTCCTGGTTATAAAGTTGTATTATGACCTTTGTTTCTCGATATTAGATCTGAACTGTGGATGCTAGCTATTGATCCAGGGACTAGCATTGTAAACACAGGGGACTCAATCTTATTAAAGGTTGGGGACGTTACAGAATGGTATCAGAGCATTGTGTTGCCTGTAGGATTTGTAACCCTAGGATTGGACAAAAACCCTTAGAAAAATAGGAGTTGTTTTGTTCCAAAACTTATTTACAAAACAATCTTGTAAACTCTTTCCTCAACCATTTTGATTTCAACTCTACTTCTCTTCTATTTCAAACTTGATGGAAAAGCCTACCCCATGACCAAAGACTTCATCATGTGCAAAGGACTCCATCAACTCTAATGACTTCAACTTCATCAACTCTAATGACTTCAACTTCATCAACTCTAATGACTTCAACTTCATCAACTCTAATGACTTCAACATCTTCAGCATAATCACCAAGTACTTACAACTTGGATATCACTAAGGACTACAAGTGAGACAAGAAATGTTACTCAAGATTTGAAGATTAAGGAAACACAACTTAGAAGAAGCCATCATCACCTTTGAAGTATTTGTGACCAAGAGTTTTTCCCAAGGGAACCATGATCTCATTCAAGAAGAATCAACCAAGAAGGATGGAAGGATTTCAAGTGAACCATATAGATGGACCACCATGTTTAGTTAAGTCAAACACACCAACTTAAGTGGTGTAACAAAAATATTTTGTTGCCTAAGTATGTGCTAGACTTTGTTGTTTGAGTGGAGTGTTTGTTTGTGATTGCTTGCACATTGCTTGTGTGAATTGTGATGTGTGTGATTAGAATTGATTCCTTAGAAATCTTTTGCCTATTCTAATCCCTATCCAACCCAAACAGATGACTTCTCCAAGAAACTCCAACATCAATGATGGTGACAACAACAACAACAACCAAGAGAGGCACATGAGAGAGCTCATAGCAACCCAAAACCAGTTGAGCCAAGAGACAACTCAGCTTTTAGCCAATAACAATGGATTAGACCCAGCCATACAAAGGATTTTGAAGCTTCAATCCCAATTGATGCAAGGATTGATTACTCAAATGATCAACATGAGAGAAAACTTTTCCCAAGGAGTCTGTGACAACAAGGATGACAAAGATGTTATTCTAGAAGGAACCCAAGTTAGCAATATTTGTGTAGTCAAAGATCATGCAACCAAGGAGCATGAAGATCAATGCCCCAAGAAGAGAGAAAGATCTCCCATTCATGAAGAACAAGAACTAGAAGAACTCCTAGCTTTAGAGAAACCCAAGAAGAAGAAGAAGAAATGCCTCAACACTAGTAAGAAGGATATTACACAAGTGCAATGTTTCAAATGCAAAGAGATGGGACACTATGCCAATGAATGCCCAGAAAAGAAGATGGACCAAATAAACAAACAAGAGGCAATGACACCAAAGGAGAAGAAAGATATCAGCCAATTGATATGTTACAATTGCAAGAACCCAGGACACTATGCAAGCAACTGTCCAGAAAAGATGAAGAACAAGTTGATCAAGCCTATGGAGAAACTCAACCTTGGCCCATGAGTCAAGTGTGAAATAAAGGACACTATGCAGAAGTTTCCTCAAGATTCCAAGCAAGCCAAGATGTAGTTTAGTTGGAAAAATTTTAAGGGTGGTAGTACCCTAGCTGTTTGAGTCAATTTGTAACCCTAGCCTCCCCAAATCTCGGGACGAGATTTATTTTAAGGGTGGTAGCCTGTCACATCCCAAGATTTTCCAAATCTTGTAATGTGAAAAATAAAATAACAAAATAATTTTTTGTTGAAAATCAGGGTGAAAAGAAACTTTTGTTTCTAAAAGGAGACTTAAAATCCCATCTTGAACAAACTTTGGTGAAAGTTTGAATTCAACAAAAATCCAAATCAAGGGAAAAGCATTCCTCAATGAATGTATCTGGAAATTGAACACTTGGAAAATAAATCCAAATCCCTAAACCCTAATGGAAGGAAATCATTTTCCAAAGTATCTCCAAATCTATGGATTTGATCCATACCAAATTTGATCAACAAATTTCCACAAAGGATCAAGAAAGACCTTAGAGATGGTTTCACTTAGTTTGGAACCATAGACAAAATCTTGTGGATGCAATAAGAGAAGGAAATTTAATTTCCAAAGCCAATAAAGCCCTTACCCAAAAACCCATATCTTTTGGTGATCAATTAATCCTAAAAGGGATTAAAAAGATAAACCTTTGATAAAGGAAAAATAAATTGTTTTGGAAATACTATTTAGATCTTTTAATAAAAGACTTTGTTTTCAAATGAAAAGATAAGCCAAATTAATTTTGGCCAAACTTTTGTAATAAAATATTTTGTTTTGATAAAATGAATAAAGGTTTATTTAAATAAAATAAAAAGGATTTAAATATCCAAAATTTTATTTAAGTAAAGGCTTTTCCCATTTTAAATGAACACCAAGTATTTTATTACTACTTTGAAATCTTTTATTAAAAGGTTTTGCTTTGATTAAAATGAGTAAAGGATTATTTAAATAAAATAATAAGGATTTAAACATCCAATTTTATTTAAGTAAAGGCTTTCCCATTTTAATTAAAACACCAAAACTTATTTATTTATTTAAATAAGTCTCCAAGTATTCTTTTATTTTTCAAATTAAACCTTCTGGTTTGGTTTTGAAAATAATTGGAATTCAAATGGAAATTTTATTTAAATAAATCAAACCCTAATAACTAAAGATCCATTTTACTTAATAATAAATGGATCTTAAAATAAATAAAAATAATATTTCATTTTGAGATTTGGAATATGTTGAAAAACAGAACCAAATTCAAGTACAAAGTTGAGTGTTTTGTTTGAATTGTTTGAACCTTGTTTGTTGATTGAAAATTGATTAAAATTCAAAACAGAAAAAGAATTAGAAAAAGGAAAAAGATTTAGACAGAAAAAAATAGTGCAACAGACCAGCCCAATAGGCCCAGTCCAGCCCAGACTTCTTCCCTCCCCGAAGGAAAACAATTTACACCCAGATTCAGACCCACTGAGTCAATGACAGACCGGACCCACTCCTCCTCTCACTCACTCGCTGACATCAGACCCCACCTCTCTCACTCACGCCCCCGAACCGTTTTCTGCACCGCGGAAGAAACTCACACAGAAGCTGGCAAGTGGACCCCGCTCCCTCTCCCTTTCCCACTGACCGCTAGACCCCCTTTCCACTGTTCTCCTTCCCCACCCCGCGACCAGTTCTTCCTCCTCTCGCCGGCCGTTTTCTGCCTTGAATCCGCCGATTAAATTCGCCTTAACACCGCGTTAACCTCTCGCCGTGACCACAGCTATTTAACCGCCTCCCTCTCCTCTGTCATTTCCCACAGACATCGCCGCCCCTTGCCCCCTCGACCATGCTCACATGTTCCCCAGCCTCTGGCGCACCTCACTGAGCCTCCCGTTCATCCGCGCGAGCATCACAACGTCGGCAAGGACAAGCTCGACTCGCCGCCACCGTCTGCCTCGTCTCCGTCAAGTTTCTCCGGTAGGTACAGACCGCCCCGCGCCTCCTAGTTCACGCACACGACTTCGTCTGGGCCCTGCGCATCTAACCGTGTCGTCTTTTCACTTTGAGGTGAACCACAGCACCGTCTTCAACCGTGGACAGAGCCGCCCGACGCCGTCCTCTACTCCGGCGAGGAATTACGCCTGAACCCGAGCGCCCCTCGCCCGACCAACACCTCCCCGAGCATCACCGTGACCCCCTGAGCCTGGTGAGCTACTCCTTTCTCTCTCTCGCTTCCTGTATCACCGGCACCATCGACGACCGACCGCTCCGCCGCCAGCAGCCGCCGCAGCGCCGCTCGTCTGTGGTCGAGCACCCCACAGCCGTCCGATTCAGATCGAACGAATACGATAGATTCATTTAATCACGAAGGGGTACTAGCTCAGCGCCGCACGATTAGACTAGATCCAACGCTCCACGTTGCCGATCTGCGCGAAGCGGTACCGACGAATGGAATTACGCCGCGTGGCCAGTGTTTGATTAAAAACAGAATTAGAAAACAGAATTTCTTACAAACTTCAAACCCATGTATCTTTTGATCCACACGTCCAAATTTTACAAATTTGATGTCGTTGGAATCAGCAAGACAAGACCTAACCAACCCTGCCCTTAGTTTAGCAAATAGTATCTGTTAGCTTGTTTGATTTTGCAGATTCTTTTGTGTGCTTGCTAACATTAGAAAAATCATTTAAAAATGATATTTAGGTTAAAACCTTTGCAATTTAGTTTGTTGTGACCTTACTGACCCTAGGAACCAACCCATAGTTTGGAAAATGATTTTTGAAAAGTTTGGAATGGATTAATTGGTTTAGTCCATTTCTAGCTAACTAAAACCATTGTTTTGTTTATGAAAATGCTTTCATAAAGAAAACTTTGAGAAAATGTTTTGGACCAAACCTACTGACCCAAACACCAAGTTTTGCAATAGCAACTCATTGGGTGAACCCTATAGGTTAGTGCCTTAGTAAAAATATTTCTACACAACATAGAATGACACTTTGTTTTGCAAATGGTTTTATAGTGAAACCTTTTCAAATGACTTAGCCACTTCACAAAATGACCAATAGGTGTTCCCAAAAATCTATGACCCATTAGGAACCCCTTTTTCAAACAAAGCAAAGCTTGGCATGCTTGCATGCATTACTTTAACTTTGCCACTTTGGTAAATGACCATTTTGGATCTTACAAAGTTTAGGAATCTAATAGAGACCCTCTTTGCAAATGACTTTGCCATTTTGGTAAATGACCAATTTGGAACTTACAAAGTTAGAAGCCTAGTGAAGACCATCCTTACAATAGAACCAACCTTTGCATGCTTATGCATGACTAGATCCCATTACCTTGTGTGTGAAAAATTGTTTGTTTGACTTTGTTATTTTATGTGTGTGTTGTTTTGCTTGATTGGTAGATTGAGTTTGTGCCTTGCTTGATTGAATTGTAGTGACTTGAAGAGTGTGAGTGTTGCAAGGACAAGGAGTGAACCTATACCCTCTACCAAAAAGGCAAGTGATATCTTCATGAATATTCCATACCTATATTTTATACTTGCATTAGGTATATTTTGTTAGGACTTGCATGCTACTTTTGTCAATTAATGATGGGAAATCCTATTTAGAATAGAATGCTAGAATTGCTAGGAAAATTCCCTAAGGATAAGTTGCCATGCCATGCTTAGCCTAGCTACTAGAAAACAAGGGTGGTTTATATATATATACACTATGGAAAAAAAATATTCTAAGTCTAAGGACTTGTTTTTATTTAACAAAACAACTAAGTTAATGAATCTCCTGGGTGGAATGGGACTTGCTTGGTGGTTTTTGGTTGAGTGGTTCACAAGGCCCATGTTTATGGTTTACCTTTGTGTATCTCACTTGTGGATGGCCACCCAGGAAACAAAGAGATTTGAGATGTCAAATGTTGAGAAGCTTCAAGTGCAACCACTTGGTATTATGGGCTCTGCCATGATCTTAGGATGCTAGAACTTAGTCTCTTGGACAGAGGGTGGTAGATGGGTTGATATGTTGGAACGCGTCCATTTGACTAAGGAAAGGTTACTGAAGGATCATTCTTGGGAAACCAAGGCTTGTGGGGAAAGTGCACCACCTCTGCAGAGTGTAAAACCTAAGTACTTAGCCATGTCCCTAGTAAAGGACAATTTGAGCATCAAGACATGGAAACTTCAAGAATCTCATCACTCCAATTTCAAAATAAAACTTGTGGGTGAACAAGGGTTAAAAGGATCTTCAGTCATTGATTGGTAGATGCCCTGAGTGGATCTGGAGTCTTTGATTGATAGATACCTTGGGTGTTTTGTGCCAAGCAAAAACTTAGTGTTTTCAAAAGTTAAGGAAAAATCTATTTTGAGCAATGCAAGCCTAAGCTCCACCAGCCAAATGCATATAGTATTATAGTCCACTTATAATATACTAAGGTATCACTTGCCAATACAATTCCAATGTATTGACCCTTGTGGCTGTAACTTATGATGTTGCAGGTTTGATTGATTTAGTGAAGATTGATTGATTAGGATTACAAAGTCTACAACCAACATCTGCCTGTGGCACTTTGAAGATGAAGGACCCATGACTATAGATATTCCGCTGCAATGTAATGTAAATAGCCAATGAGCTATGTTTGATGTAATAAAATTATTTTATTCCTAGTTATAAAGTTGTATTATGACCTTTGTTTCTCGATATTACATCTGAACTGTGGATGCTAGCTATTGATCCAGGGACTAGCATTGTAAACACAGGGGACTCAATCTTATTAAAGGTTGGGGACGTTACACCGACGTACAGAACTCTCTCAGAAATTTTACGGTGAAGCACAGAAATCTGTTTCGGGACAGCAACTTTCCCAATCATTACTTCACTCTCATTAGAGGTTACTCTTGGCACAAAAAAGCAAACAAAAGGATAAGGAGAGGTTATTACAGAGGTAATAACTTCCAAGACTCATCTAAAACTCTTGGGTTATCTCCCAACAAGTACTTTTCTTTAACGCCTTTAAGTTAGGCATAAGAAGCAAAGAAAGAATCAAGTGTTCTCAAATGAAGAAGCATTAAGATCAATACCAGAAATATTTTCAACAAGGCAAGGTATATCATCCAAATAAGTTCTAGAGGATCCTCTCTCAATGCTCTTAGGTTCACTATTCTCATCAAAAGGGTTTGCAGGAACAATCCAGTAAGGATTCTTTTCTATGGCATCATGTATTGCTACTAGTTTAAAGGGTATTGGTATCTTAGGTTCCTCCCCATTAGGTTCAGTTTTGTTCATCTTTTCTCGTGTACCAACAACATCTACACATGAGCCTAGCATATTGAAACATTCAAAACCTTTTCTAGCTTCCTTGGCAACATCATAGAACTCCTTAAACAAAGTTTCTAGAATAAAATCCCTCTTTTCAGGGTCCTCAATTTCTTTAAGCTTAAGAAACATTACTTGCATTAAGGGGTTGAGGTTAACAAACCTAGCTTCTAACATGTGAATTAAATAAGCTGCAGCAATCTCAAAATTTGGAGCAAGTTCTACAAGGGATCTATCCTCAGTATCTTCATGTTTGCTAACATGATTAAAGAATTCTTCAATATTATCTTTCCCAATTATAGAACCACTAGCAATTGAAAGGTCTTTCAAGGTGAATGTAGGGATCAAGAAGGTGAGCTAAGGAAGAGGTGACAACTAAAGGAGACTTAATTTTTTGTGTGTTTTTGATAAAGAAAGCAAACAAGTAGAACTAATTTTTTTTGTGTTTTCGAAGAACAAAACAAGCAAACAAAGCAAAAAGAAACTAAGCAAAACAAAAACAACAAAGTAAAGAGATTGGTTACGAGGGGCTCCCCTTGTGAAGATGTCCTTGACTCCCCGGCAACGGCACCAGAAAAGATCTTGATGCACTCGACTTTGAACATAGAGCTCGTTGGGAACCCCAAGAGGAAGGTATGATGAGCATACCAGTAAGTTTTCCCTCAGTTATGAAACCAAGGTTTAATCAAACCAGTAGGAGCAAGGAAACACCCCAAAGATGTTACTAGCTGAGCTTTGGCAGGGCGCACTACCGGTGCTAGTAGCAACGTGGAGACCTGCACAACACAACCATAGAACTTTGTCCCCAACTTGCAATGAGGTTGTCAATCTCACCGTGTTTTGCAGAAAACAAAGGATTAACGTATCGAATGGAAAGAAGTAAAAGTTTGCAGAAAGTAAACACAAAGCAGAAACAGTTTATAGATTGTATGTAAAGAAAAAGGACCGGGATCCATAGTTCACTAGAGGTGGCTCTCCTTAGATAGATAACATGCTGGGTGAACAAATTACAGCGGGGCAATTGACAAACACCGAGAAAGCAATACATGCATATACTAATCATCTTGACTCATTTGAGACTTGATTGGGCAATAAAACATAATACATAGACCGCCATCCAACTGCATCTATGACTAATAATCCACCTGCAGGTTATCATCCGAACCCCCTCCAGTATTAAGTTGCAAGCAACAGATTATTGCTTTACGAACTGCATGTAAGGTAAACAATAACAAAGGATTGTTGTTTTCTCCCTAGCAACAGCACATCTAGTACCTTAGAGATTTTTGTCACTTCCCCAGATTACCAGAGGCATGAACCCACTATCGAGCATAAATACTAACTCTTGGAGTTGCTAGCATCTACTTGGCCAAGATAGCTAATAACAACGGAAAGCATGCAAGATCTCAAATAACAAAGACATGATAGAATCAATAATCAATCTGAAATAGCATCTCAATATCCATCGGATCCCCGCAAACACAACATGTATGGATTACAAATAGATGATCTTGATCATGAACGGAGCTCACAAGATCTAAACATGAAAGCACAGAGGAGGAGAAACCAGCCATCTAGCTACTACATGGATCCGTAGTCCAAAGATGAACTACTCACGCATCACACCGAGGCTTGCATGGTGATGAAGAAGGCCTCCAGGGTGAATTCCCCTCTCCGGCAGGGTGCCGGGAAGAGCTTCAAATCCCTCCCGATCTAGGGATGGAGATGACGGCGGCTATAGACTCTTTCGTGGATTTTTGATCGGGTACCTAGGGTTTTCATCCCGAGGGCAACTTATAAGCGGAAGGAGTGGCCGAGGGGGTGCTGGGGTCGGCCAGACCACCCCCTGGCGCAGGCCAAGCCTGTCCGTGCGACCAGGTGGTGTGGCTGGCACCTGGCCCCTCTCCGTCTCGTATTCTGGCACTTGATCCCTTCCGGAAAATAGGCACTTTGGCTTTTGTCCCGTCCAATTCCGAGAATATTCATTTTCTGACTTTCCTGGAACCAAAAACAACAGAAAACAGGCAGCTGGCACTTTGGCTCTTGTTAATAGGTTAGTCCAAGAAATCATATGAAAAGTACTCCAAAGTTGGAACAAAACACAAGAAAGTGGATAAAACCAAGCATGGAACATAAAAAATTATAGATACATTTGCAATGTATCAGGATCCTCCTCCAAGGGCAGCGATCATGTGGCTGCCAAGACAGGCTCTCGACTGGCCCACCTCACTAACAAGGAGCGAGAAGAAGCCGCACGAGTCCTCGAGTTCTCATCCATGACGGTGGATACACGGCACGACATGCTCCCGAAGATGCCGCATGCAGCAATTACAATGGCCACCATGTACCTGCTTAACAACCAGCCACCGGCTAGGGACCCGCAGGCCGCCATGCACCAATCTACGATCACAAGACTTGGGTTAGTCGAAGCCGCCCTCATCAAGGATCCAATGCCAGAGCCGAAGAAGAACAAGGCTCTGGCCAAATGCTACTCCTCACCCTCCTCCAGCGATGATAGCCATGACCTGTCTCAAAAGCGCCGCTCATGGTGTCACGACTGCGACTACGACGCGCATGATGACATCACACAGTGCAAGGTTGACAAGATGCGCGTGAGGCGTGCCTGTTCAACTGACTCGGAGGATGTCGGGATAGAGCTCTGCGGCACCAGCTACTTCAGAAGGGCCATTAGGCAGAAGCGAATGCCTAAGGGATTCAAACTTCCTTCGGAGAACCTAAAATTTGATGGCCTGCAGGACTCAAAGATCTGGTTGGAGGATCACATCTCCTCTGTCAGGCTCCATGGAGGAACCACGAGCACGGCGATGCAGTGCCTCCAGCTACAGCTGCAAGGTGCCGCTCGTGCGTGGCTCAACAATCTCTTACGGGGATCAATTCGTAGCTGGGAAGAGCTAGTCTACAACTTCGTGTGAAATTTCAAGGGCACGTACAAGAGGCCCGCATCAATCGAAGGACTGCGAGACTGCTACCAGAAGACTGGTGAGTCGCTATGCTCGTACATCCAGAGATGGTCCATCATAAAAAACTCTACGGAGGACATCTCTGAGTATCGCACAATCGACGCGTTCAACGGCGGCGTACGCCGCAGAGAGCTCAGGGAGGAGCTAGTCCGCTCGAACCCAAGACAATCGACCACCTGATGGAGATCGCGAATAGGTGGGCTGATGGAGAGGACTCGGTGAAAAACGTATCCATTCCGATGATGATGATGACCTCGGCCATAGACGCGATCGTCGAGGAAAACATCGAATACGCAGATACGAGGACCGCGAAGAGGTCGACATTGTCGCGGCTAGCTATGTCGACAAACGCTACAACAACCACAATAGAACATATTGTCGTGGAAGATATCGCGATAGCAGAAAAACCACGCAAGTGTGGCAGCGCCGCACTCGCGATGAGGCACCTGGAACATCCATCCAGGACAAACTGTCCGGACCGTGCAACGTGAACTCCTACATCGACAAGCACGATGGCAAGAAAAAGTCCAGACACCTTCTAAAGGACTGCCGCAAGTTCCTCAAGCTCCATGAAGGCCTTGCCCAGATGAATCGTAACGCGATAAACCATGGCTATGGAGCTGCTCCAGGCGTTGTGGCTCATGGAGCACCACCAACACCACCCGGGCCACCACCACTTGCGGCTGCACCAGTCCAGAACCTTGGAGGCGAGCCATACCCCCAATCGCTAGGAAACATGGGGACGATCCAAAAAGGACGCCCCTCAAATAGAGTACAGAAGGCAATCACTCGCCAAGTTAATCTAGCGACAAACTCTCCGCCCTCCACCACTGAGTACCTCAGTGGAAGCGACTCCTGCATCACCTTCGACAAGAGCGACAACCTGCGCCAACTTCCTCACCCAGGACACTATCTCCTGGTACTAGAGGCACAAATCGGCGCCTTCGAGATGAGTCGAGTCTTCATGGACGGCGGAAGCGGCATCAACCTCATGTTCGCGGGTACCTTGCGTGCAATGAGGATCCCTCTGACATGTCTGGAAGTTTCAGACACAACCTTCCACGACATCGTCCCAGGTAAGGGCGTGTACCCCCTAGGCAAGATCAAGCTCGGCGTCATCTTCAACACACCAACAAATTTCTCATGAGAGCGCATCGATTTTGAAGTTTTCGACTAGCCTTCACAGTACCACTGCATCCTCGGATGTGTCGCGTTCGCGAGGTTCAAGGCGGTACCACACTACGCCTATCTGCAGATGAAGATGTCAGGCCCAAGCGGCATTATCACAGTCAACGGAAGCTTCGAGAGATCTGACAGCTGCGACGAAGAATTCAACAAAATTTCCAAGTCTTTCATCATGCAAGAGGAACTGGCGAGGTGAAAGGAGTCGACAGATAACAGTCTGCCTCCCCCAAGCAAGCCAAGCTCACCTGACCAATCCTTCGACATGTCAGTACACACTAAGAAAGTCCAGGTCCACTCAACAGACCCGACCAAGACGACCCTCATCACCAACAACTTGAGTCCCGCATAGGAACTCGCACTCGTCGAATTCCTCCGTGAGCGCTAGGAAATCTTCGCCTGGTGTCGAGCGGACATGCCAGGAGTTCCCAAGGAATTCTCCGAGCACTCACTCAACGTAGATCCTAACGCAAAGCCAGTCAAACAAACAATACCACGACTGTCTGAACCAAGGGCCAAAGCGGTCAGTATGGAACTCAACACACTCCTCGACGCTAAATTCATACACGATATCAAGGAAAGCACCTGGGTCACAAATCTAGTGCTTGTTCCTAAAAAGGACACGGACATCCTGCGGATGTGTGTGGACTTCACCTCCCTGAACAAGCATTGCCCGAAGGACCACTTCCCGTTGACATAGATCGATCAAATAATCGATTACACTGCGGGATGCAAGTGTCTCTGCTTCCTCGACGCCTACTCAGGCCATCATCAGATTCAAATGAAGGAGGAGGACCAGGAGCCCTTTGGTGTATTCTGCTACACAACGATGCCCTTCGGGCTGAAAAATGCAGGAGCCACCTACTAGCGGTGTATGCAGGCCTGCCTCAAGAGCCAGTTTGGTCGCAACATCCAAGTCTACATCGACGACATCATCGTCAAAACCAAGGAGGAATCCTCATTACTCGACGATCTCCACGAGACCTTCGATAACCTCGACCGCTACCGGATCAAGCTAAATTCGGACAAATGCGCCTTCGGCATACCATCTGGGAAACTTCTCTGGTACCTCATCTCCGCGGGAGGGATTGAGGCACACCCGAAGAAAATAAAGGCCATACTAGCCATGGAGAAGCCAAAGAACCTAATAGGCGTCCATCAGCTGGTTGGGTGAATTGCGGCGCTCAGTCAATTCATTAGTCGAATGGGCGAAAAGGCACTACCCTTCTACCAACTTCTCTGCAAGGCTGGCAAATTCGAGTGGACAGATGAAGCACAAGAAGCATTCAAAGACCTCAAGCATCTATGTCCACCTCGCCAGTGTTGGTTACACCTCATGAAAAGAAGCCATTGTTGCTATACATCTCCACCACCAACCAGGTGGTTAGCACTGTGCTCGTGGTGGAACCATCCGAACAAAATAAAGTCCATAGGGTGCAACGTCCAGTATACTACCTCAGCGAGGTGCTCACGCCAACAAAACAGCGGTACCCGCATTATCAGAAGCTGGCGTACGGCGTCTTCAAGATAGCCAGGCGACTACGCCAGTACTTCCAGGAGCACCCAATCGTAGTGGTGAACGACGCTCCACTCCAGCACATACTCAACAATCCCGATGCTACTGGACGAGTCACGCTCTGGGGAATAGAACTGTCTCCACGAGACATCACATATGAGAAGAGCGACGTGATCAAGTCGCAAGTCCTCCCGGACTTCCTCATGCACTGGATGGAAAACCAGCTCCCTCACAAGCCAGACATGTCCTATCTATGGACAATACACTTTGACGGATCCAAGCGCAAGGAGGGATCTGGTGTAGGCGTCATCCTGACATTGCCGCAAGGCGACAAGATGAGGTACGTTCTGCGAATGCAGTTCACCGCCTCCAACAATGAAGCTGAATATGAAGCCTTGCTCCACGGAATGTGACGAGGGTTTAACTCGTCAATGCCCATTGTTATGGACTTGGGTTTTGGAGGAGGGAGCGCTGGAGACATCTGTCGGCTAGCAAACAAGCACACAGGGGACAAAGGATTTACCCAGGTTCAAGCCTCGTAGAGGTCCCTACTCCTGCTTGTTTGCTCGTGGAATTATCGAAGGAGTCGAAAGTTACAATGGTGCGCAGATGCAATCTGGCAAGGGTTGTGGAAACTAGGGTTGCATGTGTTTACCTCGCCGCCCCCTCCTAGCCTTTATATAGATAGGCTAGGTCTCAAGTAGTAGGTCAAGTCAGTTACAAGTTAGGGTTTTCCCCTTCAAACTTTCTATCTTTAGCTTCTTCTTGTCCTTCAAGCAATCGAGAGTCCGTAGGTTACTCGAGTTCCTCCATCCGGGCCTTGGTGACACCGTGGGCCTGTATGTATTTGGACCGTATATAGCAAGCTGGAGTACCTATAGGGTATACCCATGTTAGTAGCCCCCGAGTGTCCAGTGGAATCGTAGATTCGACTGGGGACTTTTTGAAGCCTTCGAGTGCCTAAATGAGTACATTTCGATTGCTTTTATTTGTGTCATAGGGATTGTTGATGTACGTGCCTGATATAACCGAAGTATCGGTATCAGTTAACCACCTTAGGGTGAAACAATGCAATCTACTCAAATTCGAGTCTCCGGACTCGAATCCGGAAAAGTGCTGGTGTAATTCGACTCAGGCCGCGGAGGTCTTACAGGAGTCGAATTCCAGTTATATAGGTGTGAGCACTTGACGCGTCCGTCAAGGCATGTTCATCGTGCCTGTAGGTATGGATATGTTTCTGGTAGTGCGCAGTTAAATGCGTTGCCAGGCCTTATTCCGGTCTTACCTTCACGTCGTAGGCGCGACATCTGAATTTTATCATCGCGGAGACGATTCGGGTAACCCAGGAGACGCAGTCTCATTGTAGGGGAAAAATTATGAGGCGGTGTCTCCATGAGTTTCGAGTGTGGATGTTATCAACACACAATTTTTTTTTCGTACAAATAATCATAGGGTGCGCGACCAGCGCTCCCTATGGGAGTAGCCTCCGAGTGCCTGGTTGAGTCGAAGACTCAAGCAGGGACTAAAGAACTTTTGCGACTGCTGTCGACTTTCGCTTGCTTGTTTCAGTCGATGACTCAGGCAGGTACTAAAACACTTTTTCGACCGCTGTCGTCTTTTGCCTGCTTGTTTTAGTCGATGACTCAGGCAGGTGCTAAAATATTTTTGCGACTGCTGTCGTCTTTTGCCTGCTTGTTTCCGGCGCTCCCTATGGGAGTAACACATGTCCATAATCGAACTGTGTTTCGAGTGATTGGGTTTGCTTTTGTGATTGTCCATGTTCCTGCAATAAGAAAAAGAAAAGTCATAGGGTGCGCGGCCAGCGCTCCCTATGAGAGTAGCCCCCGAGTGCTTGGTGGAGTCGAAGACTCCAGCAAGGACTAAAAATAGTCGAAGTTTTCCACTGCATAGCCTTGGTGACGTCAGTGCTGACGCTTGTATGACCTTAGTTGCCCGCGTGAGCGATTTTGACGGGACGTGACGAGCAGTGGGTCCCACTTTCTGACTTTGTTTTGACTGGGCGTGCTTAATCTTATTTTTAACTATGCCTCCTCAATTTCCGTGCGTAATGGTAGAAGTGGGGGGATGGTTCGCGCTTCCTCTTCTCCACGTGTCCCACGCGATGCGTGCCACGCGTCCAATAGGGTTTTTGCAACCGTTGGATTGCATCTCCCAGGGGTTAAGTAGCGATGTTGCGGCGGTAATTTCCCATTTGTGCTCTTTCTTCCTTGCTGCCATCGTCATTGCTGTTTGCTTTTCTGCTTTCCCCTGCGCACATCTTCTCCATGATGCTGGACCAGCTCCGTTCGTTCCCAAGCTACTTCCTTCGCTCTCATTGCCACCACGCAATGGGGAAGAAGAAGGGAGGCGCTGCCGCTGATTCCGCGGCCACCCTCGCTACAGCGAAGAAGAAAGGTGGCTCCGCTGCTGCGGGCACCCATGCCGCCGCCGTCGGGAAGAAGAAGGTCGCGGGCACCCGCGTGACTAATGGCGCATGGCGCCCCTCTATCATCAAGGCGTCGGATCTCCGTCTTCTTCGCCAAGACGGAGTTATTTCTGCAGCAGTCGCCGATTCGCGCGTCCCCAGCGGTGAGACCATTCCTGTGCCTCCCGCTGGTTATCGAGTGATGTTTCTTGCATTCATCATTCGCGGTCTTTCCTTGCCTCTTCACCCCTTTCTTCGGGGTCTTCTTTGTTTCTATGGGCTCCATCTCCATCAGCTGTCCACAAATTCTCTTCTCCACATCACTTGTTTCATCACTCTCTGCGAGTGCTGGCTCAGAATTCAGCCACACTTTGGTCTTTTCAAACGCATCCTTAAATTGAAGCGTCAGTCCGCATCTTGCTCTTTAGTTTATGACGTAGGTGGTTGCGGAATCCACGTTGACCCATCCGCCACCTACTTCGATATCAAGCTTACCAAGTCCGTCCAGGGATGGAGGGACAAATGGTTCTATGTGCGTGACCAGAAGGCGAAGGACGAGCACTTTGGACTCGCGCCTTTCGATCCCGCGACTCCCTGCAAGAAGATGCGTTCTTGGAAGAACGTGATCATGCCTTCCGAACTCGCGGAGACAGACGTGTTATATCAGTGCGTCTGCGACCTCGAGAGTCGCATAGGCGCAGAAGAGGGAGGATGCGCCCTTGTCAGGACTTGGCTGCGTCGTCGCGTCCAGCCTCTCCAGGCCAGGGTCCATCCCATGTTCCAATGGGGTGGCGCTGATGATCCCACTCGCGTGTCTGCTGATGGCATGTCCGAGAGTGAGGTAGATAAGAGGGTGCGACTGGTCACGAAGTACACCCTCAAGGATGTGCTTTCGAACGAGCCAGTCATTCCTCCCTTCAATGCTTCGAATCCTCCTCCCGAGGTACAATTGCGCTACGTAGTAGCTTATTTTCTCGATTGCGTTTCCTATTGTGTTTGCTGATCTTTACTTTTTGTATGCAGGGGTGGGCGGTGTCGCCTTGCATGCCTCCCCTCCCTAAGGGGATTATTCCTCATGAAGCTTTGGAAGAGGACGAGTCTGAGTTGACTGTCCCTTCCAATGTGGAAGAGGAAGCCCCCGAGTCCGAGAGTCCGGATACTCGCAAGCGTTCACGTAGCGGGGATTCCGACGCGTCGACTCCTTCATCTCCAGGGGGCACGGCTGTTGACACGGAGTCGCCAATTCCAGCTGTTCCTGTGAGGGCTGTGGCACCGTCTTCTCGCAAGAAGATGCGATTGCCCAAGGAGTCTTTGTCGGAGTCGGCGGCGGCCACATTTGATCTTGACAAATTTGACTGGTAAGGTTGCTAGTGCATTCATTCTTCTCTTGTTTTCTTCTTGTTGGCTTTGCCCTGGAGTTTGCCCTTTCTGAGTGTGGATTTTGTCTTGCAGTCAAGAGGCGTCGTCATCTTCAGGCGACGTCGAATTTTTGAAGGAATCAGGAGTCACGACTTCAAAGGCCAAGATAGAGGTCGAGTGCGCTCCTTCTCCTCCGGCGGCGGCCCACTCCGAGCACAATTCTTCAAGCTCTCCTCACGTAGGGGAGCATCGAGTAGTTGCTCGGATGACGCTTCAGCAATCTTCTTCGGAGTCGCTGGAGGACCATGTAAGTATATCTTTCTTTCTTTTATAATTTGGCAGTCAACACCCTTTGTTGCCCTCTGCTAACTCCTTGTTTTGTGCGACAGCTCCTTGTAAAGGAAGCCGCGCAGGTGGCGGAGCAGGTGATGGCGATGGGTCGCCAGCATGCGATGCTGGAGACGCGCTACCGCGTGGTTGAGAGTGAGTGTTCTATACTTATTCTTTTCGTCTTCTCTGTATTTTGGTATAATCGACTGATAGCCAGATTTTTGACTGCCATGTAGCTGAGCATAATGCTTTACTGCGTGATGTCACCACGTTGGAGAAGACGCTAGCCGCAGCTGTGAAGGGGCGCGACGAGGCAATCACGGCTCGTGATGAAGCCCAGAAGCGCGAAGAGGATCTGCGTGCCTCCTTTGCGGTCAGGGAGAAGTTGTTCGAAGAGCAACTGTTCTCAGTCGCCAAGGCTCTCTCAGGTACCTTTACTTGGTAGATATTTTATTGATGTTCTTCTCTTCCTCTGTAGTGCCGGTGGCATTAGAAGTTTGATCCATGTGTGTATTTTGGTGTAGATGCTGGCGGCTTGAGTTTTGATCCACAAGCCCTTGGTCGCGATGACGCTCTGGAGGGCGTGGTATCTGCGGTCGAAGATCGTAGCGCCGCTGTCCAAAATACGCTGTCCAAAGCCAAGGCCACCCTGAGTCGCCTCCGGGAGGAGCTGATGCCGAAGGCGGAGCTAGTCGACAATGTGGAAGAGCTGGTGGAGTCGCTCTCTGCGGGTGTGCCTGCCACGTACAAGAACTCCATCTGCGCAGTTGGCGCGACCATGTCGCTTGCCATGGTGCAAGCCCACGGAGTCGAAGTGGATCCCTCTGCGGTGTCAAAGACGATGCCTGTTGGCACGGATGGTCAGCAGGTAGTATTCGCTCCCTTTGCGATTTCCTGTGCCAAATATGGCCATTCCTTGATAAACACTATTGCCAAGTATTCGGAGGAGCTCAATCGTGCAAAGAAGGCAGCGAAAACTTCGGCCTTAGGGGCTGGCGGAAAGTCAGTGGCATCTGATATTGCCACGGACTTGATGAAGCCCCCGAGGTCATCGAAGTCGAAGAAGCCAGCTGCTCCATAGTTAGTTTCTTGTAATAGCTGATGAACTTGCTCTTTTGATCGGAAAACATGCCTGTTGGCGAATGTGTTTGTAGATACTTTTATTGATCCTCAATGCATCTATTACTTCTGGCTTTTGAGTTGGTCACCTTATTTTGCCTCTTGCTTGATTTTTGGTAGGGTACATCAAGTGGTCTTGTGGGGGGAACCCCGTACTCGCCATCTCTTGAGGATGCAATGGCACCACCATGCTCCAGGGTAGAGGAGTTGTCCTTGCTTTCGCGACTTCGTGATCGCGTGAAGCAACTGGAGCGTGAATTGCCCGTGATCCGCAGTATCGCGGACGTGTGGAAGTCAAAGGCTGAAAAAGTCACCGCCCATGAGCAATATCTGCTTGGCGAGGTGACGCAACTGGGCGACCAGTTTAAATGTTAGTTTGCTCATCCTCGTCTTTTCCTTTGTAGTTAATCGCAATGGTACGTTGTACTCATGCTGTTGATGTTGCTTCGTGTAGTTGTTAGCGCACGCCGTCCGCAGGAGGAGAGGGATAGGATTGCCATCCTCCTTCATGATCTCACCCAGGAGCAACTTTAGGAGAGTGGATACTTCTGGGTAGATCATGATCGTGCGACTGCGTTAGCGACCCTGCGACCGCGCCTCGCGAGTGCTGCTCTTTCTGAAGAAGTCGCAGTCATGTTTGAAGAACATCTACCGGGCGATGTTCCCGCTGGATGATGCTCCATCAAGCCTGCTGGCTCCTCTGACCAAATTTCAAGATATGTCCGCGAGTGCGTGAGGCGGCAGTTGGTGGCTGGTGCCAAGGCTGCCCTCTCCGTGGTGCGTTTGCACAGGCCTGACGTGGATGTCGCCGCCATTTCCTCTGGGCCACCGGTGCCACCAACAGGATCATCTTGGAACATGGTGCCACACTATCAGGCGGTGGATCGTCCAGCCGAGGAGATCGTCGACTTCTTCGAGGAACAGACTAATGTTCTTCTGTTGCAAGGCTAGCCAAATATGTATCATGCACATAAGTGTACTGGTGTTGTAAAGCTCATATATATTTGTAGATAATTTATTGTTGAATGTATACAAATAGCTTTATAAGCGTGGGGTGCGTTGCACTTATGCGAGTCCTTTTCGTTAGCCTGTCCATCTTTGTATTGTTCCCTTGTCAACCTGTCAGGTGCGTTGCAGCTGTGTTGAGTTTGTGTTAAGGGGTTCGATTGATGTGCCAGCTACTCAGGATGTCGCGTTTTTGTTCAAAGAACATGTGTGTATAGGGTGGCGTAGCCCCCGAGTATGAAAGTTGACAAAAGAAAGGAGAACACGGAGTTTGGGGGCACTTAGCTTTTATTTATTCGAAGAACAGTACGTAGTACAATGTGCGGCTAAGTAGCCTTGGCTGAATAGCCTTATTTGCGATGCAAAAGTAAAGAAGAAACGACTAAGGGTATAAGCGTCGCAGTTGTGCGACGTTCCAAGGGTTGGAGTATGCGACTCCTATGTCTAAATCTTGAAGGCGATAGGCGCCACCTAGGATTACTTCTGTAATCATGTACGGTCCTTCCCAGGGGGACTCGAGCTTGAGATGTCCCTGCTGCTTCAGACGCAGGACTAGATCACCTTCGACGAAGGATCTGGGGCGAAGCCTTCTGTTATGATAGTTGCGCAGGTTCTGCTGGTAGATCGTGGATCTTTCTGCGGCGATTTATCTTGCTTCGTCAAGGAGGCCGACGGAGTCTTCGAGTGCGAGGGATGACTCCTGCTCGCTGTAGGCGACTACGCGTGGTGCTTTGTACCGTACTTCGGCGGGTAGTACTGCCTCTGCTCCGTGTACCATAAAGAATGGCGTGTAGCCGATGGCGCTGTTTGGAGTTGTACGCAGGCTCTAGAGTACAGATTGCAGTTCATCTGGCCAGCAGCCCGCGGCTTCTTCGAGTGGTCGGAGGAGTCGCTTCTTGATGCCGCTGCAGACGAGCCCGTTTGCCTTTTCCACCTAACTGTTGGTCTGTGGGTGTGCTACTGAGGCGTAGCTGATGTTGATCCCCGGGTTCTCGCAGAATTCTTGGAACTCCTTGGATGTAAAGTTTGTTCCGTTGTCGGTGATGATGCTGTGCGGCACGCCGAAGCGGTAGACGATGGACTCGAAGAATTTTACTGCGTTGCGCCCTGATTGCTTGGTCACTGGCATGGCCTCAATCCACTTGGTGAATTTGTCGACTGCGACCAGGAGGTAGCCGTAGCCTCCTTGCGAGGACCTTGGAAGTTTGCCAACCATGTGGAGTCCCCACTGGGCGAAGGGCCAGGCCAATGGGATAGACCGGAGTTCTGCGCCTGGTGCGTGTGGCTTCTCTGCGAATCGCTGGCAAGCATTGCACTTTTGGACTATATCCTTGGCGTCGCGCATGGCCGTGGGCCAGTAAAATCCAGCTCGTAGAGCTTTGGCAACGAGGGTGCGACTGCCGGCGTGGTGCCCGCAGGTCCCTTCATGGATGTAGAGGAGGACTACTGTTCCATCGGCTAGGGAGACGCTTCGCTATAACACGCCTGTGATGCTGCGTTTATACAGTTCGTCGTTGATAACGGCGAATGCCTTGGAGCGTCGCGTGATGTGTCGTGCGTCTGTCGGGTCATTCGGTAGGCGCTTACTGAGGAGGTACGTAATGTATGGCTGCGTCCAGGATTGTTCGATCATCATGACGCTCATTGGTCCCTCGAGTCCTGTGTCAAGCTCCAAGTCATCGATTGTCATTGGCTCATTGCCCCCGAGTCCGTTGCTGCGCTTGTTTTCTTCTCTGCGGCCTTCAGCTTGATGGAGCGTCCGCATATGCGCTCGAGAAATACCCTAGGTGGTATGGGTGCGCAGGTGGGGCCTATGTTAGCGAGTGCGTCCGCCTCCTCATTGCTTTCGCGACCTATGTGTCGCAACTCGCAACCATCGAAGTCTCCTTCAAGTGTGTCGTAGAGGTTGCGGTATGCGATCATGTTGTCGTTTAGTGTGTCGCACTCGTGCATTTTTTGGTTGCCGATCAGCTTGGAGTCACCATATATGATTAGCCTCTTTGCGCCGCAGGCTTTTGCCATTCTCATCCTGTGTAACAGGGCCTCGTATTCAGCCTCGTTGTTTGAGGCTGTGAACTGCATTCGCATGACGTATTTCATCTTCTCCCCTTGAGGTGATGTCAATATGACACCTGCTCCTGCTCCATCTTTCCTCTTGGACCCATCGAAGTGCATTGTCCAGAGGTAGGACATGTCTGGCTTGTTCGGGAGTTGGTTTTCCATCCAATGTACGAGGAAGTCAGGGAGAACTTGCGACTTGATTGCGCCACGCTTTTCGTATGTGATGTCTCGTGGAGACAGTTCGATTCCCCAAAGCGCAACTCGCCCTGTGGCGTCAGGGTTATTGAGGATATGTCCCAATGGGGCGTCGTTGACTACCACGACTGGGTGTTCCTGGAAGTAATGGCACAGTCGCCGGGCGGTCATAAAGACACCGTACGCCAGCTTTTGGTAGTGCGGGTACCACTGTTTTGTTGGCGTGAGGACCTCGCTGAGGTAGTATACCGGGCGTTGTACGCCGTGGACCTTGTTTTCCTCGGCCCGTTCGACGACGAGCACTGTGCTAACCACTTGGTTGGTGGCAGAGATGTACAGCAGCAGTGGTTCCCTTTCTCGTGGAGTTACCAATACTGGCGAGGTGGATAGCAGGCGCTTGAGGTCTTCGAATGCTTCTTGCGCTTTGTTGGTCCATTCGAATTTGTCAGCTTTGCGGAGGAGCTGATAGAAGGGCAGTGCCTTTTCTCCCATTCGACTGATAAATCGACTGAGGGTCGCGATTCGCTCGGTGAGTTGTTGAACGCCTCTTATGTTCTTTGGCTTCTCCATGGCCAGTATGGCCTTTATCTTTTTCGGGTTTGCCTCAATCCCTCTCCCGAAGATAAGATACCCGAGCAGTTGCCCAGAGGGTACGCCGAAGGCACATTTGTCCGGATTGAGCTTTATCCATTAGCGATCGAGATTGGCGAAGGTTTCGCGCAAGTCGTCGATTAGAGAGGATTCTTCCTTGGTTTTGATTACTATGTCGTCGACGTAGACTTGGATGTTGCGACCAAGTTGCTCCTTGAGGCAAGCCTGCATGCACCGCTGGTACGTGGCTCCCGTGTTTTTTAGCCCGAAGGGCATTGTGTTGTAGCAGAACACGCCAAAGGGTGTTGTAAACGCGGTCTTCTCCTGGTCTTCCTCCTTCATTCGAATTTGGTTATAGCCTGAGTAGGCATCGAGGAAGCAGAGGCGCTCGCATCCGGTGGTGGAGTCAATTATTTGATCGATCCGTGGTAGCGGGAAGTGATCTTTTGGGTAGTGCTTGTTTAAAGAAGTGAAGTCCACGCACATCTGCAGGATATCTGTGTCCTTTTTTGGTACCAGCACCGTATTGGCGAGCCAAGTGCTTTCCTTGATCTCGCGTATGAATTTGGCCACGAGGAGTCTGTTGATCTCCATTCCGACTGCCTGTGCTCGTGGCTCAGACAGTCGCCTGATTGTTTGCTTGACTGGCCTTGCGTCGGGGTTGACGTTGAGTGCGTGCTCGGCGAATTCCCTGGGAACTCCTGGCATGTCCGCAGGACACCAGGCGAAAATTTCCCAGTGCTCATGGAGGAATTCGACGAGTGCGAGTTCCTATGTGGGACTCAAATTGTTGGCGATGAGGGCCGTTTTAGCGGGATTTGATGGATGGACCTGCACCTTCTTTGTGTGCACAGATGAGTCGAAGGAGAGGTCAGGTGAGCTTGCATACTCAGGGGGGGCAGACTGTTGTCTGTCGTTTCCTTCAATCGCGCGAGCTCCTCCTGCATGCCGAAGGACTGGGAGATTCTGTTGAATTCCTTGTCACAACTGTCAGATCGCTCGAAGCTCCCGTTGATTGTGATGACGCTGTTGGGACCTGGCATTTTCATCTGCAGGTAGGCGTAGTGGGGTACTGCCATGAACCTAGCGAACACAACGCGTCCAAGGATGCAGTGGTATTGTGAGGGCCAGTCAACGACCTCAAAGTCGATGTGCTCGCGCCGGAAGTTCCTTGGAATGCCGAATATGACGTCGAGGTTGATTTTGCCCAGGCGGTATACGCCTTTCCCTAGGACAATGCCATGGAACGTTGTGTCCGATGCCTCCAAGGAGGTTAGAGGGATCCTCATTGCTCGCAAGGTACTCGCGAATATGAGGTTGATGCCGCTTCCGCCATCCATGAAGACGCGACTCATGTCAAAGCCTCCAATTTGCGCCATGAGTACGAGGGGCAATGACCTGGGTGAGGTACTTGAGGCGGGTGGTCGCGTTTATCAAAGGTAATGCACGACTCACTGCCACTGAGGTGCTTAGTAGTGGATGGTGGCGAGTGCGTGGCCAAGTTGACTTGGCGAGTGATGGCCTTCTGCACCCTATTGGAGGGGCGTCCCTTTTGGATCATCATGGTACCCATGGCCCGTGGGTATGGTTCGCCTCCGTGGTGCTGGTCCGGTGCAGCTCCGTTCGGGGGTGGCCCGGGTGGTGGTGGTGGTGCGCCATGTGCCACGGCGCCTGGAGCGGCTCCGTAGCCTCTTTCGACTGCTTTGCGGTTCATCCGAACCAACCCCTCATGTAGCTTGAGGAACTCGCGGCAGTCTTTGAGGAGGTGACTGGACTTTCTCTTGCCATCATGCTTGTCGATCTAGAAGTGTACCGTGCATGTCCCGGATAGTTTGTCCTCGATGGAGGTCGCGGGTGCTTCATCGCGAGTGCGGCGTTGCCACACTTGCGTGGTTTTCCTGGAGTCGCGGTATCCGCCGCTGCGGTATCCGCTGTTGCGGTTATCGTCGCGTCTATCGGCGTAGCCGGCTGCGACCATGTTGACGTCGTCGCGATCATCGTAGACGCGCATACGACGTTTACTCCGGTGGTCGCGTCTTCGTTCGATTTCTGCCACCTTGTCAGAGTGAACGCGGTTCTTCAAGAAATCTTCTCCATCAGCCCACCGATTCGCGATCTCCATCGGGTGGTCGATGGTCTTGGGCTTTGAGCGGCCTAGCTCCTCCCTGAGTTCCATGCGGCGGACACCACCGTTGAATGCATCAATCGCGCGGTCTTCCGAGATGTTCTCCGCGGAGTTCTTGATCATGGACCACCTTTGGATGTAAGATCGCAGCGATTCGCCAGATTTTTGCTGGCAGCATCTCAGTTCTTCGATTGAAGCGGGGCATTTGTACGTGCCCTTAAAGTTGCGTACGAAGCTGTAGACCAGCTCATCCCAGCTGCGAATGGATCCGCGTGGGAGGTTATTGAGTCATGCCCGGGCGGCGCCCTGCAGCTGTAGCTGCAAGCATTGCATGGCAGTACTTCGACTGCCTTCGTGCAGTCTGACGGAGGATATGTGATCCTCCAGCCAGATCTTGGGGTCCTGCAGACCGTCAAATTTCAGGTTCTTCGATGGGAGTTTGAACCCTTTAGGCATTCGCTTTTGCCTGATGGATCTGCTGAAGCATCTGGCGCTGCAGAGCTCCCCATCTTCTTCTTCTGAATCAGTCAATCGAGCACGTCGTGCCCTTGACTTGTCGATCTTGTGCTGCGTGAGTTCATCGTGTGCATCGTAGTGGTGATCGTGTCGCCGTGAACGGCGGCGCCGAGACAGGTCATGACTGTCATCGATTGATGAGGGTGAGGAGTAGCGTTTTGCTAACGCTTCGCTCTTTTTTGGGTCTGGTACTGGTTCTTTGTCGAGGGCGGCCTCGATTAGCCCCAGGCCCATGATCGTAGATCGGTGCATGGCCGTTCGGGGATCTCCAGCCGGTGGCTGGTTATTGAGAAGGTACATGGTGGCCGCTGTCACTACGGCCTGTGGCGTCCTGGGAACCACGTTGCCTCTCGTGTCGACTGTCATAGAGCCGAAGTCGAGGACTTTCGCAGCATCTATGCGTTCTTGTTCAGTGAGGTGAGCCATCCGCGATCGCCTCTTCCTGGCGAGATGCTCGTTGCCTCTTGAAGAGGATCCTCCGTAGGAGGACAGCCCAGCGCGACGAAGGCTTGACTCGTCCGCCGCCTTTTTACGCGCCTCAAGTTGCGCGATTGCTTGTTTCTAGCGCTTGAATTCCTCTTTTAGGAGCCAGTGGTAACCCATCAGTAGTTCCTGAGGGGACCCGAAGGGTGGAGGTGCATCTCGTAGGGCTTCGCGGCAGCGTTCCCACTCTTGCTTGTTGAGCCTGATCACGATGCGTTCGCCGGTTTGCTCGTTGATTATGCTGGGGGGTTCGACTGCTCCTCCATTGCCGCGTTGCCGCCGTTAGCGACGTTTGGCGGGTCGGTGCCATTGCCGGTGTTGCCACCATTACCGCGGTTGGCGGAGGTGTCGCCCGCGTTGATGACGGCGCACATGAAGTGATTTGGGAAGCTGCTGCTTCCACAACTTTCAGATCCGGAACCATAGGTTCCATCTTCAGTGGCCAGATTGCTTAGATCGGAGTCGCGACTGCTGTCGCTGACCATGTTCTCGACTGCCGCCGGAGCATTGAGCTCCCTGAGGGTGCCGATCGATGGAGAAACATGATGTTGGGGCAATCGTCGGTGCTGTCGGCTGATCGGGCATGCGAAGCGTGCCCATCTGACCAACTTGGAAGCAGAAGCTCCCGATCGCCAGGCTGATTCCATTGCCCACGGACTCGAAGGCCGGGCGAGTAGCCGGCGTGCGGACGGTGAAGTCGAAGGCGCCGAAAAGCTGGCGAATCTCTGCTGTTGCAGAGTTGTAGATCGTGTTTGATGGGCTGAAGAAGCCGCAACATCAGCACTCCCAGTTCCCACAGACGGCGCCAATTGACGAGGGTTTAACTCGTCAATGCCCATTGTTATGGACTTGGGTTTTGGAGACGGAGGGAGCACTGGAGACATCTATCGGCTAGCAAACAAGCACACAGAGGACAAAGGATTTACCCAGGTTCAGGCCTCGTAGAGGTCCCTACTCCTTCTTGTCTGCTCATGGAATTATCGAAGGAGTCGAAAGTTACAATGGTGCGTAGATGCAATCTGGCAAGGGTTGTGGAAACTAGGGTTGTGTGTGTTTACCTCGCCGCCCCCTCCTAGCCTTTATATAGATAGGCTAGGTCTCAGGTAGCAGGTCGAGTCAGTTACAAGTTAGGGTTTTCCCCTTCAAACTTTCTATCTTTACCTTCTTCTTGTCCTTCAAGCAATCGAGAGTCCGTAGGTTACTCGAGTCCCTCCATCCGGGCCTTGGCGACACCGTGGACCTGTATGTATTTGGACCGTATATATCAAGCTCGAGTACCTGTAGGGTATACCCATGTCAGAATGCATATGGCAAAGGCCTTCGGTGCAAAACATCTCGTCATCTACGACGACTCCAAACTGGTGGTCAGCCAAACAATGAACGAGTGCGACGCTCTGAGCGACAACATGATCGCCTACAGCAACCTCTACGACGCACTCGAGGGGGACTTTGACGGCTGTGAGATGTGACATGTAGGCAGTGAGAGCAACGAGGAAGCGGACATACTCGCCAACATTGTCTCCACCTGCGCCCAAGTGCCACCTGGATTATTTCTAAAGAGCTCCATCAATCCAAAGGCTCCAGAGCATAAAGCTAGCAAGACAAAGGACTCGGAGGCTACGCCACCCAACGAGCCAACGACACTCGACAGCATGGAGCTAGACACAGGACTCGAAGGCCCCATGGAGGTGATGATGATCGAGCCATCCTGGACGCAACCATACATCACATACCTGCTCAGTAAAAGGTTACCAGATGACCCGACAGACGTGCGTCATATTGTGCAACGATCCAAGGCATTCTCCCCCATCAACGATGAACTGTACAAGCGCAGTATCACAAGAGTCCTTCAACGATGCATCTCCAATGGGGACGGAAGAGCCATCCTCCTCAACATACACAAACGCACTTGCGGGTACCACGTCGGCATTCGCGCCCTCGTCGCCAAATCTCTACGAGCTGGATTCTATTGGCCAATGGCAATGCACGATGCCAAGGACATCGTCCAGCGTTGCAACACCTGCCAGCGATTCGCGGACAAACCGCACGCACCTAGTGCGGAGCTCATGCCAATACATGTGGCCTGACCCTTCACACAATGGGGACTCAACATGGTCAGCAAGCTCCAGAAGTCCTCACCTAGAGCATACGTCTACCCCCTCATCACAGTGGACAAATTCACCAAATGGATTGAGGCCATGCCGGTGAAAAACCAGTCAGGAGCCAGCGCCATTAAATTCTTTGAGTCCATCGTCTTCCGGTTCAGGGTGCCACACAGCATCATCATGGACAACGGGACAAACGTCACCTCGAAGGAATTCCAGGGTTTTTGCGAAAAGCTGGGGATCAACATTAGCTATGATGGCGCACTCTCAAACCAACGGTCAAGTCGAAAAGGCCAACGGCCTCATCTATGGCGGAATCAAGAAAAGGCTCCTTCGACCACTCGAAAGAGCTGCCGGGTGCTGGCCTGACGAGCTACAATCAGTACTACGGAGCCTGTGCACAACTCCAAACAGCGCTACAGGCTACACTCCATTCTTCATGGTACACGGTGCCGAGGTGGTACTACCCACAGAGATGCGTTATAAAGCCCCACGGGTAGTGGCATACAGCAAGGAAGAATCCACCCTTGCACTCGAAGACTCCGTCGACCTCCTCGATGAGGCACGTGAGATTGCAGCGGAGAGATCGACGATCTACCAGCAGAACCTCCACAACTACCATAGCAGAAGGCTACGCCCCAAATCCTTCGTTGAAGGAGATCTGGTCCTGTGACCGAAGCAACAAGGGCACCTCAAGCTCGAGTCCCCTTGGGAAGGACATTATGTGATTATCGAAGTAATCCTAGGTGGTGCCTATCGCCTTAAAGATTTAGAGAGCGGAGTCACATACTCCAATCCCTGGAACGTCGAACAACTGCGTTGTTTCTATCCTTAGATGTTTTTACTTTACAAATAAGGTTGTTCAGCTAGGCTACTTAGCCACACATTATACCTCATGATATTCTGCGAATAAATAAAGCTAAGTGCCCCAAACCTTGTGTTTTTTCTGTTTTACTTGCAATTATATCACTCAGGGGCTGCGCCACCCTTTACACCTCGTTCTACAAATAACACAATATCCTGAGTAGCTGACACACTACCAATCGAACACTTGGTAAAACCAACCTAGCTGCAACGCACCTGACAGGTTGACAAGGTGCTGAGATAAATATGCGTCAGGCTAACAAAAAGGAACTGCAGATTACCATACACTCGAAAAATATACAAGCTAGCAAGCTCTTTACACATTAACGGGTATCAAACACACCCAACAAAATTATATGAATTTTACAACACTTATACATCTATGTGCAAGTCAACACTACACTAGTGCCGCAAAAGGAGAACATTTGTTTGCTCTTCAAAGAAATCTACAATATCTTCGGCTGGCTGGTCAACCGCCTGGTAATGGGGCACCATATTCCAGGTCATCCCTTCTGGCGGCGGCGGTGGTCCAGCGGCAACAGCTGCAACATCCACTTCTGGCCGATGCAATCGAACAAGAGACGATGCAGCCTTGGCACCTGTGACCAGCTACTGGCGCACGCACTCGCAGACCACGCTGATATCTTGAAACTTCACCAGCTGAGCTAACAAGCTAGAACGCACCACGTCCAGGGGAAACATTGCCTGAAAAATATGCCTAAGGAATTGTACCTTGTTTAAACACTAAAGGACCCGCGATGCCCGATCCTGCAGCGTCGCCAACGCGGCTGCACGATCATGGTCCACCTAGAAGTACCCACTAGCTTGCAGCTGCTCCTGGGTCAAGTCATTCATTCGAATGGCAACCCGATCCCTCTCATCCTGTGGATGATGAGCGCTAACAACTACAAGAAACAGAGCAAAGTATAAAGAGAAAGCGTCGCCGCGAATGGCTAAAGAAAAAGATAAGAAGATAGAGAGCTAACACTTAAATTGCTCATTCAACTGGGCAACTTCACCCAGAAGATACTTCTCGCGTGCACTGGCCTTCTCAGCTTTTGACTTCCACATGCCTGCGTTGCCACAGATCATGGGAAACTCTTGCTCCAACTGCTTTATGCGATCGCGTACTCGTGCAAGCAGCGATAGCTCCTCCACCTTTGAACGTGGTCGCGCCACAATTTCATCGGTGGGAGGAGAGTCAGGAGGAACACTTGAAGGACCCTATTATAGCCAAACAAGAGGCAAATAAGACCAACTATACATCAACAAAGTGAAGGAGTGCATTCAAATTCAACAAAGTATAAATAGGGGCACCCCCACAAAATATGGTTCAACAAAAGGAAAGCTAAGATATTACACAAGGAAGCTAAGGAATGATCTGCTTTTCGATTTTGACTTCGGGGGCTTCCTCGAATATGTGGCAGTCTATGATGCCACAGACTTCCCAATTGTAGCCCCAGATGCCGCAGCCTTTGCCGCCTTCACTCGCCGCAGCTCCGCCGAGTAATTGGCAACTGTTTCAATGAGCTGAGGCCCATATTTACTGCAAGTACCGGCGAAAGGAGCGAACACTACCTACTGGCCATCCGCGGTGACCGGCACCGCTTCAGAGATCTCATTGGGGTCCAGCTCCACATCGTGGGCTTGCGCCATTGTGAGTGCCATACTCGCGCCAACTGATCGCTGCACATTCTTGAATTCCGTCGGCATGCCCTCTGCGAAAGACTCCACCAGGCCGTCAAGATTATCGATTAATTTGTCCTTGGGAGCCATCTCCTCTCGAAGGCGACTCAGTACGCCCTTGGCCTTCCCAAGTGTGTCTTGGAGAGAGACGCTGTGGTCCTCGACTGCTGCCACGACGCCAGCCAAGGCATCCGCACGGGCCAAGGCCTGGGCGTCAAAGCTCACACCGGCAGCATCTGAAGAATACACGTATCGGCACAGCAACATGTATACAAAAAGCAGGGGAAAATGCAAGTGAAGCATCATAATACCTAAGAGTGCTTTCGTGATTGAGAAGAGCTGTTCTACAAACAACTTTTCCCTCTCAGCAGTGGAATTGCGCAAATCTTCCTCGCGCTTTTGCGACTCCTCCAGAGCCTCGACTACCTCGACGTGTTTCTTCTCTGTTGTGGAAAGTCCCTTCTCAAGGGAAGTGATGCGACGAAGAAGCTCATTATGCTCACCTACAAGGGATAGAACATGGCAAAACCTGAGTTCACCAACCTCTACACAAGAAGAGCGGAGAGACAAGTATAATGCTAACCTTCGAAAGCGCGATGGCGGTTATCTAGCATAGCATTTTGTTGACCTAAGGAAATGATCTGCTCAGCGAGGCAAGAAGAATTCTTCAAGATAGGCTACACCAATGAAAAGAAGTATCAGCATTAGCAAAACTTCGACTGCTAGCGGCAAGAGACACTTACATGATCCACGAGGGACTCCGAAGGTTCCTGTCGAGTCGATGTCCGTCCAACCATCTGGTGCCCCTAGTGTGGGAGGAACTCGAAGAATTCGCGCTAGAGTGGGCTGCCACCAGAGGAGAAGGAGATTGTGCCACCACTTCTTCACCTTTGGAGTATGCGACTCCGGTATCCTTGACAATTTGGCAGTCATCAGAAGACGACGATGTCGTTTGACTGAAAAATATCTCACAGTGCTTCAGAAGAGAAGATTTTGGGAGAACAAAACAAACTCGCAAGGATATAAAGACTTACCTGTAAAAATTCTCGAGGTCAAAAGAATCTCCCGATAACTCCTTCGGCAACCTCAGCTTCTTCCATGAGGGAGGAGCCATGGCACGCACAGGCATGGTGGGGATTGGCTCCTCTACAGCAGTAGGAGGACCCTCCGGCATCGCCAGCGAAGACACATCCGAATCCTTGCTACGGAAGCGCTTGCGAGTCCCGTGACTGCTGGACTCGGGGGCTTCCTGCTCCTCCCCAACAGGGATGGTGGAGCTCGACTCGTCCTCTTCTTCCGCCTCACGCGGAATTATTCCTTCGGGTTGAGGAGGCAAGTTGGCGGCCATGTTCCAGTCCTAAAATCAGAAGAAGCATCAGTATAAAGACACCTAACAGGCAATCGGAAATCAAGAAAACTTCAAAGGGATATCCACCTCAGGCGGAGGATTGCTGGCGCAGAATGGAGGCACGACTGAGTCACCCGGGAGCTCCTCCTTCGTGGTGTACTTGGTCAGCAGTCGAAACCTCCTGTCTACCTCACCAGAAGAAATGCCTTCTGTAGAGATACGAGTGACATCACCAGTACCAATCTAGCGGAACATCGGGTGTACCCTAGCTTGTAGAGGATGTACTATGCGACGCATCCAAGTGCGAATGATCTCTGTGCCACCTACTTCTTTGCCTATGCGGCATTCAAGGTTGTAGACACGCTGATACATGGTCTCTGTTTCCTTGACTTTATCGGGCATCAAAATGTTTTTCCAAGACCTCCTCCTCTTGCATGCCGCCACCGGATCGAAGGGTGCGAGTCCGTAGTGCTCTCCGTCGGCCTCCTGGTCGCGGATGTAGAACCACTTCTCCTTCCATCCTTGGACAGAAGCAGTGAGGCTGATGGAGAAATAGGTGACGTTGGAGTCGACATGGATCCCGCTGCCTCCTATATCATAGACTACTGAACCCGAACCCGACTAGCGTTTGATCTTAAAGAGTTTTTTGAATAGGCTGAAGTGTGGCTCGATTCCGAGCCAACACTCACAGAGAGTAATGACGCAGGCAATGTGGAGGCTGGAGTTTGGGGTCAACTGTTGCAGCTGGAGCCCATAGAAACCAAGAAGATCCCTAACAAATGGATGAAGGGGGAGAGAAAGACCGCGAATGATGAACACGAGGAACATCACTCGAAACCCCTCAAGAGGACTGGGGATTACCTCATCGCCGGGAACACGGGAGTCATCCTCCACGGCAGAGAGCGCTCCATCATGGCGCTGGGTGAACAACTCAGAGGGCTTGATGACGCATTGGCGCCAAGACCCATTGGTGAAGAGAGTCCCCGCGCCCTTCTTCTTCCCAGCTCCGGCGGGGCTGGTGCCCGTGGTGGTGGCGCCCTTATTCTTGGCCACAACCGCAGATCCAACGGCAGAGGCTCCCTTCTTCTTGCCCATCTTGCGCTGGCGGTGCGAGCGCAGGAAGTAGCTGGGGAAGGTACGAAGTTGGTCCAGTGCCACAAGGAGGATGAGAGCAATGGAACAGCAAGAGCAGCAATGGTGGAGGTGCGCGAGCAAAAAGAAAGATGTGGGGAAATTACCGCACGGCGAGCCTCTACTTAACCTCATCATAGATGCCATCGAATGGCCAGGAGAAAACCAACCTGACACGTGGCACAAATCGAAGTCGATGCATGGCAAGGATAAACCATGAACCGTCGCCCCACTCCTCCCATTACGCGGGCGAATTGAGGAGACACCGCTAAATAAGAAGATTACGCATGCCTGGTCAAGTCCAAGTCAGAAAATGGGATCCACTACTCGTCACGTCCCGTCAAAGCCGCTCATGCGGGCAACTGAGGTCATATCACCGTCAGTACTGACGTCATCAACTCTAGTAGGAGCACATTTTGACTACTCTAGTCCTTACTCGAGTCTTTGACTCGACCTAGCACTCGAGGGCTACTCCTAGCAGGAGCGTTGGCTGCGCACCCGAAGAACTTTGTAAAGATATCGAAGCATCACGAAAAACCCTTCACTCAAATCTACGATTCGATTGTGGACTTTGGGTTACTCCCATAGGGAGCGCTGAAAGCATATTCGACTGAAACAAGCAAAAGACGACATCAGTCACACAATAATTATAGTCCCCACTCGAGTCTACGACTAGAACTCGGGGGGCTACTCCCATAGGGAGCGCTGGCCGTGCACCCTATGATTTTTTTTATACATAAACTGTGTATTGACTATGTCCACATTCGATACTTACGGCGACTCCGCCTCATATCTTCCCTACAAAGAGACCGCGTCTCCTGGGTCACCCGAATCATCCCCGCGATGACAAAAATTCGGATGTCGCGCTTACAGCGTGAAGATAAGACCTGAATAAGGCCTGGCAACGCATCTGTTGCACTCTACCGGAAACAATCCTTGCCTACAGGTACGATGAATAAGCCTTGATGGATGCTTTGAGTTCTCACACTTATACACTAGGATCCGACTCTATAAGACCTCCGTGACCTGAGTCGAATTACACTAGCACTTTCCTGAATTCGAGTCCAGGGACTCGAGTTTGAATAGATTGCGTTGTTTTTCCCTAAGGCAGTTAACTGATCCCGATACATCGGATAAATCAGGCACGTATATCAATAATCCCTATGACACAAGTTAAATCGCTCAAAAATATGCCTAGATATGCACTCGAAAGACTTCATAAGTCTCCACTCGAATCTGCAATACAACCGGACACTCGGGGGCTACTGACGTGGGCATACCTTATAGGTACTCGAGCTTGGTATATACGGCCCGATCTGGCAGAAGCCCATGGCGTTACCAGGGCCCAATCAAAGATTCGGGTGACCGAAGGAGACTCCGATTGCTTGCAGCACACGGCAAGTTTAAACATAGAAAGTTTAAAGGGACAAACCCTAACTTGTAACCGACTCGACTTGCTACCCGAGACCTAGCCTAACTATATAAAGGCTAGGAGGGGGCGGCGAGGAGGACAATCACAACCCTAGTTTCCACAACCTCGCCAGATTGCATCTACACACCCCTTGTAACTTTCGACTCCCTCGATAATTCCAAGATCAGACAAGCAGGAGTAGGGTCCTATACGAGGCCTGAACCTGGATAAACCTTGCGTCCTTGTGTGCTTGTTTGATAGACGATAGATGCCTCCAGTGCTCTCTCCTTCTCCAAAACCCAAGTCCATAACAATAGGCATTGATGAGTTTAACCCTCGTCAATGTCCCTTCGAAATTCTAAAATAACGCACTTTGCATATCATACCAGTTGCGAATTGTATTCTCCCGAAGTTCATTAAGCCATGATCAAGCTATCTTACGCAACATTAGTGGGAGATAACGTACTACAACTAAGCTGTTTCGTCCTTTGGTGATGCGACGGGCCTAGAAGAAATCCTGGAGCTAGGTGTCTAGCCGAGCCACACCATCCTAGGGTTGAATGTGCCCTAGGATACCAAATCCCTCTAGAAAATTTGTTTGTCGGATCCGTGGCCCAAAGCACTTTGGACCCATGTATATGTTGTCTGACTCATAGCATCGCGCATCTATGTTTGAGTTGATCTAGTGCCTGGCGTCACTTGGTGACAGGGAGCACCGTCTCGGATGTCCGTTGTGGCTGCGGTGCCGTGGAGTCGGGTCTTTACTTCTCCCACCACCTCCTCTGCCCCAGCATCCTCCCTGGCTCCCGTGGGAGCCGTTATGGGCATTGCTTGGTGGAGAGGGTGGTGCTGGTGGGTTATTTCCGGCTGATCGCCGGCTTTCATCTTGGGTTTCACGACGGCCACCATGCATGGAGCACTTCACGGCCATAAGATGTTCTATGTGTTACAAATTCACTTCATGAAAATCAATAATATCGCCTCATATGAAACAATGTTGCATGGACTTTGGATCACTAAATACATCGGTGTTTGCCGAATCATGTGCTACAAAGACTCGAATTTAGTTCCTCAGCAAGTATCCGATCACTGTAAGGAAAACAAGCACATGGCATCTTATCGAGTTGTCGTGGATGAATTATCTAAATCATTCGAAGGGTTTGAGGTTCAACACATCCCTAAAGCATAAAAAGAGGAAGCAGATGCATTATCAATATTAGGCTCAGGGTAGAAACATGTACCAGATGGTGCTTTTCTAGAGCACCTGAAAGTTCCTTCTATCATAGGGGTTGATGAGGAGTATCCGACCAAATACGACTCACCACTCATAGCAGTGCTAGCTATTATTCCTAGCTAGACAAAATCCTACCTTGATTTCTTGGTAGATGGAAAATTACCCAAAGATGAGGTTCTGAACCGGTAGATCATCCGATGAGCAAAATACTATATGATAATCAATGGTGAGCTCTATAAGTGGAGTGTATTTGGGTTTTTCAGCGCTATGTTTCTCTAGAAGGAGTGGAAATCCTAAGAGAAATATATGAAGGAGAATGTGGCCATCACACTACAACCAGATGCTTAGTCGCAAAAGCTTTTTGACACGGATTTTTTGGCTTAGAGCTAAGTCAGATATTGAGAAACTGGTTAAGACATGCAAAGGCTACCAAAAATACGCCGAATAAGCCCATGTTCCGACTGATTAGTTGCAAACAATTATGACTACATGGCCTTTTGCGGTCTTGGGGATTGACATGGTAGGATTGTTTACATAGGAAAATTGTGGATTTACCCATCTACTAGTGATGGTGGACAAGTTCACCAAATGGATTGAGGCCAAACCGGTAACAAGTTGTGATGGGGCCACATCCAAAGTTCGTCGAGGATGTTATCATCTGATTCGGCTATCCACATAACATCATCATAGATAATGGGAGTAATTTCTCCATGGGAGAACTCTTCAAGTTTTGCGAAGAACAAGGAATCCGGCTGAATATTGTATCAGTTGCACATCCACAAGCCAATGGACAAGTAAAAAGGGCAAACGGTCTAATTTTACAAGGCCTCCGACCTTGTCTCGAAGCACCACTACGTCATGCTGCGGGGGCTTGGGCGGAAGAATTACCGTTTGTTATTTGGAGCTTACAAACTACTCCAAACAGGTCAACCGGATACACACATTTCTTCTTAGTCTACGGCGCAGAGGCAATACTTCCGAGTGATTTAATCCACATTTCTCCCCATGTCGCTACATATGTCGAAGAGGATGCCGTAGTTTCTCGACAAGATGACCTCTATATACTTGAGAAAGTTCGTGTCGTTGCTAAACATATAATAGAGCCTATAGCAGAAGTTGTGCAAGTACCATAGTCAGAGACTCAAAAATCGTTCCTTTAGGAAGGGAGACCTAGTTCTCCGACTAGTGGAACAAAGAAAGCACACACATTCCCCGATTTGGGAGGGACCCTTCATAATTAGTAGAGTAATGCATAATGGGTCATCCTATTTAACCGATATGAGACCAATCAAGTAAAGACCTGATACTTGCAAGAGAAAGAGAGCTGGTAGTAATAAAAATCCGGATGAACTAGATCGTACATGGAACATTGCACGGCTACATCCTTCTATTCTTAAGTTCATTTTTTTGTAATCATACAATTGTGCATGTTTAAAGTGAAATAAAGTTTTGGTTACCTCAATATTTTTCTGAGATGTTTTTAGTACCATCTTATCTACGAATGATCATGTCAAACTCAAAATCTCAAAATTCTTGAAATTACTTTATGCTCATGTTCATTCTGATTAGATTTCCGATTTTATAAAAATGTTACCTTTGGGTGTAAGTCTCATTTCTATTTATACTTTGGTTATTTGTCTAATTTCTTGGACGCGGGCATTTTCAGAGTAATGAATTGTTCGTACTAGAATATGAATCCGTTTCTGGGTTTAAATTGGTTTAGCAGTTGAGCTCCATTGCTCGACAGTGTTTCCGTGCTGAAAGTTGGCCGGCTCACCAAAGAGACAAAGTGGAAAATCCATATAAATGAAAAGTATAAACAAAAAATGCTTAAGAAAATTTTGAGCACAATAAATCAAAAACAAGTGTTAGAGTAAATGCATAAGTTCTTACAGCATAACTAGATAAATAGTTTACATTACACCACTTGGTTTCAAAATAATGCATAGTTTGTTTTTTGAATCTATGTTGCAAGTGGTGGAGATGGAGATATTGTTGTTGCACTGGTGCCACCATTAACACCATCCTGATCCTTCTCCGAGCCGATGATGTTAGACTCAGTCTTCTCATCATCGTTATCGGAAAGTTCAGTCTCTTCGGCCGGCAGGCTTGGTGGCACGATGACGGACTGAAAGAACAACTTCAAGTAATTGGTTATCTCGTCCACATGACAAGCGTATCCAGAAGAAGACTCCCAAAATAGCTCCGACGTCTTGGTCTTTCCCATCTTCATCGACAGTCGAAATACCCTTAGTAACCTACTAGATTTCCATACTACCATGGTGACTCTGGGCATATGACATCTTCCAGTCATCAATGATCTTTAGAAACTTCTTGGCTTTGTACCTCATCTCAAAAGCAGATATTTTATCTAGGTCTGAGAGATTAATGGCTTTGCTAGCTTCTTGAAGAATCTGGCAAAATTTATGTATCAAATCTCTAACTACGACAAGTTGGTACGTGTAGGACTCGAACTCGAGGAGGCATCAATAATATTGAGGGGCCCTACAAAAAGACAAAGTCAGAAAATCTGAAGAAATAGTCGGAAGAATTTACAAGGGAAAAAAGGTATGGCATTAGCAAATTACCAAAGATAGTTTTATCTAGCGCCATGAGATGGCGCGGAGGTAGCCCTCGTCCTCCATCAGCTAGAGTTTCTCGTTGTCCATGAGGCTAGGGATCGAGATCCAGCGCCAGATCCTCTCCTCCGTCGCGGTGGACATTGACACCGCGCCCGCATAAGAAGAATCGGCCATCTCATCAGAGGTGACCAAGAGTTGGTGGTGTTGTGGTTTTGGAGGTGGAGATAATAATAATACGAGGAAGCACAGGGGACGCGAGGAAGAAAACACTGTGGAGCAGAAGTGAAGAAAACTGAGGATTTCTCCCTCTTTATAACCAATCTGCACCGAGATTAGCACCAAACACGGCGGATTTTCGACACACGTCATGGAACGTACGTGGCAACTTCCTCGCGAAGCCTCCGCCTCCTCTATCTTCGCACTCACATTGAAACGACGCCACGGTTTCGCGTGACGCGGGGCCCACCAACGGTCACACTGACAGGATAAATGTCAGTGACGTGACAAAACTTGAAAAGTTGCCATGTTATGTCACCAGATCAAATTCCATCTCAGTTTTAAACGAGCGTGGAAATAAGAATAATGAATCAACAAGTCCGACTCAGCAATGACTCGGATCCTACAGTTTTGTTTTAATTTTCAAGAATCCTTCAAGATTTTGCAAGCAGAGAACGTTGAAGCTAGACGAAGGAATCTGACTTTGGATCTTGGAGGCTTCTGGGAGCTACTGTTGGAAATAAACTTTCCGGGTGTACCCACCAGGGTGGCCCACTTCCGGTTAAGATCTTTGCTCCATGGGCGGCCCAGTCAGAGAAATAATATGGAAGCCCATTCGGCTATGGCAGGCTCAGAAGACTTACCGACTTATGCATGTAGATAGACTTGTAGTCCAAGTTGTACTATGTACCGACTCTATGTCGTATCCGGATAGAATTCTCCTGTAATCCCTAGGTCGGATGATAATATAAGCGAACCTAGGGGCAAGCCTTTAGAGAAATCATAAGCGCAACTCATGCAGGTGATACCGATCCTTGTAATTCTCTGTAAATCTTCGGCTTTGCTGATATACTGGATTACTAGCAGGAGTCGGATCCAGCAACCGCAGTGGTATCTAAACCTAGGTAAACTTGTGTGCTCACTATCCCAGACCCCCGTACGTCTTACGTCCCACTTTTTCTCACGCCTCGAGGATCCCCTCATGACGGATTTGTCTTTAGTCTAATGACAAAAACCATTGACATGACATGTAAGAGTGTTCTAGTCGTCTAAGTTTCAAGCACGAAAAGGTGTGAGCCCCTTGCTTCATTACCACAAGGACGGCCGGTATTAGGTGCATCTGTTTGCACTCCATCCGTAAAATGTAAATGATCAAGTTAAGGTGTTGTTTCTGTAACCGTATCTAATGTGTTTTTATGTCAATCTATTGTTTACTGGACTAGCTGCGCAAATTCATTATGGATCATGTTTTTTGGCAGCCTTTTTGGATTAAAACAATAGGACATGGATTTGGTCATAAAATCCAGTCTACTTCAGCATTTCTGGTTCACCTCGAGGCATATCTACATACGATCAGAATTTCAGATGATACACTTCAGTTCTATGAATGATCAAAACTTCAACATGATTAGTTGGTTATGATTCATGTAGGGAAGAAAGCATGGTGACTGTCATGCTTCCATATCTTGTAATGCTTGTTCTATGTTGTAATTTATATTACTAGATTTAGGAGTGCGCCTCGGCGCACGGGTCCGTACATTTCACATCAATTTAACGTTAGTTTGTGGTGCTCTTAGATTTTGCTATCTAAGTATTTTTGTTAATGTGTCTGAGATATTTTATCCCTGTATAAAGTTTTAGTGAGATTTTTTTTAACACTAAGTTTTAGTGAGATTTGTTACAATGCTCCATGTAACTGTTTAAACCATTAGTATATACATAGATAACAGATTTAACAATACATTTTTTTGGAACAGCGCTTTATTGATTAACTCACATCAATACAGAGGGTTCGCCGGATAAACTCCGGGAGAGAATGAAAAACAGAACTAGATGAAACACTGTCACAAGACTTAGCTAGCAAGTGCGCTGCCTCATTCAGAGATCTCCTCACATGGTTGAAGGACACCGAAGAGAGGCTGCTGGACATAACTTTATGTTCTGAACCACGACACCAACAGGTGATCGGTCCAGCTCCTGAGAATGTAGACGAAGAACCAGCGATAAGCAATCTGTGTAGAAGATAGCATTATCCACCCCCTCCTGGCGAGCAAAATCAACTGCATGGCTGAGAGCCAGCGCCTCAGCAAACTCCGGAGAAGCTAGGCCGGGTGGAACCCGTCGGCTAGCAGCGACAAAGTCGCCACCATGGGTACGAATAATAGCACCAGTACCCATCTTGTTCTTGGCCTGAAAGATAGCTGCGTCAGAGTTAATCACCAAAGTACCCGGCGGCGGTGGAGTCCTGCATGGAGTGGAGCAGCTGGGCTCACACCTAGGGCTCGGGACCTTCTTAAACAGATGTTGCTTAATCATATCAATGTAGGCTAGGATTTTCCCACAAGTACGCTGCGGGTTAGCCTCAGCTTCCCCATTCCCAACTCCATTACGTGTCTCCCAGATATGCCAGAGACCAACGGTCAGTGTAGTCGCCTGGATCACGCTAGCCTTCTCCAGAAAATCAAAGAGCCACTACCGGTGTGTGACAAAAAAATTGCGGTTCAGCTGCAACCAACTCGGAGTTTCACCTCACGCCACACCGTGCACGCAAACTGGCAGTTCAGCAAGGCATGTTCAATGCTTTCCTCCCGTCCACAGAAGACACATGACCCGGCTGATGGAATCTGCCTGCGCAACAATTGAACTCCGCTTGGTAAATAATCATGTGCAAAGCGCCAAACATGAATCTTCATCTTGCCTGGCGCCTTAATATTCCATAGTGTCTTCCAAAGCTTCTCCGTAGCTGCCAAATCAGAGCTCATACCTCTTCCCGACTTACTCTGGACCCGGATGAACTTGAGAGTTCTCGCAAGATTATACGCAGACCGTACAGTGAATGTGCCATGTCTAGTGAAAGGCCAACATGCAAAATCTTCAGTGGCATGACGAGAAATTGGAATCTGTAAAATCTGTTCAGCCGTGGGCGTATTGAAGAAAGCTCGAACATTCTCCTCATTCCACGATCTTGTCCCGTCCACCAAAAGGCAATGCACTGTTGCCACCGATGGGATTGGAGATATAGGCCGGATCACATCCGGGGGAAAACTGGGAACCCAATTATCACCCATAATCTTGACTGTTCTTCCGTTGCCTATACCCCATCTCACCCCCTGGTACAGTAGATCCCGTCCATGCAAAATGCTTCGCCACGTGTAGGAAGAAGATCACGGTTTAGGGGCGTGCCAAAAGTCCACCAGGGGAAAATAGCGTCCCTTCAGAACACGAGCACAAAGGGAGTCTGGCACAGTGAGCAATCGCCACCCCTGCTTAGCAAGCATGGCTTGGTTAAAGAGAGCGAGGTCGCGAAACCCCATACCCCCCATCGCCTTCGGAGTCGACAACCATGCCCACGACCTCCGGTGCATCTTTTTCTTCCCATTCTCCAATCCCCACCATCTGTTTGCAATAACAGCCCGAATTTGCTCACATATGGCCAGAGGGAGTTGAAAGCAGCTCATGACAAAGGTGGGAATAGCTTGGATCACAGCCTTGATCAGCGTCTCATTGCCCGCTCGAGAAAGAGGCCTGTCTGATAAACCCATAACATATTTCCAAATCTTGTCAACAAGGAACTTGAAGGTAGCTGTGGGGGAGCGACCTACCGACGTAGGCATTCCCAGATAGAACTCCTCCAATGCTTCACTTTGCACCTCCAATAGAGACTTCACCCTATCCTTCAGTTGGTCCACACATCGAGGACCAAAGAAAACCGATGACTTGTCAAGATTAATTTTCTGCCCTGAGCCATCAGAAAAAGTCCTGAGTGTATTATTAAGAGCATCCACGCTCCTATCATCGCTCCTTGCAAAGAAGATATTGTCATCTGCAAACAATAAGTGGGATATAGGAGGACCGAGTCGACCATTGCGAATTTCATAGAGCTCACCTCGATCTTCCTTCTGCTGCAACATACATGACAGACCTTCTGTACACAAGAGAAATAAATACGGGCTAATTGGATCTCCTTGTCTAATTCCCCTAGATGGAACAACAAGATCACTTAAATCACCATTAACGCGGACAGCATAGCGAACACAAGTAACACAGCGCATCACTGTCTGGATCCATGTAGGGTCAAAACCAAGCTTGCAGAGGCAACCATACAGATAGTTCTATTCCACCCTATCATAGGCCTTCATCATATCAATTTTCAGCGCAAAGAAAGGCTGCTTGGAATTCTGGTTGCGAATAGTATGCAAGCACTCGAAAGCAATTAAGGCATTATCGGTGATCAACCTTCAACAAACAAAGACACTCTGTTGCTCTGAGATAATCGCAGGTAGGATCACCTTTAGCCGATTTGCCAAAACCTTGGAGGCAATCTTGTAGAGGACGTTACACAAGCTGATGGGTCTGAAGTTTTTAAGATGCTTAGGCTTGGTAACTTTGGGAATCAACACAATGATTGAGTCACATAAACCCTCAGGGATCTCACCTCCACATAAGAAACTCCGCACTGCATTACAAATCTCCCCTTTGAAGAACTCCTAGTGCGTATGATAAAACAAAGCCGGGAAACCATCCGGCCCTGGTGCCTTAGTTGGCCCCATTTAGAAGAGTGCAGCTTCGATTTCCTCATCTGAGTACGCCTTGCACAACTCATCATTCATCTCAGAAGTCACTTTGACAGGGATAGAATCGAGAACTGCATCCACCGAGCCACAGGGTTCAGAAGAAAAGAGGTTTTCATAAAACTGATGAACCATACCTTTAATTTCCCCCTGTGTCTCACACTTTGAGCCATCCTCCCGCAAAAGTGTTTGGATTTTATTCGCGCGTTTGCGGGCTGCTGCTCTAGCATGAAAGAAGGAGATGTTTCGGTCTCCCTCCCGAAGCCACTCCACCCTTGATCGTTGGCGAGCCATAATTTCCTCACACTCAAACAATTCACAAAGCTGCTGCTTAACGACACGTTCCTCAGTAATACTTGCATCCGATAAAGGCTGTCTCCGAAGGTAGAGAAGATGGTGCTCTAGCTTCCGAATCTGCTTTTGGATGGAGCCGAACGTACACCTGTTCTGGTCCTTCAACATGGGAGCCATCCGGTTCAGCGTGGACCACGTCGAGCATAGGGAGGGAGGTCCCTGAGCGCTCGTTGCCTAGGATGTTTCAAGAACCTTTTGTACTCAGGCGATCGGCGCCACATGGCCTCATACTTAAAGCTATGTGACACAGCATGCTGTCGTCGCCCCTCGTGATCCCTGACAAGTGTAATCAATATCGCGTAGTGATCCAACGAGGTCGTAATTAAGTTGTCAACTGTGCGGTCCCCGTAGAGCTGAGAAAAATCACCATTCACAACCGCTCTATCCAGGTGCACCTTAACATGAGTTTGAGCATCTTGCTTGTTAGTCCAAGTATATTTCGGACCATCAAAACCTAGGTCTATCAGGCCACAGTCCTGAAGACAATCCCGAAACGCCGCAATCTGCGACTCCGTCCTGTCACGAGGTCCTAGGTGTTCATCCTGAGAGAGAACCTCATTAAAATCTCCACAACAAATCCAAGGACCTTTCCAGCTGGTGCTCATAGAACGAAGAAGATCCCAAAACTCGTGACGACGATCACGTTTAGGCTCCCCATAAACAAAAGTTGCCCTACATGTCGCCCCTCCATCCTGCATGATCTGCATGTCAATACACCTTTTATTAAACCCCTGGATCGAGACCGACACAGAAGATAACCAAAACAGGCCTAATCCACCACTAAGGCCAATTGAACTGACGGAAAAACATCCAGAATATCCCAATGACCACATAAAGCTCCGGACTCTGGAGTCCCTCATCTTCGTTTCCGAGAGGAAGAGGAGGGCGGGACGGTGAGTCTTCACCAGGAAGTGAAGCTCGCCAACTGTCGCGTCCGTCCCAAGACCGCGACAGTTCCAACACAAGATGATCATTGCGTATGGCGGGGCTGCTCCGCAGCGCCCGCCTGATCCGCCGATCCATTGTCATCCTTCTTCAGTTTCTTGTTCGAGTCAGAGCTCACATTATCATCGACTTGCACTTTTTCATCCCCCCGACCAGAACTCCTTTGGTGTACCACAAGCGAAAGCGGCGGCACCGCATCCACCTCAGGCTCAGTAGGGGTCTTTGCCCGGTACACCTGCTGTTGCGACTTGCACTTCTGTCCCACAGTTAGCTCCCCGTCTCCACAAGCAGCGGCTTTAGCTTTGTTTTGACTCTTACCAGTCTTGATCGTATTGGTTCGTGTGCGTGGCTGCTTTGTCTTCACTGGAGATGAGACCTCAGGGGGGTCGCCTTGTTTCTGTTGCTGCTGTGCTGCCTTACCCTTGTAAGCTGAGTGACCAGGCTGCACATTGGATGCCTGTGATCGCGGCTGTCCCTATTCAGCAGGGCCCGAACCGCTTGAAGAAATTGACCCATGCATTCTCCTTTTCCTATCATCAGGGGCACACAGACGATCCGCAGAATAAGGTAGTCTTCCCTCCACATCCCGCTCCCTCGGGTTTTTGCATTCCATGGAGAAATGGCCAATGATTCCACAGGAAAAGCAGTAGTGAGGAAGATTTTCATACTGGACCTCAAACCAGTCCGTCATGTTCCGACGTTGCGAGAAAACCATCACTCCCCGCCGTAGCGGTTTGTTGACATCCACCTCAACTCGAACCCGCATGAAGCTGCCCCAGCACCTGCCGGTGGCATCAGAATCCACAAAGGGAACACTTCCGCTAATGCCGAGCGATCCGGCAATCACATCACCCCACTTCCTGTGCATGTACCCGAAAGGTAGATTGATGATCCTAGCCCAAATATTCAAGCCATTGAAAACCATATCTCTGGGCTGTTGATCAATGTTGAAGTCCTGGAGTAGTACCGCATGTTTCCCAACAACCCAGGGAGGGTCGCCTACCACACGATCATTGTCCATCTTCGATGCGAACTCGGCCACGAACAGGTTATCGCCGGCCGGGTTCACAAGCAGGCCCCGCGGGTTGCCCCACGCCGGCCTCAAAGCAGCAGCGATCGTACTGATATGAAGAACACTTGGAGACAGGACTTTGCCGACAATTGCCCACTGCGAGTGGACCGAGACATCGTCAGCTCCATCATCCAGCACGACCGCCGCCGCCTCCTCCGCAGTGAGACGGAGACGCCCCATCATCTCCGATACATGGTCTTCGGATCTGGGCGTCGATGCCCCAGGAGGGGGGGTGCGGCCCCCGTCCCCTCCACATCACCGGCTCCTACCCCTGAAGCCACCACCACCGACTTTCCACTCCGATCCACGTTCGACGAGCCCGTCATCGGCAACACCCTCCCCTCTGACGACCAACCAAGGACGGGCAGCGCTCCAAGGAGGGCCCCGTGGTCGCCCCGAGTCAGCACGAAAGGGACCGAGAGCGTCTTCTAGGGCACACCGGCGAGACAGGAGAGCACGAGAGAGATCGTGCCCGCAGGAAACGACTTAGAGATGTTCCCAAACCCTAGATGGTAGCGATTGCCATTGGGGTCGCCACAGCCCTAGGGAGAGAGAAAACGGTTCAGTCACACGGTGGTTCATTTAACAATACATTATGTAAAGAGTAAACACTTGAAATGGTAAGTACATATATTGATTGCATCATAATACTTAGACAAATATAGAGTACCAAACATATGAGAGTACATTACACATATTCTAAGTAGTTTTTAACGTCTCAAAGATAAGTATGTTAACTCACAGCAAAAATGTCTGTGATTTAATACACAAAGATGACATCGTATGCAATGATCTTACTCAATGGAATAGTCATCGGAATCATCTATTTTAGTTGGTAGTAGCACCATCAAAAGGAAATTGCAGTTCCTAGAACAATGGTTGATCGAAGAGTTAGTTGTTGCAAAAACAAAGGCTACATCCTTTCCAGGGTGTGTTGCAACCTAAGTACTTCTCCTTTCACAACTGATGTTCTGAATCATAAGAAAAGGCACATTTAGTTTCTGGTAATGCATGTGCTATGTTGGCAGGCCATTAAGATCCATGAGTGCGCCTCGGCGCACACGACCCGTAGCTCTCACACCATATTTAATATTGTATAACACTAATAAAAACAGGTGGAAAAATATTATTTTCAGCCACAACTTCTGTTACTGGGTTTAGGTGGTATACTCCAAGACTACGCAACTAAATCACAATATAAATAGGCTATTTCACTTGCTTGCCTCTATCCTCAGATTCAATTCTTATAATTACTCGATAATTAGATAACCAAGTACTACTGTATAAAGCATCTTACCTTGCTTCCATGTCATTGTGTTCGTCGGGGCTGATGTTGAGGTAGAAACCACAAATCCACTGTCTCCGTCTTGTTCTCTTTGACCCAAGCGTCATCCATCTTTAACACGACTCCCAACATGGATACACATCCTCTGAAACTGTCGAATGAAAAAACATGACCAAAATATATATAAAGAGGTGGCATTCATAAACAAAACCAGGAACATAATTTTTTTCTTGGTTCTAAATAAGGCATGGTTGAAAGGTAAGAGAATAACACTGTTTAGAAACCCACCAAATGATGTTTTGAACTGACAATTTTTAGTTCAAAATATAGCAATGCGGCTTAATATATGGGTTAGAAATATCATGCTAAGATGTTAAACACACTCGGACTATGCTTTCCACTTGGATGATCTATTTAACAATGAACAATACCAATTAGGGATATTAAAACTGAGTCAAAGATGAGGCCTCTCATGAACTGGGCAGTTTTGGCCATCCGATCACGCCATCTGTAGGTTTTTAGCCGTTGGATGGTCATCAAACACCTTGTGGGCCAAATTATCCCTTACGAACGCTTCTCTGGGCATCAAATAGACTTTCAATGGTTAATTGGCCCCAAATGCCTACTCAGCATGTCACTTTATTATTGGAGCCTGATATAAGGCGCATCAAAATTTCCACCATACACCATCTAGAAAGCAACTCAGGTGACAGAGGAATCACAGACTAAAAAATCGTATGCACAGGGTCAAGGAGCAACCTTCACACCTGTGCATCAGTTGGTCGCCCGCTCTACACGCTTATTTATTTTTGCTCGGAATATTAGGGATATTAAAACTGAGTCAAAGAGGAGACCTCTCATGAACTGGACAGTTTTGGCCATCCGATCGTGCCATCTGTAGGTTTTTAGCCGTTGGATGGTCATCAAACACCTCGTGGGCCGAATTATCCCTTAGGGACGCTTTTCTGGGCATCAAATAGACTTTTAGTGGTTAATTGGCCTCAAATGCCTACTCAGCATGTTAAAACTGAGTCAAAGAGGAGGCCTCTCATGAACTGGGCAGTTTTGGCCATCCGATCGCGCCATCTGTAGGTTTTTAGCCGTTGGATGGTCATCAAACACCTCGTGGGCCGGATTATCCCTTAGGGACGCTTTTCTGGGCATCAAATAGACTTTTAGTGGTTAATTGGCCCCAAATGCCTACTCAGCATGTTACTTTATTTATTGGATCGTGGTATAAGGCGCTGTTGGCATCGGGAAAATTTCCACCGTACACCATCTAGAAAGCAACTAAGGTGACAGAGGAATCACAGACTAAAAAATCGTACGCACAGGGTCAAGGAGCAACCTTCACACCTGTGCATCAGTTGGTCGCCCGCTCTACACACTTATTTATTTTTGCTCAGAATATTAGGGATATTAAAACTGAGACAGAGAGGAGGCCTCTCATGAACTGGACAGTTTTGGCCATCCGATCGCGCCATCTGTAGGTTTTTAGCCGTTGGATGGTCATCAAACACCTCGTGGGCCGAATTATCCCTTAGGGAAGCTTCTCTGGGCATCAAATAGACTTTTAGTAGTTAATTGGCCCCAAATGCCTACTCAGCATGTTACTTTATTTACTGGACCGTGGTATAAGGCGTTGTTGACGCCGGGAAAATTTCCACCATACAACCATCTAGAAAGCAACTCAGGTGACAGAGGAATCACAGACTCAAAAATCGTACGCACAAGGTCAAGGAGCAACCTTCACGCCTGTGCATCAGTTGGTCGCCCGCTCTACACATTTATTTATTTTTGCTCGGAATATTGATTATTGAAACCACTTCTCTTCACTTCTTGCTAGCACAAGTACACAAGTACACAAATACAAGAGGGTTTGTGCCATATGTTTGTCTTTGGTTCATCGAACAACCAAATGAGAATAAAAAATGGAATCACAAGGAGAACAAGTAATATACTCCCTCCATTTAGAAATATAAGATGTTTTAGATTTGTGAAGCAAATGTATCTAGACATATTTTAGTGTATAGATTCACTTGAACCTAGACACTAAAACGTATCTAGATACATTAGGTTCATAAACCTAAAACATCTTACATTTTCAAACGGAGGGAGTATATACTAACAAAAAGTTAACTGACGTAGATTAAAATCAACACCTACCGTTCAGTTATTTTCGCGTAAATAATGTTGCACAACAATTACTACCACATTAGCGCTACTAGGACTCTTCGCATGCTCCTGGCCCCCTTCTACATTCAGGTGACGCCAATGTATACTAGACGCGACTTCGGCCTATACAGCTCCAAAGCAGAACCAGATATTCAACAACCGAGAGAACCAACCCGTAGTTGGATGATTAGGAGGGCAGTGGCACCTCTAGCCCATGAGAGTTCAAACCCTAGGTTTGGTACTTTGGTGTCTCATAAAAGCGGAATATTTTTCAGCGAGAGGCCACGTTCCCGTCGATAGCGAGGCACCCATGGTGACTTCGTCAAGCTCAAAACCTGTCGGATCAGTCTTCAGACTCAGTCTTTTAGAGGTGCTCATAGGGATAGGTGTGCGTGAATGTGTTCATAGGGGTGATTGGATGTGCGTATTTGTGAGCGTATGTGTTGTACTAATGTACTGGGTTTCGCAAAAAGAGATATCCAATAGCCCAACGAATAACTTTTAAATAAACCTAAATTATGATACATCCTTTTACAATTTAAATAGACTTTTACTATTTCATAACTATTCATATATTTCTAATGAACGGGTGCAGCAACGCGCGCCTACATGATCTGGTTGTACATATTTCTACATGGCAAAGGTGCTACGAAGCACACAAAAATCTTAAGGAATGCATTCGAAATTCGCAACACCTTATGTTCTATAATCTAATCCTAGACACTGATATTATTAGATTCCCAGACATAGTTATTGTTATATCAATTCTTAGAACCTATCCTGGATGGCTAAAAAGTTGTGCAATTTTGGGAAAACAGGAACGTACTCCATACATGGAGAAACTTAAGTAAATGTTTTAGTTGAGGAAATAACTCATTCGGACTGCACTCAATATTTTTTATATACTTGAGGTACCAGCAAGAATCAAAATATTTCAAGATTGGCATAATAAGCACAACCGCACATAGGTAGGATGATTGTTAAAACATAAATTAAGTCCAGAAATTCTAAAATGATAAGTACAAAAATGAGAAATTAATATGATGTTTCTTCCGTATGAACTATCAAAGCATAAGTAGAGTCTTCCTTCTACCTGTAAGAGTTATAAACAAACCCCAGCTCTAGCTCCCAGATTACTATAGCATTCAGTAGGTCATAGCAGGTTTTCCATCATCTAATCATGCTGCTACGAAACCAAAATAATTTAGATCAGAGAAAAGGCAAGGGATCAATATTATGCTAACTCACCAGGATATATCATTTCCAAGCAAAAGAAAGCTATGGTTTACAAAAAGGCACTTGCAATTAAAAAGGTAAATTCTCACAACTACAGCAAGCCTGTGGTATGTACGTATTACTTAGATGCAACGATAGCAGTAAAAAGCCTCCATCTTAAACTTTGATAGCAAGTGAAAATAGGATAATCGTATTCTGGCGAGAGTAGAACAAACAATAGGATGGAAAAATGAAGTGTAATATTATATCTATAAGAGGAATGAATTTCTCATACCCAAATCATTGGTACTTTGTGTCGTCGGATTGATGACAAGTACGCCATGAGGGGGTCCTCGAGGCGTGCGGAAGAGAGGGGTGTGAGACGAACGGTGTTCCGGGACGATGAGCACACAAGTTTACCCAGGTTCGAATCTGCCGGCTTTGGACGGATCCTACTCCTGCTAGCAATCCAGTAATACGGCAGAGCCGAAATATGGGTTACAAGGGTTTTGCCTGTGCGAGTTGAGGGTCTAAAGTATTGGGGTGCCCTAAAAGCTCTCCCTAGGATGGCTTATATAGATATCCAGCTTAGGGTTTACAGGAGAGATCTATCCGGCTACGACTAAGAGTCGGTTACAGAGTACATCTTGAACTACAAGTAACATTATGGGCCTAAGTCGGTAAGTCTTCTGGGCCTTCCCGTAGCCGGATTGGACTCTGTCTTTCTCCCTGACTGGGCCGCCCGTGAAGCAAAGCTCTGACCCGAAGTGGGCCACCCTAGTCAGTGAGGAACTGTGAGGATACCCGGAAAGCATATCCCCAACAGCAGCCTCCGGAGGCCTCCAAGATCCAAAGTCGGATTCATCATCGTCTAGCTTGATCTTCGGCTTGCAGAATCTTGAAGGGTTCCTGAAACTTCACAACAAAAGATACTATCTGGGTCTTAAAAAATAAGCCGGACCTTTTAGTTGGTTACTCGGATTTTCCTGCTCGTTTTCAAACTAAGACGGAACTTGGTCTCTAACGCCATCTGACACAAGCATGGTCAAGTCACGTCATCTGACAACGTTCCGTCAGCACGACCGTTGGTGGGTCCGCGGAACCGAGACGCCGTTTCAATGCGTGCGTGGAGATCGAGGCGACGCAATCATCGCGCGGGTCCTTCCCAGTTCTTTCCACGATGCGTGGCGGTTGCACTGTAGCGTTTGCACGAATCTTGGCGTAGGTAGGTGGATATAAGGGGTTTAGATTTCTTCTTCTCCTTTCCACCAGTCCTTTGCCATTTCCTTCCTTCCCAATCCTCCTGCGCACATAGAGCCTCCTCGTTCTTCCCCCACAGAAACTCCCAGCGCCGCCCCTTTAAGGTCACTTTCTCACCGGAGAAAAATGGCTTCATCATCTTCTTCCTCAGGCTTGGCGACAGCGGCGGCGGCGGCGAAGGCGGAAGCTGTAGCGGAGAAGGGAAGCTACAGGGGAATCTGGATCCCCTGCGCCCTCGACGAAGCAGGCCTCAAGAACGTGGAGAAGGAGGGGCTGCTTGTCGCCGGCGACTGGCGGAGCGGCTCCCGCAAAACTGTCCCCAACCCACACGAGGGCGAGCGAGTCCACTTCGGCACTCATCTGGACCGAGGTCTGTCTTTTCCTCCCTCGGAGTTCTTCTCCGAGGTGATAGATCACTATGGAGTTCAACTCCACAATCTTCCTCCCAATTCTCTTCTAGAAATGAGCGCATATGTTGCGCTTTGCGAGGGCTTTCTCGGCATTAGGCCGAGTTTGCTTCTCTTCCGGTTTTACTTTCATGTCCGGAGGAATTCCATCACTGCCGGTGTTCCTTACATCACCGGCACCATTAGTTTTTCTCTTAGACGAGACCGGGCATATCCCAAAATTTCTGCCAGTGACTCGGTCAAACAATGGTCAGCCACTTTTTTCTACCATAGGGATATTCCGGCTCCCGGCAAAGATACTGCTTTGTCGGTTTTTGTTGAAGGAGCCGCCACGGCCCAGCCTTCCTGGGACAAGGCTGCTCCGGCTCTCACAGATGATCTGATCCTCGCTAAGAGGCGGATCGAATATCTGATCAAGCAGAACGGTCTGAAGGGATCCGACTTGGTCCAGTGCTGGGTCTCACGCCGGATCCAGCCACTTCAGTACCACGGGGATAGACTGATGCACTCTGTTACGTCTTCTCTGACCGACTCCCTCCGCATCATCCCTAAGGCCTACACCACTCAAGGCTACATAAGCCAAATCAAGTGGCTGATCAAAGAGCGGATCGAGAGGCGGATTCCAGAGGTTTCTCTGGGTATGCACACGGCAGAAAACCCCGTGGTGCCGGTAAGCTTTTATCATCACATTTTTTATGTGTTTCTATCTTTGAGTTATGTTGCAATGCTGATATGCTTTCTTGTTTTCAGCTTGCTGACATCCCCGAGTCGGAACTTGCTCCACTCGAAGGATACTCTCCGGAGTTCTCTCAGGAGGTGGAAGTAGTTCCACTATCGGATCTTGCGCTCAAGAAGCGCAAAGCTCTGACAGTGGCGGTTGGCACAAAGGAGGTGCCTGTCATGAAGAGGTACTCTTTCCGTCACAACTTTTCCATCTTTGTGCTTTACTTGAACTTCTTTCCGAGATGTAATGTTTCCGACTTTGTTACCTTCTCAGAGAAAAATCGATAATCAAGGGCAAGGGGAAAGGGATTTCTTTGAAGCCCTTACGCCAGACGAAGATTACCATAGCTTCGCCTGCCGTAGCTCCTCCGACTCCGGCACCTCAACCTTCTGCAACTCCGGTTATCTCGTCGGAAGCTGCAGAAGATCCGGCTCCTCAAACGGAGCCTGTGATCCTTGGATCACAAACTGACGCCACTGTGGGTGCGTCAGGTCAAGATAAGGGTGAACCCTCTTCGGGTAATGATCCCTCGGCTGAAGTCTTCGCCGAAAACCTCCTCAACAATCCGGGTCTTGCCAAGTTTGGCCTGACCCGGAAATCTGCAGAGGAGATCCAGCGGCTAGCCAGGCAAGTCTTGAACAAAAGCCATCTATCCCCCGAAGAGGAGGCGGAAGAAGCAGAGGACGTCAAGTTCTCTGACCTTCTCACTCAAGTCCACCTTCACGATGAGAGGATCAGGACTGGCGAGCTTCCAACAGCCCCAGTGATCCCTCTTACTCTCGCCGAGAAGGTAGCAGCTGAAGTGAACACGGGTTTAGACAAACTCACCCCTGAGCAATATGTAAGTCGGAATTCCAACTCTTGTTTTTACATTATGTTATATCATATCCTCTAGCCCCCAAGCATGAAGTAGGATACAGAATCCAAGTTTATGCTTTCATTAGGATGCCAAAGAAAGAACTAGTGTAGCCCCCAAGGCTCGTGCTGATATTTAGCAAAAAATATTAGAGCGAGTCTTAAGTAGATTTCTGACTTTGGGTATTCTGACTTACAGAAAGTATGTTCCTATAACCAGGAATTATTGTCCAATGTCTGTAATAAGCAGAGAGAGATCAAAGCTCTCTGGCTTAAAAATGCTGAGCTCAAGGTAGCCAAGGATGAAGCCGAAGGTAAACATTTCGAGATTCAAACCTTGCCTTTTGCTTTTGCTATGTCGAATTTTTCTGAACTGTTGTTCTTTTTGTCTTACAGCGTTGGTGAAACAATCCATCGCTATGATTGAAGAGGCCGAGAACCTCAAAACCCTGGTGGTGGAAAACAAGGGACTTCGCCAAGAGCTGGATAAGCTCAAGGCGTATCATGAAACGAGCATAGCTCAAGTCCTGGAATCCTCCTCCATGGTCACTGAAGAGCGCGATCGCAAGATTGCCGCTCAAGATAAAGTAATCTCGAACCTCAAGAATGAGCTTGGCAGAGAGAAGGACATATCCCAGGCGCTCCGGGCTGAACTCCAGAGTCTCCGGGAGGAGAAGACCAAGATTGACGACGCCATTTTTGGTACGTTCCACCTCTCTGACTTATCTTTTCTTCGACTTTTATCAATGTCGGATTTTTCTTGACTTGTTTTGTTTATAGGTCCTCTAAAGTTGACGGACTCTTCCTCGTCCGAGCCCCGCACTCACTGACTTACCCAAGTCGGTGATCTTCTTCATGACTACCGCCAGTCCCTTGAGGACATTGGCGAGTCTCTCAGGATTCCGAACATGCCAAGCATGTCGGATTTTGAGGTGCGGGACAGGTCCAAGGAGATGCCGCAGCTTGTTCAGGACTGGAATATGTCCTACGCGCGGACTACTACACAGAACGCCCTCTCCATGGTCATGAGCCATCATGGAAATATGGCAAGTGACTAAAGGGTACTATAAGGTAGACGAAGACGACCAGGAGCAGGACCTTCAAGCCATCATGCACTCCTGCGCCGGATACGAGTGTTACGTAGCTGATCTGACCAGCTACGAGATCCCATTCTTCACCCGCGTGGCTACTCCGCCTCCTCCTGCAGAAGAAACCGAAGAAGTTTCCGACGATGAACGCACCAACTCGGATCCGGACATCTCGGAACACGGAGTGACCAGCGAGCCAGTAGATCCTTCATCTTCTCCTGCATTATAGACCAGAAATTGATGTATTATTCTGGAAAAAACTGACGTGTTTGTAAATATTAAGTACTATTCATCTTTGCAAGTGCTAAGCTTTTGATTTATTCAGCACTTTTGACTTTTGAAATTTTTTGCGTGCCTGAAATGTTTACACAAGCACTTATATTTTTCGTCTCTACTTATCGTTTATCTGGCTTTCTGCCTCGTCCCTTTCGTGATCCGGCTAAACCTTCAGCCGGAAACTTTGCCGAGCACGGAGCTCAATTACTAAACCAGTTTAAACTCGGAAACAAAGCTGGCTTCCAGTACCAACAATTCACTACTCGGAAAATGCCCGCATCCGGCAATCAGATAAATAACCAAAGTAAAGACTAGAAATTTTTAGAGTTATACCCGAAGATAGCAGTTTTTAGAATCGGAAATCTAGACCAGAACGAACATGAGCATAAAGTACTTTCAAGCATTCTGGGATTTTTGACTATGACATGATCATTCGGAAATAAGATGGTCTAAGAACTTCTCAGAAAAACTTGAGGCAACCAAAACTTTTATTTCTCACAGAACATGTACATATGTATGATTACAAAGAAGGATAAACTAAGAATAAAAGGGACGTAGCTGAGCAATATTCCATGGTCTGTCTAACTCATCCGGATTTGTACTGCCTCCAGCTCTCTTTCTCTTCTTAGTAGCAGGTCTTTCTTTGACTGGCCTCATGTCAGTTAAGTAGTATGATCCATTGTGCAATACTCGACTAACTAAAAAAGGCCCTTCCCATACTGGGGAAAGTTTGTGCTTTCTTTGCTGCACAAGCCGGAGAACCAAATCACCTTTATTGAAAGATCTATTTCGGACTCTTTGGCTATGATACTTGCGTAACTTCTGCTGATAAGCTGTAGATCTCATTTCAGCAACAACGCGAACTTCTTCGACTAAGTCGAGATCATTTTATCGAGAAATCTCGGCATCCTCTTCGATATATGCGGCCACTCTAGGAGAAGTATGAATTAAATCACTAGGAAGAACTGCTTCTGCGCCATAGACCAAGAAGAAATGTGTGTATCCTGTTGACCTATTCGGAGTTGTTCGAAGACTGCAAATTACAGAAGGTAATTCTTCTGCCCATGCCCCCATAGCACGTCGTAGTGGTGCTTCGAGTCTTGGTTTTAGGCCTTGTAGAATTAAACCATTTGCTCTTTCGACTTGTCCCTTAGCTTGTGGATGTGCGACTGACGCAATGTCAAGCCGAATATTTTGCTCATCGCAGAATTCAGCCAGTTCTCCCATAGAAAAGTTACTCCCGTTGTCCGTGATAATGCTATGTGGATAACCATACCGGATTATAACATCCTCGACAAATCTTTTGGCTGTTGCTCCATCACAACTAGTGACAGGTTTAGCCTCGATCCACTTGGTGAATTTATCCACCATCACTAAGAGGTAGGTAAATCCACTTGGATCTCGTTTAAAGGGTCCTACCATATCAAGCCCCCAGACCGCAAAAGGCCATGTTATAGGTATTGTTCGCAGCTGATCAGCCGGAACATGAGCTTGCTTGGCGTACTTTTGGCAGCCTTTGCATGTCTTGACTAACCGTTCAGCATCTGTATAAGCTGTAAGCCAGAAAAAACCATGTCGAAAAGCTTTTGCCACTAAAGATTTGGTTGTAGCGTGGTGACCACACTCGCCTTCGTGGATTTCCCTTAAGATTTCCACTCCTTCTTCCGGAGATACACAACGCTGAAAACCCCCAGAAACACTCCATTTATGGAGCTCATCCTTAACAATAGTATAGGCTTTTGCTCGTCGGATAATCTGCCGGCTCGGCACCTCATCTTCGGGTAATTTGCCATCTACCAAACAATCGAGGTAGGGTTGAGTCCAACTGGGAATTAGAGCCAGAACTGCTATTAAAGGTGAGTCGGATTTGGTCGGATATTCCTCATCTACTCCCTTTATCGAGGGAACTTTGAGGTGCTCTAAAAATGCGCCATCCGGGACCTCTTTCCGTGCAGAGCCTATTCGAGATAGTGCATCTGCTTCCTCATTTTCTGCTCGAGGGATGTGTTGAACTTCAAACCCTTCGAACGATTTAGATAGATCATCCACGATAGCTTTATATGCTGCCATGTGCTTATTTGCATTACAAATATCCGAGACCTGTTGAGCAACAAGATCCGAATCTCCGTAACACATCAAACGTCGGATGCCAATATCCTTGGCAATTCGAATTCCATGTAGCAGTGCTTCATACTCGGCAATATTGTTTGTCGCTGTGAAGTGGATCTGCAACACGTATAATAGTTTATCTCCTTGGGGTGACTTGAGCACCACGCCAGCCCCCGAGCCCCCTCGAGCCTTAGACCCATCAAAAAGGAGGGTCCAGTATTCCGACTCAGGGAGGACCATGTTCTCTTTCGTCTCTATCCAATCAGCGACAAAGTTAGCAAGGATCGGGGATTTGATTGTTGTCCGAGGTTTATACTCAATATCGAAAGCTGAGAGCTCTATGCCCCATTTGGCGACACGTCCTGTGGCGTCGCTGTTGTTGATTATGTCTCTCATGGGAGCTTTGCTCACCACGGTAATTGGATGCTCCTGAAAATAGTGTCGTAGCTTACGAGATGCTAGGAAAACACCGTAAGCTAACTTTTGGTAGTGCGGATATCGTTGTTTTGATTACGTCAAGACCTCGCTGACAAAATAAGTCGGACGCTGCACCAAGTGTTCCTGATTTTCCTCTGGTATCTCCACCACCATGACGATGCTAACGACCTTATTTTGTCGCAGCAATATAGAGCAACATCAGTTCCTGAGGTTCCGGTGCTGCAAGGATAGGAGCAGATGAGAGTACTTTCTTCAGGTCATGCAGTGCAGCTTCAGCTTCGTCAGTCCAGACAAAATCCTTTGTCTTCTTCAGGAGTTTGTATAATGGTGTCGCTCTTTCACCAAGCCGGCTTACAAATCTACTAACCACAGCAATGCAACCAGTTAGTCTTTGTACGTCCTTCAGGCGAGTTGGCCTGGAAATATTGAGTATAGCCTTGATTTTGTCGCGGTTCACCTCTATGCCTCTTTGAGACACGATGAAACCTAACAATTTTTCGGCTGGTATTCCAAAGAAGTATTTCTTCGGGTTAAGCATGATGTTGTATTTTCGTAGATTGGTGAACGTTTCCTCCAAGTCGGAAATGAGTGTTTCCTTCCTTTTGGACATTACCGCGATATCATCCACGTATGCATGTACATTGCGTCCGAGTTGGTCGTGGAGGCAACGCTGCATCGTGCGCTGGTACGTAGCTTCTGCGTTCTTCAGCCCCAAGGGCATCGTAACAAAACAGAAGGTTCCGAAGGGGGTTATGAATGAAGTTTTGACTTTGTTAGATTCCTTCATCCAGATTTGGTGATAACCGGAATATGCGTCGAGAAAACAGAGGAGTTCCGAGCCTGTCGTAGAATCGATAAATTGATCAATTCTAGGCAAAGCAAACAGATCTTTTGAATAAGCCTTGTTCAAGGCAGTATAATCAACACACATCCTTAAATCAGTGGTGTCCTTTTTAGGGACCATTACAGGATTGGCTGACCACTCAGTGTGGATGACCTCTCTATGAATCTGGCTAACTCGAGCCGTGCTAGTTCCTTAGCTATTGCCTTATGCTTTTCGTCGCCAAACCGTCGTAAGGACTGTTTGACGGGTTTAGCATTCGGGTTTACATTTAGAGAGTACTCGGCAAGTTCCCTAGGTACTCCGGTCATGTCAGATGGCTGTCATGCGAAGATATCTTGATTTGCTTGGAGGAACTTGACGAGCGCGCTTTCCAATGCGCTATCTAGGCCTACGCCTATCTGGGTCACCTTGGAGGGGTCATCTTCCTTCAACGGCGCTTTCTTCGTCTCTTCTGGTGCCTTGAACTCCGGATTTGGCTTGGTAACCTCCTTCTTCGTTGCGGGCATCTCGGACGGATCTATGCTCTTCTTGATCTCCTGGTACTCCTGGGCGTGCAACACGGCTTCAGCAAAGGCGGCATTTCCATCCTCGCACTCTCGCGCTTTCTTCGGGTCTCCCCTGATGGTGATCACACCGTTAGGACCTAGAATTTTCATCATATTGTAAATGTAACACGGACGAGCCATAAAATCCCAGTAAGCCGGACGTCCGAATATAGCGTGGTATGCGCTCTTGAACGGGACCACTTCGAAGGAAAGTGCCTCCGTCTGATAATTCTTTGGAGTTCCAAAGGTAACATCCAAAGTGATCTCTCCCAGGGAATTAGCTTGTCTTCCTGGGACAACTCCGTGAAAAATCACAGAGCTATGGTTTAGCTGGGTCTCCGAGATCTTCATCCGGCGTAGCGTTTCGACATAGAGAATATTGATGCTGCTACCACCGTCCATGAGGGTCTTGGAGAAACCATAACCGTCAATAAGTGGGTTGACGATTAAGGCGTATTTTCCTCGCCTGTGTAACTTAGGCGGATGATCATCGTGGTCAAACGTGATTGCCACTTCCGACCAGTCCAGATACTGGGGGACAGCCGGAACTGTTGCATTGAGCTCGTGTAGAACTGCTTTCTTGACCTTTGCTAGTTGAGATCCGAGGAAGGTGACATAAGTGTCCTTCTTGGTGGGAAAAGTCTTCTTCCCTTCCGACTTGGGATTTGAAGCATCAGCTTCCTCCATGTCGGAATCTTCCTTGGTCTCTTTGTCTTTTTCGGGATTTTTCTTTCCCTTCTTCCGCTTAGCTTTGTAGCCCGCGGTGTCATCTCTTTTGATGTCGTTGTTGAAACGACATTCAGCGTTGGTGTGGGACGAGCCCCCACTGGCGTCTAGGTGATGCACACATGGGTTATTGGCAATGTCGGCCCAAGAGTAGGTTTTGCCTGGTTGTTGTTCTCCTCTACCTTGGACCCTTGATGTCCCACGTCCACGCCCGCGGCCTCCGCCACGTCCTCCAGACCCGAAAACAATAGTGACTACCGCTATTTCCGCGTTGGGTTTTTCTTCCGAGGTGTTTTTGCGCTTCTGAGCTTGTTGCTTTGGTTGTTTTGCCGACTGAGGCACAGCTAGGGCATTGAGTAGTCCTTCTGCATCATCGTCAGCATCTGCATACTTGCTCGCTGTTTCTATCATCTCTTCCAAATCGGTAACCTTGTCACACTTCAAGCGATGGCGTAGTAAACCAATAGGGAGACCTGTGATGAAAGCTTCAATCGCAGTTTGATCATTTACTCCTTCGCAGGAGTTCTTGGTGTCGATCCATCGTCCGAGCTAATCCCGGCAAGTTTCTCTGGCTTTCTGGGTGCAACGTTGTAGGTCTGCAACCGTATAGGGCCTCCGATATGTGCCTTCAAAATTCTGAAAGGACGCGCTTTGTAAATCATACCAGTTATGGATGGTGTTTGCTGGAAGTTCATTGAGCCATGATCGTGTCGTCTTCCGCAACATAAGTGGGAGATATCGGGTTGCGACCAGGCTATTTCCGCCTTTGGCGATGCAGCAAGCTTGGAAGAAGTCCTGTAACCAGGTGTCTGGCCGAGCAATGCCGTCATAGGCTTGGATATGTCTTGATATAGCAAATCCTTCCGGGAATTTTGTAGCTCTGATGTGTGGACCGAAGCACTTTGGGCCCACGTACACGTCATCGTTTTCATAGCACCGAGCCTCTATGTTGGAGTTGATCCTGTGTCTTGCGTCATTCGGGGATAGAGATCGTCCCGAATGCCGGCTGTGGCTGCGGTGCCGTGGAGCCGGACTTCGGCTTCTACCACCACCTCCTCCACCAAGTCATCCTCCTTGCCCTCCATGGGAGTCGTTGTGAGGACTCTGTGGTGGAGAAGGTGGAGCAGCTGGATAGTTTCCGGCTGATCGCCGGCCTCCGTCTGGAACGTCATTATTCTGATTCCGGGGAGGGTCTTGACTATGACGAGCCCCCTGCCGGCTTGTACCGGCATAGTTTCCATCGTTTCTTAGTCCGTCGTTCCCACCATGGTGAGGCTCAACCGGACGGTTCTCATGTCTAGGAGGTGGCATTCTTTGACGGTCCTCCTCCCGTTGTTTCTCTTTATCTTCTCCCCTTTGATCCTTAGATTCTCGTCGGGGAGGGTTCATCGGACTCAGGGCAGCGATGGCGTCTTTCTCGGATGTTGGGGCGACATTGCTCCAGTTACGTGAAGTTTTGCGATGCTATCCTGACGATCCGGTTCTCGAATAATTGTCTCCCCGTCGTTCGGGGCGATAGTACTGCTCCGGAACGTAATGGGGTCTTACGTCAGCCCATGCCGGATCTGTGCGACATTGGTCAGCATCTGAGACCAGTTTTTGACTTCCGGACAGGGCGACCTTTTGCTGCTCCAGTCCCTTGTTGAGTAGCTTGATACCCAAACGGATCTCCTCTGGTCCTGGATTAGCCGATAGAATTTTTCGGGCTGCCACAGTATTTTGTACTAGTGTTGGGTATACCCAATCTCCGTTGCTATCTTTCCGTGGCTTCCCCATCTCATCTCCAAAAAGGACGACACGGACACGTGGGAATTGATTGCCATCTATGTGACGCTTCCGTGTCTTCTGATGTAGACAAGACATGTACTCCTTGTTCGACATGCGTTTCTTCTCCACCTCGATGTTTTTGGCTTCATCGAGGAGTTGTTGACGACGCGCTTCTAGGGCTTGCGCCCTTTCATCCAGCTCATCTGCAGTAAGTTCTGCAGCTATAGGGATAGGTGTGGTTAATGCGGCATCGATGATTTTACGCGCACCTTCAGTGATCACGTGTCCATCCACCGATGCTTCTTTTGCAGCTCGTCTGGGATAAGTGCTCCATCCGAGTCTTCTTCGTATTCCTCGGCAATCACCTCCTCTACCAAAGGGTCTTTTGCTGGGGTCTTGTTTTTCTTGTTCTTCTTCTTTGCCTTCTTGGCAGCGCCGGTAGCAAAGACGGCTTTGGGTCCGTTTCCCGAAATCAAGCTCTGATCGGTACTTTCGGACATCTGGACCTTGGGATTATCTCCGATGTCCATGTCATCCTGCGTTTTGGGAGAGTGTTCCTCGGATCCTTCGTCCATGGCTTCTCCTTCTTCTGCAGCTTTGGAGTTATACTCCTCTTCATATTCCCCGGAGAACTTTCAGAAATCTGCTGACGTCATCGACTCATCCGAGGATGCGGGTACGTCGGCGTTTGTTCCAATTGCCTCGAGCACCGAGTCGGTGTTTTCTCCAGCATTGGCAGAGCCGGATCCGGATCCCACATATCCGACGAAGTGCGACGCGTGCTTTCTGGGGTACCTGTGGCTTTCGCGATCAGCCATATCGAAACTTTTGATGGTCTCGAGGATTGCATCTGCGCTTTCGCCTTGCAGTATCATACGTCGTAGTGTATACCTTAGGAAAGGCCTGTCTGTTCTGGCATCATCAGAGCCAGAATCAGTTGCATTTATATGCTCCTCCTGGATTTCGACTTCCACGGGTGGGTCGATCTGGGATTCGGCTCCTCCGGGGAGATCCACTCCAGAATCGACGTTGACCGCTAGGTCTTTTTCAGATTCGGATTTCTCCACTATCTCTGCAACTGGTGCGGGCTGGGTGGGATTAGGGTTTTCTGAGATCCGGAACTCTGCCGCCTCCGCGGACAAAGGGGACCCATAAAATTCTTCTGCCTCTATCATCACCGCTGGGGTAGGTTGGGCAGGTTTAGCGAAACCGATGTAAACATCGATCTCGCCAAAAGACATGATTGTGTAAGCAGTCACAGCCTCCCTTGCCGGAATCCATGTCTCGTCGAGAACGATGAGAGGGACGTCGCTGGCGTAGAGGATGCGACCGATGGTGATAGTCTCGCCGATTCCGATTCTTGCAGATTCCGCTCGGAACGCAGATCCTTAGCTCACTTGCCCCACGATCGGATTGATGACAAGTACGCCATGAGGGGGTCCTCGAGGCGTGCGGAAGAGAGGGGTGTGAGACGTACGGTGTTCCGGGACGGTGAGCACACAAGTTTACCCAGGTTCGAATCCCCTGGCTTTGGACGGATCCTACTCCTGCTAGCAATCCAGTAATACGGCAGAGCCGGAATATGGGTTACAAGGGTTTCGCCTATGCGAGTTGAGGGTCTAAAGTATTGGGGTGCCCTAAAGGCTCTCCCTAGGACGGCTTATATAGATATCCGGCCTAAGGTTTACAGGAGAGATCTATCCGGCTACGACTAAGAGTCGGTTACAGAGTACATCTTGAACTACAAGTAACATTATGGGCCTAAGTCGGTAAGTCTTCTGGGTCTTCCCGTAGCCAGATTAGACTCCGTCTTTCTCCCTGACTGGGCCGCCCGTGAAGCAAAGCTCTGACCCGAAGTGGGCCACCCTGGTCAGTGAGGAACTGTGAGGATATTCGAAAAGTATATCCCTAACACTTTGCCATGACAAAATAGGTTGTCTAGTGCAATCTGTACTATATATAAGGAGACATGCACGCAAAGGAAAAGAAGAGAATTTTGCTGAGATAGACAGACTGTCATCAATGTATATTAATATGTAGCAATCATATGAGTAGAGGAATTATCGTCTCCGAAAAAGTTAACAAATAATCCTAGAACATATTTAGCAACTATGTAGAGAAATAATGCTCGAGCACATATAGTACTCCTTTCGACCCATATTAGTTGACTCAAGTTTGTCTAGATTCATATGTATCTAGTTAAGTATCTAGTCTAGATATATCCGTGTTTAGACAAAATTGAGTCAACTAATATGAGTCGGAGTGAGTACCTGATCTACTATTTTTGAAGCATAAGCTACATGCGCCATACCTTTTGGTGGATGGTATGTGGCAATATAGGAACTAAATAATTCCAGAGCATAAAACAGAGCACATGGAGCAAAGTACAGGAAAACACCTTCCTCGGTGAACCAACAACAGCACACCTCGGATGAACATACTCGTACGGCTATGCATTGCGGTATCGCTCCAGTTGTGGAAAGTGGAGGAGCTTGGACCTGCATCTGCCCAGCCTCTTACCCAGTGACACGCCATCATAGTATTTATTCTCGAGCTGCTGCAAGAAGAAAAGGATCCCGAGATCAACGAAAATTTCATCGGACACCGTATAGGCATGGATAAAAAGAACCTGCAAGGCAAGGATTAAAGCAATTTCAGGGTCAAGAAAAGAGAGAGATCGGGAGAAAAAGAGGACTGAGTACATGCAAGCACGCACACTTCTTCTTGTCTCTTTCCCAACGTCCACCTCCATGCTAAATAGCCAATTTTTTAGTAAGAAGTACGGCATATTAAAGCATTCAATATATAAGACGTGTTGGTCCTGAACAGAACAAAATTGCATTTGTAATCACGTAGTATGAGTCGTTCACCATTGACAAGGAATATTGTATACCTTTGGCAGGATGCCTACAGAATAAATGTGATACTCAGATAAAATGACATGGATAAAAGACAATTATACCATCTTAAAGATAATAACTGAAGCTCCCATACCAGCACTCACAAGCCCAACCTGCCCAAAATGGGAAACCCACCATTAGTATATTGGAATTCTTTTTTATTGACCTGAACTATAAGGTCCTCAAAAATTGCGAGTTTTATATGATATAGAGATCTAAATTATATCTAGAATAAGTTATCTTACATCCACTCTCTATTGTTTGCATCAAGGAGTGAAATTTTTGCAACAAAAGTCTAGTGAATACAGTCAAACTGGGATAGAAACGAAAATACGAGAAAGCTTAGTTCAACAGCCTTAGCATGTGCACTATAGCAAGAAAATGTCAATAACACATTCAAAAAACAACTCTAAAATCTCAAATTATATAACGCATTTTGAGTAGAAATAACAGAACACACATGAAAAAATATTTAGAAACATATATGGCATGAGGATCAACTTATTTTGAAACTAACATCATTGTTTAGACCTTGTTAGCTCTAAGTCTATCTACTAATTTACACAGAGGTAGGTTCGTCTGTCTAGATTTTGGTTCCGATTTTCCCTTGGACGGTTTTGCCCCTACTATTTCTAAAGTTTTACCTGTCCTGCCACCGCTAAGTGCAACCCATGGTTCCTCTCCTCCCGTCCGCCCGACGCGAACCAGGACCCATCACCGCCAGCCTCTGTCCCCCTCCTCCTTGTCTACCGCCCGTGACCCAGGCCCCATCACCGCCGGCCAGCTTGCTCGTTTCCGGCGACGACGCCCCCCACCCGCGCCATACTTCCTCGGCTCGCCTCCTCTCTCCAGCAGCGCCGTACCCAACCTCTGCATCGCGTGCAGCTGATGGCGCCGCCCCAAATTCCTTGCATCGCGAGATGGCGGTGGCCAAGCGAAGCCACACCTGGATCCCGGCAATCGGAGGCGCATCTCCTATACCCGGCGACGCTTCTCCCTGCCTCAATATCCAGCAGCGCGGCCGTCCCCATCCCCTGCATCGTGCATACCCCGGCCATAGTGGGTGCTGGTGGGGCAGAGATGGGGGCAGATTGGAGCAGCAGCAGCAGATGCGGCTCATCCCGACGGGCTACCGGCGGCGCATCTGAGGGGAAATTGAGGGAAGCGACCGGTTGTGGGAAGGAGCAACGACGGCATCGGGGTGGTCTGCGGCGTCGCTGGGGAAGGGAGAAGGTGTCGACAGCGTCCTGGGAAGCGGATGACCACCTATGGGCTGGCCGGGCTCGACCACGACCTCGAGCTGCAGGTAGAGGAGGGGCGCTTGTCTAGGCCGATGCGTCTGCTCAATCTCTCTCTACCTCGCGCATAAAGCATTTGCTGTTGTGCGGACACTGCCTGGCTGCTCTTCCTAGCTGAATTTTTGCTCTTGAGTTCAGAAAGGTATCGGACCAAATCCCTATCTAATGCTATCGGTTGAGTAAAAAATAAAATTGTAGATTGTACAATGTTCTCTTATCTTACTTGTGATCTGATCAAAGCCTTGGTTGGGTTATTTGTAGGCAAAGCGGAGAAGACAAGAAGGTTTCCAAAGATTGGTAAGGAGATACAGTACCATTCTGTCGATGGTTGTGAGTCATCCCAATAGAAACAAGTTCTCAGAGAAAACGGAGTATCGCAGCATAGGATTTCTTATGGGTTGGTTGCAGTGTTTTAAATGCAATCTGTGGTAAGAGATGGTCAATGGTTTTATCAATTGGTTTTGAGAAGATGTAGGCAACAGTTCTATGCAGCCAATGATAATAAGCTTTTCCAGGCTCAGAGGACATATATAATATTTTTATTTTCATGTAAGTTCATGCATCTTGTCATGGTGTCTCGTAGGTAACCACTTTTCTCAAATCCATGATGTAAAAAACAAATATGTAGACGATTGGGACATAAATTCAGCAAAGCCCTGACTATGCTGACCAATTAGAAACCGACAACCCCTCGAATTTCCCTTGCTAGAAAGATAATATCCGTAAACATGTTCCCATGTAATTTTGTAGGCAATACTATGAAGCCGGATTGCAGGATTTCCTTGAACGTCTGACAAACTATGAGAAGGTCTCAATGCTCAACAAGTTAAATTCTGTTGTTTGCTGCATGTGAAATAAATTCTTTAGCTCTGTGAACTATATAATATTGAATCAAGTAGGATTCCTATTGCAGGTCTACGAGCTAATGGAGGAAGGCTCTTATATCAAAATAATTGATATGATAAAAGGGTCGGGTAACAAACATGATCTTCCTGGTTATCCTGTAAAACAGGCATCCAATTACTACAAGTCTTACATTTACAAGACACAAGATATGTTCTGACCCGTTATTACCTCAGATTGTACTAGGGTTCATTCTTTACACAAAACTTAGCATTTACATTGAGTTGTGCTATCATAGCCTTCTAGCTTTTGAAACTTGTCATGCCAAATTTGTTTAGTACTTCTTTCAATTTCTGAATTTTTTGTCACCTTGTTCCAAGTAAACAATATCAGCGGCTATCTTCCTGGTCGTATTGTATTTTTCTTGGTACGTACTTCAGTGCTTAGTTACTTACACAATAAACTAGCCAACTTTATTGAAAACAGCCTAAAATCCGAGAAAACTGCAACTGTAAGAAATTCCATTAAATTGAGTTACACTTACAAGAACAAAATTGTTGTAGGTGTTTACTTTTAAAGAGATAATGTGTGGTACTATGAAGGCGATTCGACGATAAAGGGTACCCAAAGGAGACGGAACTACATGGTAAGGGTGTCCATGTTTTCACAACCAAAACCTATTGGTTGCATGTAGACATGTCACACACACCGGTTGTTCATATATTGGTCATGGTCAAGGAAATACGTTTGAATCCACTCGATCCTCTTTTTTCATTTTTTTTTTGAAAACCTCCAGTGGTCATGGTGTCATGGCTTTGATATGTGACGTCTCATGCGTCTTGGAAACCATGTAACCATAATACTGATGTATTACTTTTTATATTGTTAGTCCATATTTTTTCCTTGCCGCCTACAGCAACACTTGTGCGTCCTGCACCACCCTCGGCAACGCCTGGAGCTCCGCTGCCACGCCGGTCCGTCGCTGCCTGGGGACACCCCCCATCGCCCCGGGGGGTAAAGACTCGGGGCCTCTGCCTCCAGCGCCACCCGAGGCTTGCCTGACGCCGACTGCTGATGACGGCGAGAGGGAGGAGGTGAAGAGGGGCTCGAGCTAGGACAGGTGGCGGCACGACCGGTCGCCTGCAGGGGTGAGCCGGTCGTGAGAGCGGTTCCATCTTTTTTTCTTTAACTGTAGAATATTTCTCTCCGTTCAAAGAAAAACATTTGAAAATATAAGAGCATTGCATTTTTATAAGTGTTGGCTTATTTCTCTACATTAATTATTTTATAACCGTGGCAACGCACGGGCATTCAGCTAGTAGTAATAATAAAATCAGAACTAAGATCATGTATGCTTTGACCCCACTACATAAATTAAGCTGAAATAATCTAGACATTTATAGTTGTTGCCAAACTCTAACAATGTACCACTGAAAAAGGCTTCATATGTATTGTAGTTTCTACAATAGAATGGTAGACCTGAACCATAACTACCTCACAATTCAGATTACAATTTTCAATTTTCTCTACTGTTTACCTTCACTTCAGTTACAACCAATCTCAGCCATCTAGCAAAGCCGTAATGTAAGCTCCATCCATGGATGCACATACAGCAAGGGCATAAGTTAAACTAAACACATACTCCACTTTAGCAAACCAACTGCGGATAGTGAATACACAAATAATATTCAGAGATGCTATAAATATAGCAATCTATCATGTAGTTCTTGACCTGAAAAATTAATAAAAGGCTATAAAAGATGTATTATAAAAACTATGCCTTTTTATTCAGAAATGCTTTGAACTAAAATTAAAGAAGAGCCCTTATACTGTAACCATATGCTCAAGAAAATCTCTATTCAATTTCTTGAATATAATCACAGTAAATATTTCCAACAACATATCAATTGTAGGTTGGCCCCAGCTGCCTTACTTCATATTGTAATGCAAATTGGAAGAAGAATATATACTAATGAATTATAAGACAATAAATCAGAGGTGACTGACATGTTTCCTCGTACATTGGTAAGGGATTTTTTTGAGATGGAAACGTACCTATAAGCTCACACTAAAAAAATACACCATGATGTGAGGTGTATAAGATGTATCAAAATATCACTTCTGTTTACCCAACACTCATTTAATTGCTTCCAGTAATCCACTCTTTCGAGAAAAACTAATGCGCATGCTCTGAGAACAGTACTAAAGTAGGTTCCTGCAGCAAATATCGAAATCAGACCGAGCGAATCCAGATCTGTTGGAAATATTGAAGATCACATCTCAAAAAGTTTATAACAGATCACAAAGAAGAAGGATGTTGTTCCAATAGATAACCATATTATAGAAATCGTCGCAGTATAAATTTTGGGACAGCTACTTGCAAGCATCACCAATAGTCAATTTGGTTAAAAACAGTTATCATCGGAAGTATCCCCAGTATCACAAAATTGGCGCAGCAAGCAAAACCTAACACTGTATTATTTGCATAATCCAATGTTTCCTCTAAGATGCAAAATTAGGAGTCATAGTACCAGTACCTTGAGACACGAGGAGAGAAGCTGGCCCTAGAAGCGGCGACTGAGCTCGAGAACCTTCCATGGCCATGAAAGCATATACCTACAGGTTATACTGGTTTCTGAATTATATCATGCAAAAATCAATCGAGAGCAATCAATTGGATGATTTTACCTTCATTTTATCGGTTATTTAGAAAAGTTATTAAGATCCATCCATGGAAGCACATTCAACAAGGCGGATTAATAGATAGGGAGAGAAAGAGAGATGAGAAAGGAGAGAGGATCCTTCAGGGTGCTCACGGAGATTGATACATGGGATGGATAACGACGACGAAGGCAGCGCCACAATCCACTACGCTAAGAATGACGACACAGTTCCCGTACCCTTGAGCCATCTCCAAGTTGCCTCCTTCTATGCAAAAGCTAAGAATGCATTAGAATCAAAAGATAAAAATATGAAAAATATTAATATTCCCTTGTATGAATTATGAAAAACACCTTCTGAGCATAGATAAATGACCTCTACTCTTCGCTAGTTCGCTCTCCTTCTCCAACTCGTCGGCGGCAGCAGAGCACCACACATCATGTAAAAGACAAAAGAGCATAAGCATTTAATCTAATAAATCCTATCGCTCTAAAGAAAAGAAAGATATCCAGTCCACCGCAACAAACAAGTACTATAATGTTGAAATAAGACACTTTTACTTGACATAAGCAAGAACTGACAGAAGTAAACACCACAACAGATCCACCATAATGAAAAGCTACATATGCTGTTGCCTCACTTCATACAATAAGTTACATGCGAGGAAAACGTTTGTCACTTAAATTTTTGAAAAACAACATGTAAACCTTGTTGTGTGGAGCAAATCCCACACCTTCAGATAGATCAAGTGCATATGTGGGTATGCAGAAAAATTTGTACCTCCATCTCATCCATATCACCAACTGAATCACAATTAATTTGGAATTTTTTGAGTTGAAGAAAAACTGAATGTGTACCTTCATTCCTCTAATTTTCGTAGCTACATCAACATCTAACAATATAGATCGGCACTAATATGTTGCGCAAAAGCTACAGATATGAATCAAGGGGGAGGGATCCTGGAAAAGATTTGGGCTGAGAGTCAGAGAGAGAGAGAGAGAGAGAGAGAGAGAGAGAGAGAGAGAGAGAGAGAGAGAGAGAGAGAGAGAGAGAGAGAGAGAGAGAGAGAGAGAGAGAGAGACTCACCAAAAATTGATGTCGGACGTGTTTCTGCAGTCAAGAACCTGCAAGGACTAGGAGGAGAAGGGCAAGGGGCAACCGGACAACGGCGGCACCGGGCCTTGGTCCTTCGGTCCAACTCGTCCTTGAGGAGAACAGAGGCTACCTCCGATGACGAGTGGCTGCTCTCCCAAGCCTCGCTCCTGTCACAGCCCTCCTTCAACCAGGGGCCAAGTGACGTGCGCGTGGTGCCGGAGCTGCTCCTGGGATGGAGAGGAGGGGGGGGGGGGAGGAGGAGGCTCCAGGCATGGGAAGGAGCGAGGCAGAGCGCCGCCGCCGGACGCGAGGGGAGGAAGGGGCAGGAGGACGGGAGAAGAAGAGGATGCGGCTAGGGTTTGTGAGTGGGCTGGGCAAGCGGGGATATGTCCCGCCACGCGCGAACGCCCTAGGAATGCCTCACACCCCATCTTGCTTACCCGTTCGACACTGATACGTGGTCCAGCCGTGGTGTGGGGCCCAAAAGCAGCGATGGAGCACCTCCAGGCAGGTAAGTCAAGAGTGGTCCAGTAAAACAAAACTGGATGGGCGGGTATGGCCGGGCAAATCTGGACGTTCTTCCTTCATCGGACGGCTGCAAAATTCGGATTTTCAGTGGACGTCGTAGTACCCACCCCAATTATGTCTTTAGATGTGTTTGTCTGTCTGAATAACGATTACTAGTTGTTGGCCATGTCGTTCAGTTATGGCCATGCCATTCAGTTATGTGTTGACATTGTTTGGTTTGCCGCAAATTCTAATTTATGAATAGTGGGCTATTCCAAACTTGTCAATGATATTCTTTAATTTTCTTGCTTTGCAACCGGCGAGTGTTTTCGTCATTGGTTATCCCACGTCCCTGAAAAATTGGACACCTGGCTCATGGGAAACACGCTAATATATCCACGGTGCAGTGGAGCGCGTATGACCAATTTGATTGGCTTCGATCTCTTAATATGATGCTTTTTCGTACTTATGATTGCGAGAAAATGACTTTTTTCTAGTCCTTTTAATTGGAAAAATGGATATCTAATTGAAATTAGAACTAACTGTATTACTCACTTTATGATGGAAAAATGATGAGCTAGTGCTGGAAATAATCTTTCCCTAATGCAGTTTGGCTAGCGCTAAGTTTAAGTTTAAGTCTACTTAGGAATTATTATTGATTAGTCGGCAAGGTTGCCACCACTAGTAGAAAATATGCCTCTAGTCCCGGTTTGTAAGGGCCTTTAGTCTCGGTTGTCAAACCGGGACTGTCAAATCGGGACTAGAGGTTCGACCTTTAGTCCCGGTTGTCAAACCGGGACTGCCAAATCGGGACTAGAGGTTTGACCTTTAGTCCCGGTTCTGTTACGAACCAGGACTAGAGGTCCACCATGTGGCCCCGGGTCGTGCACTAGGCTAGAGGACATTTAGTCCCGGTTCATAATACGAATCGGGACTAAAGGGTCCCTGCCACGGCAGCGTTTTGGGCCGCTTGACTGACGTGGTAGGAGATGGGGTTTTAGGGTTTTGTGTTTTTCTCACTAGTGGAAACGAGGCCTTTGGTTGATCCTGGAAATGGGCTTTAACACTGGTTCTTCTACGAACCGGTGTTAAAGGGGGGGCCTGTACCAGCGTGGCCCGTGCAGCAAAAAGGAGCCCCCCTTTAACACCGGTTCGTGGCACGAACCGGTGTTAAAGGCCCCTGCACCAGTGGCCCGCGCAGCCCCCCTTTAACACCGGTTCGTGGCTTGAACCGGTGTTAAAGGGGGGGGGGCTATATAAGACACCGCAGCCCACACCCCACTCTTCCATTTTTTCACTATCTCATTTTGGAGCCTAGCAAGAGGGTGTGAAGTGTGCTAGTTTGTGTTTTTTTCGTATGCACAAGAGGTGTTCGGTGAAATGGCCGAGAGCTCAAAATAAGTTTTCTCATTGCTCTTTCCTTCTCGGTCGAGGTCGGCAACTATCCTTTCATGTGTCATTGATGTACTATATATATAAATGGTCATCTCCCTATTATTTTTTGATATATACTATATATTAATGCATATGAACCGGCAATGGATGTACGGTGACCGCCGCACTTCCGAATACATTACGGGCCTCCAAAATTTTATCGTTGTGGCTAATGCAAACCGTGGTCACAATGGTTTTATGTGCTGTCCGTGTGTTCACTGTCAGAACAAGAAAGACTACTCAAATACCAGAACCATTCACGCCCACCTGCTTCGATCCGGTTTCATGCCCGGCTATAATTGTTGGACCAAGCACGGAGAAAAAGGGGTTGTGATGGAAGACAACGAAGAAGAAGAGGATGATGACAACTATCATAATATGTATCCTAAATATGATGATACTGCAACGGGGATAGATAATGAAGATCAAGAGGCAGCAGATGGGCCCGCTGATGACGATCTTGGTCAGGCCATTACTGATGCAAAGGAAGAATGTGAAACTGAAAAGGAGAAGGAGAGGCTGGAGCAGATGTTAAAGGATCACAAAATATTGTTGTACCCAACTTGCGAAGATGGCCATAAAAAGCTAGGTACCACACTGGATTTGCTGCAATGGAAGGCAGAGAACGGTGTGACTGACAGCGCATTTTCAAAGTTGTTGGTAAAAATGAAGAATCTTCTTCCAAGAAATAATGAGTTGCCTGACAGTACATACTAAGCAAAGAAGGTTGTCTGCCCTCTAGGATTAGATGTGCAGAAGATACATGCATGCATTAATGACTGCATCCTCTACCACGGTGAGAAGTACGAGAATTTGGATGCATGCCCGGTATGCACTGCATTGCGGTATAAGATCAGACGAGACGATCCTGGCGATGTTGAGGGCGAGGCCCCTAGGAAGAAGGTTCCTGCCAAGGTTATGTGGTATGCTCCTATAATACCACGGTTAAAACGTCTCTTCAGAAATAAAGAGCATGCCAAGTTGTTGCGATGACACATGGAAGACCGTAAGAAAGACGCGATATTGAGACACCCCGCCGATGGGTCATAGTGGAGAAAACTCGAGCGAGAGTACCCGGACTTTGCACGTGACGCAAGGAACTTAAGGTTTGGTCTAAGTACAGATGGCATGAATCCTTTTGGTGACCAGAGCTGCAGTCACAGCACCTGGCATGTGACTCTATGTATCTATAACCTTCCTCCTTGGTTGTGTATGAAGAGGAAGTTCATTATGATGCCAGTGCTCATCCAAGGCCCGAGGCAACCCGGCAACGACATTGATGTGTACCTAAGGCCATTAGTTGAAGAACTTTTACAGCTGTGGGCCAAACCAGGTGTACGTATGTGGGATGAGCACAAAGGGGAGCCATTTGACCTACGAGCATTGCTTTTCGTAACCATCAATGATTGGCCTGCTCTTAGTAACATTTCAGGGCAGACAAACAAGGGATACAATGCATGCACACACTGTTTAGATGAGACTAAAAGTGTATATTTGGATAAATGTAAGAAGGTTGTGTATCTAGCGTATCGTCGATTTCTTCCGAACCTGCATCCAGTAAGAAAGAAAGGCAAGCATTTCAAACGCCTGGCAGAATCCCGGAGGAAGCCTGTCCTCCGTACCGGTGAGGAGGTATTTGGTATGGTCAAGGACCTAGAAGTAATCTTTGGAAAAGGTCCTGGAAGTCTATCTGTTCCGAATGACAATGCCGGACACTCGCCCATGTGGAAGAAGCAATCTATATTTTGGGACCTACCCTATTGGAAAGTCTTAGAGGTCCGCTCTTCAATCGACATGATGCACGTGACGAAGAATGTTTGCGTGAACCTGCTAGGCTTCCTAGGAGTGTATGGGAAGACAAAAGATACACCGGAAGCACGGCAGGACCAGCAACGTCTGAAAGACCCTGAAGAGCCTATGCATCCTGAGAACGAGAAGGGTAAACGATGCCACTTAACTCCTGCCAGCTACTCTCTTACTAAAGCAGAGAAGGAAATCTTTTTTGAATGCCTGAGCATTATCAAGGTCCCGTCTGGCTTCTCGTCGAATATAAAGGGAATAATAAATATGGCAGAGAAAAAATTCCAAAACCTGAAGTCTCATGACTGCCACGTGATTATGACACAATTGCTTCCGATTGCATTGAGGGGGCTTCTACCTGAAAATGTTCGAGTAAGCTATGTGCATTCCTCAATGCAATATCTCAGAAGGTAATCGATCCAGAAAGCCTACCAGGGTTACAGACAGATGTGGCCCAATGTCTTGTCAGCTTTGAGTTGGTGTTCCCACCATCCTTCTTCAATATTATGACGCATCTCCTGGTTCACCTACTAGAAGAGATTGCCATTCTCGGTCCTGTATTTCTACACAATATGTTCCCCTTTGAGAGGTACATGGGAGTCTTAAAGAAATATGTTCATAACCGTGCTAGGCCAGAAGGAAGCATCTCCAAGGGCTATGTAACAAAGGAGGTCATTGAGTTCTGTGTTGATTTTATTCCTGACCTTAAGGCGATTGGTGTTCCAGAATCACGACATGAGGGGAGACTGCGTGGAAAAGGCACCCTAGGATGTAAAGCAATGATATGTAGGGACGGGCATTCTCTCAATCAAGCACACTACACGGTTTTACAAAGATCTATCTTGGTTGCCCCGTATATCAATGAACACAAGAATTTAATACGCCTCAAACACCCGGGGCAGTCTGATGAATGGATTATAAGTGAACACATGGCGAGTTTTGGCGGCTGGCTGCAAAGACTTCTCACGAATAACACCACTGTTGGGGATCAGCTGTACTTGTTGGCCAGGACACCATCTTCGACTGTATGTACTTTCCAAGGGTACGAGATAAATGGGAATACATTTTACACGATAGGCCAAGATAAAAAGAGCACCAACCAAATAGTGGTGTCCGCTTCGATGCAGCAGAAGACAATGGGCAAAAGACCACGTATTATGGGTTCATAGAGGAGATATGGGAACTTGACTATGGACCTAATTTTAAGGTCCCCTTGTTTCGATGCAAATGGGTCAAGCTAACAGGAGGGGGGGTTGAGGTGGACAAGAAGTACGGAATGACAACGGTGGATCTCAACAATCTTATGAAGGTAGACAAGAACTTAGACGAACCATTCGTCTTAGCCAATGATGTGGCTCAGGTTTTCTAGGTGAAGGACATGTCTACCAAACCGAAAAAAAGAAAAAATAAGCAAACAGATACATCACACGATGAGCCAAAGCGTCACATAGTTCTTTCAGGGAAAAGAAACATCGTGGGAGTGGAGGACAAGACAGACATGTCAGAAGATTATAATAAGTTTGATGAAATTCCGCCCTTCAGAGTGAAGACTGACCCAACCATCCTGTTAAACGGTGTTGATACTCCATGGTTACGGCCGACGCAATCATAAGATTGACTATATGTATTAATTGAGCCATTTTTGGCACACATATGTATCTCAACATGGAAATCAATGTCATATTTCTTCTGTTAACAGTATATGTATTAAATGAGCCATATTTCTTCCTTCTATTTCTTCCCTCCATTTTTCTTCCCGCCATTTTTCTTCCCGCCATTTCCCCCCCCCCCCATTTTTCCCGCCATTTTTCTTTAAGACTCAGGAAGAGGGTTCCTGCCAAGGTGATGTGGTATGCTCCTATAATACCACGGTTGAAACATTTGTTCAGAAATAAAGAGCATGCCAAGTTGTTGCGATGGCACATGGAAGACCGTAAGAAAGACGGGATGTTGAGGCACCCTACTGATGGTCGACAGTGGAGAAAAATCGAGAGAGACTTTCCGGACTTTGCTGGTGACGCAAGGAACTTATGGTTTGGTCTAAGTACCGATGGCATGAATCCTTTTGGGGAGCAGAACTACAGTCAGAGCACCTGGCCCGTGACTCTATGTATCTACAACCTTCCTCCTTGGTTGTGCATGAAGCGGAAGTTCATTATGATGCCAGTGCTCATCCAAGGCCCGAAGCAACCCGGCAACGACATTGTGGGCCAAAAGATGGGGGGGCCTTATCTGGGGGTGGCTTATCTGGGAGGGCCTTATCTGGGGGGTGGCTAACCTTTAGTACCGGTTGGTGTGTGCAACCGGGACTAAAGGTGGTTTTTGTGTCATCTAACAAAACTGTCGGTGGGATAAGGACGCGTGGGTAACCTTTAGTACCGGGTGGGGGCTCAAACCGGGACTAAAGCTGTCGGTAGGATAAGGACGCGTGGGTAGACTACACTGCTCGATGTAGCGCACGACACCCTGTCAGAGGAAGAAGACAAAGTAGAAGCGGCGTCGTGCCTATAAAAGGAGCATCGATACGCCATGGCAAGCAACTCAACAAGCCAACATGGATGGAGGAAAGGGTTGGGAAATCTTCCATGGCGGAACTTCTCGAAGATGCCCTTGGTGCACATGCCCTATGGCATCTTCGGAAGTTCCGCCTCGGAAAATATTTTCCTGTTAGCCCATGAAAGACTACATCTCCGCCTCCCTGGGGTTAGAGGTATGGTGGAAGCCATGGGATAGAGTGGAGAGAGGCAGCAGATATGAGTGTAGATGTGCTATGGCAATGACCAAGCCAACATGGATGGAGAGTTTCATCCCCATGGATGGAGGAAAGGGTTGGGAAATCTCCCGTGGCGGAACTTCTCGAAGATGCCCTTGGTGCACACGCCCTATGGCATCTTCGGAAGTTCCGCCTCGGAAAATATTTTCCTGCTAGCCCGTGAAAGACTACATCTTCGCCTCCCTAGGGTTAGAGGTATGGTGGAAGCCATGGGATAGAGTGGAGAGAGCCGGCAGATATGAGTGTAGATGTGCTATGGCAACGACCAAGCCAACATGGATGGAGAGTTTCATCCTCATGGATGGAGGAAAGGGTTTGGAAATCTCCCGTGGCGGAATTTCTCGAAGATGCCCTTGGTGCACACGCCCTATGGCATCTTCGGAAGTTCCGCCTCGGAAAATATTTTCCTGCTAGCCCATGAAAGACTCCATCTCCGCCTCCCTGGGGTTAGAGGTATGGTGAAAGCCATGGGATAGAGTGGAGAGAGGCGGCAGATATAAGTCTTCTTTTGTTAACAGTATATGTATTAAATGAGCCATTTTTCTTCCTTCTATTTCTTCCCTCCATTTTTCTTCCCGCCATTTTTCTTCTCGCCATTTTTTCCCGCCAGTTCTTCCCTCCAGTTCTTCCCGCCAGTTCTTCACTATATATATGTAGGGTTGGCCTCCATTGTCATTGCACATCTCTAGACTCATATCTGCAACCTCATCACTCTTTCCCATGGCTTCCATCGTAGCACTAACCCCCAGGGAGGCGGAGGCGCTTTGCACCTCGAACTACCCCTGCCCGTCGGGTTACTGTGTCCCCGTTGGCTGGATGCTGAGCGCCGGAGGCGTGCCAGTTCCTCCTGTCCCTCTAGGTGTGGCGCGCCGGATGGCCATCACGAACCACTACTACTTCGAGCTCACGCCGGAGCAGCGGAGGAATCCCAGATGGCATCCCGACTATTTCCCTACTTGGGAAGCCTTCTTCGTGGATCGGCGTGAGAGGGCGCTCGCCAGGCACGAGGAGGACGGACCACCTCCTCCGAACTTCTACGAGGCCGGCCGTCGGCTATGGTGGCGCGGTCGGACTCTCTAGAGCGTCATGGCCTATGACACTTCCGCCGACTCTAACCCTCGTATGCGCTACCCTCAAGTCCAGCCCACGCGTACTCAGCCTTCAAGGTTCAATTACGGCGACCCCGACGATGACAGCGATGACGGTGGCGGCGAGTACGATGACTACAGTGGCGAGTATTACAGGTGTAGGCAGGAGCATGACTGAATCACTCCAACATTCCGAAACAAGTTCGGCCGTTTGTTACTTAATCTGGCCATGTATCTTAATTTTCAGTTCTTTTATGTATCTTAATTTTTAGTCATGCTTTATGTAACTTACTATTAGTTGCATTCTGTCTTTTAATTCCAGTTCTATCTCCTTCACAAAATGACCTATCTCATTCGAGGTTTCTTGGCTTTCGGGTCAAATGACCAATGTTATGGCTAGAATCAAGGCATAGTTTGTGATAATAAGGCCATATTGTGCATACATGTGCATCATGGCATGGAAAGCAATGTTGCAAGAGGAAGTTTTCCTTTTTATCGCACCAAAAAGGCATTTTCCATTTTCCGAGCATAAAAAATGGACGGTTTTGTGAAGCAACCACCAAACGGCTAATTCAAAAAACCACCACCACATTTTACAAAAATACTAGACCACCTTATATGGACAATGTACCAACAGGGGGATCTGAAACCTTTCCGTCCACCTCTGGTGAAAAAGACAAATTCCTGCCGAATCGGTAGGAAGTGGGTCAGATATGAACTACAGGTACATGATACAATGCTCATGATTTTTTACAAAAATCATTTTAGGTTCACAATATGCCATTTTATCAAAAATCCAATGCAAGTTGAGCGAGGCTTTGTCAGATTCAAGTGTATACAAAAGATGCGGCATTTAAATATCCAATCAATTCAAAAATGTTAATACAAAATAAAATATGATTTGCTCTAATGAAATAGGGTTAGATTCCTTTTTAGATGCTTAATATTTCTTATGTTCAAAGTTTTAGGATTTGACAATTTATTTTTGTTTGAATTGAATAATCAAAATTTATATGTAAGTGTTTTAATAATTTTGAAAATTTTCATCTAAAGTAAATATAAAATGTTTTTATATGAATGGATAGATATTATTTTTCTGAAAATTATGATATATTATTCATATTTTTCTGAGTTGAAATGAATAAGATATGAATTTTCTAAATTCATATCCTATTTTTTGAATTATAAATGCCCCCACCCCTTTAATGCATGAAATAAAGGCCCCTCCTTTAACACCGGTTCCAGTCACGAACCGGTGTTAAAGGGGGGGGGTGCGGCCCCCCCTTTAACATCGGTTCGTGGCTGGAACCAGTGTTAAAGGGGGGTGCGGGCGCGAAACGAATTCCCCCCTCCTTTAACACCGGTTCCAGCCATGAACCGGTGTTAAAGGGGGGGTATAACGCGCGTGCCACCCCCTTCCCTTCTTCCCCCAGCCACAGATCGATCCCCGTACGTGCGTGTGCCCCGCCACCGTCCCCAACCGCCGCCACCCTCCCTTGCCCACGTCGTTGCCGCCCGCCGCGCCCGCGGAGAGGCTCGCCGCCGCCGCCGTTGCCGCCCGCCGCGCCCGTGGGGAGGCTCGCCGCCCCCGCCGTTGCCACCCGCCACGCCCGCGTGGAGAGCTCGCCGCCGCCGTCGACCTTGCCGCCCGCCGCCGCGCCCGTGGAGAGCTCGCCCCCGCCGTTGCCACCCGCCCTCCCGCCGCCGCTGTACGTCTTCCTGCAGGTGAGGTCAATTAGTTAGTATAGGTTAATTAGCTATATTATTAGTATTAGGTTAATTAGGGTTAGAATTACATTTAGTATATAGGTTAAGTAGCTAGTACTAGTATTAGGTTAATTAGCTAGTATTAGTATTAGGTTAAGTATTAGGGTTAGAATTAGAATTAGTGTATAGGTTAAGTATTAGGGTTAGAATTAGTATTAGTATTAATTATTAGGCTAATTTAGAGTTAGAATTAGGGGTATTGGTTAAGTATTAGGGGTGTTGGTTAAGTATTAGGCATATGATTGGTTAAGTATTAGGGGTATTGGTTAAGTATTAGGGTTAGAATTAGAATTATTATTAGTATTATTACGCTAATTTAGAGTTAGAATTAGAATTAGTATTAGTTGTTAGTATTAGTATTAGTTAAGTAAATACCGCGTTATTGTTATTAGTGATAGGTTTAGGGTTATTGTTATTAGGGCAATATATACTTAGTGATTTAGTTACTATTTATGTTTTATGATTGTTTATTGCTATTATTTAGTTATGCCGCGTCCATCTCGTCCGAGCCTACTGGACTCTGTCGGGGATGTCCGAGTCTGGGCTCCGCCGGGTTGGCACTGGGAGGTGCTACCTATCGAGACTCGTACCTTGGTGAGGAATCCGGGTATCATCGTCGACTGGGAGCTTCTTTGGTGGCGTCCACGAGGTCCAGGAGCGGTGCAGAGGGAGCCAGCCCCCGAGGAGGTGGTATGTCGTCGTATTAGGGAGGAGGACGAGCATGTACAGCGATACATGTATCTTTTGGAGACTAGGTTCTCCAATATCTGGCAGCTTTACGGATCTCACCCGAGCTATTCTCCGGTGATGGTTCCTCTTCTGTGGCTGCAGAGCTCCCGTAGCATAGAACGCGGCAGCCGCGTTCACTAGTTTATCTTAATAATGTACTTTATCTTATACTTTATCCTATAATGCACCCGAGCTATTCTCCGATGATGTATTAATAATGTACTTTATATTATACTTTATCCTATAATGCACCCGAGCTATTCTCCGGTGATGTATTAATAATGTACTTTATCTTATACTTTATCCTATAATGCACCCGAGCTATTCTCCGGTGATGTATTAATAATGTACTTTATCTTATGTACTTTATCCTATTTGTGTATTTTTGTATGAATAATATGTATATTTGTGTATGAATCCAAGTCCACTTGAATGTTTACTCTCTTACTCTAGATAATATTATTGTTTTAGAAACTATGGATCCACTTAGTAGAAACCTTGAAGAAAAAGAAATAATGGAGAACATTATCGATGAGGATACCTCACAATATCTAGACTTGGAGGGACATGATGACAACTCAAGTAATCATGGAGAAGATGAAGACTCCGGTGAACGCAATTTAGTGATTACAAAGTCCGGCGAGGTATATGCATTGATTAAGCCTCTGCTGACTTCCACCAACAATCTTCTTCTACATGTATTAATTAACGCTTCTTTCTTCTTTTAGCCCTCTGGATCGACCAGCCAGCAACCATCTTCTTCTACGAAAAAGAGCAAGCGAGGCGCGAGCCATCGGTTGAAAGATCGTGCAAAGTTCACGATCGAAGCAGTCCGTGTTGATGGCAGGCCGATGGAGCCCAAGAATACCGCAGACAAATTTGTACGTCAGGCTAGAGTTGTTGTTAGGGACCAAATCCCAATCACAATTGAATATTGGAATAAGCCAAAGAATGGCGACGGTACCTTTATCGATGAAAGATCCAAAGAAACGCTTTGGAATTCGCTGTTGGTAAATTTCACCCTTCCGCCAGAGGAGGATGAAAACAAACCGGTTATAAAGGAAAAGGTCAAAGAGTGGACTCTAAAGAAGATGGCTGACGCTTTCCGCAACTGGAAGACAAAATTAAACAAATTTGTCAAAGCTCGCAAGACTCCAGATTTCAAAGACGCATATTATGCGAAGATAAGACCTCACTGGCGCGAATTTGTGGCATACAAGGAAGGTGCTATAGCTAAAAAGAGGTCAGAAACCAATACGCTAAATGCCCAGAAGAAGGAATATCACCAGAGGACAGGGTCAGGTGGCTACATATCTCAGAGGCCTAAGTGGGAGGAAGCTGAGAAGGCCCTGCGCGACAGAGGGATCACACCCCAGACACATGGGTGGGACCTACGTGCAAAGACTTGGTTCTACGGAAGCGGGGCAAGGTTGGACCCAGAAACAGGATTGTGTATCTTCCCAACCCGCCTCCTTTCCAAACTCGTCACTGAACTCATCACGGCATACGAGGAAACAGCCGCCAGGACCTTCCATCCCGACAGAGAGAATGACCAGCTCACACGCGCCATCGGTAAAAAAGAACACCCTGGACATGCACGAGGCACAGGGGGTATGACGTGGAAGGATGGGTTTGCCGAGTGGAGCGACTCTTACAGATGGCGCGGCAGAAAAGAAAAAGAGCGTACAGAGCGGATGACACAGATAGAACATGCACTTGTGGCGCTAAAGGCGCAAGTGAATGCACAACAGATCCATCAAGCTACCGGCCCATCTCAGCGGCACGAAGAGCCTCCATTGGAAGCTGCCGGCGGCCCAAACTCTGCGTGGAAAAGCAGCGTGGCTTCCACGGAGAACGTGCAGCCCACGCTTGAAATGGCGGGTCCTCGATACCCCGTGGATGAGATCACGGAGAGCGAACACGCTGAGCTGCATGTGAGATTAATGGGCTTATCCATTAAGGTGGCTGTCGGCTATTCCTTACCTCCTATAGCTGGTGGAACTTACCACTGCCGACCGATTCCAGATGGCTATGCTATTGTCGGGGTGGATGAGGTTGTGAAGGAATATAAGGAAGCACAGCTTGACCATGCTACAGGTGAAGGGGAAACTCAACTCAAATTTGCAGTGAAAACAACCATTCTTTGGAAGAAGGAACACATTGTGCTTCCAAATTGGAGGCCACTGGCACCCCCGCCGTCTCCGCAGCGTCAGCAGTCTGAGCCGCTTCAGCCATCTCCTACGTGGCAGCCATCTCTGGCGCTTCAGCCATCTCCTGCGCGACAGCCATCTCCGGCGCGCCAGCCATCTCCTGCCCGTCAGCCATCTCCTGCGCGGCAGCCATCTCCGACGTGCCAGCCATCTCCGGCGCGCCAGCCATCTCCGGTGCTTCAGCCATCTCCTCAGCGTAAGCGGAAGAGCACTGCCACGAAGAGCATCACTAGCACTGCCAGAAAGTGTTCAAAAAACTACATCCCGCAGCCTTCCGCCAAGCCATTGCCGGTTTTACCGTGGAATCGCAGCAACGAGGAGACCAATAGGATCTCGGAAGAAGAGGTCAAGAAATTCTTTGCACCTAGACGGGCCGAGCCAAAGGAGAAAATAGATCCGGCGGTGGTGGAGAAGTTTTACAAAAATCTTTCGAAACCTGAAACCCCGCTTGTGCCGGACTACGAGCGCCAGATTTTGAAGGCGGATGCAAGGCGTCGTAGGGAGACTGAAAGTAGCAGTCGTGCGGCACCCCAGAAAACAGTTCCCATGCTCGGAGAGCAGGAAAACCAATCATGCGCCCCGCTCCAAGTGTTCGACACACGGGACGCTCCTCCCGTAAATGTTACGAGGCAGAGCTACAAAGAAAGGCCAATGAGATGGGAATGACTTACATTGCATACTTGAACATCATGGGAGACAACTTGCCCAAATGCGATGCCAACCCCATACAACCATGGAAGTATGGGAAGAATCTCGTCAAGAAAGAGGAGCTCAAGAATCTACCAACAAAGATGCGAAGATTGCACAAGTGGTACCTTGATTTCTGCAAGACGAGAAAGGAAGAATGGATCACGGCGCATATAAGAGATGAGATTTTCTTATGCGGAGACGACGAGATCGACTTCAACATTGAAGACTTGCATTTTCTATTCAATCAGAAGGAACTCGACAAAGCTGCCATCAACCTTTATTGTGTGTAAGTACTATTTCTGTATTTTCTATCTCATCTCATTCACTTCATTAATTGCATGTATATATATATGCTAACCATATATGTATATACTATTATGCAGGAAAAAGGTTATGGAATGCATGAAAGGAGGACCTTTTGACATTGGGTTCGTTGACCCAAATAGAGTTCATGAAGAAGTGGTAAGAACCAAACCCGGGCAAATAGAAGATTTATTGCTAAGGTCTTTACTGAGACAACAAACCAAAAGGGAAATACTATTGCCTTACAACTTCTCGTGAGTACTGTTACCCTCTCTTGTACACATTCTGTTTCGGCTTACTCGATTTTAAGTGTAACTGATGATGAGTTATGCGTGCGTAGGTTCCACTTTATTCTGCTAGTCATTCAACCTGACTCAGGAAAAGTCCTTGTCATGGACTCGTTATGAAAAGAAAAAGAGCGATGGGCAGACTTTAGAGAGATGCTCCAGAGGTAATTTCAATCATATTATCGCACTAGATCGGCAACTTTCGTGACAACAAGTAATTAATTACTCCTTTATCCATTTTTTTTGCCGGACAGGGTTTGGAAAAGGTTCACGGGCAGGGCCGTGGGTGAATGGTCAGAAGAACTAAAATTTGTAGACCAAAATGTAAGTAATACTAGCTAGCTAGGTCTGCGTATCTCTTTGATTCTGCTTCCAATTCCATTATATCATGCTTTATTGATTATTATTTTGATTGAACTCTCTATTCTCGTAAAGTGCGCGCATCAGGGACACGGCAATAACTTATGTGGGTACTATGTTTGCGAGTTCATTCGCAACACGATATGTGCGACGGGCCAAGACGCACTAGAACAACTTAGAGTAAGTAAACAAAGTACACAACATTTTTTTATTACCATCAATTGTGTTGAGTTTTATTCTTATATTGACCCCATTCTTCATATATATTCAGATCGAACGGATGCGGGACCAACTCCTACCATTTGACCACATACGAGCCATTCAAGAGGAATTGGCGGGGTTCATACTTGATGAGGTCGTCACGCCTGGCGGAGAACTCTTTAGATATCCACCAAAATGAACGTTGTATATATGATTGAACGTGTTTGTCTTGTACTTGATGCTTCAACGTTTACGGAGAATACCACACAATGACGATGTTGTGTATAATAATAGTTGCTTAATTATTCATGTACTCGTATGTACCGATGACGATGTATGTGTATACCGCTCCCGATCGATTCCCCCTCCCCCTCCCCGTCCCCATCGCGTCACAGAAATACGCCCAGAACGGGGAAGGGGCAGAACTCTGCCGCGGCAGAGATTTAGGCCGTTTTCCTGCCGCGGCAGAGATTTATCCTTTTCCTACCGCGGCACAGAACCTTTAACACCGGTTCGTGTTACAAACCGGTGTTAAAGGGGGGGCTGAGCCCTGCGGCAGCCCCACGTGCACCACCCTTTAACACCTGTTCGTATAAGAACTGGTGTTAAAGGGGGGGCCTCTAACACCGAACCCTCAACAGCGGTTCTACAACCGCTGTTAGAGGGCCCTCCAAACCGGTGTTAGAGGGGGCCGTGTGCACTAGTGCCTTTTCCTTTTCATTTTGTGTTTTATTATTTTTCATTCAGTGTTTTCATTTGAAACAAGTTTTCGTATACATACATGCCGCTACTACATAGTACTTGTACATGTTGATACATATATAATTTAATTTTTTTACGAGCATACATACATATATATACAATTTGGTATACGAGTCTCAACCGGGCCCAGAGCCCGTCTATTTGATTACATGGAGATCATTACATGGATGCTTTAGGTTCTATCTAGACTATATTCTCCGTATGGGTCTATGACCTCATCAACCAAAAATCCTGTCAATTCCTCTTCAATTGCTAGTAGGCGGTTCTGTGTTAGGAGATTTCCCTGCATTGCGTCCAACTATAAAGACGGAGATCAATATGAATAATATCAATCATCATAAAAAATATGAATGGAACTCAACACAAATTTTTGTAATAAAAATAAATTGTGAATATATTGTTTACATACTCTAAGACTTTCCAAGTTCTGCTCAGTAGTCATAACGCGAATGAACTCGCAAATGTAGTATCCACATAGATTAGTCCCCTATGGCTGCCTCGCGCACTTTACAAAAATAGAATTTAATTAAATAATAACTCAAGCATGATAAATATATAGAAACTAGAATTAAAGAGATGCGTGGACCTAGCTCGTACAACTTACTAGGATCGGTTTAAAACTCACGTGCTCACGCCATTGACCGTGGACCAGAGCCTTGAACTGTGTCCAAACACTGCCTGACGAGGGTTTAACTCATCAATACCCATTGTTATGAACTTGGGTTTTGGAGAAGGAGGGAGCGTTGGAGACATCTATCGGCTAGCAAACAAGCACACAGGGGACTCAAACATTTACCCAGGTTTGGGCCTCGTAGAGGTCCCTACTCCTGCTTGTCTGCTTGTGGAATTATCAAAGGAATCGAGAATTATAATGGTGCGTAGATGCAATCTGGCGAGGGTTGTGGAAACTAAGGTTGCGTGTGTCCTCCTCGCCGCCCCCTCCTAGCCTTTATATAGATAGGCTAGGTCTCGGGTAGCAGGTCGAGTCGGTTACAAGTTAGGGTTTTCCCTTTTTAACTTTCTATCTTTAGCTTCTTCTTGTTCTTCAAGCAATCGAGAGTCCATAGGTTACTCGATTTCCTCATTTGGGCCTTGGCGACACCGTGGGCATCTATGTATTCAGGCCGTATATACCAAACTCGAGTACCGGTAGGGTATATCCATGTCAGTAGCCCCCGAGTGTCCAGTGGAACCATAGATTTGACTAGAGACTTTATAAAGCCTTTCAAGTGCATGACTGAGTATATTTTTCGACTGCTTTGTTTGTGTCATAGGGATTATTGATGTGCGTTCCTGATTTAACCGATGTATCGGTATCAGTTAACTACCTTAGGGTAAAATAACGCCATCAACTCGAACTTGAGTCTCGAGACTTGAATCCAGAAAAGTGCTGGTGTAATTCGACTCAAGCCACAGAGGTCTTACAGGAGTCAAATTCCAGTATATAGGTGCGAGCACTCGATGATTCCGTCAAGGCATGTTCATCGTACCTGCTGGCACGGATATATTTCTGGTAGTGCGCAGCAAATGCGTTGCCAGGCCTTATTCAGGTCTTATCTTCACGTTGTAAGCGCGACATCCGAATTTTGTCATCGCGGAGATGATTCGGGTAACCCAGGAGACGCAGTCTCTTTGTAGGGAAAAGTCATGAGGCGTTGTCACCATAAGCTTTGAGTGTGGACGTTATCAACACGTAGTACTGTGTATAAATAATCATAGGGTGCATGACCAGCGCTCTCTATAGGAGTAGCCCCGAGTGCACGGTTGAGTCGAAGACTCAGGCAGTGACTAAAGAACTTTTGCGACTGCTGTCGTCTTTTGTTTGCTTGTTTCAGTCGAATTTGCTTCCGGCTCTCCCTATGGGAGTAACCCATGTCCATAGTCGAACCATGTTTCGAGTGATTGGGTTTGCTTTGATTGTCCATGTTCCTGCAAAAAGAAGAAGAAAAAATCGTAGGGTGCGCGACCAGCGCTTCCTATGAGAGGAGCCCCCGAGTGCTTGGTGGAGTCGAAGACTCGAGCAAGGACTAAGGTAGTCGAAGTCTTCTGCTGCGTAATTTTTGATGACGTCAGTACTGACGATTCCATGACCTCAGTTGCTCGCGTGAGCGAGTTTGACGGGACGTGATGAGCGGTGGGTCCAATTTCCTGACTCTGATTTGATCGGGCGTGCGTAATCTTTATTTTAACTGCGCCTCCTCGATTTTCGCGCGTAATGGGAGTAGTGGGGGATGGTTCGCGTTTCAGGTCCACCACGTGTCGAGCTCGATGAACGCATTTTTTCTGAGCCGTTGGATTGCATCTTCCAGGGGGTTAAGTAGCGATGCGGTGACGGTAAATTTCACATCTACTTCTTTTCTGCCTTTTCCCTTGGTTCAGATAGTCGCCGAATTGTTTGCTTAACTGGCCTTGCGTCTGGGTTGACGTTGAGTGCGTGCTCGGCGAATTCCCTGGGAACTCCTGGCATGTTCGCTGGACACCAGGTGAAGATTTCCCAGTGCTCACGGAGGAATTCGACGAGCGCGAGTTCCTATGCGAGACTCAAGTTGTTGGCGATGAGAGCCGCCTTGGCAGGATCCGATGGGTGGACCTGAACGTTCTTCCTGTGCACCGATGAGTCGAAGGATAGGTCGGATGAACTTGGCCGGCTCAGGGGAGGCAGACTGTTGTCTGTCGAGTCCTTTAGTTTCACCAGTTCTTCCTGCATGCCGAAGGACTGAGAGATTCTGTTGAATTCCCTGTCGCAACTGTCAGATCTCTCGAAGCTCCCGTTGATTGTGATGACGCCATTAGGGCCTGGCATCTTCATTTGCAGATAGGCATAGTGTGGCACTGCCATGAACCTAGCGAACGCGACACGTCCGAGGATGCAGTGGTACTGTGAGGGCCAGTCGACGACCTCAAAGTCGATGCGCTCGCGCCGAAAGTGTTTTGGCGTGCCGAAGATGACGTCGAGATTGATTTTGCCAAGGTGATACAGACCCTTGCCTGGGACGATGCCGTGGAATGTTGTGTCTGAGGCCTCTAAGCAAGTCAGAGGGATCCTCATTGCTCACAAGGTACTCGCGAATATAAGGTTGATGCCTCTTCCGCCGTCCATGAAGACGCGGCTCATGTCGAAACCTCCGATTTGCGCCTTGAGTACGAGGGGACAATGGCCCGGACAAGGTACTCAGGGCGGATGGTCGCGCTTGTCGAAGGTGATACAGGACTCGCTTCCGCTGAGGTACTCAGTGGTGGATGGTGGCGAGTTTGTGGCCAAGTTGACTTGGCGAGTGATGGCCTTCTGCACCCTATTCGAGGGGCATCCCTTTTGGATCATCATGGTACCCATGGCCCGTGGGTATGGTTCGCCTCCCTGGTGTTGGTCTAGCGCAGCTGCATTTGGGGTTAGTCCAGGTGGTGGTGGCAGAGCACCATGTGCCACGGCGCCTAGGGCGGCTCCATAGCCCCTTTCGACTGCGTTGCGATTCATCCGAACCAGTCCTCATGTAGCTTGAGGAACTCGCGGCAGTCCTTGAGCAGGTGGCTGGACTTCTTCTTTCCGTCATGCTTGTCGATGTAGAAGTGCAGAGTGCATGGCCCGGACAGTTTGTCTTCGATGGATGTTGCGGGTGCCTCATCACGATTGCGGCACTGCCACACTTGCGTGGTCTTTCCCGAGTCGCGGTATCCACCGATGCGGTATCCGCTGTTGCGGTTGTCGTCGCGTCTGTCGGCATAGCCGGCTGCGACCATGTTGACGTCTTCGCGGTCATCGTAGATGCGCATGCGGCGTTTGCTTCGTCGGTCGCGTCTGCGCTCGAGTTCTGCCTCGTCGTCGGAGTGAACGTGATTCTTCACCGAATCCTCTCCATCTGCCCAGCGATTCGTGATCTCCATCAAGTGGTTGATGCTTTTGGGCTTCGAGTGGCCCAGCTCCTCCCTGAGCTCTATGCGGTGTACGCCGCCATTGAATGTGTCAATCGCGCGATCCTCCGAGATGTTCTCTGCGGAGTTCTTGATGATGGACCACCTCTGGATGTAGGAGCGTAGCGATTCGCCCGATCTTTGCTGGCAGCATCTCGGCTCTTCGATTGATGCGGGCCATTTGTACGTGCCCTTGAAGTTGTGCACGAAGCTGTATACCAGCTCTTCCCAACTACGAATGGATCCGCGTGGGAGGTTGTTGAGCCAGGCTTGGGCGGCGCCCTGCAGCTATAGCTGTAAGCATTGCATGGCCGTACTTCGTCTTCCGCCGTGAAGCCTGACGGATGAGATGTGGTCCTCCAACCAGATCTTCGGGTCCTGTAGGCCGTCAAACTTCGGGTTCTCCGATGGGAGTTTAAACCCCTTGGGCATTCGCTTTTGCCTGATGGCTCTGCTGAAGCATCTGGTGCCATAGAGCTCCACGTCTTCGTCTTCTGAGTCAATCGATCGGGCACGCCACACCCTTGATTTGTCGATCTTGCGCTGCGTGAGGTCATCGCGTGCATCATAGTCGTGGTCGTGTCGCCGTGAGCGGCGACGTCGGGACAGGTCGTGACTGTCGTAGCTGGATGAGGGCGAGGAGTAGCGCTTTGCCTTTTTTCGGCTCCGGTGTTGGCTCCTTGTCGAGGGCGGCCTCGATTATTCCCAAGCCCACGATCATGGATCGGTGCATGGCAGCTCGGGGATCTCCAGTCGGCGGCTGGTTGTTGAGGAGGTACATGGTGGCTGATGTCACCGCAGCCTGCGGCATTTTGGGGACCACATTGCCCCGTGTGTCGACTGTCATAGAGCTGAAGTCGAGGACCTTTGTAGCTTCTATGCGTTCTTGCTCGGTGAGATGAGCCATCCAGGATCGCCTCTTGTTTGTGATGTACTTGTTGCCCTTTGAGGAGGATCCTCTGTGGGAGGCTTGATTCATCAGTCGCCTTTTTTCGCGCCCCGAATTGCGCGATTGTCTGTAGCTGGCGCTTGTATTCCTCCTTCAAGAGCCAGTGGTATCCCATCAGCAGTTCTTGTGGGGAACCGAAAGGTAGAGGATGGCCTCGTAGGGCTTCGTGGCAACAGGCCCACTCGAGATCGTTGAGCCTGATCACGACGCGTTCGCTAGTTTGCTCATTTATCATGGTTGGAGGTTCGACTGCTCCTCCATTGTTGACGGGGGTACCGTTGGTGGGGTCGCCGTTTGGTGATGGTCCTCCATTGGGAATGTCATCGTTGGTTGCTCCGCCGTTTGGCGGGTCGGTTTCATGACCACCATTGCCTGTGTTGTCGCGATTGGCGGAGGTGTCGCCCGTGTTGATGATGGTGCACATGAAGTGGTTGGGGAAGCTGCTGCTCCCGCAACTCTCAGATCCGGAGCCGTATGCTCCATCTTCAGTTGCTAGATCGCTCAAATCGGAATCGCGACTGCTGTAGCTGACCGTATTCTCGACTATTGTCGGGTTGTTGAGCTCACTGAGGGTGCCGATCGGTGGAGGGAACCACGATGCTGGAGCAATCGATAGTGTCGTCGGCTGGTCAGGCATGTGAAGCGTTCCCACCTGACCAACTTGGAAGCGGAAGCTCCTGATCGCCAGACTGATTCCGTCACCAACGGACTTGAAAGCCGGGCGAGTGGCCGACGTGTGTACGGTGAAGTCGAATGCGCCGAAGAGCTGGCGAATCTCCGCTGTTGCGGAGTTGTAGATCGCGGTTGATGGGGCCGAAGAAGACGCAACATCAGCACTCCCAATTCCCACAGACGGCGCCAATTGACGAGGGTTTAACTCATTAATGCCCATTGTTATGGACTTGGGTTTTGGAGAAGGAGGGAGCGCTGGAGACATCTATCGGCTAGCAAACAAGCACACAGGGGACTCGAAGATTTACCCAGGTTCGGGCCTCGCAGAGGTCCCTACTCCTGCTTGTCTGCTCGTGGAATTATGAAAGGAATCAAGGATTACAATGGTGCGCAGATGCAATCTGGCGAGGGTTGTGGAAACTAAGGTTGCGTGTGTCCTCCTCGCCGCCCCCTCCTAGCCTTTATATAGATAGGCTAGGTCTCGGGTAACAGGTCGAGTCGGTTACAAGTTAGGGTTTTCCCTTTTTAACTTTCTATCTTTAGCTTCTTCTTGTTCTTCAAGCAATCGAGATTCCGTAGGTTACTCGAGTTCCTCATTTGGGCCTTGGCGACACCGTGGGCCTCTACGTATTCAGGCCGTATATACCAAGCTCGAGTACCTGTAGGGTATACCCATGTCACTGCCCGACAAAGAAAATGAATGAATGAGTTAATAATTACTTGATATCTAAGAAAATGAAGGAAAGAGACCGATATAGTACGATAATGATTAAAATTACTTCTAGAGCATATCGATCATGATGCGGTACTCTTCTATGTCCTTTTATAATGAGCCCATGATTTGAACTCTTCCCAAGTCAAGGCAAATGCTTAGAAGAATCCAGTGAAAGCTACACAAGGTTTACATACGTCAGTAACTCGTCATTTACACTTAACATCGAGTAAGCAAAATTTAATGTGTACAAGACAGTAACACTCTTACCCGTAGTTGTAAGGAAATAGTATTTCCTTACATAAATGTTGCTTCTTGAGAAACCGGAGAAGGTTATTCTCTATGTCCACGAGCTTCGTCTTTAGCATAGCTTCATTAACTCGATTTGGGTCAATGAACCCAAATCCATGGATTCTCCCTTTTTTAAATTCGAGAATCTTCATTCTGCATCATAGCGTACAAAAGAATATAGTGAGGATAATTACCGGCAATGAATTGAACGAGCTGATCTAGAGACTAAATTACATAAATAAATTAATCACTTACAGACAATAGCAACTGAGGATAGATTTGTCGAGATCTCTTTGATTGAATAACTGAAAGATTTCTAAAATTTCAATATGGACCTCGTTTTTTATGAAGTAATGCTCCTCTCTAACTTTCGCTATGATCCATTCTCTCCCTTTTTCTGCGCTTTAATGTACCATGCTTGCAATTGTCACATTTTTGTTGGAAGATCTCAGAGCCTCTCATAACTGACCATAGGCTCCACGTAGACATATTGTCGTTTTACAAGTCGTGGTGAAATCTGCATTGCCAAGAATGTCATCAAGAGACATATTACATTGCTCGGCCAATGCAATAGCTGTTTGCATATCCAAAGGTTCCCCCTCATATAGTTGATGTTCGGGTAACACCTTGAGCGGGGGGATCGATTGTTTTTCTTGTTCCTCGAGCCGGGGAACATCTTTTTTAATGCTTTCTCTACCACTTGACCTCTTTTGTTTCTTATTCACTGTCTTCACAAGACAGCGTGTATAATTATATCGCGCATTTATCTGATCTTGGGATGGATGCGTCAGAAATTTCCTAAAGTGCTCCTTGACTAACGGATCTACTGGGACCTTTGGCTCAGGTTGTTTCTTTTTAAAAAAGGAACTCACTTTGGCATCTACGACCGCCTTGGTCTCCACATCAGTCAGGTGGTAAGCTAACTTGGGAGGAGCCACCGATACTCTTGGGAGGGGTGACAACTGTCGCTTTTCGTGTTGGTTATCCCTCGACGAAGCAGTGGTAATCTTCCGCTTTTGGCCCTTAGTGGGTGGAGGCGGTTGAGGCACCGTTGATCGTTATGGACTCACGCTGCGGTCCTTCTCAAGGAGGGGTGGACTTGGAGGTGTGGACTTCTCCTGGGAGGAGATGGTGGCCTTGGAGGTGATGGAGTGCTTCTTGGTGGAGACGGTGGCCTTGGCCCCGAGCCTGGAAACTTGATGTATTACTTTTCCAAAGAATGAAGCCACTCATGACTTCTCCCAGTGTCGTCTCCCCTTCTCCTCCAGGGATGTAATGATGTGGTGACTGAAATAATGGTTGAACTTCATCCACACCGACACGAGCATAGCTAGCTGGAATCGGATTGCAATGGTAGGTCGCTCCTGGTGCAGAAGGTAAAGCAAAGCCTACCACCACCTTCATGGATATGTTCTTCAGTTCAACATGCAACTCACAACTAGTCTTCTCATTGATTGCATCCACAGGGTAGACATCCATCATTGCATCATTAGCCTAGACCTCCGTGGAAGCCATGCTACGTTTCTGCTGAGATGGGTCGGCCGTACTATCGACTGTAGGATCTTGCTATCGGGCCAGTCCTCTAATTTCATTAATCTTCTCCTCTTGTTGTTGCAACATGGCTTCAACCTTCGCCAACCGCTCTGCCTCCTTCGCCTGCTGCCGCTTCCTCTTTCTCGATCGGCTTCTGTAAGTGCCAATGTCCTAGGAAAGCCCGATAGCCCATGGATAAGAAGGTCCAAAACCTCGTGTTTGTCCGACCTTTTCACGATTCTCGAGGGCCTTTGTCAGCTCATCATTATCTCTGTCGGGAATGATCTTTCCCTTTTGAACCGATTTTATCACTTTAATAAGTGCATTCTTGGGATTAAGAATTTCTTCATTTGCAACAATCTCCCCTGTTTCTGGGCCATACGATCCCTCATGCCCAAGTATCCAATTTCTTGACCTCAAGGGCCAACCACTTGTAGCTGGAGTGACTCCTTTAGCCGCCAGGTCGGCCTCAGTTTTATCCCACTTAGGCATGGCACTCCTGTAGCCACATGTCCCCATATGATGGTGATATTTCTTTTTGAAAGCATTTAGCTTATTCTTTGCTAACATTGCCTTAGCTTGTTCTGATTGCTTGTAATCCATGAATGCGGCCCAGTTATCCCGCTCCTTCTCTAGTGCGCCAGTGATTAGGAGTTTTTTCTCCTTGACATAGTTTTGGTATAATCTTTTCTTCTAGTCCTTGAATTGTGTGCCCATATTCTTAAGAGCCCACTCCTTGACATTCAACCTCATTTTCAGTGTGAGCTCATCTGTCGGCAAGACTGGTAGGGTGAAATGTGTCATGAGAGAATTCCAAAGACAATCTTTGGCTCTGTCATCGACAAAATTAGCTCCAGCTGGATCCCTTTTCTTTCCTATCTTATTCCACTCCCGAGTGGTGATCGGGATGGTGTCCCTAATAATCACTCTGCATTGATGTACAAATGCATTTACGCTCTCTATGGGCTCCAACGGTTGAACCAGCTCAGAGACTAAGTCAATGGTGAAATGGACATCAGTGGCCAACTTTTTGGTCGGGCCTCATTTTCTTGCAGAAGATTGGCCCGATGTGGAGGTCTAAGAGAAGAAACATTTGTCTGTATATATACGTATCAATTAATGCATCTACTAGTGATCGGCAGAGGCTTTATATATATACCTCGCCGGACTTTGTTATTAAGGTGTCTCCACCATGGTCTCCACTGTCGTCTCCACTATCGTCTCCAACATCATATCCTCCAGACAAGTTAAGATACTGGGAGCCATCATCTCCACTGTCGTATGCTCCATCATAGTAACAACCTCCAGTGCCCTCATATATCTTTGTCGAGCACCATGTCTTCATGGTCTCTACTGTCCATAACTAATACAGAAGAAAGATAAAACAATTTTGCATTAAGTAAAATAATATTACAATTGCGACGACTCGAATACAGAATAAATATAAAGTACTAATAATAAAACAATATAATACATCTCGGATAATCTATTTAATACAACAATAATATAATATAATATCACTAATATAATATTACATCTCGCTCATATCAAACTAGAAGTCGACTATCGGGTCCTGAGCCGCAGGAGGTGAACACCCAAAGAGAAGGAACCATCACAGGAGCATAGCTCGGGTGAGATCCCTGAAGAAGCTTTCAGGTATTGGAGAACCTGACCTCCAAAATAGCCATATAGCGGCGGACATGTTCGTCCTCCTCTCTGAGACGCCTCGGTACCACCTCCTCAGGGGCCAACACTCTCTACACCGCTAGAGGACCATGCGACCGCCACCAAAGAAGCTTCGGGTCGATGACGATACCCGGATTCCTCACCAACCTACGCGTCCCTGTAGGTAGCACCTCCCAGTGCCAGCCCGGCGGAGCCCAGTCTTGGACATTCCTGGTGGAGCCTAGTACTCTGTCGCTGTCGCCGAGTCGACGACGAGGATGCGGGATGAGCATACCTAAATCATAACATAAACAAATATAACAATTATACCCCTAAAATAAATCATAACCTACACCCTTAAACTAAATCATAACCTAAATAACCGGACCGAACAGGTACTTAACTAAAAAACCGGGGAGGTCACTAACTAAACTAAATCCCTAAACCTAACTAGCTAAACTAAAAACTAAATCCCTAAACACTAACTAAACTAAACCTAGGATTTTTATCCTGAAAGATGGCAGTTGTCGTGAGCAATCCCGGCCGATCGATGCTTATTTACAAGCGGTGATGCAAACACTTGCGTACGACACTTATTTACAAGTGGAAACGCAATACTTACGTTCGACGCTCAGTTATTTTATCACGGGCGGCATGAAAGGTGATGACTACAAGTGCATAGATCAATTGTAGCTAGTTTTGAAGTAAAGATATTGAACCCATAGAGAGCTATTGGTAAGGTCTTTATGCCCCTCGTTACTATTTACCAAAGAATACTTGTAAGTTTTCTTTGACTCCAAGTAAATAGTGCTTGAATTGTTTATGGTTGTTTGCATGAAAGTAATTAAAACAAGTGAAACAAAACAAGTAAAAAGATTGTATGAAAGCGTGGTTGAACTCAACAGGGCTAAAACGTTCTCGGGATATAGGATATATCACTAGCATAGTACTATTAATACTCCCTCCGACCCATATTACTTGACTCGAATTTTTCTAGATTCGGATGTATTTAGACATGTTTTAGTACTAGATACATCTGAATCTAGATAAATACAAGTCAACTAATATGGGTCGGAGGGAGTATATGTAATCAAGATAACATACTTCTTATGTCATGATATGTGTGGAGAGAGCCCCATAATAAGATGTTCATGACAAGGATCGTAGAAAGCCACTTTGTTGAGCCAAGTGTGAGGTCACCTCTAAATAACCATTGTAATGCATGAGAGCAATCACCCATACAGGCCTCCGCAATTAAGGGTTTCTCCATGGATATCGTATTAGCTTAGGGAGTCCCTCTTGATCCCCCTTTGACCGTGTGGGTTACGAGACAGTGCCAATATGTCACGGGGCACTCCGGGTACACTTCCACAACACGTCCAAAGGGTTTCTTCCTCCCTTTAGTCCCGAAGGCAAATGATATGTGGTCGACTTCACATATCATCTAAAGAGAAAAATCAAACACAAGTCATAATTATATCATAGATAAGCAAGTCATATTGACACAAGAAGATCATCTTTATTACAAGTTCATAGTGGTGCTAGGGTTTCTCCATCTCCCCAAGAACAAAGGAACTACTCACTCATGGAAGCAATCATCAATATCATCAAAATCAAATGGATGGATTAAAGTACGGGGATAGATCTAATGCAAACCTCAATTGGATCTGGAATTACAAAGAGAGCTAATAGATGAAAGATGGAGTAATGGTGGTGATGAAGATGCAGCGGTTGATGGTGAAGGGGATGATGCGTTGTCCTCCGATGATCTGCGAAGCAGCCGCGATTTTACCCCAGCCAAGTTCCTCCTTCAGATCCCTCTCAGATGTGGTGCTTCATGGTTTCTGGTGGTTGTGAATGTCGGATCCCTATCCCGTCTTTGCCAGGAGAAACTATTTAACGAGGCGGTCCCAATGGCGCCTGGTACGGGTGGACATTACGGGCGGGCTCCGCCCGTACCAGTGGTCGTTATTGGTGTTGATGCCTCCTCCTTGTTTGTTATTCTTCCAGGTGCAAAGGTAAATTCATAAAATGACTTTTATCACTTAGAAATATCATATAATTACACAGTATGACAGCTCTAATTGTTATGTTCATATATGACTCCATGATTTGATATGCTGTTGAAATAAGAATGAAATAGCGCATGTAGGCGCAGTGAAATACAAAAATTTCTACTCTATTTATGCAAAAGCAAACGGTAAATATGCTTCAATTTTGGATGCATCAACTCCCCCAAGCTAGGCTCTTGCTCGTCCCCAAGCAAGATGGTGGCTTATGGACAAGATCATCATGTTCATGAGACACAAGACGTTACAATAAATGAGGTAATAATTGAAATAGGAGTACAACATTGGATGTAGAGATACGTCAGGGTATTACCATACCCTTACACATTACATAACTTAGAGGCTTCCACACCTTTTTCTAGTATTAATGAAATTATAAGAAGCTACTAGTGATTTAATATATCATATAATTATGGAGTTTAAAGTTTTGTAGCTCTAAGTTTAATAGTGAAGATTCATGATCATTTTCTCTTTCTTCATTTCTCTCTCTTTTTATAAGCTTGATTCTTTTGATAGCTGCTATCTTTTTATTTCTTGATACTTGCATATGTATATTTTTGCTTGATCCCTTCTTCTCTTTTTCTTTTCAGCAAGCTATTTGATCATGATCACTACTTCAATGGCTTTTGAAAACTCTTAATCATAATATGCTACCAGAATTCTTCTTCTCATAACTTAATCAATACTTCTATAGGTGTGGAAGTCCCTAAAATTATAACAGCTGTACAAGTATCATAACACTCAACCTAGTTCAATCATCTAATATAATAATCATGAATCAAACACAACTTCAATTATCATAAAGTCTCATAACTCAATGGATATAATTCTTCTCTTGAACAAAGGGAACTCGAAGTTCATGCAAGTAATGCAAATTCGGAAATTTAGGCCTAACCATGCATGCAGAAAAGTAACCATGCTAAATCTGTAAGATAGATTACAAGGTTCTTAGATATCCCCCCAAGCTTGGTGTTAAGCCGAGTGGATAAAATAATCCCTTGCAATTATTTGATACCGTGGCGTGCTTCATGGTGAAGAGGTCTTGTTGGAGAGTGCCGCTCGGAGCTTCTTGTTTGTCCTTTCCAGGGAAGATATGCATTGGAAACACTTCTATATATCTAAACGCAAGAGAAACATCCCATCAGCGACTTTGCTCATCATCTCATCGAGTTCCTTCTTGCCTTCAAGATTCAAGAGGCGCTTGCGCAAGATCTCCCTGTGGACGAGTTCTTCTTTCTGGTACTTCTCTATCTTGTTAAGGCGATGTTCATTGTCCGGGACAGGCATACCAACCGGTATGTCTAGAAGGTTGAACCCACAGTCCTCTTGCGGCTTCATGCTCATGCGTGCATTCATGGTGATCTTCTTTGTTGTTGATGTATGGGCCATAGTCTCCTGATAGGTTCCTACAGTGGAGTTGTTAGACTTCTTATGATTTTGTGACGAGTAGTTGACGGAGATAAGATTGAGAGACTCCGTGCACCCCTTCCCATGGGGTTTCTTGGCTTCTTCCTCATCTTCGAGCTTCACCATTGCCAAGTAGTCCGGTTGCTTCCATCCCCTCTTTGATTGCTCCATGAAGATCTAGAACTCCTCGTCTTCAGAATCATCAGCGGAATCATACGTGTACCGCTTGTCCTTCAGGCTTAGGCCTTGAGCTTCACGATCATCAACTTTGATGGAGGAGGTCTAGAAACTATCCCACGAATGAGCCATGAGGTTTAGAGGCTTGCCTTTGCCTTGAATCGAGTAGCGCATCAAGTAGATTATATCTGTTGATATAAGAGAGAGGTGGATCTCTAAAGAGACATATAAAGGGTTAGAGGCAAGGTAAAATTCGTGCTGGGAGAAAAGGGGTCGCCCAAGAAAAGAATCCTAACAAATAAGGAAACAAATAAATGCAAAAGAAGGAAATTTGGGTCGTAATGACTAACTCGGTACGGGCGGCGCCCATACCGGGTCATTTCCAAAAACAACACGGGACGAAGTCGGTAAAAGGTCAACTGACTAAGTGGTACGAACGGGTTCTGCCCGAACTACCCGTCTGTACCGACTTCGCATCCCCCTTTTTTGACACATAAAAGTGTAAACGAGAAATAGAAGAAAGTCGTCGAACCGATAACGACCAGAAGTACAGGGGTGCGCCCATACCACACGGTCATACCGCTTTCGCAAATACATTGACGAGGTATCAGCAGGCTTAACGACCATTGGTATGGGCAGATCCGGCTGTACCGTCCGGCCATACCGAGCTCGTAAGACCGGTAATGAACTCAGAAAAATGAAAGAAATTCGAATATGCAAAAAGAAATAGCATAAAATTATCTAGAACAAAGGTGTGTTGGGAGTTTCATAAGTCATGTTTCATCGAGGAAATATGGTCTCACTTGAATTTCTTTTCTAGCTCTCTTCGAATAAAATAGGTCATAGAAAATCGCCAAAACCATTATAAGGGGAAATAGGAAACTTCCTTTTCGGTTGTGTGGTTCCCACATGTATGCACATGGATGATACCTCTTTAGGATGAAGAACTCCGTGAGTATCAGCGAATGCCTCCTCCACCTCTTCCTTTCTTTGTAGAATCTGTAACTCAAATTCTTGTAGAAGTAGAGTCCAACAGATCATTCTTGGCTTAACATCAGTCCTTTCTAGGATTTATTTCAAGCCAACATGATCAGTATGTACTCTAACTTTGGAGTCCATGATGTAAGATCTAAATTTATCACAAGAAAAGACTACATCGAAGAATTCTTTTTTAGCCATAGGATAGTTCTTTTGGGCCCCATTATAGGTGCGACTAGCATGATGAATGATATTGAGATCATCACCATCATACTGGCAAGGAATTACCCCTACAGCTTCATGGCTAGCTTCGCAAAACAGCTCAAAGGGTTTCTTCCAATTAGGTGGTTTAATAACTGGTGCTTCAAGGGGAGCTTGTTCTAATATGTTAAATAAGCAAGACATTTTTCATCAAAGTTAAAACGAATAACCTTTTGAAGATGGTTAGTTAATGGTCTAGAAGTTTTTGAAAAGTTCTTAATGAATCTTCTATAAAACCCTACATGACCCAAAAAGCTTCTTATACCTTTTATATCTCGAGGAGGGGGTAATCTTTCTATTGCTTCAATCTTTTCCTTATCGACTTCTATACCCTTACCTGAGACTTTGTGACCGAGTACTATGCCTTCTTGGACCATGAAATGACAGTTCTCCCAATTCAAGACTAAGTTAGTGTCCTCACACCTCTGCAAAACTTTATGCAGATTATGGAGACAATGATTGAAGGAAGTTCTATAAACAGAGAAATCATCCATGAACACCTCCATAATAATTTCAAAATAATAAGAAAAAAAAGCAGTCATGCATCTTTGAAAAGTGGCAGGACCATTGCAAAGACCAAAAGGCATACATTGATAAGCATAGAGACCATAAGGAAAAATGAAAGTAATATTAAGTTGATCATCGGGAGGTACAACAATTTGAGAAAAACCGGAATAACTGTCTAGGTAGCAAAAATGAGACTACATGACAATCCTTTCTAAAGTTTGGTCTATAAATGGTAAAGGGTAACGATCCTTCCTAGTTTCCTTATTAAGTTTTATATAGTTGATGCACATTTTGTGGCCAACAATAGTTCTAGTTGGTACCATTTTGTTATGTTCATTTTCTACAACCGTGAAACCACCTTTCTTTGGAACACAATGAACGGGACTTACCCATTCACTCTCCTTCACATGAAAGATGACACATGTTTCCAACAAACGTATTATTTCTTTTCTTACCTCCTCTTTCATGTGGGGTTTAAGACGTCGCTGAAAGTCTGCCACTGGTTGGACTCCTTCTTCCATGAATATTCTATGGGTGGCTATTGAACTACTAATCCCCTTCAAGTCACACATCAAATACCCAAGGGCATTCTGATGCATGCGGAGAACCTTCATTAAATTATCCTCCTCTTTCTCTACAAGGTTAGCACTTACAATAACAGGGAAATTATTTTTATCATCAAGAAACCTATATTTTAATTCCTTTGGTAGAGTTTTAAGGGTTGGAGGAGTAGGAGCCTCATCTCCTTTCCTTATAGGTTTTTCATATTTTTGATTAATCTCGATATCCACCTCTGGTGTGGAGTCGAGATAATTATCTATTTCAATTTTTTCTATGTCTTTAGGAATGTTATTATTGTTGACTAAACTTCTTTCTAGATCATCATCTGGAGTCTCGATAATTATTGAGGCTAAGTTTATAATATTACCTTCTTCCTCACGTTCATACTCATCATCATCTAATTCTTTAATAGCTGGTTTATGGTCCAATTTGGAGAAATGAAAATTCATCTTCTCTTCACCAAACTTGAGCGACACAGTTTGCTTTTTTGCAATCTATGTTCGCACCTGCGGTATTTAGAAAAGTTCTTCCAAATATGATGGAGCAATAAACGTTAGTGGGCATGTCAATAAGCACAAAATCAATAGTATATTTGTAGGATCAAATACATATTGGTACGTCCTTGATTATTCCCATAGGGACTCTTAGAGTTTTATCTGCAAGCATTATAGTCATATCTGTATCTTCCATTTCAGCTGGGGCTAATTCGTTTTGAATTTTTAAATAAAAGTTAAAAGGAATAACATTAACAGTTGTACATATATCGCAAATACCATAATAAGAAGTTCCATCGAAATTGCATGGAAGGATAGGCTTACCCACTTCTTTGGCTTTTACCTTTCCTTCAACAAATTGCGAGGTTTCAGAATCTAGCTCAATCATGTTGAAATGTGCAAACATGATTAGAATATCTTCTTTTATTGATGCCTCTCCCTCTTGTTCACTTCCTTCCTTGGTTTTCCTCATTAGTGTTTCCTCTTCTAGATCCTTGAGAAATAATTCTCCCTCCTTGCGTTGATCCTTAAGTTGCTGAGCCATCATGTGTTTTCTCACCGTCCATGGAAAAGGATGGGGTTCAACATACCAAGGAACCTCCCTCATTGGCTCGACAGGGGCCATAATTATTGGTTCTTCTTCATCAATTGGCTTAGGTGGCTGAGTATAATGAAGCCAGTCCTTCTTTGGAGCTTCAATATGTTCTGTAAAAGACTGAAGGATTTGCAAGACAATATCATCATCAAGTTGCAGTTCATTAGCAGTTTATTTTACCTTACCAGAGTCTTTATAAGCATTGAGACAATCATATTCAATTTCTATACCTCCTTCGCCTCCTAAATCAAATCCCCATGTTTTTCTAATACGGCGAATTCGTTCTAAAAGTTCCCAAGCTTTTATTATAGTTAACTCCATGAAAGAACCTCCTGAATTTGTGTCAAGCTCATGTTTCATTTCTTTATTAAGTCCTCCATAAAAAATATGCAGTACATACCAGTCTGGTAAATCATGATGGGGACATTTGTGAAGTAGAGACTTATACCTTTTGTCGGCTCTTACCAAACCTTCACCTGGGTGATTCTTGAAGGTTGTAATTGCCCTTCTTACCTCAGCAGTTTTTACCTTAGGAAAGAATCGAGACACAAATTCTATTTTAAGCTTTTCCCAGGTATCAATTTTCTCTACAGGGCAAATTCTATACCAAGCCAAAGCAGTGTTGGTTAGAGATTGGCTAAACAGTTTAAGTTTTAATTCATCATCAGAATAGCCTCTCAATTTTAGAGTACAACATAGCTCGGTAAAGTGCATTCAATGATTATAAGGATCCTCATCGGGATCATCTCCTGCAAAAGTTTTTTCTTTAATAATAGCGGCAAAACGAGGGTTAACCTCGTACCCTGGTTTGCTCCCACTCAGGAATTCTTTAACTAATCCTCTATTGAATCTCCCGAGGTATTTAGTATCATCGGTCTGATTAATCACTCTAAGTGCAGTCATGGTGTTTACCTGAAACTAGCAAAAAACTTTAGTAAAACAATGATTAAAATAAGTGACTAAGGACAAAGACCAAAAAGCGCTTAGCTCCCCGACAACTGCGCCAGAAAATAGCTTGATGACTGCAAGTGCACAAATCAACTATAGCTAGTTTCGAAGTAAAGATATCGAACCCACAGAGAGCTATTGGTAAAGGTCTTTATGCCCCTTATTACTATTTACCAAAGAATACTTGTAAGTTGTCTTTGATTCTAAGTAAAGGGTGCTTGAATTGTTTATGGTTGTGTGCAGAAAAGTAATTAAAACAAGTGAAAGAAAACAAGTAACAAGATTGTATGAAAGCGTGGTTGAACTCAATAGGGCTAAAACGTTATCAGGGATGTAGGATATACCACTAGCATAGTACTATTATTATATGTAATCAAGATAACATACTTCTTATGTCATGATATGTGTGGAGAGAGCCGCATAATAAGATGTTCATGACAAGGCTCATAGGAAGCCACTTTGTTGATCCAAGTGTGAGGTCACCTCTAAATAACCACTGCAATGCCTAAGAGCAATCACCCATACAGGCCTCCGCAATTAAGGGTCTCCCCATGGATATCGTAATTAGATTAGGGAGTCCCTCTTGAGCCCCCTTTGACTGTGTGGGTTACGAGCCAGCGCTAATCTGTCACGAGGCACTCTGTGTAAGCTTCCACAACACGTCCAAAGGGTTTCTTCCTCCCTTTAGTCCTGAAGGAAAATGATATGTGGTCGACTTCACATATCATCTAAAGAGAGAAATCAAATGCAAGTCATAATTATATCATAGACAAGCAAGTCATATGGACACAAGAATAGATCATCTTTATTACAAGTTCATAGTAGTGCTAGGGTTTCTCCATCTCCCCAAGAACAAAGGAACTACTCACTCATATAAGAAATCAACAACATCATCATAATCAAATGGATGTATTAAAGTACGGGGATAGATCTAATGCAAACCACAATTGGATCTGGAATTACAAAGAGATCTAATTTATAAAAGATGGAGTAATGGTGGTGATGAAGATGCAGCGATTCATGGTGAAGGGGATGATGCATTGTCCTCCAATGATCTGCGAAGCAGCCAGGATTTTACCCTAGCCAAGTTCCTCCTTCAGATCCCTCTCAGATGTGGTGTTTCGTGGTTTCTGGTGGTTGTGAATGTCGGATCCCTCTCTCGTCTTTGCCAGGAGAAACTATTTGACGAGGCGGTCCCGATGGTGCCTGGTACGGGCGGGTACGGGCAGGCTCCGCCCGTACCAGTGGTCATTATCGATGCTGATGCCTCCTCCTTGTTTGTTATTCTTCCAGGTGCGAAGGTAAATTCATAAAATAACTTTTATCACTTAGAAATATCATATAAATACACAATATGATAGCTCTAATTGATATGTTCATATATGACTCTATGATTTGAGATCCTGTTGAAACAAGAACGAAATAGCGCACGTAGGCATAGTGAAATACAAAAATTTCTACACTATTTATGCAAAAGCAAAGGGTAAACATGCTTCAATTTTGGACGCATGAATAGGAGAAAAGAGTCTGTTCGAGAATATATAGCCCCGTTCTTGGGAGTGACTGACTGTTCGATACACGCTAGGACTAATCCAACTCTACAATCTTTATTTTTATTCCCTTAAGCGCCTAAGTAAACGCCTCGCGTAGTACTTTCCCTAACACTAACTAAACTAAACCCCTAAACCTAACACTAACCAAACTAAACCTAATTAACCTAACACTACGAATCAATCACCTTAGCCTCTATGATCATTTAGTTTATGACTTGTAATATCACTTTATGCTTTAACTAATAATGTTTTGTCGCTTTGCATGATTATGGCCATTATTTCTCTCTTAGTTGGTCGCTCCCAGTCTTTTGCTAGCCTCCACCTGTACCAAGTATGAGTTCCACTCATGCATCCAACTCCCAATAAAACCAAGTTATTCCAAAGAGTCCACTATAGATTCATATGCATGGTGTCTTAAACCATTTCAAGTATATTCATGCTTTTATCTACCTTCCAAATTAAACTTGTTATGTGAAAATTAGTGATTAAAGCTCTCACAAACTTGATGGCACACTTTACTTTCTTGCACTTAATAAACTTGAACCATTGTGTCCATCTATGTTGTGTATATGCTTGCGCTTTATAAGTTGTGAATTAGCAGAACCATGCTGTCATGGGGAACACTTTCAACATTCACTTATTATTCAGTTGATATCATGATCTTTTGCTTATGGATCCCTGCAGTGTGAAATAAAAGTGGAGCTTGTAAGCTCATGGAGTTTGTATGTGTGTTAGAGAAACGCCTGGGCGGCTAGCCTAAGCCATGCCTAATCATGGTGGAAACTTGCAGCATAACCATAGTGAGTATTCTATGAAGCATCCTCAATAAAAACCTCTGAAAATAGCAAATAAAAAGATCACCGAGATGCTCATTGTCTGTTGCCTTGTCAGTTTGATATGGGATAGCTCCTGTATCATGGGACAAGGGGTACCCTGTTGGCGGTTCTCTATGATACACATGTACTTACAATGACAAGAACTTACTCGTGACCAAAGTTGAGTAGCATGAGGTTCGGTACTCGTAAGCACGGGGCATGAGATGTTCAACTTATAAATTGTCAAGCATATCCTCATATTTGTGTTACTTTAACCTTAATCATCTCAAGATGCTTATGATAGGGGCAATGAGAGCTGAAAGCTAATAAGTACCATAATTTTTGGAGGCTCTTTGTGAAACTTGAATCTCTGCTTCCCTCTGTGAAGGGCCCTTCTTTTTACTTTTTATGTTGAGTATCCATTTTTTATCTTTATGCACTGATACATCCATTTTTCATCACTATTCTATATCATAATTTACTATTATTCATTGATACATTTCATATTAAGAGATGATACTTATGTTATTTCATCTATTTTTGCATGGTTGATGACTTTTGGAGGATGGACCACTGAAGTTAGGATTCTGATGGAAACGGCACTGTTTGGAGGCAAAATTCGCGAAGATCAGAAAATCCCGAAAAATATGTGGAAAATTCTATTTTTCCAGAAGACGAAGGAAGCCAGAAGAGGAAGTGGAGATGGGACACAGGGGGCCCACACCACCCCCTGGCGCAGGCTAGCCCTGGCCGCACCACCAAGTGGTGTGGCCACCCTGGCCCACCTCTGGCATCGCCCTCTGACGCATATAATCCCCTCAAAACCCTCAGACTCTGAGAGCAACCATAGAAAGATTTTGCCGCCTCTGCGGGGCGGAAAACTGCAGAGAGAGAATGAGCTCTCCAGCAGGCAGAAATCTGTTGGGGAAATTCCTTCCCGGAGAGGGGAGATCATCGCCATCGACACCACCATCAAGCTGGACTTCATCATCATCTCCATCATCATCTCCACCAGCACCATCATCACCACTCCATACTGCTATAAAAATTGGGTTGAATCTTGCATAGTTCTTAGGGGAAACTTTCCCGGTATTGATTACTTGTCGTAGTTGATGCTATTGAGTGGAATCATTGAATTATTGTTATGTTTAGATTATTACTTATCATTATTTCATCTCTGATCTTGATCCATATGATGTCTCGTGAGTAGTTCGTTTAGTTCTTGAGGACATGGGAGATGTCATGTTGTTAGTCGTGGAATTGTGTTGAGAAAGATTCAATGGTTTAATAATTAAGTTGTGGTGTTATTCTTTTAGTGGTGTCATGTGAGCATCAACTACATGATACTTCACCTTTATGGGCCTAGGGGAATGCATTGTGTATTTGGCTACTAATCATGGGGTTGCCGGAGTGACAGGAACCTAAACCCCCGTTAGGAAACCTTTGCACAAGGGAGTTAGGATCTCAAAGTTTAAGGCTATGGTTAGGTTTTTATCTCAATTACTTTCTTGTAGTTGCGGATGCTTGCAAGGGGTATAATCACAAGTATGTATTAGTCCTAGAAAGTTCAGTATATTAGGATAGGTTCACCCACACAACACTTATCCAACAAAAGAAGATTAATCAACTATATAAAGTGAAAGCACTTGACGCTATTCCCATGAGTCCTCGAGAACGTTTGGTCATCTTAAGTAATACAACTGGCTTGTCCTTTGCCAAAGAAAGGATTGGGCCACTTTCTGTAGTTATTATTATTGTATTTTATTTACTCGCACTTTATTTATTTGCATTATCAAAACCCCCTAAAAATCTGTTTGCTCAGTATTTACAGAGAATTCCTGCTCCAAGCCACTCATCAAAACCTTCTGCTCCTCGTTGGGTTTGACACTCTTACTTATCGAAAATACTACGATACACCCCCTATACTTGTGGGTCATTATTCACCTATTGAGAGAACATAGTGGTCATTCTTAGTTTAATGTGCATTGTCCCAAAACTTGTTGATTGATTCATAACTTTGATATTGCTTGCTCTTAAATTATTTGTATCTAGTCACCCTTATGAACTTTGAAGGTGTCCCATGCATTTATGTTTTGCTATACCATGAGGGACAAGCTGAATGCCACTTTTATTATGTTTTTGTATGTGAAACAAACAAACGTCTTTCAATGCATTGTTATTCATGATCTTTTGTTTGTACCTTTTCATGTTACAACATAGTTGCTATGTCTTATTGTTAGAACTCTATCTTTCATGCTTATGTTTAGAGTACTTTGATCCCAGCTATCAATGCTTTACAAATATGATGGTGCATGGCATCTCAAAAATTATTCTTTTTATCACTTACCTACTCGAGGACGAGCAGGAGTTAAGCTTGGGGGTGTTGATACGTCGTAAACGTATCTATAATTTTTGATGTTCCATGCTTGTTTAGTATCTACTTCCTTACATTTTGTTCACACTTTGAGATATTTTTATACATTTTCTGGAACTAACCTATTAACAAGATGCCACAATGCCAGTTGCCTGTTTTCTGCTGTTTTTGGTTTCAGAAAAGCTAGTAAGGAAATATTCTCGGAATTGGACGGGACAAAAGCCAAAGTCAATATATTACCCGAAGCAACACGGAGTCCAAAGGGGAGACCAAGTGGCGCACCAGGGCGGCCACACCTAGTGGCGGTGCGGCTTGGGGGCGCGCCACCAGGGGGTGTGGGCCCCCTGGTGCTCCACCGCCCGTCCTCCTTCGCCTATAAAAGCCTCCTGGGACGAAAACCCTAAGTACCCGATCAAAAATCCACTAAAGAGTCTGTAGCCGCCTCCATCTCCATCCCTAGATCAGGGGCATCCGAAGCTCTTCCCGGCACCCTGTCAGAGGGGAGAGATCACCCTGGAGCCTTCTTCATCACCATGCCTACCTCCGGAGTGATGCGTGAGTAGTTCACCCTTGGACTATGGGTCCATGTAGTAGCTATATGGTTGGTTCTCCTCCTTTGTGCTATCATGTTTAGATCTTGTGAGCTCCATTCATGATCAAGATCATCTATTTGTAATCTTACATGTTGTGTTTGCGGGGATCCGATGGATATTGAGATGCTATTTTAGATTGATTATTGATTCTATCATGTCTATGTTATTTGTGATCTTGCATGCTCTCCGTTGTTAGTAGCTATCTTGGCCAAGTAGATGCTAGCAACTCCAAGAGGGAGTATTTATGCTCGATAGTGGGTTCATGCATATAGTAATCTGGGGAAGTGACAGCAATCTCTAAGGTTGTAGATGTGTTGTTTCTACTAGGGAGAAAACAACAATCCTTTGTCCATGGGGCGATTGTATTGTTTACTTTACACACTTTTCTTAATGCAATTATCTGTTGCTTGTAACTTAATACTGGAAGGGGTTCGGATGATAACCTAAAGGTGGATTATTAGTCATAGATGAAGTTGGATTATGGTCTATGTATAATGTTGTAATGCCTAATAAAATCTCATAGGAGTCAAGATGTCTAGTATATGCATTGTTATGCTTTCTCAAATCTGTCAATTGCCCCGTTGTAATTTGTTAACCCAACATGTTATCTATCTTAAAGAGAAACACCTCTAGTGAACTATGGACCCTGGTCCATGCTTTTACCATTGATATACCATCTACCGTTTACTGTTTACTTTCTGTAAGCAATTACTATCTTCCACACTATACGTTTAATCCTTTGTTTTCAGCAAAACCGATGAGATTGACAACCTCACTGTAAGTTGGGGAAAAGTTCTATGGTTGTGTTGTGCAGGATTCCAAGTTGCTAGCAACACCTTGGAGTTGTTTCCTTGCTCCTACTAGTTCGATAACCTTGGTTTCATAGCTGAGGGAAAACTTGTTGATCTGCTCATCATACCTTCCTCTTGGGGTTCCCAACGAGCTCGATATATTTTGAGCCATCAAGCCTATTTTTGGGCGCCGTTGCCGGGGAGTTAAGGACAGCTTCACAAGGGGAGTCTCTCAAAACCAATCTCTTTGCTTTGTTTTTTTTGTTTTTCTTAGTTTATTTTTGCTTGTTTCTTTTTATCAAAAACACAAAAAATTAGTTGTACTAGTTCGCTTCATTTATCAAAAATAAAAAAATTAGTTCTTTCTATAGTGGTCACCTTGTTCTTAGCTCACCATGTTGATCCCTAAGTTCACCATGAAAGACCTTTCAATAGGTAGTGGCTCTATAAATGCGAAATATAATATTGAAGAATTCTTTAATCATGTTAGCAAGCATGAGGATATTGAGGATAGATCCTTAACAGAACTTGCTCCAAATTATAAATTGCTACAGCTTCTTTGGTTCACATGTTGGAGGCCAGGTTTGTTAACCTTAACCCTATGATGCAAGTAACGTTTCTTAAACTTAAAGATATTGAGGATACTGAAAAGAGAGATTTTATTCTAGAAACTTTTCTTAAAGAATTCTATGATGTTGTTAAGGAAGCTAGAAAGGTCTTCAATCGTTTGAATATGCTAGGCTCATGTGTAGATGTATTTGGTACACAAGAAAATATGGACACAGCCAAACCCAAAAATGGAGAGGAAATTAAAATACCAATACCTTTTAAACTTGTGGGAATGCATGAAGCCTTAGAAAAGAATTTTGATTGGAACGTTCCTAAAAACCCGTTTGATGAAACCAGTGAACCCAAGAGTATTAAGAGAGGATCGTCTAGAACTTATTTGGATGAGATACCTTTCCTTGTTGAAGATATTTCTGGTATTGACCTTAATGCTTCTTCATTTGAAAATACTTGAATCTTGCTTCCTATGCCTAGCTCAAAGGCGTTAAAGAAAAGCACTATTGGGAGATAACCCAAATTTTTATTCAGTAAGTTTTTCTTTTGTTGAGTCTTGGAAGTTATTGCTTCAGTATTAACCTCTCCTTATCCTTTTTGTGTGGTTTTTGTGCCAATAATAGCCTCTAATGAGATAGAAGTAAGACTTGGGAAAGTTGTTGTCCTGAAACAAATTTTTGTGCTTCACTATGAAAAATCGTGAAACATCCCTGTACTTCGGATTGAGCTGTAATTGGTTGTTCTTATGCCCCAGGTTTTTATCTAACTTTCGTTAGTTTATCACTTTTCGATTTGAGCAACAAAAGGTCTTAAAAAAAATCAGTTTTTACCTGCTGGTCTATTTTGACAGATTTCTACCATTACTTGCATTTGCCTCTTAATCTCTTTCTCTTTGAGTTCTCTTTGATCACTTGAGCTTTTAGAAGGAATTTCTACAGTACCTTGTGTTTTAATGAAAGTTTTTCTTGTGTTGAAACTGAACCTAAAGACTTATTATCTTGAATACACTAATGTTACTAATGAAGATTGTGTGAAGTTTTGTATGAAGGGAATTTTGAAGTGTAGGGAAGAACAATGTGATGAGATGAAGTATGGACAAAAGATCAAGATTGGTGATGCCACCCTTGTCACCCCAAGAAATATTCAAGAAGTACAAGCGTCAAAGCTTGGGGATGCCCAAGGCATACCCTTCTTCATCAATAAAAATCTCAGGTTATCTTCCAAACACTTCATTTTTATTGGTTCATGCACAATTGTGTTGTTCTTGGAGCGTCTTTGTTTTTGTTTTTAGTTTTTATTTTGTTTGGTTTGCTTAAATAAATTGGTTGGACCCCCTGATGACCCACAAGTATAGGGGGTGTATCACAGTATTTTCGATAAGTAAGAGTGTCGAACCCAACGAGGAGCAGAAGGTGCTGGCTAGTGGTATGGATCAGGAATTCTCTGCAAATACTTAGCAAACTGATTTTTAGGGTTTTTTGATATAGCAAGTAAGCAAAGTATGAGTAAATAAAAGACAGTAGGAATAAAATGTAGCAAGTAGCCCAATCCTTTATGCAGTAAAGGACAAGCCGGTTGTATTACTTAAGATGACCAAATGTTCTCGAGGACACATGGGAAGACTGTCAAGTGCTTTCGCTTCATATAGTTGATTAATCTTCTTTAGCTTGCTAAGTGTTGTGTGGGTGAACCTGTGCTAATGTACCGCCCCATCCAAGACTAATACATACTTGTGATTATACCCCTTGCAAACATCCGTAAGTACAAGAAAGTGATTAAGGTAGAAACCTAACCACAACTTTAAACTCTAAGACCCTTACGTCCCTTGCGCAATGGTTTCCTAACGGGGGTTCAGGTTTCTATCACTCTGACAACCCCTACGATTAGTAGCCAAATACACAATGCATTCCCCAAGGCCCATATAGGTGAAGTGTCATGTAGTCGATGTTCACATGACACCACTAGAAGAAGTACACCACAACTTAAATAACAATCTATTGAATCTTTCTCAACGCAACTCCACTACTAACAACAAGACTTCTCCCATGTCCTCCAGAACAAAACGAACTACTCACAAGACATCATATGGATCATGATCAGAGATGGAATAATGATGTATAACAATCTAAACATAAACAATAATTCAATGGTTCACTCAATAGCATCAACTACGAAGAGAAATCAACACCGGGAAAGTTTCCCCTATGAACTATGCAAGATTCAACGCAATTGTTACAGCAATATGGAGATGGTGATGAGGGTGCTGATGGTGATGATGGTGGTGATGATGATGATGATCCCAATGAAGTCCAGCTTGATGGTGGTGTTGATGGCGATGATCTCCCCTCTCCGAGAAGGAATTCCCTCGGCAGAAATCTGTCTGCTGGAGAGATCTTTCTCTCTTGGTGTTTTCCGCCCTGCAAAAGCGGTGGAATCTTTCTGTGGTCACTCCCCGAGTCTTAGGGTTTCGGGAGGATGATATACGCTAGAGGGGAGAGGCTGGAGTGGGCCAGGGTGGCCACACCACCTCCTGGCGCGGCCTAGGGCAGCCCGCGCCATGGGGTGGTGTGGGCCCCCTGTGGCCCATCTCCACTCCGTCTTCTGGCTTCCTTAGTCTTCTGGAAAAATAGGATTTTCCGTATATTTTCCTGGATTTTCTGATCTTCATGAATTTTGCCTCCAAACAGCATATTTTCCATCAGAATCCTGACTGCAGCGGTCCATGCTCCAAAATTCATCAACATGCAAAAATAGATGAAATAACATAAGTATCACCTCTCAATATGAAATATATCAATGAATAATAGTGAATTAAGACATAGAATAGTGATGCAAAATGGACGTATCACCCCCGCATTCATATGTGGTTTCAAATAAGTTGATTGGTGATTGGAAAAGAGTAGGAAGTTTCATGCTTATAAGTGGTACGTAAGGAGCTTGTTTAGACTTTGGCCTAGACTTTATAGTGTCATGTTTGATATTGCTTTGGCTTTATGCTTAGTGATTATTGTTGTAACACGACTTGTTCCAAACAATTGAGATTACTTAATGTTCCTTGAAAGAATCATGGTGTTGTTTTAGCATAAGCATAATATTGTGGTATTCTCCTTTGATACGTTAATTGGGTTGACTTGGCACATGCTTACACCATGTTAAGACTATGGACCAGTCACCTTAGCCTCTATGAGCATTTAGTTTATGCCTTGTAATATCACTTTATGCTTTAATTAATAATGTTTTGTCGCTTTGCATGATTATGGCCATTATTGCTCTCTTAGTTGGTCGCTCCCAGTCTTTTGCTAGCCTCCACCTGTACCAAGTATGAGTTCCACTCATGCATCCAACTCTCAATAAAACCAAGTTATTCCAAAGAGTCCACTATAAATTCCTATGCATGGTGTGTTACACCATTTCAAGTATATTCACGCTTTTATCCACCTTCCAAATTAAACTTGTTATGTGAAAATTAGTGATTAAACCTCTCACAAACTTGATGGCACACTTTACTTTCTTGCACTTAATAAACTTGAACCATTGTGACCATCTACGTTGTGTATATGCTTGCGCTTCATAAAAAGGATAAATTAGCAGAACCATGATGTCATGGGGAACGCTTTCAACATTGCACTTATTATTTAGTTCATATCATGATATTTGCTCATGGATCCCGGCGGTGTGAAATAAAAGTGGGGCATGTAAGCTCATGGAGTTTGTGTTGTCTGCATGTCACCTCAAAAATTATATTGTTTTGATCGTTTACCTACTCGAGGACGAGCAGGAACTAAGCTTGGGGATGTTGATACGTCCATAACGTATCTATAATTTTTAATGGTTTTATGCTAATAATATGCTTTTGACACTCCTTTTTGTATAAAGTTTATGATTTAGTTGGACTAACCTACTAATAGTTGCAAAAGTGCACAATGTTCTTGTTTTACACTTTGATGTGTAGGAATTACCAAGAATACAAGTGGAAACCTTGTTGGAGTCAAATTGGGATTTTTCCAGAAATCTGTCTTAGAAATCTTTTTAAATATGGTCATGTTTCGGGTCGAAGACAGCGTCAAATGGAAAACTCTTCAACTACAAAGTTGTTGAAAATTTCGCGACAAACGTTCTGGACATAAAATTTATCTGATTCCAAGTATGGACGGGCCTTATAGGCCCGATTTACTGCAGCCCAAGATGGGTGACGGGAATCCGAGAAGCTGTATAAAGGGAGGAAACCTAATTCGCCCAGGGCATCTCCACCCACGAATTTGCAGCCACCAAAGCCAAGTTTTTGCCTCCCCCATGGATCCCATCTCCATGGGGGAGGGATCCCAAGAAGTCATGAAGGAAGGGGGCTAAGGGGCGGTGCTCCCCCATGATACCGGCGGCGGGGAAGGAGTCCCCCGTGCCGCCGCCTTCTTCACCATCTTCACCGCCATCTCCATCACCTAATCCTCCTAGTATACAGTGGTTCATCCTCCCACACACCTCTGTACTGTCCTATGTAAACATGGTGTTTGATGCTGTCATGTTTGTGTAGTTTCTTTATTCTTAGATTGAATGGTTGAACGTCTTTGGTTCATTAGAATTGTATGTTGATATGGTACAGTCCTTTGGTGTCCATTATACTTGTGCGCGCATGGATTAAACATCATAGGGTTTGTAGTATGTGTAAAAGGAAGGGGGAGTTCTGCCGGAGTGACAGAAACCTGAGGACGCGAACCGGAACGTTGCATGTATAGGAGTAAGAGGACCATTAAACTTAAGGCTATGGTTGGGGAAACCTTAATGCATTGATTAGTACTTACTGATGTTTGCTAACAATCCAATCATATAGTACATGTAATTCCAAATAGTGAAGCACATGTATATTTTGCCTCTCCCACATAGAAAACTGCATCGAAGACAATGAACCCAATCTATTCGCTATTTAAACTTTGAAAAAGCCACCACAATTATCACCACTATTCCACACTCATGGTTCTATTAGTTTAGTGTATTTTATTGCTGCAGCAAATAGCTTTACTTTCTTGTTATTTATTATCATGCAAAGCTATCTCTAGTACTCGTATTGTTGCTCTAGTTTTATTTCCTAGATAATGCAAACGTTTAGTATGCATAGAGTTGTATAAGTGGTTGATAGAACTTGAGAGAACATTTATCCTACCTTTAGTTCCTCGTTGGGTTCGACACTCTTACTTATCGAAAAGGCTACACACGATCCCCTATACTTGTGGGTTATCAAGACCTTTTCTGGCGCCGTTGCCGGGGAGCAATAGCGTGTGGGTAAATATTCTTGTGTGCACTTGTTTGCTTTATCTCTAAGTAGGTTTTACTTTCAGTTTTAAGTTGTTCTCTATCTTAGTATGGATAGGAAATGCGAATTACAAAAAAATTAGTTGTACTTGTTATCTAAAAACGTTTTCAAAAAGGAAAGTGATTGGAAAGATGAGTAATGGTTATGTGGGGTTCGACCTTGAACATCTGTGTTCATGCCTATGAAACCAAAACAAATCTTTCTATGGAAGCTTTTCAGTTAAAAACTTGTAGGAATGCATGAAGCCTTGAAAAAGAAAGATATTTCTGATATTGATCTTAATGCTTATTTATTCGAAAATACTTGAATCATGCTCCTATGCCTAACTTAATGGCGTTAAAGAAAAATACTTATTGGGAGATAACCCAAAAGTTTTAGTTGAGTCTTGGAAGTTATTGCTTCAGTAATAACCTCTCCTTATCCTTTTTATTTGCTTTTTGTGCCAAGAGTAACCTCTAATGAGAGAGAAGTAATGCTTGGGAAAGTTGTTGTCACGAAACAGATTTTTGTGCTTCGCTGTAAATATTCGTGTAAAATCTCTGTACGACGGTTTGAGCTATAATTTTTTGTGCTTCTGCCCCAGTTTGTTATCCAACTTTCCTTTGTTTAACACTTTTCGATTTGAGCAACATAAGGTCTTCGAAAAAATTGGTTTCTATCTGCTGGTCTGTTTTGACAGATTTCTGCCATTATTTGCATTTGCTTCTTGTTGATTCCTTTTTGGGTTCTCTTTGGGGAATTGAGCTTTTTAAGGGAAGTCCTACAATAGCTTGTGTTTTAATGGAAGTTTTATTGGTGTTGAAACTGAACCCAAAGACTTATTATCTTGAGTACACTAATGTTGCTAATGAAGATTATGTGAAGTTTTGTATGAAGGAAAATTTTCAGGTCTTAAGGAAAAAATGATGTAATGAGATGAAGAATGGACTAAAGCTAAATCTTGGGGATACCACCCCGTGTCGCCCCAAGAAATATCCAAGAAGTACAAGAATCAAAGCTTGGGGATGCCCAAGGCATCCCCTTCTTCATCAATAAAAATCTCAGGTTCTTCCAAACACTTCATTTTTATTGTTTCATGCACAGTTGTGTTGTTCTTGGAGCGTCTTCCTTTTCGTTTTTAGTTTTTGTTTGCTTTGTTTGCTTAGTTTTCTTGAATAAATTGGTTGGACCCCCTCTCTCATACATTAGTTTTCAAATAAGTGTGGTTTGGATTGGAAAAGAGTAGGAAAATTTCATGCTTAAGTGGTAAAAGTAGTATTGTTTTGGCTTTATGCTTAGTGATTTTTGCTGTAGCATGACATGTTATAAACAATTGAGATTGCTTAATGTGCCTTGAAAGAATCATGCGTTGTTTTAGCATAATAAAGCATAGTATTGTGGTATTCTCCTTTGATGCTTTATTTGGGTTGACTTGGCGCATGCTCACACCATGCTATGACTATCCCAAGTCACCAAAGCCCTTATGATCCTTTAGTTTTCGACTTGTAATATCACTTTATGCTTTAATTAATGATGTTTTGTTGCTTTGTATGATTATGGCCATTATTGCTCTTTTAGTTGGTTGCTCTCAGTCTTTTGCTAGCCTCCATAACCAAGTATGAGTTCCACTCATGCATCCAACTCCAAATAAAACCAAGTTATCCCAAAGAGTCCACCATACCTACCTATTAGCATTTGCTATTCCAAGTATATTCATGCTTTTATCTACCTTCCCAATTAAACTTGTTATGAGAAAACTAGTGATTAAATCTCTCACGTACTTGATGGCGCACTTTACTTTTCTTGCCCCTAATAAACTTGAACCATTGTGTCATCTATGTTATATATGCTTGAACTTATATGTTGGGGATTAGCAGAACCATGCTATCATGGGGAACACTTTCCACATTGCACTTGTACATTGTACCTAGTTGATATCATGCTCTTTTGTCTATGGATGTCGTCGGTGTGAAATGAAAGGGGAGCTTGTAAGTCCATGGAGTTATGTATGTGTGTTAGAGAAACGCCTGGGCCACCGGTCTAATCCATGCCTAATCATGGTGGAAACCTGCAGCATAACCATAATGAGCAATCTATGAAGCATTCTTCTTATTAAAAAAGAGATAGAGATTAAGAAAAAAAAAGAGATGAGAAAAGAGGAAAGAGAGAAAGAAGCACCATTTTCCCATTGTAAATAAGAAGATTGTTGAGATGCTCGTTGTCTGCTTGCCTTGTCATTTTGATATGGGGATTATTCCGTATCATCGGGCAAGTGGTACCCCGTTGGTGGTTCTCTATGATACACATGTACTTACTATGACAAGAACTTACCGGTAACTAAACTTGAGTAGCATGAGGAGCGGCCCTCATATTCAAGGGACATGAGATTTCCAACTTATACATTGTCAAGCATATACTCCATAGTTTGTTCACTTTAACCTTAATCACTTCAAGATGCTTATGATAGGGGTAATGAGAGCTGAAACTAATAAGTACCATAATTTTTGGAAGCTCTTTATGAGACTTGAATCCCTGCTTCCTTCTATGAAGGCCTTTCTTTCACTTTTGTATTGAGTCTCCACCTTCTATCTTTATGCACCAATTAAGAGAGCATAGTTGTCATTCTTAGTTCTATGTGCATTATCCTAAGACTTGTTGATTGATGCATAACTTTGATATTGCTTGTTCCTAAACTATTTGTATCTAGTCACCCTTATGAACTTTGAAGGTGTCCTATGCATTTATGGTTTGCTACTCTATGAAGGACAAACTGAATACCATTCTCATTATGCTTTCTTTATGTGAAACAAACAAACGTCTTGCAAAGCATTGTTATTCATGCATCTTTTGTTTGTGCCTTTTCATGTTACAACATAGTTGCTATGTCTTATTGTTAGAACTCTATCTTTCATGATTCATGTTTAGAGTACCTTAATCCCATCTATCAATGCTTTTACAATAATGATGATCAAGATTGTGTTGTCTACATGTCACCTCAAAAATTATATTGTTTTGATCGTTTACCTACTCGAGGACGAGCAGGAACTAAGCTTGGGGATGTTGATACGTCCATAACGTATCTATAATTTTTGATGGTTTTATGCTAATAATATGCTTTTGACACTCCTTTTTGTATAAAGTTTATGATTTATTTGGACTAACCTACTAATAGTTGCAAAAGTGCACAATGTTCTTTTTTTACACTTTGATGTGTAGGAATTACCAAGAATACAAGTGGAAACCTTGTTGGAGTCAAATTGGGATTTTTCCAGAAATCTGTCTTAGAACGCTTTTTAAAGATGGTCACGTTTCGGGTCGAAGACGGCGGAAAACTCTTCAACTACAAAGTTGTTGGTAATTTCGCGACAAACATTCTGGACATAAAATTTATCTGATTCCGAGTCCGGACGGGCCTCATAGGCCCGATTTACTGCAGCCCAAGATGGGGTGACGGGAATCCGAGAAGCTATATGAAGGGAGGAAACCTAATTCGCCCAGGGCATCTCCACCCACGAATTTGCAGCCACCAAAGCCACGTTTTTGCCTCCCCCATGGCTCCCATCTCCATGAGGGAGGGATCCCAAGAAGTCATGAAGGAAGGGGGCTAAGGGGCGGTGCTCCCCCATGATACCGGCGGCAGGGAAGGAGTCCCCCGCGCCGCCGCCGCCGCCACCGCCTTCTTCACCATCTTTAGTGGCATCTCCATCACCTAATCCTCCTAGTATGCAGTGGTTCATCCTCCCACACACCTTTGTACATGGTGTTTGATGCTATAAGTTATAATCCTATGATCTATGTCATGTTTGTGTAGTTTCTTTGTTCTTAGATTGAATGGTTGAACGTCTTTGGTTCATTAGAGTTGTATGTTGATATGGTACAGTCCTTTGGTGTCCATTATACTTGTGCGCGCATGGATTAAACATCATAGGGTTTGTAGTATGTGTAAAAGGAAGGGGGGAGTTCTGCCGGAGTGACAGAAACCTGAGGACACGAACCGGAACGTTGCACATATGGGAGTAAGAGGACCATTAAACTTAAGGCTGTGGTTGGGGAAACCTTAATGCATTGATTAGTACTTACGGATGTTTGCTAACAATCCAATCATATAGTACATGTAATTCCAAGTAGTGAAGCGCATGTATATTTAGCCTCTCCCACATAGAAAACTGCATCGAAGACAATGAACCCGATATATTCGCTATTTAAACTTGGAAAAAGCCACCACAATTACCACCACTATTCCACACTCATGGTTCTATTAGTTTAGTGTATTTTATTGCTGCAGCAACTAGCTTTACTTTCTTGTTATTTATTATCATGCAAAGCTATCTCTAGTACTCGTATTGTTGCTCTAGTTTTATTTCCTAGATAATGCAAACGTTTAGTGTGCGTAGAGTTGTATTAGTGGTTGATAGAACTTGAGAGAACATTTATCCTACCTTTAGCTCCTCGTTGGGTTCGACACTCTTATCGAAAAGGCTACACATGATCCCCTATACTTGTGGGTTATCAGTGTGTTAGAGAAACGCCTGGGCGGCTAGTCTAAGCCATGCCTAATCATGGTGGAAACTTGCAGCATAACCATAGTGAGCATTCTATGAAGCATCCTCAATAAAAACCTATGCAAATAGCAAATAAAAAATCACTGAGATGCTCATTGTCTGTTGCCTTGTCATTTTGATATAGGATAGCTCTTGTATCATGGGGCAAGGGGTACCCCATTGGTGGTTCTCTATGATACACATGTACTTACAATGACAAGAACTTATCATGACTAAAGTTGAGTAGCATGAGGTTCGGTACTCGTAAGCACGGGGCATGAGAGTTTCAACTTATAACTTGTCAAGAATATCCTCATATTTGTGTCACTTTAACCTTAATCACCACAAGATGCTTATGATAGGGGCAATGAGAGCTGAAAGCTAGTAAGTACCATAATTTTTGGAGGCTCTTTATGAAACTTGAATCTCTGCTTCCCTTTGTGAAGGGCCCTTCTTTTTACTTTTTATGTTGAGTCTCTATCTTCTATCTTTATGCACATATTGAGAGAGCATAGTGGTCATTCTTAGTTTAATGTGCATTGTCCCAAAACTTGTTGATTGATTCATAACTTTTATATTGCTTGCTCTTAATTTTTTTGTATCTAGTCACCCTTATGAACTTTGAAGGTGTCCTATGCATTTATGTTTTGCTATACCATGAGGGACAAGCTGAATGCCACTTTTATTATGTTTTCTGTATGTGAAACAAACAAACGTCTTTCAACGCATTGTTATTCATGATCTTTTATTTGTACCTTTTCATGTTACAACATAGTTGCTATGTCTTATTGTTATAACTCTATCTTTCATGGTTATGTTTAGAGTACTTTGATCCCAGCTATCAATGTTTTACAAATATGATGGTGCATGTCACCTCAAAAATTATTCTTTTTATCACTTACCTACTCGAGGACGAGCAGGAGTTAAGCTTGGGGATGTTGATACGTCATAAACATATCTATAAGTTTTGATGCTCCATGCTTTTTTAGTATCTACTTTCTTATGTTTTGTTCACACTTTGAGGTATTTTTATACATTTTCTGGAACTAACCTATTAACAAGATGCCACAATGCCAGTTGCCTGTTTTCTACTGTTTTGGTTTCAGAAAAGCTAGTAAGGAAATATTCTCAGAACTGGATGGGATAAAAGCCAAAGTCAATATTTTACCCGAAGCAACACGGAGTCTGAAGGGGAGACGAAGTGGCGCACCAGGGCGGCCACACCTAGTGGCGGCGCGGCCTGGGGGTGCGCCACCAGGAGGTGTGGGCCCCCTGGTGCTCCACCGACCTTTCCCCTTTTCCTATAAAAGCCTCCCGGGACGAAAACCCTAAGTACCCGATAAAAAATCTATGAAAGAGTCTGTAGCTGCCGCGATCTCTAGCGCTAGATCGGGGGGATCCGAAGCTCTTCTCGGAACCCTGCCGGAGGGGAGTGATGACCCACAAGTATAGGGGGTGTATCACACTATTTTCGAGGGAAGTGAAACCCAATTTATTGATTCGACACAAGGGGAGCCAAAGAATATTTATAAGCCTTAACAACTGAGTTGCCAATTCAGCTACACCTGGAAACAATCTTGCTCACAGCAGTTTATCAGTAGCAACAGTTTTGTAGTAGGAATAGTAAAGTAGCAGTAGTAGTAAAGTAACGACAGCAGTAACAGTAGGATTCGAGTGCGGTAGGCATAGGGATGGATGGACGGGCGTTGCATGGACAAGACAATTCACATAGCAATCAGAACATAGGGCAATGGCAGATAAATAAGATAAAGCATCCAAGTACTAGATAATCCTAGGCATGTGTTCCATATATAGTCATACGTGCTCGCAATGAGAACTTGCACAACATCTTTTGTCCTGCCAGCCCGTTTGCAGCAGGGCCTCAAGGGAACTACTGGCAATTAAGGTGCTCCTTTTAATAGAGCACCGGCGCAAATCATTAACACTCCGTGAACACATGTGATCCTCACATCAAAGCCATCCCCTCCGGTTATCTCGATTTCTATCACTTCAGGGCCATTGGTTCTGGACAACAACGTGTGTATACAACTTGCAGATAAGACCATAAACAATACTATCATAATGAATCAATAACATGTTCAGATCTGAAATCATGGCACTTGGGCCCTAGTGACAAGCATTAAGCACAACAAGTCGCAACAAAGTCATAAAGCACTAATAAAAGATACTAGGCACCATGCCCTAACAATCTGATGCCATTACATGAACGAGCTCATCCAATCCCTACCATCCCCATAGCCTACAGCAGGGGATTACTCACTCATAGATGGGGGAAACATGGATGGTCGATGGAGAAGCGATGGTGATGATGGCGATGGCGATGATCTCCTCTAATTCCCCGTCCCGGCAGGGTGCCAGAACGGAGTTTCTGGTGTTGTTTTGTGGAATCTGGTGGTAGCGGCGGAGGAACTCCTTCTGGAAAAACGTCGAACCCCTTGGAGTTTTTAGGTTAGAAGGCTTCTTATAGGCGAAGAGGGAGACCGAGGGGGTGCCTGGGGGCCCACACCACCCCCTGGCGCGGCCTGGCCTGGCCCGCACCACCAGGTGGTGTGGCCACCCCTGGCTCTTCTCCGTCTCGTACTCTGGATCCTGGAGTCTTCGAGTGAAATAGGATTTTTGGCATATTTTCTGGGATTTTTCCTCATAGTTGATTTTCTGCACAAAAAGTAGACACCAAGGCAATTCTGCTGAAAACAGTGTCAGTCCGTGTTAGTTGCATCCAAATCACACAAGTTTAGAGGAGAAACAATAGCAAAAGTGTTCGGGAAAGTAGATACGTTTTGAACGTATCAGGGAGAGATCACCCTGGAGCCTTCTTCATCACCATGACTACCTCCGGAGTGATGCGTGAGTAGTTCACCCTTGGACTATGGGTCCATTTAGTAGCTAGATGGTTGGTTCTCCTCCTTTATGCTATCATGTTTAGATCTTGTGAGCTCCGTTCATGATCAAGATCATCTATTTGTAATCTTACATGTTGTGTTTGCGGGGATCCGATGGATATTGAGATGCTATTTCAGATTGATTATTGATTCTATCATGTCTATGTTATTTGTGATCTTGCATGATCTCCGTCGTTAGTAGCTATCTTATCCAAGTAGATGCTAGCAACTCCAAGAGGGAGTATTTATGCTCGATAGTGGGTTCATGCCTATAGTAATCTGGGGAAGTGACAGAAATCTCTAAGGTTGTAGATGTGCTTTTGCTACTAGGGATAAAACAAGAATCCTTTGTCCATGGGGCGATTGTATTGTTTACTTTACACACTTTGCTTAATGCAATTATCTGTTGCTTGTAACTTAATACTAGAAGGGGTTCGGATGATAACTTGAAGGTGGATTATTAGTCACAGATGAAGTTGGATTACGGTATATGTATAATTTTTTAATGCCCAATCAAATCTCATAGGAGTCAATATGTCTAGTATATGCATTGTTATGCTTTCTCAAATCTGTCAATTGCCCCGTTGTAATTTGTTCACCCAACATGCTATCTATCTTAAGGAGAAACACCTCTAGTGAACTATGGACCCTGGTCCATGCTTTTATCATTGATATACGATCTACTGTTTACCGTTTACTATTTACTGTTTGCAAGCAATTACTATCTTCCATACTATACATTTAATCCTTTGTTTTCAGCAAAACCGGTGAGATTGACAACCTCACTTTAAGTTGGGGCAAAGTTCTATGGTTGTGTTGTGCAGGATTCCAAGTTGCTAGCAACACCTTGGAGTTGTTTCCTTGCTCCTACTGGTTCAATAACCTTGGTTTCATAACTGAGTGAAAACTTGCTACTGTGCTCATCATACCTTCCTCATGGGGTTCCCAACGAGCTTGATATATTTTAAGCCATCACGGTGCAGGGGAGGGACGGCGCGGCGTGGCGGACTCCTCCACGGGCGCGGTGGACGGCGTGTTCCTCAGCGCGGCGAACTCCTCGATAGGCGCGGGCGTTGGCGATTCGTTAGGGAAGATAATGGGGTGCTCCGGTTTGTATCTAGAATTGGAGTGGAGGGGGCGGTATTTATTCCCCCACCCTTTAGCACCGGTACCCTTTAGTACCGGTTTGTATTACAAACCGGGGCTAAAGGTATTTTCGGCCGCCGCTTTTCGCGTGCGAGCTAAAGTTTTTTTGGCGCCAAAGATAAAATGATGTATAATTTTCAGAGAATTATGTATTATATATCAAAAAATTTCAAAAAATAAGATCTATAATTTTTTTGACACCATGATATATTTATAGTAGCAAATTGTACATGGTAGAGATACAATTTGAAGGTCTTCAAAATCTTCTTCTTCCATAACACAATCTTGCACTCATCTGAAGGCAACCCAATTAACATCACATAGATGTCAAACGATAGACCTGTAAATACAACTTAAATGAAATAATTTATTGTTTAACAAATATTCTATTTATTTTAAATCTAGGAAAAATATTTTTTATTTAAAAAATATAAAAAATACATATAACATACCAAAATATTAACACAAAAATAATCTATCCATTAGAAATATAATATTTCATACTAAAAGTAGTAACTGGGACAAAATATATTTCGGGGGCCTTTAGTCCCGGTAGGAGCCACTAAGCGGGACTAAAGATATTTCCCACCATTCTCAGAGTCATTAAGCCATCCTTTCCCACCATTTCCCCCTGCTTCCCACCATGTTTTCCCGCCCTTTCCCTCTATATCTAGGACGGTCGCCATGGCCATCCACACATCCACACCTTCCTCTCTCACAACAATGGACACCGCTTACTGGGCCTTTCTGACCCTCAAGGAGACTAAGGCGTTGTGCGCCTCCAGCTACCCATGCCTGCTGGGGGTACCGGCTGCCCGCCGGCTGGATGCTGAGCCCTGGAGGGGTTCCTGTCCCTCCTGTGCCTCAAGGTTCCGCCCGCCAGGCGGCCATCATGAACCACTTCTACCTCGAGCTCACGCTAGAGCAGCGGATGGATCCCCATAGGGATCTCGACAACTACGGCACCTGGAATGCCTTTTTCACTAACCGGTGGGAAAGGGAGCTCGCCAGGTACAAGGGTGATGGCTAGCCCCCAGTGAACCACAACGAAGCCGGCCACCGCCTATGGTGGGTGAACCGGACTATCTCCAGCGTGATGTGCTACATCGTCATGGAAGATCATCCTCGCCTGTGGTACCCACACTTTCACCAGCCGTAGAGCCACAAGAATGGTGGCGGTGTTGAAGCTTGAGGGCGTAGCGACATCATAATCCGGGAGCCCCGTCCCTCACGCCTCGTGACTCCGAGGCCGAAGTGGAAGGTGCCCCCAGAATATGCCATGGTTGACTCGTCCCTGGTTTCCCTGTTCACAAGCCGGGGAAGGGCCGAGGATCCAGCCGCGTGCTACTAGCGACGATGACGATGATGATGACGGCTCTGAAAACGACCCTAAAGTTGTGTACTATAGGGCTATACACGATTGTGACTAATTTTTATTTTTGCTGGAATTAATAAATGTCTTGGGTGTTGGCCATAACAAGTTGCAATACTACCTATTGATACCGAGACAGTTCATATCCATATAAGCAGATTACTAAAATAAAGGTTTAATATATTATTATACCTCACCAATGTCCACATCTAGTGTTATGGTTTTCTTCTAGTCCATAACCATGGAGCATCTTCCTTATTTAACAGGATGCTTGGGTCGGTGTTCACTGTGAATGGTGGAATTTCATGAAACTTATTATAATCTTCTGAGATCTTTGTCTTCTCCTCCACTCCCATGATGGTTTTTCCCTAAAAGAACTATGTGGCGCTTTGGCTCATCGTATGGTGTATTCTTTAGCTTATCTTTTCTTTTTCTCGGTTTGGTAGACATGTCCTTCACATAGAAAACCTGAGCCACATCATTTTCTAGGACAAATAGTTCATCTATGTACGCAAGATTGTTGAGATCCACTGTTGGCATTCCTTACTTCTTGTCTACCTCAACCCCACCTCCTTCCCCTTGACCCATTTGCACCGAAACAAGGGGACCTTAAAATAAGGTCCATAGTCAAGTTCCCATATCTCCTCTATGTAACCATAATATGTGTTCTTTTGCCCATTATCGTTTGTTGCATCAAATCAAACACCATTGTTTTGGTTGGTGCTCTTTTTATCTTGGGCGATCGTGTAAAATGTATTCTCATTTATCTCGTACCCTTGGAATGTCAATATAGTCGAAGAGGGTGACCTGGCCAATAAGTACAACTGATCTCCAACAGTGATGTCATTCATGAGATGTGTCTGCAACTAACCGCCAAAAGTCTTCACGTGTTCATCTCTAATCCGGGAGTCGGGCTTCCCAAGGTTGTTGGAGCATACAATATTCTTGTGTTCCTTGAATAGGGAGCCACCAAGGTGGAACTTTGCAGAACTATGTAGTGTGCTTTAGTGTAAGAATGTTTTGGAGGATCTGAATCTCGACAATGTACATGCAGCACCTGAGAAGTCTGTCAAGAGCATTTCATTGGATTTTTCTAAAGGAAAAGATTTTGAGGTAAATGTCTTCAAAAAATTCGGACACCATGTTAATTTTTCTGGAGGTTTCTGTAGAAGAACCTTTTTTCTGGTATGCTCTTTTGGATGTGCCAAATTTGAACTTGATATTCATATTGTTGGCATTTCTCTACAAGCATGTTTTGGTGGTTTAGCATCAAAATTTCAAGTCAAACTATTACAAGACAGAACCTTTCGGTTTTCGGTTGCTTCACGTGCTGTGGGTTTCGAGATCTATAATTCTGCTACCTTCTCAAATGAGTTTTTTCTCATGAAAATCATCTTGTGGGGGGGAAGGTGGTCCAAATTGGAGATTTGAGGAAAGCGAATATTACAAAGAAATTGACAAAGATTGGACTTTTGCCTCTTACAAAAAGAAAAGTAATTCGTTTGTTTTTGACCGTATCTGTTTCCCAGTTACCTCTCTGAAATCCCCATGCAAAAACGGTCAAATCATGAGTGGCATTAATGGAAATAAACCTAGCACGACTTTTTTGGAAATTGTGGTTAATGGGGGAGTTACTGGGGAAGCGAAATTTTCTCCACACAATGAATCTGCTACAATTAAGTTGCTTGGTCTTTTACCTTTTTAAAATTTCCCACTTTCCCTTCCCGTTCCTGGCCCGACAAATCTTACCTTAATTGGTTCAAGGCCCATGTCTTGGCGCAAGTTTCGTGGCCCAGGATGTTCGATTGTCTAAAAGACTTTACCCTCTCCCAAAAAAAGGAAAATTCGGAAGTGCCTGCCTCCTCAACTCCCACGCCTGCAGAAACGCCAACCACCTCGCTCCGCTTGTCATTGGTGGCAACTTCCGCCGTAATGGCGAATATTCCGCTCAATCCACAATCTTTTCTCCCTCCTGGCTTCAAAATTATGCAAGTGGAAGGGCGAAATCGTGTCAAGCAGGCGGTGGTTCCTCGTCGCCCACGTGCTCATGAATAGTATGCCATTGCAAACATTCATCCCCTTCCTCCAGGTCTGGTTCCCTTTGAGAATGTTAGAGATGTGTTGCACGATTTCCTTAACAATGTTGCTAGGGTGAATTTTCATGATATCCAAAACCATCCCTATGGTTCTGCATATGTGCAATTTAACAATGTTAGTGACCGTGACCGCTTGATCGGTGCTGGGCCAATTCCATTCCAAGATGTTACGGTTTCCTTCATCAGACACAACGAGGGAATCAACTAGCGCAGGACACAGTTCAACAATGAGTGCTGGGTGATGCTTCTGGGCCCTCCACTCTACCATTGGCATACTGAAGACTTGAATGCTGTTTTTGCTAATATTGGCAAGGTTCTGCTTTGGGAAAGAGACCCTGACCACAAAAGCAGAATCATTGCTAAACTTAGAGTTACTGACCTGGTGGAGGTGCCCAAAAGTGTGAGGTTTACCATTGGTGACCTGGTTGAGACTGAATCCTGGACCTTTTCTGTGGAACTCTTGAACAGCAATCTCCTGGGTGGAGGCCCACCTGATGAGGACCCACTGTTAGATGATAATGAAGACCCTCACCCTTTATCTGTCTTGGGACCCAATTTGCCCCCCCCCCCACCTCCTCCTCAGCCTGAAGGTGATATTGGTGGATGGGACCATTAGGATGATGCTGCTCCTTAGCAGAATAATGATGCTAGATGGGGACAATGGAATGCACCTGTTCAAGGCCCTATATTTGCTGAAGGTGTGGACATGACAATTGACAACCTAAATCTGCCACCTCAGGAGGCTAACAGTGTTGTTACTGGCTCTATCCCTGCTGTCAATATTTCTTCTGGCAATAATTTAGATCTTGATGATGATGACATTGAGGTTGAGCAGCAGCTTGTTGAGAACACTCAGGATATTGGTATGGGTGATGGTTTGTTCAATATCCTTCATAACTACTAGGATGATGAGGACGAGGTCCAGCCTGATAATGAGGTCAATCAGCAGGATGATTGGATGATTGAAGACACTAATTTGCTTTCTCCTAATGAGGCACATCTACAAGTGGGAATGCCATTTACACCTTTTGTTTCTACTCCTGATGTGTTGGCTGCTAAGCAATCCTTCCCAAACAAGGCCTGGATCTTTGGGATAGGTTTTTTGCCCCTCACATCAACAGTGCCCCACCTAGCAAGAACAGTCTGAAGTGTGATATTCCTGTAAGTTAGTTCAACTTTATAACTCTCATGCTCATTACTCCTGAGAAATTCAGTTGGGAAAAGCACTTTCTTACTTCTCCCCTTTGGGAAATTATAAAGGAACCAATTGCTGATGAAAATACCTTTACCTTCATTATTTCCTAATGATTGTGTTGGTCAGATGCCTCCACACTGCCCGAATAATGGTTCCCCCTCAAATCTGCTGGTCCCCAATGCTCCTTCCAAAAAAAGAAGGGGGAAAGAGCCAATTGTGGATACTAAGGTGAGAAGAAGTCCCAAGATTGTGGAACTTAATGGGGGTTTCAAAAGTCATGTGAACTGTACTGATTTAAATTGTCTTTCTTGCAATGCTGCTACTCCCTGCCTTAGCAATAAAGTTGTTAAAAATCTTGCTAATTCCTTTTGTAAGGTCAAAGAGGGAGAACTTGAGAAAAGGCTGCTGAAGAAGAGCAGGATCAATGATTTGGTCATCAAACCTCCTGGAAAGCCTAGACCAAAGAAGAATGGAGTGGACACAATCTTGCCTGGAAAGCAGAAAGGTGTGGCTGCTGAAACCTGTGGACAACAGTCTAAGAAGAAGGCCCCAAAATAGATATTTAAATGTATCAAAACTTTAGTCATTTTGTGTCTCGATGACTTACTTTTGGGACTTGTAATGAGCTTATTATGATCTTTATGGATCTGTGTGCTTCTATGACTCTTGGATCATGTGAAATGGTTAAGCTTATTTGTGTGATTACATATCTTGTGTCACCCCAATACCTAAATCCTTAGGTTACCTATGAATAACAAAAGAAAATGGAATATCCTGAACTGGAATCTCAGAGGCATGAACTCTGAGAAGAAGTGGTTGGCTCTAAAAAGCAAAATTATTGAATCAGAAAAATACATCATTTGTCTTCAAGAAACCAAAAGAGAAAATTTTGACATGAAGTAGTTGAAAAAATTCTGTCTAAGCAAGTTTGATTGTTTTGACTTTCTTCCTTCTATTGGTTCCTCTGGGGGAATTATCATCATTTGGAACAGTTCTATGTTTTCTGGTCACAGAGCCTTCCAAAATGAATTTTCTACTTCTGTCACATTCACTTCCCTCCTCTCAAATGACACCTAGGCCCTTACCAACATCTATGGTCCTTGTCAAGCAGATAGAAAAGAGGATTTTTTGGATTGGTTTTCTAACATTGTTATGCCTGATAATATGGATTGGTTAATCTTGGGTGATTTTAATCTTATTAGAAGGCTTTCTGACAGGAACAAGAGTGGAGGTGATCTTAATAACACTTTGCTTTTCAATGAAGCTATCAGTAACCTGGGTCTAATTGAGCTGCCACTTAAGGGAAGAAAATATACTTGGAGCAATATGCAAAAAAGAACCCATCTTGGAAAGGCTGGATTGGTTTTTTACTTCTAGCTCCTAGACCCTCAAATATCTCTCTACTTTTGTTCACCCACTTTCCAAGCCCACTTCTGATCAACTACCTTGTGTCATTTCAATTGGAACTGATATTCCCAAGGCACAAGTTTTTAGATTTGAAAATTTCTGGTTACAACTAGTGCAAAGTGCATGGAATATCCCAGTAGGGCACTTAGGCAGTGCAAAGAAAATTTGTGCCAAATTGAAGAATGTGAGGAGAGGCATTAAGATTTGGGCCAGACAAATCCCCTGTTTAAAGGATCAGATTAAGAAGGTTAATGACACAATTGATGTACTGGATTTGCTCGAGGAAACAAGAACCTTAACTATTAATGAATGGCACCTCAGAGATCTACTAAAATCACATGTCATTGCTCTGCTCCAGAATCAAAATACCTACTGGAAGCAAAGAGGGAAAATAAAATGGGTGAAATTAGGAGATGAAAATTAAAAATTCTTTCATTCTAAGGCTACCATCAGTTATAGACACAATTATATCTCAATGCTAAAGAATGGTAATGGCTAAGAAATCTTTGATCATTCTGACAAAGATGATCTTCTGTGGGATGATTTCAAAGCTAGAATGGGTACTTCTGTAAAAACTGAGATGCTCTTCAACCTTGAGGACTTTTATGGCAATGGTATGTCTGAGGAGATGAAAAACTCTCTTGAAATGCCTTTCTTAGACAAAGAGATTGAGGATGTGATCAGTGATCCCCCAAATGATAAATCCCCTGGACCTAATGGCTTTAACAATGAATTCATCAAAAGCTGCTGGCCCATTATTGGAAGTGACTTCAAATCGCTTATCAATGACTTCTATGCGGAGAAAGTTTCTCTTGAAAGTATTAACTCACCCTTCATTACTCTCATTCCTAAAGTGACAAACCCTTCCACCCCTACTGATTTCAGACCCATAGCTTTATTAAACCGTGTTCTAAAAATTATTACCAAACTTCTTGCAAATAGACTACAGAATGTTATTTTGAAGCTGGTGCATAAGAATCAGTATGGTTTCCTCAAAAACAGATCTATTCAGGATTGCCTTGGGTGGGCTTTTGAATATATCTTCCAATGCCATAAATCCAAGGAGGAAATTGTCATCTTAAAACTAGACTTTGAAAAAGCTTTTGATTCAATTGATCATTCATCCATCCTAAATATACTCAAGGCAAGAGGATTTGGAAAGAAATGGATTAAATGGATTGAGATGATCTTTGAGTCTGGCTCTTCTGAAGCTCTTCTAAATGGGGTACCTAGGAAAAAATTCTACTGCAGGAGAGGGGTGAGGCAAGGAGACCCACTTTCTCCCCTCCTTTTTGTCCTTGCTACTGATCTTCATCAATCTATCCTGAATAAAGCCATGCACCTCCAGCTATTGTCTCCTCCAATAAGAGGCCCTCCAAACAGTGATTTCCCTGTGATTCAATATGCTGATGACACTTTAGTGGTGCTAAAAGCAGATGCTGGTCAATTGTTATGCTTAAAAGCTCTCCTTCAAACTTTTGCCTTATCCACTGGCCACAAAGTGAACTATTTGAAATCTAGCATGATGCCAATAAATTTAAGCAATGACAGGCTGATCCATTTTGCTCAGACAATTAATTGCCAAACTGGTAGCCTTCCTTTCACATATCTTGGTCTGCCCCTTAGCTTCTCAAAGCCTTCCATGGATCATTGTTTACCAATTGTACAAAGAGTGGAAAGAAGACTATGTGGTATTGCTGATTTCTTGAACTATGGTGGAAAACTTGAATTGGTTAAGTCTGTTCTGTCCTCACTCCCTTTGTTCTTTATGAGTTGCCTTGATGTGCATGTTAACATCAAAGAACAGATCATAAATATATGAGACACTACCTCTGGAGAAAGAAGACTGAGGATGTCCAAGCAAAGGGTCAGGCTCTGGTGTCATGCGATAAGATTTGCAGGCCTAAAAACCAAGGGGGTCTAGGGGTTCTGGATCTCACCATTCAAAATACTGCCCTTCTCCTAAAGAACTTGGACAAATTCTACAACCATCATGATATCCCTTAGGTTCATCTCATTTGGGAAACTTATTATCAGAATGGGAAATTACCTGCAAGAAGTATGGAGGGATCATTTTGGTGGAAATCTCATATTAAATTAATTGACACTTCTAAGGCCATGGCTAGATGCAGCTTGAAATCTGGGAAATCTGCTTTCTTCTGGTCTGATCTTTGGCAAGATGAATGTTTAAAGAACAAATTTCCTCACCTGTTGTCCTTCAAATATATGTGTTCAAGAATTTTTACATGCTGAATATCTGGAGGATAATTTTCATCTACCTCTTTCTCAACAAGCATACTCGGAATTTTTAATCCTTGAATATATCTGCCAAGAGATCCTTCCAACCTTACAAGAATATCAACTCGATAAATGGAGTTATATTTGGGGATCTGATAGATTTGCAGTCAAATAGGCTTACTCTTCTATGATTGGATATTCCCCTACACCGCCACACTTCTCTTGGCTATGGACGTCCTCTTGCCAGAACAAACACAAATTTTTCTTCTGGCTCTTACTTCTGGACAGATTAAATACAACAAACCTTCTGAGAAGGAAACAATTTGCTCTACCTGACTATAATTGTGTAATCCTAAACTGCCATGTAGAAGAATCGATGATCCACTTATTTTGGGATTGCCCCTTTGCAAAACTTTGCTAGGAACACATATGCACAGATAGAACAACTGAGTTATCGGGATTGGAGGCATTATCAGACATTAAAAGCAAACTGCACCTACCATTTGCAATGGAAATTATTATCTTGGCTGCTTGGGGTATCTGGATCTATAGAAATGAGAAATTTTTTAATAATAAAAGACCAACACTTGATGGATGGAAGACAATTTTCTATCAAGAGATGAGATGGGTGCAATTCAGAATCAAAAGAAAACACCAGGAGAAATTCAATTCCTGGTTGAGCCAACAATTAGACCAGAGATAATGTAGAAAGTTAATGCCCTCTTTGAGGTGGACTATGTTTTCTTTTTATCCATAGACATTTAGACTTGTATGTAAATATCTAAACATTTATATAGAAAAAAATTGCAGTGGGGTTACCCCTACTGTTTTACCTCAAAAAATACATATCCTTGCTTTCTTTCCTAGTGTGCCTTTTCCACTCAGTCTACCCTCATGTCGTGATTCAGGAACACGGATGGGCTTAAGGTCAGGAATAAAGTCAACATAAAACTCAATGACCTGCTCTATTCCTTATCCCTTGGAGATGCATCCTTCTAGCCTAGCACGGTTATGAACATATTTCTTTAAGACTCCCATGAACCTCTCAAAGGGGAACATATTGTGTAGAAATACAGGACCGAGAATGTTAATCTCTTTGAATAGGAGAACTAGGAGGTGCGTCATAATATTAAAGAAGGATGGTGGGAACACCAACTCGAAGCTGACAAGACATTGTACCACATCTTTCTATAACCTTGGTAGACTATCTAGATTGATTACATTCTGAGAAATTGCATTGAGGAACACACATAGCTTCACAATGGGTACTTGAACATTTTCTAGCAGAAGCACCCTCAATGCAACCGGAAGCAACTGTGTCATAAGCACGTGGAAGTCATGAGACTTTAGGTTTTGGAATTTTTTCTCTACCATATTTATTATTCCCTTTATATTCGACGAGAAGCCAGACAGGAGCTTGATACTGCTCAGGCATTCAAACAAGATTTCCTTCTCTTCTTTGGTAAGAGCGTAGCTAGCAGTACCTTAAAACTACTCTGGATGCATGCCGTCTCGGTCTTTCACATGTTGTTGGTCCTGCCATGCTTCCGGTGTATCTTTATTCTTCCCATACACGCCCAAGAAGCCTAGAAGTATCACGCAAAGATTCTTCATCAGGTGCATCATGTTAATTGCAGACCGAATCTCTAGCACTTTCCAATAGGGTAGCTCCCAAAATATAGATTTCTTCTTCCATATGGGTGTGTGTCCGTTATTGTCCTTCGGAATAGATTATCTACAGGACCCTTTCCAAAGATTACTTTTAAATCCTTCACAATATCAAATACATCATCACCATTATGGCGGATAGGATTACTCCGGTGATCTGCCTCATGGTTGAAATACTTACCTTTCTTTCTTAGGGAGTGCATGGGTGGAAGAAAACGACGATTCTCCAAGTACACATTCTTCTTACATTTATCCAAATATATACTTTCAGTCTCACCTAAACAGTGCGTGCATGCATTGTATCCCTTGTTTGTCTGTCCTAAAATGTTACTAAGAGCAGGCCAATCATTGATTGTTATATACAGCAACGCTCGTAGTTCAAATTCCTCCTATTTGTTCTCATGCCACACACGTACACCTTGTTTATGCTAGAGCTATAAAAGTTCTTTAACTAATGGCCCTAGGTACACATCAATGTCGTTGCCGGGTTGCTTCGAGCCTTGGATGAGCATTGGCGTCATAATAAACTTCCGCTTCATGCACAACCAAGGAGGAAGGTTATAGATACATAGAGTCACATGCCAGGTGCTATGACTGCAACTCTCCTCCCCAAAAGGATTCATGCCATCTGTACTTAGACCAAACCATAAGTTCCTCGTGTCACCTTCAAATTCCGGGAACTCTCTCTCAATTTTTCTCCACTACGACTCATCAGCGGGGTGTCTAAACATGTCCTCTTTCTTATGATCTTTCATGTCCCATCACAGCAACTTGGCATGCTCTTTGTTTCTGAACAAACGTTTCATCTATGGTATTATAGGAGCATACCACATCACCTTGGCAGGAACCCTCTTCCTAGGGCACTCACCCTCAACATCACCAAGGTCATCTCTTCTGATCTTATACTGCAATGCAGTGCATACCGGGCATGCATCCAAATTCTCGTACTCCTCACCGCGGTAGAGGATACAGTCATTAATGCATGCATGTATCTTCTTCACCTCTAATCCTAGAGGGCAGACAACCTTTTTTCTCCGTAAATACTGGCGAGCAATTCATTATCCGTTGCAAGCAGCTTCTTCATTATTTTCAGCAACTTTTCAAATCCCCTGTCAGTCACACCCTTCTCAGCCTTCCATTGCAGCAATTCCAGTGTGCTACCCAGCTTTTTATGGTCATCTTCACAATTTGGATACAACAATTTGTTGTGGTCCTCTAACATCTGCTCGAACTTCAACCTCTCCATTTCGCTTTCGCATTCTTCCTTTGCATCAGCAATGGCCCGACCAAGGTCATCATCAGGCTCATCTGATTCCCGTTCTTCAGCTTCTTCTTCATCATTGTCTTCCATTGTAGTACCATCGTATTCATGGGACATAGTAGGGTAGTGGTTATCATTCTCTTCTTCTTTGTTGTCTTCCATCATAACCCCTCTTTATCCGTGCTTGGTCCAACAAATATAGCCGAATATGAAATCGGACCGAAACAGGTGGCCGTGAAGGACTCTTGCGGAAGAGTATTCCTTATGATTCCGACAGACACCACATGGACAACATATAATAACATTCCGCTTGTTTGCCTCGGCCACAAGGATAAAAGAATGCACGCCTTTAATGTACTCGCTAGAGGGTCGGTCAGCGTACATCCATTGCCGGCTCATCTGCATTATATAATTAAGTAAATCAAACAGAATCATAGTACTAGTCTAAAAACATAATTAAATCACATAACCGGTATTAAAGATATGATGAACATTTAGTCCCGGTTGGAGGCACCAACCGGGACTAAACGTGGGTGTGGTGACAACACTACATCATGGGTGAGTGTCGACACTATGTCGTGAGTGGGCAGCACTATGCCAGTGAGTTTCGACACTATTTGGATGGGTGGCGGCACTATGACAGGGGCGAGTGTTGACATTATGTCGTGAGTGTTGACACTATGTTGTGCCGCTTAATATACAAATAGGAAAGATGCATTCTTGTGAAGTTATAAACTGCGAGATGGTGTGCGAGAGCTAGGACACCACTACGGTGGAGCTTCTCGAAGATTTCTTAGGATCCCGTCCTTAGACATCTTCGAGGAGCTCGCCATAGAGGCACTCCCTAATATGTGGAATTTGTTAGCTACCTGGCGTATTAGTGTATAGCTAGAGAAGTTATAAACTGCAAGATGGTGCAAGAGGGACACCACTACGGCGGAGCTTCTCGAAGATATCTTAGGATCCCGTCCTCAGACATCTTCGAGGAGATCGCCATAGAGGAGCTTCTCGAAGATGTACGATGATTTCCTCTTCTGAAGCTTTTGTGAATTAACCCTATTTTTTATATTTTTGTCAGTTTGCTAAAGACAGGTAGAAGAAGAAGGTATTTTGTTGTTGGATGGTGGCATGATGCATCTGTGAGTGTGTGCACTAATAGTTGTGGTATAGGATGAACCCAAAACAATATAGAGATAGAATCCACATATTGAAAATGATATTTACCTTGGAGTTCATTACATTAATACAAGATACATAGAATCCAAATTAATAAAATTTCATCGATCTTATGTTATTATTGCAAAAATTATTTCCAAACTAAAGTCACAAATCCCTCTACTTCTAGAGCATGAAATAAGAAAATATAGCAATGAGAGTTGAAAGTATGAAGTTTCTAACCTTATAGAACCTTTGGATAGATAGGACGATGCAAAATCTTAACAAATCTTGAGAAAAAAAATGGGCATGAACTCGAGCTTAAAGGAAGAAGAGAGAGGAGCCACAAGCTTGAAATAGGGTATGGCTCGAGAAGGGAGGAAGATGATATAGCCAGGACTTTAGTCCTAGTTGGTGTTTAGAACCGGAACTAAAGGTCCATCTTTAGTCCCGGCTCGTATAACAAATAGGGACTAAAGGGTCTGGCGCTGGCCCCAGCCTGCCTGAAACACTTTAGTACCAGTTTGTTACACGAACCGGGACTAAAGGACTCGTTCAAAATAGGGCTAGTGTTTGCCGCCTCCTGCGGTCAGTTCTAGCCATTGGAACCGGGCCATTAGTCCTGGTTTGTAGCAAAACCAGGATTAATAACTCTGAACCAAAGGCTAGTTTTCTACTAGTGCACAAGGTGTCCGTGTCCTAGTGTAGTATCTGGTGTGTAGGATGCATACGAGTATGGTATAAGAGCATCTCTAGCAGATACAACAAACTTGTGTACCACAAACGTGGTTTGCGATAAACTACAAACTACGTTTGCGGTATGAAATTTGCTGCGACGGAACAGATGCACTAAAATGAACTGCATATTTAAAAAAAAACATTGGCGCCAGTTCATACATACGGGAGAGTTTTGATCATCCAAGATCACCATATTTACAGCAAATATTGAATGCCGCGCCCTACATCCAATCTAGCCTAGAAGCCGCCGGCGGTACCTACTCACCAGAGCGTCTACGGCGTCGCCGTCCGTCGCCTACTCGAAATCAGAGTCGGAGTTGTCGTCGGAGTAGTCCAGGACGAAAACTCCGAGCCAGGCCTGGTGCTCGCAGGTGGAGCTCGGCCTCACGCTCGCCGCGGCGGCGCTTCGTGCGGTCCCAGACTTCCGAGATGAGGGTCCCAGGTGAATTGAACTTTGCTTCGCGTACCGCATCGTCCTCCTTCGAGCCGGAGTCCTCCTCCTCGTCGCCGGTCTCGCCGGAGATGTGGCCCCATCGTGCGGGAGCGAGAGCGGGGGCGGGAGCGGGCGCAGGAGCTGGAGGCGGCGCGCACACCACCGGCGACGACGCGTGGAGGCGCGGGCCCGCGCTCATGGCAGTCCGGGAGCTACCCGCCTCGGCACCGTGCGTGGAGGGCGCGAAGCCAAACCGGCCCACGCCGAGAGGTCCCGCGGGAGCGCGCGATGGCGTCCCGCGTGCAGGCATGCTCGAAGCGGCGCCGGCGGACCTCCTCCTCGCTCGGCGGAGGCGCAGAAGCTCGAGCGCCGGAGCTTGCTCCGCGCCGCGGCGAACGGCGCCTCGTCCGGCCAAATTCTGGAACGATTGGCCGGCCATGGCACGGAGGGGTGGCTAGGAGGTGGTGGGTGACGGCGATTTGATTTCCGGCGAAGGTCGCGGCTGGAATCTGAGCGGACGGTGACGATGGCGAGGGTTTCTACGCGGGGGAGAAGGAGGAGAATGGATGCGGTTTACCGCATCCGACCCCTCCCGTCCCGAATATATGCAGGACGGGCGGGCCGTTTTGCGGGAAACGGCATTTTTTTTGCGGTTCGGCCCGGTTTGCGGTATCTAAAAAGCCAGTTTTCGGGCTCGATACCGCATATCGGTCCAAAATTTTGCGGTATGGCCGATATATAGTATCTGCTAGAGATGTTCGAAGCAGGTTATGTACTATTAGTACTAGTACTAGTCGGTTTAGGTTAGGGTAAGTGCATATCCGTGTAGGTCTTGGAGTCTGAATAGGTTTTGGTTTCTGAGTCATGCTAGCTGGTGTCTACATATACATGTGCACTGTGGCCGGAAATAAAGAGAGAAAATTTGAGTGCACGAGTGGCCACAAGTTTTCACGTGCATGTGTTTGTCTGATTTGATGTGATCGTCCATGGGTGAGTTCCAACAGCTAATTGATAGCCATACACAAGCATCACAATCTTACGCCGGAGGAAGATGCATACCTGCCCAATTTCAGACAAACAAGAGCAGAAACCAAGAGTTTTGCTCACAGCTTTTAGTAAATGAAAAATCACTATACTAGCGCGTAGCCATCAGCACTAATCAAGCCCGCTGTACGCATCACAAGGGAGAAACGTCAACATGAAGAAATTTGCGCAGCAAAGCGCGTGAGATCCTTCTGGTGTCATACGTTTTACTGTATAATGGATATGACAAGAGAGAAACGTCAACATGAAGAAATTGCGCAGCAAAGCGTGCGAGATCCTTTTAGTGTCATGCAATCTTAGGCCCCGTTTGGAATGTCGTATTTTAACCAATACCACCGGATTACACGGACTACTCCTTCTTAACATCTTTACAAAATAAAAACGACCGGACTAAAAAACAACAATCCAAACGAGGCCTTAATGGATTACTAAAACGGAAGGAGAATTTTTTATCGAATTACTAAATGGTGTTTTTCTGAAGAAAATAGTAAAGTGCTTTTGCGTACAAAACAATCATTAGGCTAGAAATTGAGGATTTATCCCGACCTTCATTTAAGCTAAAGTATTTAAGTACTAGATGAATGCCCGTGCGTTGCTACGGCCTCGTAAAATTTTGAAAATAATCAAAATTTTCACTTTACAATATCCAATTAGAGGTCATGAACATCTCTATGTGAGTTCTAAATGTCAAGTTGTCCCTCACCCCTTCCTGATGCAGTGTCTCTTTTATTTTGATGACACTATCACGAGCACCTAACAATGTTCTTCATCCCCTCATTGCGAACCTCTCTCGACACCATCCACATTGTTACCGACCTCCCTTCCTAATCCTGAAGTTTTCTAGAGACTTCGAACACTCAAGTAGTATTATGAATATAACACAAATGTCTGTGTTGCAACGAAAGTAAAATCTAGGATCCAGTTTTATAGACACACTTCTCATTGGCCATCAGAACCATATGTTATCTCTTTCATTTTAATGTTTAGTTTTAGAGTGTATTTATTTTGTCTACTCTTTAGTACTCTTTAAAACTGTTTTTATTTAATCTATTATTTTAGATAATGATCCAAAAATTAAATCCCCGATTCAAAAACTCATGACAAAGGATTTTTTGCGCGTATACGGCACCCCGAGTGAACGGTGTAGAATGCAGAGGAGCGTTAGTTACGGTCCATTATTTTTTGTTCTACTTCAAACCCAATACTATCCTATGAGGATAGAGGACTTTGATCCTCAAAAAATTATCATAGCATTGTGTCCAATACATAGTATGTAGGAGTATCAATATCTGACCTGCGTATAAATAAATAAATTATGTAAATTGACAATGTATTAATTTGCTGGTAGAAACTATGATTAGCATGATTACTATTCTAGATAACATTCTGTTATCAATAAATAAACGAAGAGGTATACGGTGTTAGAAATTAGCAAGCATACAAAATCACCAAACATATGGCTTATCATTGTACATGTACCTGATTGAAATCACGAATTTGCTCAGGTGGTCACCTCGACCAACCTGGGCTGCCTATGGTAATGATGAGCTTTTCATAACCAAATAATCCATGGAAGATCTTGTTCTGGAGGTGCCATACAAGAAACAAGGCAAGAGATTTCTCTAGTAGGCGATCTACGGTAGCGTAATTGAGGATCCAATCCAACAGCCTTGGCTCCACGAGCTACTCGTTACACGTCCGTCTCCAAGACCTCCTTTCTCACAATCGCACAAGCAATGTCTGAATATTCAGACTGGCACATACAGAAGCAGCAGCCGCAATGGCACCGTGTAGCAAGCTCCTGCTGTTGCTCTGCGCGACTGCGCCTCAACTAAGCCTAGGATCATGACGGAGAAGACTGTGGTGATTTTGCATAGGGAGACTTCGTCAAGCACCTTAACCATTGGACGGGACGCGACCGGACGCAAGAGATAGGCTGAAAAACCGCATGCCAGCCTTCCACTTACTCGAGTACAATTCGAGCTGCTTGTCTTGCTCATCGTTCCGCCATTCCGGGCTTCCGGCCACATAACAGGCACCGAAGCCAGGCCGCCAAGCGCCACTCCGGCAGCCCTCCATCCCCGTCCTCGAGCTCAATCCCTGTCGGAAGACTCCCCCTTCTTGTTCCCCTTCTTCCCCGATGAAACGCCGCAAAAAAACAGATGAAAAGGTAACTTATGGGTTATGACCCAGCGTGAACCTGGATGATTTGGGGCGACCGACGTCGATGAGGCCACATAGACAGCGACGCTTGTGAGGTTTCATGTTCCCATCCGGCCATCCCCATCCCTGAGATGCTCAGCCTCCGCCTTTTGCGCCTCGCGGGCAGCCGGCAGCGCTGCACCGCCGCTGTCGTGGTTCGGCGGCTGTAGCGTGGCGGGGCGGGTCCGTGAGAGAATAGAGAAGATCCGCAGGGACTGGAGGAGACAGGCCCATGGTCGACCATGCTACCACCAGGCACCAGCATATGCTTCCAGCCGCTTTCCTCGACCCTCCCGTCGGCGGCTCCCTCCAATCAAATGCGCTTTGGCTTGCATCCGGGCGCTCGTCGTTTCCGTTAGAGGTGGGTGACAGGGAGGCCTCGCCGGTGGATGGTGGCGGCCTGATTTTTTTGAACTGCCCCACCTGCGTCGACGGGATTTTCTCTGTGGCAACACCGGGCTCGTACTCAGTAAGCGGTGGCAGTCTGGGTAAATAAGCCAAACTATAGGGGTAAAATCGTCCAAGAAAAATGACGTACCATTAAGACCGCAAGCCTTTTAATATTATAGATTGCATCTCACAGCAGAATAAGAGAATTCATGGTCAGACACAAAACCGAGCCATATCGGAGTATGAGAAGGAGATTACAGCTCGCAAGGCGAGCATGCTACGGACTAGTGCTACGAGTATGAGAAGGAGATTACAGCTCGCAAGGGTATGAGAAGTCTCAAGTCAGTATCCCAACGGTAGCAGATATACTAGTGCTGCTACGGACTGTACAGGAATTCTCACAATGTTCGGGGATTGTAATGCCACAAGCCTGATTGACAATAATCCTACGGAGATAGGATATGGAGTTATGGACATGCAGTAGCTAAATTGAAGCAAGTGTCGGAACAATCATATAAATCTATTGTACATTCGTAATTTTTGCATTTACTTTGTTTGGGATATGCTATATGGGTATCTCGTAGTATGTCACAAATCCGTCTAACCCGGGTGACCCATAGTTGGTAGCAAGACATATGGCCTGTTGGACGGCCCAGTTAGACGGATTCAGAAGGAAGACCCATGCCGGATAAAAGAAGACTACGCAGGAGTCACCGACGTACTCGGAGCCTTGGAGTGCAAGACACGAAAAACTAGTTCGTATTAGTGTAGGACTCTTTACCTTGTCCGGCAAGGATCTTTGCTGTAACCCTAGGTTCTAGTGCCTTTATAAGCCGGACATGTAGGAGCCTTTAGGGCACAACCTCTTAGATTGCTGCGTACAACGCGCAACACCTCGGACAGTGAACATATCTCTGTAACTCGCCGTATTACCATTATAGTGATTTATAGCAGGAGTAGACTTCCACCACCGTTATGGGACTTGAACCTGTGTAAGTTGTGTTACCTCGTACCCGCCAACTCTCTGCCTTACCCCACGTCTTTAAACACGCACTGTGTGGACCCCTCCATGGCGTACTCGTCGGCAATACCACGACAGTTGGCGCCCACCGTGGGGCAAGAGGCGTTTCGAACTCTACACTAGGCGAGGTCCAATCTCTTCGCGGAAATCGGCAACATCGTAGTCATTGGACGTGTTCTCTTCTCCAGCAACGTCCCAATCGTCCCTCCGGATGAGTTCTGAGTGCCGGCGAAGACGAACCCTACGCATTGTTCCGTCATCCCCTTCGGAGACATCCACATCTTCACCGGCGAAAACTGACTCGGGTCCTAGCTCCCAGGAAGTCGGAAACTCGTCAAGCCCCGCACGGACCGCCTATGAGAAGGACACGTTCGCGGAAGGATCTGGGCCATACCTCTCCTTGGAGTATGGTGGCTCGGATTAGGAAAATTCAAGGCCCACCCAAACCGCCCCTGTGCAGGATATAAAGGTGGAAGGACCCCGCAAATCTGCTTGGCTTCCCCAAGCGTTAGAGATGCGCAGCTCGCACTTTGTCGGCGTAGTCACCATCTTCGATCTTTCCAGATGCATTCAAAGGGATGGGGAACCTTCCCGCGAATACCTCGCTAGATGGATGAGGGTGAGGGAAACCCTAGAGGGCGACCGCGCCGACGAGCTTGTTTTCCACTTCGTGGAAGGGCTCACACCTAGAACACTCCTCTGGCATACCCTCCGAAGACGGCAAGCCGCAGGTCCTCTCACCAAGGGTGAGATGGTCACCATCCTCAACGAATATGCGGACACTGAGGAGAACATCCAAGCTATGCCTGGGCTAGAAGCCGGAGGAAACAACAACAACGGCACGCCTCCATTACCCTCCACATCCGCCGTCGCCAACACCGAAGCCAACTCCGACTCCGTCCTCGATGCGCTATATGCCGACATCAATATGGATGGCGGTGGCTCGGACGCTAACTCGGAGGAATACGATGCTGTTATGAGGGAGTCGAGCAGGAGATCGAGAAGGAGGAGTGCGCCGAGAAGACCAACACATCCCACCAGGTGCTAGTCGCCATTGGGAGCATGATGGAAGAAGACGGACAGGAATCGAAACGTGAGAGAGCTCCGCCCATGCTAGCGGTTGTGATGACCCACAAGTATAGGGGGTGTATCGCAGTATTTTTTAGGGAACTGAAACCCAAGTTATTGATTCGACACAAGGGGAGCCAAAGAATATTTATAAGCCTTAAAAATTGAGTTGTCAATTTCAGCTACACCTGGAAACAATCTTGCTCACAGCAGTTTATCAGTAGCAACATTTTTGTAGTAGCAATAGTAAAGTAATGGCAATAGTAAAAGTAAAGACAGTAGTAACAATTGCAGTAAACAGTAGGATTAAAGCGCAATAGGCATAGGGATGGATAGACGGGCGTTGCATAGACAAGACAATTCATATGGCAATCAAGACATAGGGCATTTGCAGATAAATAAGATGAAGCATCCAAGTACTAAATAATCATAGGCATGTGTTCCATATATAGTCATACGTGCTCGCAATGAGAACTTGCACAATATCTTTTGTCCTGCCAGCCCGTTTGCAGCGGGGCCTCAAGGGAACTACTAGTAATTAAGGTGCTCCTTTGAATAGAGCACCGGAGCAAAGCATTAATACTCCGTGAACACATATGATCCTCACATCAAATCCATTCCCTCTGGTTATCCCGATTTCTGTCACTTCGGGGCCTTTGGTTCCGGACAACAATGTGTGTATACAACTTGCAGGTAAGACCATAAACAATACTATCATAATGAATCAATAACATGTTCAGATCTGAAATCATGGCACTCGGGCCCTAGTGACAAGCATTAAGCATAACAAGTTGCAACAAAGTCAAAAAGCACTAATAATGGATACTAGGCACCATGCCCTAACAATCTGATGCCATTACACGAACGATCTCATCCAATCCCTACCATCCCCATAGCCTACAGTGGGGGATTACTTACTCATAGATGGGGGAAACATGGATGGTCGATGGAGAAGCGATGGTGATGATGATGGCGATGATCTCCTCCAATTCCCCATCCCGGCAGGGTGCCAGAACGGAGTTTCTGGTTCCGATCGTGGAATCTGGTGGTGGCAGCGCAGTGGAACTCTTTCTGGAAAAACGTCGAACCCTCCCCTTGGTTTTTAGGTTAAGAGGCAACTTATAGGCGAAGAGGGAGGCCGAGGGGGTAGCCGAGGCGGCCACACCACCGCCAGGCGCGGCCTGGCCTGGCCCGCTCGACCAGGTGGTGTGGGCCCCTCGCGTCCCTTCTCCGTCTCGTCTTCTAGCTCCGTGAGTCTTCTGGTGAAATAGGATTTTTGGCATATTTTCCGGGATTTTTCCTGATAGTTGATTTTCTGCACAAAAACTAGACACCAAGGTAATTCTGCTGAAAACAGCGTCAGTCCGTGTTAGTTGTACCTAAATCACACAAGTTTAGAGGAAAAACAATAGCAAAAGTGTTCGGGAAAGTAGATACGTTTTGGACATATCAACTCCCCACAAGCTTAGATTATTACTTGTCCTCAAGCAATTCAGTTGAAAACTGAGTGTGGTAAAAAAACTTTCACGAACACATTTGCTTCATAAGATGTATATATTCTCAGCATATGATCAACTACTCAGGCAATTCATAATAAGGAGTAAGCAACTAAGTTTACTTAATAGTCATTGCAAGATATGAAGAGATTCCAACTCAAAAATAATAAGTAGCATGAAACATAAACATAAGCAACATTGCAATGCTCATAACAAGGTATGATAGAGTGGTATCTCGCTTTCCTTTGGTTGTAGAATGCCAAGGCACCTCTGAAGTTCAAGTGAAGACTAGAAGTAAAGATATCAGAGATACAAGCATCAAAGTCATAACACAATTAATCAAGTTTTGAGACAAGCACATTACACTAAGAATGAAAACTATGCTCTCAGGAAAGTGCTCATAGAATAGGTGGTGACTCAACAAGGAAATAAAAAGGTTTTGAAAAGTTTGAAAGGCTTCCAAATGCTGAAAGTATGGTACTTATTAGCTTTGAGCTCTCATTGCCCCTATCATAAGCATGTTTAAATGCTTAAGGTTAAAGTGACACAACTAAGAGGATATGCTTGACAAGTTATAAGTTAAAATCTCATTATCCTTACTTACGAGTACCGAACCTCATGCTACTCAACTTCAGTCACAAGTAAGCTCTTGTCATTGTAAGTACGTATGTATCATAGAGAACCGCCAACGGGGTACCCCTTGCACATGATACAGGAGCTATCCCATAATCAAAATGACAAGGCAAGCAGACAATGAGCATCTGAGTGATCTTTTTATTTGCTATTTGCATAGGTTTTTATTGTGGATGCTTTATAGAATGATCATTATGGTTATGCTGCAAGTTTCCACCATGATTAGGCATGGCTTAGGCTAGCGACCGAGGCGTTTCTATAACACATATACAAACTCCATGATCTTACAAGTTCCCCTTTTATTTCACACCGCCGAGATCCATAAGCAAAAGAATCATGATATCAACGAGGTACAAAGTACCAGTGCAATGTTGAAAGCATTCCCCATGATACATGGTTCTGCTAACTTCAAATTATAAAGCGCAAACATATACGCAACAAAGATGGCCGCAATGGTTCAAGATTTTTAAGTGCAAGAAAGTAAAGTGTGCCATCAAGTTCGTGAGAGCTTTACTAACTAACTTTCTCATAACAAGCAAACATTTTATTCGGAAGAAAACAAGGCATGTTGAACATGCATGAAATAGAAAATGATGCTAATAGGAAGGTATGGTGGACACTTTTGGCAATATTGGTTTTAGGAGTTGGAAACATGAGTAAAGCTTATACTCAGTGCAAGTGAAGGATAGCAATAGTGAGGGAGCAACAAACGAGAGAGCAATAACTGTCATAATCATGCTTGCAACAAAACAGGACTAATCATCGCATGAAAGTGATTCAAGACCCCTGAGGCAAAATAATTCATCGAGGCTTAACTGATTATTATTTCAGTCATATGCATGCATAAGCATGTGCCAAGTCAATTCAAGTGACAAATTCAGAGGAGGATACCACAGTGTCATACCAAGTTATGAATAGAACAATGCAAGCAAACATTCATACGACATGCTACAAACTATTAGCGAGCTGGAGCTAATCATAAGAAAGCAAGAACTACTAAGCATCCATAAATAACATACACCCTACATGAACAGACTAAGCATGCCCACAATGATGAGTATATGTACAAAAATGAAAACAAATAGAGTTTGTTACCAGCCTCTTACCACACCTCAAGTTGTCATTAATCCTCATTATTGCCCTTCACTTGTGTAGCTTGGATAATAACATGAAACCAAATTCCACTGAGGACTGCTGAACCCTGCAACAAACTTCACAAAACCAAAGAAGAACAACAAATATTTTTGGTGTTTTTAATTTTTAAAGGCAAGAACAAAAATGAAAAACAAGCAAAGCAAAATATTTATGGGTTTTTTGAATAGTTCAAACAAAACAAAAAGGAAAAAGCAAACCAAGGAAAAAAGAAGAAGAAGCAAACAAAGAGAAACAACGGAAATATTTTTGGTCTTTTTGTGTTTTAGAAAACAAAAGCAAAGAAAGAACGAAAACTAAAAAGAGAACGAAGCATGGATATACAAAGTACCAACTGAACATGATATGGATATGAGTGTAATGTCGGTGTACCTCCCCCCAAGCTTAGGCTTTTGGCCTCAGTGGGTATCAATCCCAAGATGGCCAAGATGGAGCGCCTCCGTAGTACGGCGAGGAGGTACCCTCGTCCTGGTGCGAGCTCGAGGAAGCCCCATCGTAGTGCAGAGTAGTCGTAAGAAGGCACATCCTCTAGGTGCTGCCTGTGGAAGCCAAGCAAGTGGAGATGCTCGCCCACCTCCTCCTTGGAACGCGACCATGGCCTCCTGTGAATACTGAACAAAGTAGATTGCGGCAAAGGAATCTCCCTTTCATCCCCGTCAGTAAACAACATCCTGTATACTAAACTGTCCGTATCAGAGTCAGTAGTGACGAAGTGATGTGTTTTCATGGCAGCAAGATCAAGCCTTTGTGGTGCCAATATAGAATCATTAGGATCCACGGAAAGTTCTAATGCAGGAACCATACGTGAAGCAATAGTGCCCCCATAAATAGGTCCCCTAGCAGCTAGGCGGCGAGCAATGAGAGAGCCAAGATTGTACCGGGTATCATTATTAAGTGCAGCTGCGAGGAAGGCTAAATGATAATTGGAGATATTACTTGTGTTCTCCCTCATATCCTTCATTACCAAAGCGTGGTGCAATGAAATCTTCATTGTATGAAGGCCTAAACTGAGAGGTTGATCTTGAGGGCCTTGACCTCCTAGGTGTGTCCCTCTCAAATATTTCTCCAAAGGTGTGGTTGTTCATCTTTGATATTCTGAAATTTAAACATCCATTACACAAGTGATTGCAAAGTGAATATATAATGAAGGGCACTACTCATAGGGACTTGTAAGAGGCCTAAACATGCATCAAAACAATATCCCTAAGCATTGGACAAGCTTACAAGCTCTCATAACCTATCATCTACAGCAGCAAAATACTCAAGATATAAACCACTAAACACAAATCTACTTGGACAAGCGGAGGAGTCACATACCGGAGAATAAATGCTCCAAATTTTAGCAGCAAAGATGGGCTGAGCAAGGAGATCAAAAAATCGTGGACAAGAATAGCAAGAACACGATTTCGAGAAAAGAGCTAGTGTTTTCTCGGGAGCGAGAAGGCAGTGGGAAGTGAGAGAGTGAGTGGAGGGCCAGGGGTGGCCCACACCATGGCCAGGCGCGCCCCTAGGCTGGCTGCGCCACCAGGTGGTGTGCCTGCCTGGTAGGCCCCCCTAGTACTCTCCAGGCACCTCTCTGCCCCTTTTTTCACGTAAAATTTTAATATGAATTTTCTGGAATTTTTCGAGACACTTTATTTTTAAGCAATTTTTACATATAGATGAATGATTTTCTGACAGAAAAAAGGTTTCTGGAAAGATGCAATGACAAAACAAATCTAAAACTTCAGAAGTTCTAATACACTCTAATAAGCAAGCAACTAACAACAGAAAAGTAAACTAAACGAAAGCAAAAACTAGAAAAGATAAAATAAAAGTAGACAAAGATAATCATGGTGAAAACATTGTTTTGTTCATTAAAATCCCTTTGTTAACAAGGTTGATCAGGTCTTGTTACCAAAACAATTTTATATGAAACAAAACTTTGTATTCCACTAATGATTATGTTACCTCAACCTTGATAGCAATGGTCCCAATCATAATAGTTGCATATTTTTCTCTTGGTATGGGACAATATGTTTCTCCAACTTGAATGCCCTCAACATGTTCAATTGAATTTAAACCATAAGCCATATCAATCTTCTCGGGAAATAGATAGTATGCTCTTTGTCATTAACATTAAAAGTCACCTTTCCTTGATTACAATTAATAACAGCTCCTCCAGTATTAAGAAAAGGTCTCCCAAGAATGATAGACATATTATCATCTTCAAGGATTTCAAGCACAACAAAATCAGTTAATATCAAGCAATTATGAGCCACTTGAACAGGTACATCCTCACATATACCAACAGGAATAGTAGTAGATTTATTAGCCATTTCCAAAGATATATCAGTTGGTATTAGTTTTTTTCCAGTTGAAGTCTCTTATAGAGAGAAAAAGGCATAACACTAACTCCTACTCCCAAATCACACAAAGAAGTTCTAACATAACTATTTTTAATAGAGAAAGGAATAGTTGGAATCCCTGGGTCTCCAAGTTTCTTAGGAACCTTACCATTAAAGGAATAATTAGCAAGCAAAGTAGAAATTTCTTCATTAAGGATCTTCCTTTTATTCGAGACAATATCCTTCATATACTTTGAGTAAAGAGGCAATTTAATAGCATCAGTCAAAGGAATTTGCAAGAATAAAGGTTTCATCCACTCACAAAACTTATTATAGTGTTGATCTTCCTTTGACTTGTGTTTCTTATCAGGGAAAGGCATAGGTTTTTGGACCTAAGGCTCTCTTTCACTACCATGTTTCTTAGCAACAAAATCTTCCTTAGTGTATTTAGTATTCTTACTGTGCCTTTCGGGTTCTTCTTCAAATTTTTCTTTATCAGGAGCATCATTTTCTACATTACCACTTTCAGTTTCAGCATCAGAGACAGATATACTATTAGGATCTTTAGCAGGTTCAGAGGGTTCTACAATAGTTTTATGTTTCTTTTTTCTTTTCTTAGAAGTAGTACCACTATTTTCAGCTTGTTGAGAATCCTGCTCAATTCTTTTAGGATGCCCCTCAGGATATAGAGGATCCTGGGTGGCAGCACCACTTCTAGTTCTAATTTCATATGCATGTTTTTCTTTAGCAGCATTAACTAGCAAGTCTTTTTGTACCTTAACAAGCCGATCAATTTGAGTTTGAACCATTTGAAAATGTTTAACAAGCATTTTAACATCATTAGAGGTTCTTTCCACAATATCTTTTAACTCAATAATACCTCTAGAGTTTTCCATTAGATGATTTTGCACCCTTTTATTAAAATTATCTTGCTTAACAATAAAAACATCAAATTCTTCTAAGCATTGATCAGGAGGTTTAGAGTAAGGAATATCACCTTCATCAAAATGTTGGAGAGAGTGTACCTCAATAGTGGATGAATGGGGAATTGGCTTACATAATTCTTCTATAGGAGGTAAATTCTTCACATCTGCAGCTTTAATTTCCTTCTTCTTAAGACATTTCTTAGCTTCCTTCATTACTTCATCATTTAGTTCAATAACTCCCCTCTTCTTTGATGTTGGTATAGGCGTAGGAATAGCTGGTTCAGGTATAGTTGGCTCAGGTATAGCTGGTTCAGGAGGGGTCCAATCTTCATAATTCTTGCTTATTTAGCCATTAATTACTCAGCTTCCTTGGGAGTCCTGTTCCTGAAAACACAATCAGCACAACTATCCAGGTATGTCCTAGATTCTTCAGTTAGTCCATTATAAAATATATCAAGAAGCTCATTCTTAGGTAATGGACATCTAGCCTGTCCATGAATCAAAGTACAAAACCTTGCCCATGATTCAGGCAATATCTCTTTTTCTCCCTGTTTAAAATCAAAAAGTTCCTGCAAAATAGCATGTCTAGCACTAGGAGGAAAATATTCCTGCAGGAAAGTACTAATCAAGCAATCAGGGCTATCAATAGATCTAGGAGGTAAATTATTAAACCAAGTTTTAGCTTCTCCTTTTAGTGAAAAAGGGAAAATTTTAGCCACAAAGTAGGTGCGCATCAGAAAATAAACCACTCATGGTAGAAAGCTCAGTCATATGTGTTACCGCACTTTCATTCTTAGTCCCACAAAAAGGTTCTTTCTCAACAATAGCTATGTAAGATAGATCAAGAGAGAAATCATAATCTTTATCTAGACTCAGCATTAGGACACAATTTGGGTTTTATAGTACGCCTCTCAAGAAGACTCTTAATAGCACTCCTATCATGGGTGTTTTGACATTCTTTAATAAATTCATCGGTCATCTCTATATAACCGTCTTCAATATCATAGCTTTCTCTAGACTCAGGTGAACTGATCGGTGTAGTAGTGTCTTCATTAGGAGTTTCAGTATTTCCAGCTATAGTTCTAGCAATCGTAGCATCTAGGAAAGGACCTAATGAACCACTCTTATCAAGCACAGTAGAAGGAGCATCATAAGTATCAAAAGTTTCAGATTCAGCAGTAGTAGCAGTGTGTGTAGCATGTGTATGTGGTGGTGTAAGTATCTTACTCATAACATATGGTGAATCAAGGGCAACAGAGGTGTGAAGAACCGTACCTCTTCTTGTAGTGGATGGTAAAATAGGAACCTTGCCATCACGAGACTTACCCATGATGGATGGAGGGCAGCAAACAATAGTGATTCCAAGTGAACTTGATAAATAAAGCTATGCTCCCCGGCAACAGCGCCAGAAAATAGTCTTGATGACCCACAAGTATAGGGGATGTATCGCAGTATTTTCGAGGGAAGTGAAACCCAATTTATTGATTCGACACAAGGGGAGACAAAGAATATTTATAAGCCTTAACAACTGAGTTGTCAATTCAGCTGCACCTAGAAACAATCTTGCTCACAACAGTTTATCAGTAGAACCAGTTTTGCAGTAGCAATAGTAAAGTAATGGCAATAGTAAAAGTAAAGACAGTAGTAACAATTGCAGTAAACATTAGGATTAAAGCGCGGTAGGCATAGGGATGGATGGACGGGCGTTGCATGGACAAGACAATTCATATGGCAATCAAGACATAGGGCATTTGCAGATAAATAAGATGAAGCATCCAAGTACTAAAAAAATCATAGGCATGTGTTCCATATATAGTCATACGTGCTCGCAATGAGAACTTGCACAACATCTTTTGTCCTGCCAGCCCGTTTGCAGCGGGGCCTCAAGGGAACTACTGGCAACTAAGGTGCTCCTTTTAATAGAGCACGGGAGCAAAGCATTAACACTCCGTGAACACATATGATCCTCACATCAAAGCCATTCCCTCCGGTTATCCCGATTTCTGTCACTTTAGGGCCTTTGGTTCCGGACAACAACGTGTGTATACAACTTGCAGGTAAGACCATAAACAATACTATCATAATGAATCAATAACATGTTCAGATCTGAAATCATGGCACTCAGGCCCAAGTGACAAGCATTAAGCATAACAAGTTTCAAGAAAGTGAAAAAGCACTAATAATAGATACTAGGCACCATGCCCTAACAAACTGATGCCCTTACACAAACGATCTCATCCAATTCCTACCATCCCCATAGCCTACAGCGGGGGATTACTCACTCATAGATGGGGGAAACATGGATGGCGATGGAGAAGCGATGGTGATGATGATGGCGATGATATCCTCCAATTCCCTATCCCGGCAGGGTGCCAGAACGGAGTTTCTGGTTCCAAATCGCGGAATCTGGTGGTGGAGGCACAACGGAACTCTTTTTGGAAAAATGTCGAACCCCCCTTGGTTTTTAGGTCAAGAGGCAACTTATAGGCGAAGAGGGAGGCCGAGGGGGCAGCCGAGGCAGCCACACCACCCCCAGGCGCGGCCTGGCCTGGCCCGCGCGGCCAGGTGGTGTGGGCCCCTCGCGGCCCTTCTCCGTCTCATCTTCTGGCTTCGTGAGTCTTCTGGTGAAATAGGATTTTTGGCATATTTTCCGGGATTTTTCCTGATAGTTGATTTTCTGCACACAAAAACTAGACACCAAGGTAATTCTGCTGAAAACAGCGTCAGTCCGTATTAGTTGTACCCAAATCACACAAGTTTAGAGGAAAAACAATAGCAAAAGTGTTCGGGAAAGTAGATAAACTTTGGACGTATCAAGCGGTAGCGGCCAAGAAAGCCGCCGAGCATTCGGCTCCGGTTAAGGCCCTGCCTCCTCCGGTTATCCGTTCGCAGCCGGTGCAGGAACTCAACACAGTCCCCAGTACTTCCCAACACTCAAATTAGCCGCCAATGCCACCGTCATGGTCTGCAGCTAGCAACCCATTGGCTACTCCGGCCGACAAAGCAATTTACGGCGAACTCCTCGTTGAGCCTATCATCGTCGCCCATATCCGGAGTGTTACGGAGCTTGAAGAGAAGCGCGCAGAAATCTTGGTGGAGGCCAAGTGCATTATTGAGCAGGGCGCTAAGCTGGACGAAGACATGGCTAGGGAATAGCAATCCATTAACGCGGCAAGAGCTATGGAGGCTGAATATAAGCAATTATCGTTGAAGCAAAAGGCAAAGAAAGCACCAGCTCACGTCATCGAAGATCCTGGCGTTCGATGCAGGTTGGGGTATGAGGGATCTAAGCCGACAAAAGACAGCCCATACATTGATTTAGAGGGGAGGCAAGTCATGCCAACTCCCGCCCTCGACATCGCCATTGCTAAGACCCTCCTGGAGCAGGACAGGTCACCAGAAGCAGTTGCTCAGGTGTACAACCTCGTCGCTAAGGCATGCAAGCAATAGGAAAAGGCTACCTGGTAGAGGCTTGAGTCCAACCCGGAGCTTTGCTAGTCAACCCTGAACAGCCGTAGAAGGCCACACAGGATCCACAGAGCAAAGACAGAGAGATGCATGCAACATGACTGACGCCATCCCCATATCCTTCGATCACGGAGAAAAGGCTCGTCCCCGCCGATCGTCACCTCCACCACCATATTGGCGTCACGAGGAACCAGAGCCATGCCATCGTACAAGCATGTCGCTGCCAAGGCGTTCCCAGGCCGACGTCATTATACACGACCAGGGTGAGCAGCCTCGGCATGCCGGAGAGCGTAGCAGCAATGAAGGACACAGGAGTAGGTCCCATAAGGAGCCGCCATGTTCGACAAGCAACCATGACAGGCGTAAAGAGTCGTAGGAGGGCCATAGCAAGAAGGCTAACCCATCGCCACCGTCGCCACCTAGAAGCCATCATGGCAGAGGGCATGGCAGATCTCATAAATCGTGCCACAATTCCCCTCCCCATGACAGAAAAAGGAAGCAACCAGAGCCATATGACGCACGTTCACGGCTGGACAAGATCCAAGAAGCTCGAAAGCTCCCATACCTTGGGCCACGTTGTTTTGGACGAGTAATACTGGCCACAACCTACCCAAAGGGCCTCCGGATAGACAAGACCATCAATCCCTACAACGGCACTGCTAGACCAGCAATGTGGTTGCAGGACTACATCAAAGCTTGTCGAAGGAGATTCCTCCAAGGCCACCATCATTGGCATGGACCTGGATCCCAAATAGGAAAGTGTGCTCGTCGAGTTCCTTCGTGAGAATAGGGACATCTTTGCCTGGCAACCTGCCGACATGAAAGGTGTACCTAGGGAACTTGCCGAGCATAGCTTGAATATTGATCCCAATGCCAAACCGGTGAAGCAACCTCTACGATGCTTTGGTGATGAAAGACGAAGGGATATAGGCAAAGAAATAGCTAGGTTACTTAAGGCTGGATTTATCCGAGAAGTTATTCACACCCGATGGGTGGCAAATCCTGTACTTGTCCCCGAAAAGGGAACTAATAAATTAAGAATGTGCATTGATTACACCGGCTTGAATAAAGCATGTCCGAAGGATCCATTTGCTCTACCTCACATTGACCAAGTCATTGACTTGACGGATGGCTCGGAACTTCTGTGTTTTCTCGATGCTTACTCAGGATACCACCAAATCCGGATGCCAAAGTCAGACCAACTGGCCACTTTGTTCACCACACCCTATGGCACGTATTGCTACGTCACGATGCCCTTTGGATTAAAAACGTTGGTACTACTTACCAGCGGACGATGCAACATTGCCTACACGACCAAATAGGTTGCAACGTACACGCTTACGTGGACGACATCACGGTAATGTTAAAGAAATCAAATGATCTTATCGCTGATTTGCAGGAAACTGATACGTTGTAAACGTATCTATAATTTTTGGTGTTCCATGCTTGTTTTATATCTACTTTCTTATGTTTTGTCCACACTTTGGAGTATTTTTACACATTTTCTCGAACTAACCTATTAACAAGATGCCACAGTGTCAGTTGCCTGTTTTTTGCTGTTTTTGATTTCAAAAAAGCTAGTAAGGAAATATTCTCGGAATTGGACCGGACAAAAGCCAAAGTCAATATTTTACCCAAAGCAACACGGAGTCCGGAGGGGAGACGAAGTGGCGCACCAGGGCAGCCACACCTGGTGGCGGCATGGCCTAGGGGGCGCCACCAGGGGGTGTGGGCCCCCTGGTGCTCCACCAACCTTGCCCTTCCGCCTATAAAAGCCTCCTGGGACAAAAACCCTAAGGATCCGATCAAAAATCCACGAAAGAGTCTATAGCAACCGTCATCTCCATCCCTAGATCGGGAGGGATCTGAAGCTCTTTCCGGCACCCTGTCGGAGGGGAGAGATCACCCTGGAGGCCTTCTTCATCAACATGACTGCCTCCGATGTGATGCGTGATTAGTTCATCCCTATACTACGGGTCCATGTAGTAGCTAGATGGTTGGTTCTCCTCCTTTGTGCTACCATGGAATCAAGCTACGCTTAGAGGCACCGCTACATAGAGCAGCTGGAGCCTGGGCGGAGGAATTACCATATGTTTTGTGGAGTTTACGAACAACACCCAACAGATCCACCGACTTGACTCCTTTCTTTATGGTTTATGGAGTAGAAGCAGTCCTCCCATCCGACATCCTCCATGATGCACCAAGAGTTTCTGCCTACAAGAAGGATGACGCTGAAGAATCCAGACACCTATCTGTGGACCTACTTGAAGAAGAGAACGTGCTGGCATGCCAGAGATCCGCCATCTACCAACAGAAGTTGCATGGCTACCATAGTCGTCGTGTAAAGCATCGCTTATTTAAAGAAGGGGATCTGGTGCTTAGGCTCAAGCAGGAGAAATCACACAAACTATCCTCGCCTTGGGAAGGACCATTCGTCATAAGAAAAGCATTGCTAAATGGTTCCTATTACCTCGTCGATATTCACGAGTTGAAAGATAGACCAAAAAATCGGAAGCGCAAGCAACGTGACTCTGATGATGATTACCCGGAGACAGATCGGCAATGGAACATAGCACAACTACGTCCCTTTTACACTTAGCACATTTATATTATGTAATAGGTTTCTTATATGATCAATGAAATAAAGAATTTGGTTCACTCATATTCTCTGAGTCTTTTACCTCCGGTAGTTGTTCATTTTTGGATCATATAAACCCTTTATGCGCAAGTTTGCATTTGCACTTATGAAAATTTCGCATATGGGTGTTAGCTTAAGTTTTCTGGTCTACACGTTTTCTGAAATTTTTATGTGGATTCTAGAGTAGTGAATTTTTTGGCACTCAACGCCGGCGATTTTGTTCTTAGGTTCTTAACGGTGCTATTAAGCATCATCACATGAGAGCATAGTTCTGTGTTGCGAGTCTTCCATCTCACAAAAGGTTAAGCATACGAACCAGAATAATGGATAAGCCAGCACTTGCTTAAAAAAATATACATATGCTGGAAATAGATAAGTTGCAGGAAGCTTGAGTACAAGTTTTTCTGCCTTAGATAACACATCAGTTTTTCCGCATACGCTCCGTAGAGGTACATTTAATACAACATTGTTTTTATGGCTCTACTATAGGGGGCTTCGTGGTGGCATCATCAGGAGAACCAGGCCTGGATAGCTCATCAAACTCAGAGGGATATGGGCTAGACTTAGACGAGGCCATGTCTTTATCAAGGATCTCAGCAGGAACAAAGACATTTGGGTTGACCATCCTGGCGATCCTAGTGTCGAAGCCGGAGAGGGAATTCCAAATAGCATCTCTATCGATTTCCTTCCCTTCCTCATCCAGCTTGGGAAACCCGTAAGTCACCAGATCAATGTCGGCATTGTCTAGTGTGCCTTGACCAAGGACAGGGTCATCCTAGCACCAGCCCAGACACAAGAGGCTTTCCAGTCCTTGACCTTCTCGGGGGCTCGTCGCAGGATTTCCGCATACTTGGCCTCTGAGTCTGCTGCTTTGATATTGATTCCTAGAGGCTGGGCTATCTCCTTGGCCTGGGCAATGACGGTGCTAACGAAGTTGCCGGCAAGAATCATGCATTCCTTGATATCTGGAGCACCTTCACCCAGGTTGGCTAAGCCAATGGGGGTTGTGGTTTGCATAAGATACAAGGACCATGAGTACACACAAAAGAATCAGATGGTTTTCCAAACTACAGAATTCACCAAGACGGAGAAAGGTTACCAAAGATGCTCGTATTAGCTTGCTTGCATGTCTCCGCCAAGACATCCCGCTCCTTCTGGACTATCTTGTACACCTCAAGATTCCTTGCATTTTTCTCTGTGGCAGCTTGGTTCTGATTCTTGAGCTGTACAATCTCGTCCTTCAGGCACCGCATCTCGGCGTCAGCAGACTCTTGCAGCGCCTTTATTGCCTCATCACGGCCCTTGACGGCATCGGCCAGGTCCTTCTTCAAGATTTTGTTCTCATCGTCGAGCTCCTGGATATGCTTGGATTGCTCGATGATGCTCTTGTCCTTGGCGATGGCTTCTGTAAGACGAAAATCAGAAAGTACTATGAAAAAAATGGCAGAAATGAATCCATGAGAAAAAGCAAGGAGCTGTTACAAGAAACATACTCTGGCTATTTTTGATATGTTGCTTCAGGAAGGCTGTTTTACCCTGTTCAAGGCCTAGCTCCTTCTGCAAAGCAGCAAACCTCTCATTGGCCGTGATCCTTCGCCTATTCTCATTCTGCAAACAAACAAGCATGCTTAGTTTCTCTAGAGCATCTAGTCGGAACTATGTGGTTTCAACTACACGCTCGCGTGCTACATCGCAAGATTTTAATCAGCAAGTATGCTACTCTTAGAGCATCTAGCCAGAATTCTTCTAAGTTTCTAGCTAGACGCTCGGGGGCTACACTATCAATTTATACTCTTAAGTTCTTTGGAGCATTCAGGCCAATAAACTTTGGTTTATCCGCCTAAGAGCTCGAGGGCTACAGAGGGATATGTTACACAAGATAAAAGGAGTAAAGTTCAAAAGACTTACAATGGCAATAAGCTTAAGATTGTTGGCCAGATTGGCATATGCGGTGTGGAAGATGCTGGCATTATTGTACACGGAATCCGCTTGTGTAATAAGGTCATCTAGGCACAATGTCAGAGGAATCGCAGCCAATGGAGAAGTTAAAGCTGGAGGCATGGATGATGCCCTGGCTGCGTGTTGCGTTTTCAGCATAGTTGATGGCTCAACAGCTCCCTCCTTGACCATTGCCTCTGCCTCCGCCTCTTCCATCACTTGCTTCCCTTTCTCGGTGGAATCCTTAGCTGGAGCTTCAACCACTTTAGAGGAAGTGCTCTCCTACGTCGCCTGGCCACTAGGAGCAACGTCTACCTCGATAGAGCCTAAGATATCAAGAATTGGATTGACATCTGTCTCCATGGCGGAGATCTCAGGGATAACGGGAGATGAAGGCCAAGTGGGGCCAGTAGAAGGCTTTGCGGCAGGAGTAGGGGAGCAGTAGCAGGAGAGGATTTGGCGGCCACGTCCCTGGTCAGCATGTCACGAATGTTTTTTGACCCTCCAACATCTTTGGAGGATCGCTTCAAACTAACACCGGCTTTCCTCCTGAAACATACAAAAGTATAAGTACAAGAGTTGAAAAAGGTGTGACCTGAAAAATGCAAGTCGGAGAAGGAATACACTTACTCCACGGCAAGAGCCTTGGTGAGGGGAATGCCAGTGGATTTATTCTTTTCCGCCTCTAAGGCGGCGGCGGATCGTCTGGAGACTCCACTCTCCATTTTCTTCTTCTTCTTCTTCGCCTCGGCAGCAGCGTTAGAGGTGGAGCTCTTCTGCTTTCGCGCTGCCGGAGCTGGCTAATCCTTGGGGGCGTCGTCATCTGACACCACTTGGATATCCTTCAGCTTGGGATCATAGACCTGGGAGGCCATCTGATCTGCCGCCAAGGTCGCCAGCTGGGATACAAAGGAGTGTTAGATTAACAACTTCCAGTCGGAGAAACCTTAGAGTATATAACGAGCAACAAAGGAAACAAAAGCTACCTCTAGGCATTTCTCGCAAGCGAACATGTCATAGGTGATCTTGAAGCCACGCTTCTTGTCCTTCACCCTGATGATGTCCTTGAGCCGGAGTTTGATGGAGTCAGTAGAGAAGTTATCCCATGAAATTTACATGGGATCCCTCCTATCTTGAGTGTACATGCACATCAACTCGGTGCGGTGCTATAGAGGATAGATCCGCCTAATAAACCAACACATGGCTAGGTCCATGCCAGTAAAACCCCCGTCTACGAGCCATTCAATCCGCCTTATGGCGCGGTTGGCCTCGTCGTCAGAAGGAAGGGAGGCTGGAGTCCTCCATGCGGGTACCTCGATGGCGGCTCTGTCAATGAAGTCAGGATAAGTCTCAAGATGGTCTGGAAGAGGAATATCTAGACCGTAGAAGTACGTGCGCTGCCAGTTCTTGCACGACTCATGTCCGGTGATGTCAGGGAAGCGCCAGTTAGGCTGGATCTTAAAGCTAATGGTTTTGCACATCCGTAATTCATCCTTGGACTCTACGGACTCTCTCTTGATGGTGAAGAAGTATATGAACATATCTAATCTAGGCTTTATACCTAGGAATCCTTGGCACAGAGCTACAAAATTGCTAAGGACTAAGATGCTGTTGGGAGAGAGGTTGTGGGGAAGTACCCGGAAGTGCTGGAGAACATCCAAGAAGAAGTCCGAGACTGGTAGGCTTATGTCACGTACCAGCTGAGACTTAAGGTACACCTTCTCTCCAACTTGGGGACAAGGGACCACTACGCCGGCTGGTGCCGCCCGCTAGGCCAAGTCCTTCCCCGCGGGAAGATATCCTTCAGTGACCAGTGCTTGCAGGTCTTCGACAGTGAGGTCAGAGCCTCTCCACACCCCCTTGTGGGAATCATTGTCTTCATCAGCAGCTTCTGGCGCCGCTCTTTCTTGGTCATCGCTGGTGTTTTCCACCATGGCGGAGACAGGGACGACCACCCCCTCCGGCGGGACGGATACTCCCTGCGATGGCTCCAAAATAGCCTCGGGAGTCGCTGCCGTTGATGGGACAGAGCTGTTGGAAGCCATTGAGACGAGGGAGTGGGTGGAGGAAATAAGGGCTCTGGCTAGGGTTTTCGCAGAGGAGCTCGAATGGACGCGCGACTGGAGAAAGACGAAGACGGGGAAGCAAATGCGGGTAAAAAAGAAATAAACTGACCAGGGTGAAAATATATAGACACGGCGTCAAGATTTGTGCAGAGGGATCTAATGGATAAAGCGTTGCTGACATGGAGATGAACGTGCGCGGTAATTTCGCTACGTCCTCCATCTTTGCCGCTTCGCCGTTTCGAATTTCACGCGCATGAAAATAGCTGATGATTAATTCTCTATTTCTATGAGTTTCGAGGTAGCGTAGGTTGTACCCTCCGTCATCCTCCTGACAGTTGCAGTGAAGCGTCATGTCTGAAGATTCCATCGAAGACAGAGATGGTCCGACTCTGGAAATGAAGACTTAAGGAATCTCCGGCTACATTGTGAAGCCAGAGAGGATTGTAGGGTTCTTTGGGAGACCTTTGAGATATTTCTTGACGAATTGTCGGCATCACATAGACGGGATATTCAAAGATCAATGGGCAAGACGGCGCAAGATTTCAAAGTCCTCCAGGAGCTACTGTTGGGGATATGTTATATGAATATCATCATAGCATGTCACCAATCCGCCTAACCCGGGTGGCCCATAGTTGGTAGCAAGGCCTATGGTCTGCTGGGCGATCTAGTTAGATGGATCCAGAAGGGAGGCCCATGCCGGATAAAGGAAGACTACGCAGGAGTCACCGACGTACTCGGAGCCTTGGAGTGAAAGACACGAAAGACTAGTTCGTATTAGTGTAGGACTCTTTACCTTATCCGGCAAGGATCTTTTCCTGTAACCCTAGGTTCTGGTGCCTTTATAAGCCGGACCTGTGGGAGTCTTTAGGGCACAACCTCTTAGATTGATGCGTACAATGTGCAACACCTTGCACAACGAACCTATCTCTGTAACTTGGCGTATTGTTATTATAGTGATTTATAGAAGGAGTAGAGTTCCACCACCATTGTTGGACTTGAACCTGGGTAAGCTGTGTTACCTTGTACCCGCTAACTCTCCGCCTTACCCCACATCTCTAAACACGCATGTGAGGACCCCTTCATGGCGTACTCGTCGGCAATATCACGACATACTTGGTCAAACGTTGTGAGGTTTGATTTTGACCAAATCTAATAATACAGAGTAATTTGGAATCGAATGAGTAGATAGTAGAGTTAGGACAACTCTAGCAGATCCCCATATGCATCTCGCGCTTATGAGGGAAATGGAAGAAGGTTGCCATTTTAGGCCATAACAACATCTCCATTTTTTCCGACATGTGGATCAGAATAGTCATTGACTTGGCTATTGGGCCTCTCTCCCCCTATCCATGTGTGCAGGGGAGCGAGGCCGAGCAGCGCCGGCACAGGAAGGCTGAGCAAGATCGATGCCATGGTCTATTAACTACTCTATCGCTAATAGGTACTCTTTCTCCGATCCATATTAGTTGTGACTAGTAGCGACAACTAATATGGACCGGAGAGATTAACTATTTTTATAATGCCTATTGTCTATTAACTATGCTAGATTAACCAACGTGTGTTGACAAGGACTATATCTAGTTCCTAGCTTCGTAGATGAATATCTCCCTATCAATGATTAAAATTTTCAAAACCACCACTTATCTTCACAATATAAATGTACTAGATTCTAAATTTAGTATTCGTACAGATCAAGTAGGTTAAGCACGTAACTCCAGCACGCAACTTCCATCAAGTCAATTCCATGGGGAGGTAGTCCTTATCTTCGTAGCTGTCACCTTCAATTATCAACAATTGATTTTTTCAAGAACTAACACTTTCCTTCAAAATACAAGTCAAGTAGATCGCGAAATCAAATTTAAGTATTACTGCAAATCAAGTAGTTTAAGCATCATACCTGAAAAATGAGTATCGGTATTAGTGAACAAGAAAAAAATAGCCATCCAGAAAGAAGAAGCATCGAGGGTACATCTGCAATATTGCAGACATCAACTATAATTGTGTTTTTAGTCAACAACAATGCAGATCACAGGTAGTGCCATTACAGTGCATTTTTTCAAATGGTAGCTAGACAAAACATAAATGTTGTAGGAGTCCCCACAGCCGATGGAAATAAACAAACACTGGCCAAATAGTTTTAATGGTGTTCTGAAGCCTCTCTCGGATCAAAAGCACACACACAACATTGCACACGACGAAAAGCCCCTTATTATGCTTGCTCGCTTGTGCTATTCCGGTAGAGGCTTCTCCAAGGAAATATACTTGCGGGGAGGCATCGATACTATGGACTTTTTGAAGCCTTTTTCCCCCCGGTGTTGTTGCAGGTAGGGTTAGGAAGCGGCACCCGATCCGCCCCACTTCGTAGAAAAAATTTATTAGTCTAGTTCAAATCTTTTTCATCAAAATTTCTCTAGTTTAAACTAAATTTTGTTCCGCGGGCTCTCGCGGGTTGCCGCTTCGCAACCCTAGTTGCAGCCACTGAGCTAGCAGCAGCGTACTTATAGCCGAATCGGAGGAGGCAACAATGTGGTGGGAAAAGGAGGCGGTTAAAGGAGGAAACATGGCAGGAGCACACTAGATACACGAGCCCCATCCATATGAGATGGCCGGAAGAAACAAATACACTCGTAATTACAATTGTCTGTGATGTAATTGGAGAAAGCTGATGACTTTTTGAACAAAACCGTGTATGATATCTTACTCATGTTATTTTTAACTAGCCAAGTGTCCGTGGGTTGCTACGGTTTGTAAACACAAAACGCAGGTGTAAACTGAGTGCCTATGAGATGCCGGCCCCCTTTCCGCCCCTCTCTTCTAAAAATGAAACATGAAAATATATTAACAAAAAATGTGAAAATAAACATGAAATATCTTTAAAACCAGCCAGTTTTAGGTCTGGCAGCAGCCTCGAGCGCCCCAATCTGAGGGCATGTTTTCAGGTGGGCGCTAGGCTATATTTCCAGCCGTTATGCTCAAATCCCGTCGCATCGACACAAGAAGTAGCGTTGGGCGCGAAGGATCTTCTTTCCCGCACGATCCTGATTGACGAGTGGCGGGCGCTAGGCAGAATGCTAGTATATTTTTCTCCTACAAACCTTGATTTAACTAATTCTCGGTGAAAAAATAACTCAACAGAATCAATCGGAGCTTTTGGAGCTGGCACAACTAACTCTGTTGCATAGGATTTTCCTACGCACACACGGAAACAATTAAGTATCTAAATAACTAAATACATCTATAAATAATTAAGACCAGGTAATCTCGCCCATGCTCTAACTTACAAGAATCCACTAATTTTCCAATAATCTAGTCAACTCCGAATCTCCATTATTTCTCAAAATCTGTAACCATAAAAGGAGTATCCTATTACACAATTTTAACATCGCAGAGATACACAAGAGAATCAGAACTAAAAAAAGAAAAAGAGGCTAGCTTTGCAGCCTTGCCGGACAGCCGGGGCAAAAGACCTCGAGTGACCCAAGAGAGGTGGGTCGCCGCTGGCTGCTGCTCACGCGCGACGCCGGCTACTGGCGTGCCTGAGCGCGGGCGCGCGACTGGGACGAGTCTGGCCGGCCTACTCCGCCCACCATGTCCAGGCAAAAGCCCAAGAAATAAAAAGAATCTGCTCAGCTTCTTGTCCATTGATCCACAAATTAGCTGTGCTAGGAGGTGGGTGGCGAGCGCAAGCGTCAATTCAGGGGGGAGATAGGTGTGATAATGAGATTGGAGCATGCCGGCAGGAGGAATTGGCGAGAGCAGCTAGGAGCCGGCCAGCCGGTGCTCCACGGATTCGGCGAGGCAGGGGAAAGGGAGGGGGTCGCAGCTGAGGTAGAGAGAACAGAGTGTTATCCGTTCATCTGTCGGTGGAACAAACTGATGAAAAATACAACATTCTCCTTGGTCTTCGTCGCTTCTGGTGCTGCCTCGCCGCCTCGATGCCAGCCACTTCGCCTTGCAGAAGATGGCCAGGCCTCTCCGCCGCTCGCGAGATCCAACGCCATCACAAGCACCAAGCTGGGAGAAACTCCCATCAAAAGACACCTAATCCTCACGCGCTTCCATAGGAGCGGGAGGCGCCAAACGCCCACGGTCTCCCGCGGAGATCAGATCTCCAGCGAAATGCGGATGGAGCCGGGGCGACTTATTTCCGACGCGATGCGGCCGCCAGCGTCTCAGCAACGCCATTAGGAACCTATCAAGAAGCCCGCAAGACCCCGGAGCTCCTTCCCACCTCGTGAGGCCAGAACGACCATCGGAGGCGAGGAGGACGGTGTGAGGCCGCCGGCGGAAGAAACGAAGCCTGAGTTAACCGTTTTTTTACTTAGCAGTGGCATTGGTGGGTAATATATAATTTTGTAGGAGGGCAAAACCGTCCAATGAAAAATCGGAACGAAATTATGCGTGCGGACGAACCTACCACATCTTAAATATACTAGCACAATGCCCGCGCGTTGCTGCGAACAACAACCTAAACCTTGTAGATCGTAGGAGAATGCTTGTGTGTTGCATCGGAAGAGAAACGAGCTATGTCATGAGAAGCAAACATAGGTATAGAAAAATGTTATGCATGTGTATTGCATCGTAAAGAATTTCACTACTCGAAATCAGTTTTTATTTAAATTAACCTAATTTTTTTTAAAATCAGCTTATAAACCGCGTACCAGACTTCTTCCGCGGGGATCGTGCTTTCTCAGGTTCAGGATCTACGATAGGTCGCGATGATCTGCTATAATTTCTGAGTGTAGCAAATGGTTTGAAAATCTGGCCGTGCTCTCACTCTTCACTTAAAGTACCGTTCAAGTCTTGTTTTTATTAACTGCATGCAGTCACGAACTGGTGGCTTTGGGTTGTCTTTGGGCTAACAGGAACGGCATCTACCAAAAAAAGGAATGAGCCGGTCAAATCTTATTTTTATTAACTGTATGCAGTCACGAACTGGTGGCTTTGGGTTGTCTTTGGGCCAACGGCATCTACCAAAAAAAAGAATGAGCCAGAGCAACCAACTAAAACGGAATGTCCGCTTTTAAGCCATCGATTAATTTAGAAAAGGCTAACTTTTAGTGATCGATTTGAATTAAAAAAATGGGACACACCCGGAAACAGGCGTGCAGGCCATCTTGCCCAGCTGGGTGACCTTTTCTCGCTCGCATCTCTCCCTTCGCTGCTTGCTTGCCTGCCTCCTTAGCTCTTTAGAAGAAGGCCCCCATCGCCACAGTCCCTGGAACACAATCTAGCCCCCTGTCTTCCCCTTTCGTTCCCAACGCCAGGAGACCAAGACCCCACCCCGCCTAGGTGCGCGATTCCATCACTCCTCTGCAACGTCGTCTGCCGCCTCCCTGACGACCCTCGTCTTGCTTCCCCACATGCTCGAAGCTGCGGCCGCCTACCCATCCCTGTTTGGCTCCACGCGCAGGGCCTACACCTGCTACCTCTCTGCTCCCCGCCTCCGACCGCAGCAGCCGGCGGGCTCCTTCCTCCTGCCACCCTCTGCCCTTCCTCCAAATTCGAGATCCCAAGACTGAACGCGGACGGGGATGAACGGATTCTCCCTTCAATTACAGCCAATGTGGTAATCTATCCCCTTCTTGCATGTCAAGGATCCACCGGTTATTGCCATATAAGAGCACTCTCTCCCATCGGCATATTGAGAATTTAATTCCTTCCTATTTTTGATCCCAAGCCAGCTCGTGTATATTCAAGTCACGGTGGAACATATATGAATCGGCCAGATTCGTCGTAAGGGAGCGAGGTGGGACAATTCAATGCATCTATCATCGATGCGTATGCGTACCGACAACCTTCTTTTTTTTAACAGAAAGTCACCTGCGCGCAACAGTGCCCGCAACGAACGAAGGAAGAGTGATGAGGCCAGGCTACCATCCGGGTAGTTCACGGCCCAGTTCGAACTAAACTGTTTGACCGACGAAATCATTTTTTATTTGCCGGTGGCACTTAGTGGTAATATGTGGTTTTGTGGGAGGACAATAGAAGAGAATAAATTTGTGGACAAAAACATTTGCTGCATAAATGTTTGCCCCAAAATCAAACTCAATTTGCTTATTGTCGATTTAATTTAGCTCACAGCAGTACTACACATACCGGCAACATCCTCCTTTTTCATGCATGTGTATGAAGCCCAACACAACCACGGTGCGACCTCGGATTCCTTATCTTCTTAATTTCTCTTTATTTAGCTTACTACACATACACAGCCAGCGTCCAACTGATACTCAGTCCTTTCATTCAAGAATGCAACGGTCCACTTTTCCTTTTATTCATGCATGCAATCGAGCCCAACACAGTGCCGTTTAATCCTCTACCCATCATCAGCACATGAGGAATTTTTATCCCATTTGATCATTTGATTTCATACGAATCATCCTTGTTGCCGCTTGCTGATACTACCGGAGAATTTTTAGCGTATATAAACTGGTTATACTCATGGTAAAGCAGCAAGGTGAGACTATTTTTAAAACAAAAATCCATGCGTCTTATCTCGTTTGTACTTCCAACTTCCAAGTGCATATTGTACGCAGCAGCCCATGACCCCGAACCGGCCCAGCTAGGAAAAGCTTCAGCATGTCCCGTCACGATAGAAAACGAATCGGTCCACACCCAACTATCGATAGCTGAAACGAATATCAGCTACGGCCTAACTAACCCGAAACGAAAATCAGCGACGGCCGAACTAACCCCTTTTTTTTAATTACCGATTACCGGTGGCGTGGTAGTAATACGTGGTTTGGCAGTGCTGGGTTATATGCCCTCCGATAGGAGGGTAGAACGGTCTAAAAAAATGTTGGATCGGAAGAAACACATACACCGTTACTTCTTTGATATTTCTTTCTCTAATATAATCTCTTTCTTCTTTGATATTTTTCTTAACTTTAGTGACTTTCTCACGCACCGTTGCAAGCTGGCTATTAATAAAACACATGTAAAAATGCTATGGAGAAGATATCATCGACGAGATCAATCAGGAGAGAAGTGATCTTCAATGCATACCCATGATCGTGGCAACTTCGATCATGAGCTCTGTCCATATCCATGATCAATTTGTGCAACGGTCCTAGTAGAGCACGTGCATTGCAAGGCCCTCGATGTTATTTTTGCACAACAATATGCTACAGCCAAATAAATTAAAAGCTACGTGGATAATAAATTTAACCGATATACTTAGTGGCTAATCTTCATTAGCAGAATCAACACAGTGCACATGTCCCATCTAGCTTCATTAGAGGAAATCTGGTCGACACCGCTAGGTCGGACTGAGATATCGATCACACAACACACAAGTCGTATCTTGTTAGCATCACATTTATATTCTGGACGACGCCATTAATGGGAGGTATATAATGATCATACTTGCTAAATATGGTCTAGCGATTTCAATTGCGAAGGACTTTTCTAGCTTATGGTGTGCGTGGTTCCTAGTAAATTGCTGATCGTGGATGGATTTGTATTGATCAAATTGGATGATTCTATAGTCTAAGTTAATCGGTGTGCCTAGACAGTGGAAGTATTACTTTCGTTTTGGAAATAGATGGTGAGTATGTTTGCATCATACCTGCATTCCAGTTATTAGTAATTTCAGTGTCGAAATTTAGTAATAATGTTTGAATGGGTAAGACTAAACAAGAGTCCAAGGTCACCATGAGCCGATGATAATTGACAAAGCAGTTTGGAAAGTATAATTTTTTTTTTCTAAACCATTACTGTGGCTGTATCTTGAGATCAGTAACATATAGTATTTAGACAAAACTCAATTGATTACAATACCGTTCAAAAAAATCGATTACAATTGCTACAATATGCTCCTGCTTATTTTCTATAAATTGTCATGTTTCCTGAATCAAGTTGGAACATGTTTGCTCTTGCTCACATCTTTTAACACATGTAATGTAATATGTTTGCTCTCTCCACGTCAATAGGCAAGGTACTTCTCTCAGCAGCTACACTACTTTCAGGGATAAACAAATACCCCTTGGTCTCAAAATAAGTAATTTGAATTTGTCTAGATTAAACAAAATTGGCAAATGCCAGAAATTTGGCATCGCAATCTTAGATTTCAGCTACTTTATGAAATGCTGGAGTAGTACAGCTCGAGCGCGGACAACATGTAGACCGCATCCTAACCCAGCCGCTGGTATTTGATCTAGCTGCCAAGCTCCACCGTCCGGCAGCCAAGGTGGAGTCTGGTGGCTCGCCCGGCGGTCGGATTATATACGGTGCCTGCTGCTGTGCCGGCCAAAGAACCATATTCCTCTATGAGAACCACCGGCCGCACCTTCCGTGGCCACATGACTCTCAGTGCGCCCCGCACCACGGGGACGGACGGACGGGGAAGAAATGTCGCCGGAAGGGGAGGTGGGGTTAGCCGCTCCGGCGCTGAACGGCGCGTGGTGATTTTTTTGATCAGGTCGGCCGGATCAAGGGAGGGGAATCAATAGGGGAGTGTGGGTTAATTCACAACGACTTGCTAGTTGCTATCGATCTGCATCACGATGGAGACGCCACGTCCTTGAGACAGAGGCAGAGAGAGAGAACATCGACGATTGAATCAGATCGAATCAAAGGGGATTGGAATGGGAACAGAGAATTTGTGGCTTACTGGCGACGCAGTCGAAGATGTCGGCAGCGGAGTCGCCTCGTCGCCTCCTTCTTCCCCAACTACCCTGTCGCCATCTCGTCCTCTCCCAAAATCGAGCAAGCCCCAACGCCTCTCTCCTTACCGCCGCCCTCCTCTGCTTTAACAGTGCGCGCAGGCCCCGCCTCCCGCGCTCGCCAACACCACGCCGCCTCGCTCACCCCCGCGTGCGCTCGATGTTGCACGTGACCGTGCCTTCCTTCAAGACAAAGACGCGGCGTCAGGAACTTGACCTTGCGCGGCTCACCTCACGCAGCTTCCTATTTGGGTTCCCCTTTTGCGTGCCTCCGTGAGCTCGTGCCGGCCCAGGTCTCCCTGAGCTCGCCCTCCCGGGTTCCGCCAGACTGTTGCCACCGCCTCCGCTTGTCGTACCCGAGCTCCGCCCGCCTGAGCCAGTGCAGAGAGGAGGTGCCACTCGCCTAAGCCGGTGCGGACTACGGAGAGGAGACGGCTGCGAGCGGCTGCGGCCCGCCCGCCTGAGCCGGTGCGGACTGCGGAGAGGAGATGGCTGCGAGCGCCCGCGGCGAGGATAAGGAAAGGGAGGCAGGGAGGAGCAACACGACGACTTGACCATCGTTTCTTTTCTGGGTGAACAGATCACTTGGCGGTGGCAGCTGCATGTAAATACATCGAAACAGTAGGGGCAAAATCGTCCAATGAAAAATCGGAACCAAAAGCTGGACGGACGAACCTACCTCTGTGTAAATTAGTAGATAGACTATATAATATGGCTTAAGGTGGTTTTCGTATGACAGTTTTTCGTACGTCGTCCGTTGGACATATTTGCCCATGACGGTTCGGTGAATTTACAAGGCCTGCCACCGCGGAGTTGAATATACACGGTCTGTGAAACGTCTGTCTCGTGCGCCTCTGGCCGAGCCAAGATCCCGTCGCCGGCCACGCACGCAGCAGGAGTAGGAGCGATGGATTCAGAGAGGGGAGAGAAGAGGAGGCGTCGTCCCCTTGGAGTCACCCGTCGCCTTCGTTTTGGTGCTTCCGGCTATACGCAGAAGGAGGCGAGGACGAGGCTCGCACGTAGGGCCGCCTCGACCGCCCCTGGTCAGAGGTGAGGAGGTAGCGGCGACCGGGCGAGGTCGGGAAAGAGGGAGGCTGAGCGGCAAACGGAAGCGGACATGGTCGACACCGTCTACCTGCGGCGGCCGTACTGGGTGGAGGTGAGCTTGTACCAACGACCTGGTAGGCAACGACGGCGGCGACCAACACGCGGCGCTCCCCGACCATGCCATCCTCCTGCGAACTCCTCAAAGTTATCTTCCCTGACTCCAAGCACAGACAACGCAGAGGGATGGTGGCGATCCAAGAAAAACAATGAACAGATACGAGCTCGTGTGCTACAGCCGATGGGCATGGACATTCTTAAGCCCGATCCATAACGGAAGAGCTCATGCTCAAAATCCAGTAGAGGGAATGGGATAGACGGTGAATTTGGTCTTCCATATTGCAGTTTGTCTTCATTTAGTATAGAAAAATCGGTGTCTAATTTAAGATTCTGGGGAGGATAGAAGGGAAAATGTCAAGAGCATCCCGTTATATTTTATACTGTATAGACTATTAAAATCTAGATGGTGGACACTAAAAACAGTGTCTACAGCAAGAAAGAGCACGAGGCAATCCAAGGATCAGGAGGTCAAGATGAGGGAGAACCTGCACATCAGGCCACCGCGTGGAGACGCCAGGACCTGGTGGTCGCGCCGGCAGAAAATCGGCGGATTGAAGCATCAGAGACTGAGCGGTGGTTGCGATCGCGGTCATCGGGAGATGAGCATGATGAATGCAAAGAATGGAATTTGAATCGGTTTAAGGGCTTTTTAATTTTAAACTGAACATGTATAACAACCACGTCAACTAAATCGGGTAGGAGGGAGTATTACTTTTCTATTTTATTTTAAAACCATGTAACATAGTTTTTAGATAGAAAAAACAAAAGGATAGGGGTTTAATTTGAAATATGAAGGGGGATTAAATTCCAAAATATGGTAGATCAATGTTTGAGGGAAGTGAACTAATCGGTTATATACTAGAGTAGAAATATATTTTATTCTGTTTGGAACATTATGTAGCTTTATCTTAATGTGTACATAAACTTTGTGCGATATGTTTTTATAGCCACAAAAATAAATGATAGCCGTGGCAACGCACGGACATTCAGCTAGTACTATAATAATAATACTAGCTGAATACCTGTGCGCTGCCATGGTGGTTTGTGTGAAAAGTTATGTACATAAAAAGTAGACAATTAAGACACACATTGGTTCTAGAAACTCACCCGCTTTCCTAAGCACATTAAGAACAATTTTTCTGAACAAAGACCTAAGTGCAATAACTTTCGTCCACACGATTGTTAACTCTAATCCTGTAGTGAATGAACAATTATTCACTACAGAATTTGTCCACACTATGGTTCAACTTCAATATTCCAATCAGACAAAGCATTTGAGAAATTATTATTTTACACATGTTTTAGATTATTTGATCATTGGATGATTCATTTTAATTTTCTCGTTCATCCATCTTCTCATTTCTCTACAACAATTTCATCGAAGACAGTCAAATATCAGTACTACCACAACTCTTGCAAAGCAAAATACACCTAGTCATATTTTCTCGCTCATTCATTCTGGCCGACGACGAGTTGCGAGGTCATCATCAGAGGTGCCAGGAATCCACCCCCGCCCGAAGCCCATCTCCTCCTCCCTGTAGTAGGCGAACTCGTCGACCTCTGGGACGGATCCGGCCACCCTCTACTTCATGGGTCTGCGCTACTGAGACCAGACCCATCCCCGACCTCCACTGATGCCGAGGGCGCCAGTCGTCAGTCTCCCATCCTCGCCCCGCTCGAGTTCTCTTTGCCGCCAGTAGAGACCTCGTCCTCGTCTTCCTTCTCCATCCTACTCCGACCAATTTCTTCTGCCTGTAATAAGGGGATGAGGTGGCGAGTAAATGCAGGGAGACCCTCGACGGCAGGTGTGGGGAAGCTAGGGGTTGCCCTTGCTTAGGAGGAAGAGACGGGGAACTATTCTTTTGACTCGGTGGTGGCAGGGGTAAGTAATATTTCTGCAGAAACAGGGGCGAAACCGTCTATAAAATGCCAGACAGAAATTCCGGGACGACGGACGTACGTCAGCTAACCCGTGCGTTGCAACATTTCCTTCTATCTGTTCCGCCATCAAACATCACTGGCGTGTAAATATTAAATATGGTTCCCTCGGGGGCACGTGCGAGGAAGCTAGGGGCTGCCCTTGCTCGGGAGGAAGAGACAGGGAACTATTCTTTTGACTCGGTGGTGGCAGGGGTAAGTAATATCTCTGCAGGGGTGAAACCGTCCATAAAATGGCAGACAGAAAATCCAGGACGACAAACTACGACAGCTAACCCGCGCGTTGCAACATTTCCTTCTATTTGTTCTGCCATCACACATCACTAACGTGTAAATATTAAATATGGTTTTTTCTAAAATTTCATACATGATCAACAATAAAATATGATAACACAGAAAAAGGGCAGTGTTTCAATATTTGGTCAACATATGTACAACACTGCGCCATAGCCTCTCCCAATCCAGAAAATGAAAGGAAGTGACCAAGAAAAAGAAGACGGGAATTTGTGTTCACTCCATGCCAATATTATATCATTTAGCCACCTAGAGTGATCTGAACCCAAATGTCCTTAAAAAATGGTTTCAATTTTTAGTCCATGAGCAAACTATGCGTTCAACTGGAAGTGCATGATCACCAGGCATCATTAACAGTGTCCAGACATCAGATAGTTACTTCATGTCTGACCTACCTTGCAAGATAGAGGGGCTAATGGAGGATAAAGAAATTGATGCCGCAGCCAAAACATCTGAGACATCAGCGCCATCGTTTAATGACTAAACATCAACACCTGATACATGATGTGTCACCGTCCAGGTTGGGCTCGTCAGCAACCACCACTCTCTTTTTAAAAGGCTGTTTCTAGGTCCACCAAAGATTTGGCATGAACGACACAACTTGACCATCATCTCAGCATAATTCACGGCCTGGCCTCATTTGTAGAAACCCCCGGTTGAATTGTTGACTAAAGAAACTTCTTTGAGTTTTGACGCATTATAATTTACAGAAATTTGGTTGAAGAGTCCTTTGTCGAGGATTGTTGATAGTCTGGTCGGGGCCTGCCTGACATGTACATATTGATCAATAGACTCAGGATCACTGAGGCATTAACACATTCAGCTACGAGGCAGACACACCACTCGACCATTAGCCGGAGATTTCAATCAATCCGGTGTGGAAGCTAGAGATTAAGGCCACCGCCTGAAGTCATGAACCAGTTCGAATCAAACTTTAGGCACCCGAGCTGAGTCAGGGGAATATTAGAGGAACTGATGTACCTATACATCATGGCCACCTAGCCGGATCTGACCCGACGGAAGTGAGGAAGAGAGGGCGCCTCTATGGTCGCGACGGATTGCGGCAGAGGCAGGTTCGCTGGATGGAAGATGGTACCACCGCACGGGTCCATACAAGGCGGAGGCTCGGGAGGGGAATTTCCGCGAATCGTTACTTTTACGGGAGGGCAATCTATGTAAATAGTGAGAAAATAAGGGTTATATTTAAAGTGACCTACCATACCATCAAGACCATAAGCCTTTTAATAATAAAGATATATATAAAAGATAGATTGACGTCGTTTGCGATCTAAGGGAGAAGGAGCACGACTGGTCCACGACAGACGGTAGATCAGGGCTGTAAGGGATCGTTTGCACTGCAGATGAAAGACCCCTTCCGTGTACGATGGGACATTAATAGGCTCAAGCTGTAATTCTGAGAGAAATAAAAGCTCTAGAAATTTCCATAAACTTACCAACTAACTATCTTGTCCTCGGAAGTCAACCAAAAAAATATAAAATAAACTTTATGAATGGACCAGGCGACTGGAGCCAGCCGATGACCATTGCGGATTTGGAACCATTCCACCTGCTAGGACAATGAGAGGTCATTACATAAAACACTGCCGAGAACAAATCAAAGTTACCCTTTTTAAAATGTCTATAATACTCTAGGAATCAACAATTAGACGAGCCTTATATATATAAGTTTTGATCACACAGTGGCAAACACATTTAGTTTGTTGAGGCCTCCTTTCTTGAATCTATGACTTACACAAATCATCTTCATTCAAATGGACGAATGATTTCCTTCAATACAAATGTTAGTCAAATTTGTCCTTTGTAGGTATAGGATCCTAATGTGTCTTATGTGTCCTGGAGAAACTGCAATGTGAAAGGGTCAAATCGTAAATACCTAGTTTGCTTTGACTCTAAGCTTATACGAAATCCATGAATCACTGCTACTCTCTCCGTTTTAAAATATAAGATGTTTTAACTTTATGAAATGGAGTGTATCTAGACCCCTTTTATATATAGTTTTATTCCAAACCTATATGAATCTGTACACTAAAAGAGATCTAGATATACTCCTTTCACAAAGCTAAAACATCTTATATTTTAAAACGGAGGGAGTATTTATTAAGAAATATGTTTCCTTCAAACACTCACTTTTGCTTCGGTGTCGCCCCCCCCCCCCTCCCAAAACATTGAAGGGGTAAGATGGTCTTTTATCATTAATTGATGATTATTAGTTGCTAAACCAAATTAGATTATGTTGGTCTGCAAAGCCCATACCTAGTATTTACGTGTATCAACTAATACCGTCTGCTCGAAAAATACACATCGTCCTTTTGACAGGTTAACCAGCACAATGGCGACGAGTGGACCTGATTCAGTGATCGTCGTAAAAACCGCAACGCGTGAAGCGGGCAAGCAGAGATCCTCGTCGCGAACCATGCCGGTCGCCGTCATAGTGTGTGTGGTCGCTAAACTGCAGGTATCAGTAGGTGTGGTCGTGTCCACTCTGGCAAGACGTGCACGTATAGGTAATACAATATACTAGACTAGCAAGGTGATGATTTTGGATGTACTTTGTTAATCACCTTTACCAATCGCAAATCGTGCCTACGCGTGTACGGTTTATTAGTAACTAATAATCAGTAATTAATAGCAAAATACCATATTACCCCTTCAAATTATGGGAAGGGGGACACCGAAGCAAACCTCTCAAACAATAATATGGTTTTGAACAAGTATGTTTGACTTATTCAACCAGATTCCAATAGTTTACATCAAGTAGATACTACACATGTAAAATATCCGAGTAACCACACTGGGTCTTACAGTATGTATAACAAAGTTTGCACACTCTGAGGCACCGAGCCCGATCAAGGATGGTCGGCCTTTGGAACGCCGCCACCACATGTGCTCTCCTCCTCCACCTCGTCATCATCTTCTTCTACCTTGCTACTCCTGTCGTCTCCTTGTCCTTCAACTACTCCACCTTTAGCTCCGCCGACCAGAACAACATCAAGATCGAGGGCGACGCGTCCTTTAGCGTTGGATGGATCGACATCAGCGCCAACAGGTTTCGCAGCATCAACAACAGCAACGGCCGGGCATCCTACAACGCCCTGCCGATGCTTCTCTGGGACACGGCCACCGGCGAGGTGGCCAGCTTCACCACGCGTTTCTCCTTCGCCATCTCGGGCGACATCAACAGCGAGGGCCAAGGCATGGCCTTCTTCCTCGCAGCCTACCCGTCCAGGCTACCGGAGCGCTGCGCTGATTTCAACCTTGGCCTCACTAACCAGAGCGCGGACGCCGTGGCGGCCGGCGACAGCCGCTTTGTGGCAGTGGAGTTCGACACCTTCGATCCAAGCCAGACCTACGACCGCATCGGCATCGACGTCAACTCCATCCTATCAGTGACCTCGCAGACCCTCCCTAGCTTCGAGCTCACCGACAACCTGACCGCCGCCATCGAGTTCGACAACGTTTCTAGCATCCTGTCGGTGACGCTATGGGTCGGTGATGATAGATCCGGCCAGCCAAGAGGGCGGAATTACAGCCTTAGCTCCAAGGTCGACCTCAAGAGCGCACTACCGGAGCAGGTCTCCGTTGGCTTCTCCGCGTCCACCTCTGACGCCATCGAACTGCATCAGCTACGCTCTTGGTCCTTCAGCTCGTCGCTAGAACCACCACTGACGCCGCCATCGTCACCACCACCACAATCCTCATCTCGAGGGCCAAGTCCTGGGGTTATAGCCGGAGCAGTTGTTGGCGCAACAGTTATCCTCGTTCTGCTTATCGCTGCTGCTGTGATGGCACACATAGTGCGCCGCCGTCGTGGTCAGAAAATCATAGAGACGGATGAGTACTACACAGACTCAGATGGCGAAGGCGGTCCGATGGCGGAGATCGAGATGGGGACGGGGCCAAGGCGGTTCCCATACCACGATCTCGTGGAGGCGACGAGGAGCTTCGCAGTAGAGGAGAAACTTGGGCAAGGTGGCTTCGGCGCCGTGTACCGAGGCTACCTGAGAGAACCAGCAGGGCTCGCCGTGGCCATAAAGAGGTTCTCCAAGCACGAGTCTTCCATGCAGGCATCGGCGGACGCACCATGCCTATTGCCCGGGCGACTGCCCGGGCTTCGCTCGCTGTCGACGCTGGTAAACAACGATTTAGTTAGAGATAAATCACGATTAAACACAGCTTTGCCCGGGCTATATTAGTCAATTCTTGGAGGTTGGGCCACGCCACATGACCAGTCCATCATCATGGGCCACAAAAAGGGACATAATCGCTATTTTACTATGGAGTACCAGGCTGAACGTTAGTCGCTGGAAGTCTGGAACCGGTCACCATCGATTCAGCCATCAGCCTCTGTCGTTCCCAATTCCTAAATCCTTTTTCCCCAATCTTTTTCCTGCGACCGTGACCTTCTGGCGAGGAGTGAGCCGGCGAGGTGGCGACTCCGGTGCTCCGATTCTAAGGATGGCCGACGACGGAGGCTGCGAGCGGCCCAGGCATCTAGGCGCACCGGCAGCCCCGCAGCCCGCGCATGTTGTTGCAGCCGGCAGCCGCAAACGGAAGCAAAGCTGCGGCTCGGCCGTGCCGGCAGCGACGGTGGCCGGAAGTGAGGGGGGGACTCCGGCGGGCGGAAGCTCAAGCCAGGGCCGACGGGCTGGCTCGATCTCGGCAGCTACGGGAAGAAGACAACTAGGTTTGCTTAATTGTAGATTTGCAGTTTATTTTAGTTTTCAATTTCTAATTTTAGCACAACTAGTTGCTGAAATTAGATAAATTCCATACTAGATAATTGAAATGAACTTCTGGTACTACACTACTACTAATGAACATAAAATTGTTTAAATTTACAGAAATGACGAGTTTTTTGGTTGATGCAAGAAGCATACCACAATCACAACCGCAAAATGAGCAGACACATGAGTTTAATCCGGATGATATAGTTTGTGATCCCGCTCTTTGTCAACAAATTAATGATTACCATCCAGATGTTCAAGACCAAGTGAGAAGAGCATATCTTTTGAAGGGACCAACGCAACCAATTGTGAACTTTTCTAAGAAGCAATCGAGGTGTTTTTCAAAAGATTGGTATGGAAAGTATGATTGAATAGAATATAGCGAGTCTCAAGATAAGGCATATTGTTTCTATTGCTATCTTTTTAAGAATGTGGAAAGTACACAACGTTTTGGTCATGAAGTCTTCACCAAAACCGGATTTAGTGATTGGAAGCATGCTTACAAAGCTTTGCCCAACCATCTTGGAGGCATAACTAGTGACCACAATAATGCAAGATTGAATTGTGATGCTTTTCGTAATCAAAGACAAAGTGTGTCTAGTAAGCTATCTCGTGCAACCAAGAAATCCGAAGAACTATATAAAATCCGGTTGACTTCTTCCATGCATTGTGCTAGATTTCTCATTGGTCAAGGCTTGGCCTTTCGTGGCCATAATGAATCTTTTGGTTCATTAAACATGGGAAACTTTCGTGAGATGGTAGAATGGTATAAAGGGAAGGATGAAAAGGTTAAGCATTCTTATGGTCATGGTGGAAATTCCAAGATGATTTCTCCCAAAATTCAAAAGGATCTTGCCAAGTGTTGTGCACAAGAAGTCACCAAAGTAATTATGGGAGAACTTGGCAAAAAGAATTTCTCCATTCTCATTGATGAGTCACGTGACATATCCGTAAAAGAGCAAATGGCGGTAATGTTGAGGTTAGTAGTGCTTCATTACTTCTTATTTAATTTGTCTACTGTTTCATAATTCCATTTAACCTTTGGGGGTCATTTTGTTGTAGGTATGTAAACAATGAAGGGAAGGTTGTGGAACGATTTCTTTCTATAAATCATGTCCATGAGACTACATCCGAGGCACTAAAGGTAGCACTTATTGGTATTCTAGATTACCACAAGCTATCTATTCATAGAATCCGAGGACAAGGTTATGATGGGGCCTCAAATATGAGGGGTGAATTTAATGGCCTACAAAAGAAGATCTTTGATGAAAATCCTTATGCTTTCTATGTTCATTGTTTTGTCCACCGCTTACAATTGGTAGTTGTCTCTGTTTCTCGTTGTTGCTCATCCATACATGATTTCTTTGAGTACACCACATTGATTGTGAACACTTCAAGTGCATCTTGCAAAAGAAGGGATGTGCTTACGGAAGAACATCATAAAAATATTTTGGATATGCTTGAGAGGGTTGAGATATCTAGTGGAAGAGGTTTGAATCAAGAAACAAGTCTCACTAGGCCCGGGGACACTAGGTGGGGTTCACATTATACCACTTTGCTCCGTCTAGAAGGGATGTGGTTGGCAACATTAAAAGTTCTTCGTGAGGTTAATGATGAGAGTCGTGGACTATCACAAGCGGCGGGTTTAATTGAGAAGATGGAGGACTTCAAATTTGCTTTCATTTTGAATCTTATGATAAAGTTGCTTGCCATCACAAATGAGCTTTCACATGTCTTGCAAAGTAAGGATCTAAATATTGTTCATGCAATGGAACTAGTTAGTGATGTGAAAGATCGGTTGATGTCCATGAGAAATGGTGGTTGGCAGGTCTTGTTTGATGAGGTCCAACAATTTTGCATTAGCAAGGGTATTCCGGTGCCACATATGGATGACCAAATACCGGTTCGTGGTCGTTCGAGGGTTGATGGGATGACATACACTAAGCTTCATTTTTACAAAGTTGAGATTTTCTATGTTGCCGTTGACAAGATATGTGTTGAGATGAATCATCGCTTTTGTGAAGCTTCTATTGAGGTATTAGATTGCTTCTCTTGCCTTAATCCGAAGAATTCTTTCTCGATGTTTGATGTGGACAAGCTTGCTCGCTTATCTATAATTTATCATGCGGACTTCTCTAATGGTGACCGAGCAACCATAAGAGGCCAACTTGAGACTTACATTCATAATGTGAGAATCCATGCCGCCTTCTCTACTTGCAAAGATCTAGAAAGTTTGGCTATGAAGATGGTTGAAACGGAGAAGCATTTGGTTTTCCCATTGGTCTACAAACTTATTGAGTTGGCTTTGATATTACCGGTATCAACGGCATCCGTTGAGAGAGCTTTCTCGGCAATGAAAATTATCAAGTCAAAGTTACAGAACAATATGAAGAATGGTTGGTTCAATGATTTGATGATATGCTACACCGAGCGGGAGATATTTAGAGAAATTGATAGTGATGCTATTGCTAAACGGTTCCAAGCCATGAAGACAAGGAAAGGACATTTACCTAAAAGGCCTAGGCCTAGTTAGGAGATGATTTATGGTATGTTTATTATACACCGTCTTCCGAAGATACCATCATATAATTTACTAACCATTTTTTCTCTTGTTTGTAGAGTCTTTTGGGTTAAGGTGCATTCGGACATGTCCATCTTTTGACATATCACATGCGAGCTTTTGTGATCGTTGGAGCTTCACTAGTATCTAGTAGTGATGAACATTTCAGCTTTTGTGTTCCACATGGTTAAATGTTGACAATATGATATTTAGTACCGATGAACATTTGCATGTACTATTGTGTTTTTATGTACCGTGTCCATATTTATATATGAAAAGTTTATTACATAATATTTATATTTGTTGATGCGTATGCGGAAAAATTTAGTCACCCTTCAGCTTGCGCTTGCCCAGGCTTTGGAAATTTCCTGGGTCCGCCTTTGCATGCAGGGAAAGAGGGAGTACAAGTCGGAGATCAATGTGATAAGTAGGTTGCGCCACCGGAACCTCGTGCAACTCATCGGCTGGTGCCATGCCCGTGATGAGCTCCTGCTGGTCTACGAGCTCATGCCCAACCTCAGCCTCGACATCCATCTCCATGGCAAGGGCACCTTCCTCGCATGGCCAACGAGGATGAAGATAGTGCTGGAGCTTGGGTCCGCGCTGCTCTACCTCCACGAGGAGTGGGAGCAGTGCGTGTTGCATCGGGACATCAAGCCCAGCAACATCATGCTCGACAAGTCCTTTGGAGCCAAGATCGGCGACTTCGGCCTCGCTAGGCTTGTCGACCACGCCGCTAGGATGCAGACGATGACCGCCGTCTCAGGGACTCCGGGCTACTTGGACCCCCACTGCATCGTGACCGGTAGGGCCAGCACCGAGTCCGACGTGTACAGCTTCGGCGTGGTTCTACTGGAAGTGGCATCCGGCCGAAAGCCAATGAGCATCATCGTGTCCGACCAGGACCAGCAGCAAAACAACAGCATCTTCCGGCTGCCCGAGTGGGTCTGGGGACTTTACGGGCAAGGAGCCATGCTCGAGGCTGCCGACGAGCGGCTGAACACCCACTACAACGCGGCGGAGGTGGAGAAGGTGATGGTCGTCGGGTTGTTGTGCGCGCACCCAGACCCGAGCGCACGGCCGTCCATCAGGGAAGCCATGGCCACGCTCCACTCCAAATTCGACGAGCTGCCGGCGCTGCCCTCAAGGATGCCGGTACCAACGTACCTGTCGCCGCCACTCGCCTTGGGTTCCGATTTTGGGCTGTCATCAAAGTACCCCTATTGTTAAACTTTTGTGCCCCTAAATGCAGGGCCGGTCATATGATTTTAGGTGCCCAGGGCGAAACTATAAACCCAAGGTCACTAGAAATGTCTTGATCGCTCATATTTACAATATATTTTTAATCGGTGGTGCTGATGAAAATAGGCTATGCATATCAATGGAGCCATACTGTTAGAGTATATCTGTATGGTTAGGTAATCTAGGCTAGAGATAGATCTCGTGTCTTGTCTTGCACTACAAGATTGTCAACACCCGGATTTTTAATCCATTGCCTGTTATGTCATACATCGCAATTTCAGGATTACCATTTTCGCGAGACATAACAGATTGGATATCACAGTACATCATCCATTACAAACCATAATAAGGTCTTACATGAATAAAGGATCTCATGATCCACTCTTAATACAACAAGCAGCGGAATAATAAATAAGCGTAGCGGTGGGGTCCCTCTTAAGAGGCACAGGCAATGCTGACGAAGGCAGATAGTCCTAGTTATCATAGCCGTTCTGCTGGTCGTCATCTTGGTAGTCTCCTTCATAGTCTGGCCACAGGAATAGCTAGGGACAAAAGCCATGAGTACTCTTTAAGTACTCGCAAACTACCACTAACAAGTAAGATAGTTCTAGTGTAAATGCTAACTCTAAGTTTGACCAACAAGTTAAGTTTAAAACCTAAGCTGAGTTCAGAAACAAAGAAAGATAAAATAAAGTTCTAGAATCACTTAAGTTGGGAAGCTAGTATCATATCCACAACCCTATTGTGGTCAAGTCAAAATTCATCATTCATTTCATAAGTTATTTTGAAAACATCTAACAACGAAATAGTATGGCCACTATAACTGTCCATAACCGCGGACGCGACTATTCGAATAGTTTGACACTCCGCAAAGGTGGTACACTTTCACCACAAGATTTGATACATCTGTCAGGGTTAACCCTGAATCATCATACTTAGTATGCAGATAATCAAACATAACCTTCCCTTTACACACCCTAGTATAAGCACCTCTCTTATGAGCATGGCCTCCCAACCATGACCATCTGTCATCTTGGGCACTGCATAGGTGGACAACATCGAGAGGTAGCCTCAGCTCAAACCTCTCCCGCGAGGGAACTAATACTAATGCATATAAACTTCCGGCTAAGGCTTACCCAATTCAGGTATTGTGGTTGTACGGTAAAAATTGGAATGGTATCGCATCCGAATCCAACCATCAGTTTTTGTAAAAGAGCTAAGGCTCATGCCTCATCATTTTCATCATCATAAACCATTTGTTTTTCTCAACACATGTCAAAACATATCAATAGAATGACTCATCATTCCAAGGTTTTCATAATTTATTTTCACCAAGTATTCCCATCTAAAGTGACTCAAGTTTTAGTTTAGATCTAAACAACTAAGTTAAGAGTGTTCACTAAAGGTGGGATACTAAGATCAATCTCATGCCATAGAATGACATCTAAGGTTATCTAGATAGGTCAAGTTTTATACTCTTTATGCTACCTTCAAAACAAGTAAAGGACTTTGGTAAAGTAAGGAAAGTAAAGCTTGGAAAAAAAACTTGGGGTAGGTACTAGTCAAGTGGTATAACCAAAACATGTCTAATGTATTTGCTTGGGTTATCAAGATTGTAAGGGTTAGTTTGCATTGTTAATGATAGCTTGCCTTGTGCAGTGCAGTGGTTGAAGTTTTCTTCCTCCTCCTCTTGGTAGAACTCCTCCTCCTCGTAGACTTGGTCGGTACTATCGTCTATAAATACATACGGAGTACACAATCACCAAACAGGGCTTAACTAGTCTACTTAGCACTCTAAGGCACACAATTGATGATCCAATATCATCGCACGCATCACAAGGTTTTATTAACTAGTTTCATTCTTTTTATTGAAGAAAAGTAATTTCTACTCATTGAAAATAACGAAGATTTAATATTCTCCAATTAGAATATGGGATCATATGGACACATGTCATCACCACATATTCTAACATATGGGAATGTGATTTAAGGGTTGGATCATATTTACTTTGGTTTAAGTTTGATATTTAATGATTTAAAGTGACTAGAAATGCCTATATAGCATTATTTTTGTACTAGTCCAAAGTCACTGCATGTAAACATTAATATTATTACATATTCAGATAGGTAGGGTTAAATGTGATTTTTGAGAGTTGGAATCAACTCAAAAGCTATTATGGTTGATTTTATAAAAATGTTTGAATGTGCAAATGCTTCTGTCTTGTTATTTTTACTAGGAGAGATCTCTAACTCTACATGAATTAAATCAAACGGGCTTGGATAGATCTTTTCAGTAGCTTTCTAACAAAATGTGAATCACTCAAATTGGTTCAGTAGATCTTCTTGAATTGATTTTTAAACTAAGGGACATAAGTGAGTTCAAACTAAAATAGAAAAATCCACATTTGAATTCACGGGCTAGCGCGGGAAAACTAACGGGCCGGCCCAGTGGCGCTCCGCGGTCCGAATGACAACTGACAGGGGGATCCCGCAGGTCAGCGACACATCAAACGCGAAGCGGTGCGGGGCAATCTGGGCGCTACGATTAGAATGCATATCGACGGCTCACAGTCGTCGTCGACGACGGACTCGGCGAGACCGAACCCTAAACGGCCAGCGAGGTCTACCGGGGACGTACTAGGGCTCCAGCTACTGCGGCGAGGCGGGCAAACGAACTAGTGGACGACGGCGAGCTCAGGTGAGGTCGCGGCAGGGGCTACGGTAGACGGAATCAACGACAGCGTCTCCTCCTCTACAGCGGGCTCCTCCGGCGCAATTCCGATGAACTAGGGCTCGAGCGGCTTCGGCGAGAGGTGGGGAAGGATCAGTGATGAGAGGGGAGTGAGATGGTGTGAGTAGTTTGTGCTGGGGAGGTCTCCTTTTATAGGGTGACGAGGGGACCGAATGGCACAACGGTGAGCTCGTCGCTCACGTTGATACAGGCGGCTAGAGGCATGGGCGGCATGGGCGGCATAGGCGGACGGTGGCCTGCCTCCTGGCGGTGCTCTACGGCTTCAATGCGTGACTAGGGGTGGTGGCATTTTGTCGGGAGCATCCCGCGCTCTAGGAGACAGAGGCGGTGCTCGACGCGGCGCACAGGGACGTGGGGTCGAGGCAGAGCGGCGTGCACGGTATTGGGTCGAGGGGCGGTCTGTGGCATGCTGGCGGCTAACGCGCTCTGGCGAGCTCGCAGAGAGAATGGGCGGTGGTGCTGGGGTGTGGTCCAGGGCCTAGCTGGGCTTGGGGAAGGGGCATGGAGGTGCGGTAGGGTTAGGCGGAGCTAGTGGTGGTGCTGGAATGGCGCGGCGCTGTCTGTGGCGCTTTGCCCTCTTTTGGCCGATGGCGACCACAAAGTGGCGGCGCTCCACTGCTGCTGCGGCTTAGGGGTAGGCCGGTGAGGGCTTGGTTAGACTCAGGGGGAACAGGGGAACCAAATGTGGGCTTAAAACTCGACAATGCATTGATCTATAAACAGTATAAGTTAGGTAGAGAAATCTTGCCCGCCACCTGTTCGACACAATGGCCGCATGAAAATTTTATTTGAATTTTGGGCTGAATTTTGGTGGAGTGGTTGATCACATGCTTGATCTTCTAGGTGTTCTTGGGTTTTGAAAATGGAGCTCATTTGAGTGGTTTTTGAATAAGTGGGATCTTCTCATATGAACTACATTCAATTTTCAAATGCCATTTAAAATTAGTGTTTGAAAGTTTTTGGGCTAAAACAATGTGGGCCTTGGTATATCACTACATGTACTAGCAAGGGGTGCAAAGATCCACATTTGTTTCTGTTAAGAATTGAGTTCTAGGAATAGCCAAAGTAGGTATGTTGATCAAAATGGCACAAATGACCATTTGCTTCTTTTATTCATTTTGATTTGTTTTTCTTTGCGATTTGTTTGGGAATGATCTAGACAATGTTTATTTCACCTAAGAATCATTTTACAAGCAATGGATCACTTAATCATGGCAATTCAAATCAACTCCTAATTTAGATGCACACACTTATGAATGCTTTAATATTTTTAAAGGAAAAGTTTTTTGTTAACTCTAAATTTGATGATTTGGATCTTGATCACCTTGGATTAGATTTTTGGGATGTTACAAACCTTCACCCCTTAAACAAAATCTTGTCCCGAGATTTATGAAAGAAAACTAGGAACTAAAGAGATCTGGGAACTCTGTCCTAATGTAATCTTCTCACTCCCAAGTGGCTTCCTCTTCGGTATGGTTGCTCCATTGAATCTTGAGAAATTTGATACTTCTGGTTCTGGTGGTTCTGTAAAAGCTTCCTCCAGGATACAGATGGTCACTTCACGATATGTCAGGTCCTTGTTGATCTCAACGGCTCGGTGATCGATGTTCTTGAAAACTTCAGTCTTCTCTGGAACTTCTAAGCATTTGCGAAGTAACGAGATATGGAACACATTGTGGTTAGCTGACATCTCCTCTGGCAGTTCCAATTGATACGATACTTCTCCTCGACGGTTCAGAATCTTGAAGGGCCCGATACATCCGGGGGCTAACTTTCGTTTAAGACTAAAGCGCTGCGTTCCCTTCAATGGCGAAACCTTGAGATATACAAAATCTCCGACATTGAAAGTCAGGTCTCTCCTTCTCTTGTCAGCATAACTCTTCTGTCAGGACTGGGCGGTCTTGAGGTGCTCACGGACTTTGTGCACCTTTTCTTCGGCTTCTCTGAGAATGTCGGGTCCAAAGATTTGACTCTCTCCTACTTGCGACCAATTCAAAGGGGTGCGACACTTTCTTTCGTATAGGAACTCAAATGGTGCCATTGGAAAACTAGCTTGATAACTGTTGTGATATGAGAATTCTGCAAAAGGCAGGCAGTCTTCCCATTTTGATCCATACTCCAACACACAAGCTCTTAACATATCTTCTATGATTTGGTTGACTCTTTCAGTCTGTCCATCAGTTTGCGGGTGATAAGCGGTACTGAAATTCAACTTGGTTCCTAATCCTTCCTGGACTTTCGGCCAAAATCTCGAGGTAAACTGGGTTCCTCGATCTGATACTATGGTCTTAGGGGTTCCATGCAGACTAACAATTCTAGCAATATACATCTCTGCTAGCTTCGAACTCTGGTAGGTAGTCTTGACAGGTATAAAGTGAGCTACCTTGGACAATCTATCAACAATGACCCAGATTGAGTCATTTTCCCTACTAGAAGTAGGTAATCCGGTGATAAAGTCCATTTCGACGGAATCCCATTTCCACTCCGGAATCTACAAAGGTTGCAACAGTCCTGTGGATCTCTGATGCTCTGCTTTGACTCTTTGACAGATGTCACACTTGGCGATGTAGCTTCCGATTTCTCTCTTCATCTTGTGCCACCAAAATTGCTCTTTCAAATCTTGATACATCTTCGTTCCTCCGGGGTGGATAGAATAAAGAGTATCATCAGCTTCCTTCATGATAACTTGCTTCTGCTCCAAATCTGCTAGCATACAGATACGACCTTTGTACCACAGAACTCCTTCTTCGTCTTTAGTGAATCCAGGTACTTTTCCTGTACCAATACGACATTTGATTCCGTCGATACTTTCATTTCCCTTCTGGGCTTCCTTGATTTGGCTAAACAAAGTGGGTTGAAGTTCAATGCTAGCTAAGAAACCTTTGCTAACTAGCTCAGTTCTAAACTGCTCCAGATCTTCATACAAACTTGGTTGCTTCTCTTTGATCATGGTATTTAGCCTACACGGCAATCTGCTAAGAGCATCCGCTAGCACATTGGCTTTGCCGGGGTGATAGTGAACGTCAATGTCATAATCCTTGATTAACTCTATCCATCTCCTTTGCCTCATATTCAGCTCCTTCTGAGTGAAAATATACTTCAAGCTTTTGTGATCTGAGTAAATCTCATACCGATTACCCATCAGATAATGACGTCATGTCTTTAATGCCAAAACTACGGCTGCTAACTCAAGATCATGGGTCGGATAGTTCTGCTCATGCTGCTTCAGTTTTCGCAACAGATAAGCGATAACTTTGCCTTCTTGCATCAGTACACATCCGACACCAATCTTGGATGCATCACAATACACATCAAACGGCTTCTTGATATCTGGCATGATCAATATTGGGGCTGAAATCAATCTCTTCTTCAGCTCTTGCAAAACTGGCTTCACATTTGTCGGTCCATTCAAACTTCTTGTCCTTCTTCAGCAATTGGGTCATGGGTCTGGCGATGCTCGAGAATCCCTCTATGAACTTGCGGCTTGGGTTTGAGTGGTTGGGGCTTCCCATGCTTCGACATCTCTGATCTTGGTGGGATCAACAGAGACTCCTCTGGCAGACACAATATGTCCTAGGAATCCTACTTCTTTCAGCCAAAACTCGCATTTACTGAACTTGGCATATAACCGATGCTCTCTCAGGGTTTCTAGGATGATTCTCAAATGTTACTCATGCTCTTCTTCTGACTTGGAGTAGATAAGGATATCATCGATAAACACAACAACAAACTTATCTAGGAAATTCATAAAGATCTTATTCATGAGATTCATGAAATAAGCAGGGGCATTGGTTAATCCGAAAGACATAACCGTATACTCGTATAAACCATAGCGAGTAGTAAAGGCGGTCTTCGGAATATCCACTGCACGAATCTTAAGTTGGTGATAACTAGTCCTAAGATCAATATTTGAGAACACCTGGGCTCCAGTCAACTGATCAAATAGATCTTCTATCTTTGGCAAAGGGTACTTGTTTTTGATGGTGACGTCATTCGACTTCCTGTAGTCTGTGCACAGATGGTTGCCTCCATATTTCTTGTCAATGAATAACACTGGTGATCTCCATGGCGAAGCGCTTGGTTGAATTAAGCCTGTTGCTAACATAGCATCCAACTGCTTCTTCAACTCTACTAACTTTGAGGGGTTCATGCTATATGGCCTCTGGGCTATGGGTCCGGTTCCAGGGATTAGTTCGATAATGAACTCAATATCCCTATCCGGGGGCATACTTGGGAATTCATCTGGGAATACGTCGAGGTATTCATAGACTACTCTGACTTGGTAAATGGTGGGCAGGGCTAGACTCTTGTTACACACGAATTGACAGGGTAAGGTCTTAGATATATGCTCTACTGTGACTCCCGAGCTACTGGTCATGGTGATGGATTTCTTGGCACAGTCTATCAGTCCTTTATGCCTTGACATCCAGTCCATACCTAGTACTACTTCCAATCCTTTGGTTCCAAGTACTATTAGGTTGGCATAAAATCTATTCCATGTATTCTGATAGGCACAGCTTTGCAAATCTTTCTAGCTTTTGTAGTTGAACCGGGAATTTGAACTATCATGACATGCTTCAAGTTGATTGGTTGAATCTTACTAGTGCATGCAAATTCTTCAGTGACAAATGAATGCGATGCTCCCGAATCAAACAATACCCTTGCTAAAACTGAGTTGACAGAAAACATACCCAGCACTACATCTGGCGCTTCTTGGGCTTCTTCGGCGTTCATGTGGAAGAGACGACCGTTGCGGTTGTGTGGGTTCCCTGGGGCAAATCTTATCCCTGGTTGAACACGATGCTGTTGTTGAGCTAGGGCATTCACATTGGCAGTGGCGGTAGTCTTCTTGGGACACTCATTGGAATAGTGACCCTTCACTCCACACTCGAAACAGGTGATCTGAGACTTGTCTTTTGCTGCCACGGGCACAACATTGCTTCCAGTTCGGGGGGCAGTGTTGTTGTTGTTGCTCTTGGGAGGGGCACGGTTGAAATTGTTGGTGTTGTTGTTGTTTCCTCCGGACTTCACATTGCCTCTGCTACGGTTGGGGTAGCTTGGGCGAGACATTGGAGGTCAGTTGTTTCTAGGTGCATATCCTGGTGAGGGGTTGGGACGGTACTTCTAGTGACTGTTGCATCCGGTTTGCTGCATCATACGATGTTTGCGGTTATCGTTTGCCTGGTTAATCTTCCGTTCCATCTGAATGGCAGAGTCGACTAGATCTTCGAGATCCTGGAAACGGATGTTGACGAGAACAGTCTGCATCTCATCATGCAGCCCGTTCAAGAATCTCTCCTTGTTCTTGGCCTCCGTGTTGATCTCATCAGGTGCATATCTAGCAAGTGACAGGAATCTGTCACGCTTCTCCACCACAGTAATTCTGCCTTGCTTCAACTCTCTGAATTCATCCCTCATTCTGGTGACTAGACCCTACGGCACGTGGATGCGGCTAAACTTGATTTTGAAGGCTTCCCATGTCATCACTTGACCATGGTTCATCAGGCAGATGTTGTTCCACCATGCTCTTGCATCTCCTGCCAAGTAGTGGGAGGCAAAGAGAACTTTCTCGTTGTCATCAACTCTGGCTACATCTAAATTGTTCTCCATCGTCTGCAACTAGTCATCTGCATCTAATGGGTTCTCTAAAGTGCAAAAGATTGGGGGATTGGTATCCTAGAAGTTCTTCAGCTTGGATCCTTGATGATCCTGATTTCCATGCCCTTGGTTGTTGAGAGCCATCTGGGAGATCTGTTGCAGTGTTGCTAGATTAGCTTGGCGCTCTGCCCTGCTTGCTTCTCTGTCTGCGATGAGATTTTGCAGGATCTGTAGCATTGGGTCTTGTGACGAGCTGCTCCCTCCTTGGTTTCCACGAGCCATCTGAAGATTGAGATAGATGAAGGGGTAAGAGGGAAAGTTCTAAGGTTCATGGTTTTGGTTTCAAGCTAAAACTTTGAGTTTGACTCAGGTTTTGCAACTAACTTCTTTTCATTCATTCAAACAAGCACATGATACAAACACACCCACCCCAACAACAAGGGAAAACAGATGGTTTTAAGAACCATTCTGCAAGCTACGATACAGTGGGACCGATACATCTCATGCTACGACAGTGCTCTAGTGCATCTACTCATCATCGATGAAGTCGGAGTCCTCATCATCAGTGTAGAAGTCCACGGCATCCTCCTCCAGAAAGTCATTGTCATTGCTGAGGTAAGAATCCATATCTCCCTGGATGTCTTCACCCTCCTCTTCTACCTTCTTTGCTGCAAGCTGAGCTTCTTGCTCCTTGACGGTCTTCTCGAGGTCGGACACCTTCTTGCAAAGACGAGCTATGGTGTGATCCTTCTTTTCTCGCTGGAGGCAAAGAGACTGACGGTCCTTGACAAGCAGTGAGAAAGTCTGGGCCTTCTAGGCGGCAATGGCACGGTTGTGGTTGTCAAACTCCCTAGCATTATCCAATTCCTTCTGGCGATCGTATAACAGGAAGTCAAGGTTCTCCACTTGACGCTTCAGCTCCGGGTGACTTGGCATCTCCATCGGCATACCCATGAAGTCACGCCTTGCATAGTGAGCAAAACGGGTTCCTTGGATTTGGTTGACACTGAGGGCACATAGACATGCGAGAGCTTCATGCATTGCCCAGGCTAATCCATCTAGCCAGTTGTTCTCTCGGACTGAGAACTGGATCCTCTCGGACGTTGGTGCTTCTATGCTTCCTCGAAGATCAGTGGTGACTAGCCATTGTAAATCTCCTCCTGGGGTTCCTGGAAGTTGAGCTCCAAGAAACTCTGGATGTGGGCGTCCCAATAACTCAGACAGTGAATCTAGATCCCTTTCAAAGACCAGTTGGCCTCCGTTGCCCAACTGGTAGAACTTGCTGAACTGAGTCTCCATCTACAAGAATTACGGATGAGGAAGTTAGTGAAGTGATCAAGTGTGTCAAATTTTAGGTAGTTATGTAAGAATTGGAGGAAGATGAATTTTTGAGAAGGAATGAATTCCCAAGGGTAAGAGAGGAAATAGTTTTTCATAAATACTCACTTGGGTTTTGAAATTAAGTTTTTGTTCTGACGTCCATTCTAACTAGGGTCTCCTATGATCAGGATGGCTCTGATACTAACTTGTCAACACCCGGAGTTTTAACCCCAAATGCCTATTATGTCATACATCGCAATCCCAGATTACCATTTTTGCGAGACATAACAGATTGGATATCACAGTATATCATCCATTACAAACCATAATAAGGTCTTACATGAATAAAGGATCTCATGATCCACTCTTAATACAACAAGCAGCGGAATAATAAATAAGCGTAGCGGTGGGGTCCATCTTTAGGGGCACAGGCAATGCTGACGAAGGCAGATAGTCCTAGTTATCATAGCCGTCTTGCTGACCATCATCTTGGCAGTCTCCTTCATAGTCTAGCCATAGGAATAGCCAGGGACAAAAGCCATGAGTACTCTTTAAGTACTCGCAAACTACCACTAACAAGTAAGATAGTTCTAGTGTAAATGCTAACTCTAAGTTTGACCAACAAGTTAAGTTTGAAACCTAAGCTGAGTTCAGAAACAAAGAAAGATAAAATAAAGTTCTAGAATAACTTAAGTTGGGAAGCTAGTATCATATCCACAACAATTTTGTGGTCAAGTCAAAATTCATCATTCATTTCATAAGTTATTTTGAAAACATCTGACAACGAAACAGTATGGGCACTCCAACTGTCCATAACCGCGGACGCGGCTATTCGAATAGTTTGACACTCTGCAAAGGTGGTACACTTTCACCACAAGATTCGATACATCTGTCAGGGATAACCCTGAATCATCATACTTAGTATGCAGATAATCAAACATAACCTTTCCTTTACACACTCTAATATAAGCACCTCTCCTATGAGCATGGCCTCCCAACCATGACCATCTGTCATCTTGGGCATTGTATAGGTGGACAACATCGATAGGTAGCCTCAGCTCAAACCTCTCCCGTGAGGGAACTAATACTAATGCATATAAACTTCCGACTAAGCCTTACCCAATTTAGGTATTGTGGTTGTACGGTAAAAATTGGAATGGTATCGCATCCGAATCCAACCATCATTTTTTGTAAAAGGCTAAGGCTCATGCCTCATCATTTTCATCATCATAAACCATTTTTGTTTCTCAACACATGTCAAAACATCTCAATAGAATGACTCATCATTCCAAGGTTTTCATAATTCATTTTCACCAAGTATTCCCATCTAAAGTGACTCAAGTTTTAGTTTAGCTCTAAACTACTAAGTTAAGAGTGTTCACTAAAGGTGGGATGCTAAGATCAATCTCATGCCATAGAATGACATCTAAGGTTATCTAGATAGGACAAGTTTTATACTCTTTATGCTACCTTCAAAACAAGTAAAGGATTTTGGTAAAGTAAGGAAAGTAAAGCTTGGAAAATAAAACTTGGGGTAGGTACTAGTCAAGTGGTATAACCAAAGCATATCTAATGTCTTTGCTTGGGTTATCTAGATTGCAAGGGTTAGCTTGCATTATTAATGATGGCTTGCCTTGTGAAGTGCAGTGGTTAAAGTTTTCTTCCTCCTCCTCTTGGTAGAACTCCACCTCCTCGTAGACTTGGTCGGTACTATCGTCTATAAATACATACGGAGTACACAATCACCAAACAAGGCTTAACTAGTCTACTTAGCACTCTAAGGCACACAATTGATGATCCAATATCATCACAAGCAGCACAAGGTTTTATTAACTAGTTTCATTCTTTTTATTTAAGAACAGTAATTTCTACTCATTGAAAATAACAAAGATTTAATATTCTCCAATTAGAATATCGGATCATATGGACACATGTCATCACCACATATTCTAACATATGGGAATGTGATTTAAGGGTTGGATCATATTTACTTTGGTTTAAGTTTAATATTTAATGATTTAAAGTGACTAGAAATGCCTATATAGCATTATTTTTGTACTAGTCCAAAGTCACTACATGTAAACATTAATATTATTATATATTCAGAAAGGCAGGGTTAAATGTGATTTTTGAGAGTTGGAATCAACTCAAAAGCTATTATGGTTGATTTTATAAAAATGTTTGAATGTGCAAATGCTTCTGTCTTGTTATTTTTACTAGGAGAGATCTCTAACCCTAAATGAATTATATCCAACGGGGTTGGATAGATCTTTTCAGTAGCTTTCTAACAAAATTTGAATCACTCAAATTGGTTCAGTAGATCTCCTTGAATTGATTTTAAAACTAAGGGACAGAAGTGAGTTCAAACTAAAATAGAAAAATCCACATTTGAATTCACGGGCTAGCGCGGGAAAACTAACGGGCCGGCCCAGTGGCGCTCCGCGGTGCGAATGACAATTGACAGGGGTGTCCCGCAGGTCAGCGACACATCAAACGCGAAGCGGTACGGGGCAATCTGGGCGCTATGATTAGAACGTAGATCGACAGCTCACAGTCGTCGTCGACGACGGACTCATCGCCGATGAGTCCGAACCCTAAATGGCTAGCGGGGGTCTACCGGGGACGTACTAGGGCTCCAGATACTGCGGCGAGGCGGGAAAACGAACTGGTGGACGACGGCAACCTCAGGCGGGGTCGCGGCAGGGGCTGCGATGGACGGAATCAACGATAGGTTCTCCTCCTCTGCAGCAGGCTCCTCCGGCGCAATTCCGGTGAACTAGGGCTCGAGCGGCTCCGACGAGAGGTGGGGAAGGATCAGTGATGAGAGGGGAGTGAGATGGTGTGAGTAGTTTGTGATGGGGAGGTCTCCTTTTATAGGGCGACGAGGGGACCGAATGGCACGACGGTGAGCTCGTCACTGACGTTGATATAGGCGGCTAGAGGCATGGGCGGCGTAGGCGGACGGTGGCCTGCCTCCTGGTGGTGCTCTACGGCTTCAATGCGCGGCTAGGGGCGGTGGCGTTTGGTTGGGAGCGTCCCATGCTCTGGGAGACAGAGGCGATGCTCGACGTGGTGCACGTCGACTGTGGGTCGCGCGACGGCGCACGGCCGTGTCTGGCAGGGTGCTGGGGTCGAGGCAGCGACATGCATGGTATTGGGTCGAGGGGCGGTCTGTGGCATGCTGGCGGCTAACGCGCTCTGGCGAGATCGTAGAGAGAATGGGAGGTGGTGCTCGGGTGTGGTCCAGGGCCTAGCTGGGCTTGGGGAAGGGGCAGGGAGGTGCAGTAGGGTTAGGCGGAGCTAGTGGTGGTGCTGGAATGGCGCGGCACTGTCTGCGGCGCTTTGCCCTCTTTTGGCCGGCGGCGACCACAAAGTGGCGGCGCTCCACTACTGCTGCGGCTTAGGGGTAGGCCAGTGAGGGCTTGGTTAGACTCAGGGGGAATAGGGGAACCAAATGTGGGCTTAAAACTCGACAATGCATTGATCTATAAACAGTATAAGTTAGGCAGAGAAATCTTGCCTGCCACCTGTTCGACACAATGGCCGCATGAAAATTTTATTTGAATTTTGGGCTGAATTTTGGTGGAGTGGTTGATCACATGCTTGATCTTCTAGGTGTGCTTGGGTTTTGAAAATGGAGCTCATTTCAGTGGTTTTTGAATAAGTGGGATCTTCTCATATGAACTACATTCAATTTTCAAATGCCATTTAAAATTAGTGTTTGAAAGTTTTTGGGCTGAAACAAAGTGGGCCTTGGTACGTCACTACATGTACTAGCAAGGGGTGCAAAGATCCACATTTGTTTTTGTTAAGATTTGAGTTCTAGGAATAGCCAAAGTAGGTATGTTGATTAAAATGGCACAAATGACCATTTGCTTCTTTGATTCATTTTGATTTGTTTTTCTTTGGGATTTGTTGGGAATGATCTAGATGATGTTTATTTCACCTAAGAATCATTTTACAAGCAATGGATCACTTAATCATGGCAATTCAAATAAACTCCTAATTTAGATGCACACACTTATGAATGCTTTAATATTTTTAAAGGAAAAGTTTTTTGTTAACTCTAAATTTGATGATTTGGATCTTGATCACCTTGGATTAGAGTTTTGGGATGGTACAAACCTTCCCCCCTTAAACAAAATCTCGTCCCGAGATTTACGAAAGAAAACTAGGAACTAAAGAGATCTAGGAACTCTGTCCTAATGTAATCTTCTCGCTCCCAAGTGGCTTCCTCTTCGGTATGGTTGCTCCATTGAATCTTGAGAAATTTGATACTCCTGGTTCTGGTGGTTCTGTAAGCTTCCTCCAGTATACAGATGGGCACTTCACGATACGTCAGGTCCTTGTTGATCTCAATGGCTCGGTGATCGATGTTCTTGAAAACTTCAGTCTTCTCTGGCACTTCTAAGCATTTGCAAAGTAACGAGATATGGAACACATTGTGGATAGCTGACATCTCCTCTGGCAGTTCCAGTTGATATGATACTTCGCCTCGACGGTTCAGAATCTTGAAGGGCCCGATATATCTGGGGGCTAACTTTCCTTTAAGACTAAAGAGCTGTGTTCCCTTCAATGGCGAAACCTTGAGATATACAAAATCTCCGACATTGAAAGTCAGGTCTCTCCTTCTCTTGTCAGCATAACTCTTCTGTCTGGACTGGGCGGTCTTGAGGTGCTCACGGACTTTGTGCACCTTTTATTCGGCTTCTCTGAGAATGTTGGGTCCAAAGATTTGACTCTCTCCTACTTGCGACCAATTCAAAGGGGTGCGACACTTTCTTCCGTATAGAAACTCAAATGGTGCCATTTGCAAACTAGCTTGATAACTGTTGTTATATGAGAATTCTGCAAAAGGCAGGCAGTCTTCCCATTTTGATCCATACTCCAACACACAAGCTCTTAACATATCTTCAAAGATTTGGTTGACTCTTTCAGTCTGTCCATCAGTTTGCGGGTGATAAGCGGTACTGAAATTCAACTTGGTTCCTAATCCTTCCTGGACTTTCTGCCAAAATCTCGAGGTAAACTGGGTTCCTCGATCTGATACTATGGTCTTGGGGGTTCCATGCAGACTATCAATTCTAGCAATATACAGCTCTCCTAGCTTCGAACTCTGGTAGGTTGTCTTGACAGGTATAAAGGGAGCTACCTTGGACAGTCTATCAACAATGACCCAGATTGAGTCATTTGCCCTACTAGAAGTAGGTAATCCGGTGATAAAGTCCATTCCGACGGAATCCCATTTCCACTCCAGAATCTGCAAAGGTTGCAATAGTCCTGCGGGTCTCTGATGCTCTGCTTTGACTCTTTGACAGATGTCACACTTGGTGATGTCGCTTCCGATTTCTCTCTTCATCTTGTGCCACCAAAATTGCTCTTTCAAATCTTGATACATCTTCGTTCCTCCAGGGTGGATAGAATAAAGAGTATCATGAGCTTCCTTCATGATAACTTGCTTCAGCTCCGAATCTGCCGGTACACAGATACGACCTTTGTACCACAGAACTCCTTCTTCATCTTCAGTGGATCCAGGTACTTTTCATGTACCAATACGACGTTTGATTCTGTCTATACTTTCATTTCCCTTCTGGGCTTCCTTGATTTGGCTAAACAAAGTGGGTTGAAGTTCAATGCTAGCTAAGAACCCTTTGCTAACTAGCTTAGTTCTAAACTACTTCAGCTCTTCATACAAACTTGGTTGCTTCTCTTTGATCATGGTATTTAGCCTACACGGCAATATGCTAAGAGCATCCACTACCACATTGGCTTTGCCGGGGTGATAGTGATAGTCAATGTCATAATCCTTGATTAACTCTATCCATCTCCTTTGCCTCATATTCAGCTTCTTCTAAGTGAAAATATACTTCAAGCTTTTGTGATCTGAGTAAATCTCACAGCGATTACCCATCAGATAATGACGCCATGTCTTTAATGCCAAAACTACGGCTGCTAACTCAAGATCATGGGTCGGATAGTTCTGCTCATGCTGCTTCAGTTTTCACGAAAGATAAGCGATAACTTTGCCTTCTTGCATCAGTACACATCCAAGACCAATCTTGGATGCATCACAATACACATCAAACGCCTTCTTGATATCTGGCATGATCAATATTGGGGCTGAAATCAATCTCTTCTTCAGCTCTTGGAAACTGGCTTCACATTTGTCGGTCCATTCAAACTTCTTGTCCTTCTTCAGCAATTGGGTCATGGGTCTGGTGATGCTCGAGAATCCCTCTACGAACTTGCGGTAGTATCCCACTAATCCGAGAAATGCACGGACTTGGGTTTGAGTGGTTGGGGCTTCCCATGATTCGACATCTCTGGTCTTGGTGGGATCAATAGAGACTCCTCCGGCAGACACAATATGTCCTAGGAATCCTACTTCTTTCAGCCAAAACTCACATTTACTGAACTTGGCATATAACCAATGCTCTCTCAGGGTTTCTAGGATGATTCTCAGATGTTGCTCATGATCTTCTTCTGACTTGGAGTAGATAAGGATATCGTCGATATACACAACGACAAACTTATCTAGGAAATTCATAAAGATCTTATTCGTGAGATTCATGAAATAAGCAGGGGCATTGGTTAATACGAAAGACATAACCGTATACTCGTATAAACCATAGCGAGTAGTAAAGGCGGTCTTTGGAATATCCATTGCACGAATCTTAAGTTGGTGATAACCAGTCCTAAGATCAATCTTTGAGAACACCTGGGCTCTAGTCAACTGATCAAATATATCTTCTATCTTTGGCAAAGGGTACTTGTTTTTGATGGTGACGTCATTCAGCTTCCTGTAGTCTATGCACAGACGGTTGCCTCCATCTTTCTTGTCAATGAATAACACTGGTGATCTCCATTGCGAAGCGCTTGGTTGAATCAAGCCTGTTGGTAACATAGCATCCAACTGCTTCTTCAACTCTGTTAAATCTGAGAGGTTCATGCTATATGGCCTCTAGGCTATGGGTCTGGTTCCGGGGATTAGTTCGATAATGAACTCAATATCCCTATTCGGGGGCATACCTGGCAATTCATTTGGGAATACGTCAGGGTATTCACAGACTACTCTGACTTGGTCAATGGTGGGCAGGGCTAGACTCTTGTTACACTTGAATTGACGGGGTAAGGTCTCAGATATATGCTCTACTCTGACTCCCGAGCTACTGGTCATGGTGATGGCTTTCTTGGCACAGTCTATCAGTCCTTTATGCCTTGACATCCAGTCTATACCTAGTACTACTTCCAATCCTTTGGTTCCAAGTACAATTAGGTTGGCATAAAAATCTATTCCATGTATTCTGATAGGCATAACTTTGCAAATTTTTCTAGCTTTTGTAGTTGAACCGGGAATTTGTACTATCATGACATGTTTCAAGTTGATTGGTTGGATCTTACTAGTGCATGCAAATTCTTCAGTGACAAATGAATGCGATGCTCCCAAATCAAACAATACCCTTGCTAAAACTAAGTTGACATAAAACATACCTAGCACTACATCTGGCGCTTCTTGGGCTTCTTCGGTGTTCATGTGGAAGAGACGACCGTTGCGGTTGTGAGGGTTCCCTAGGGAAAATCTTCTCCCTGGTTGAACACGATGCTGTTGTTGAGCTGGGGCAATCACATTGGCAGTGGCGGCAGTCTTCTTGGGACACTCATTGGAATAGTGACCCTTCACTCCACACTCGAAACAGGTGATCTGAGACTTGTCTTTTGCTGCCACGGGCACAACATTGCTGCCAGTTTGGGGGGCAGTGTTGTTGTTGCTCTTGGGAGGGGCACGGTTGAAATTGTTGGTGCTGTTGGCGTTGTTGTTGTTTCCTCCGGACTTCACATTGCCTCCCGCTACGGTTAGGGTATCTTGGGCGATACATTGGAGGTCGGTTGTTTCTAGGTGCATATCCTGGTGAGGGGTTGGGAAGGTACTTCTGGTGACTGTTGGATCCTGTTTGCTACATCATACGATGTTTGTGGTTGTCGTTTGCCTGGTTAATCTTCCCTTCCATATGAATGGCAGAGTTCACTAGCTCTTCGAGATCCTGGAAACGGATGCTGACGAGAACAGTCTACATCTCATCATGCAGTCCGTTCAAGAATCTCTCCTTCTTGGCCTCCATGTTGATCTCATCAGGTGCATATCTGGCAAGTGACAGGAATCTGTCACGATACTCCACCACAGTCATTCTGCCTTGCTTCAACTCTCTGAATTCATCCCTCATTCTGGTGACTAGACCCTGCGGCACGTGGGTGCGGATGAACTTGATTTTGAAGGCTTCCCATGTCATCACTTGACCATGGTTCATCAGGCGGATGCTGTTCCACCATGCTCTTGCATCTCCTGCCAAGTAGTGGGTGGCAAAGAGAACTTTCTCGTTGTCATCAACTCTGGCTACTTCTAAATTGTTCTCCATCGTCTGTAACTAGTCATCTGCATCTAATGGGTTCTCTGAAGTGCTAAAGATTGGGGGATTGGTATTCCGGAAGTTTTTCAGCTTGGATCCTTGATGATCCTGATTTCCATGCCCTTGGTTGTTGAGAGCCATCTGGGCGATCTGTTGCAGTGTTGCTAGATTAGCTTGGCGCTCTGCCCTGCTTGCTTCTCTATCTGCGATGGGATTCTGCAGGATCTGCAGCATTGGGTCTTGCGACGAGCTGCTCCCTCCTTGGTTTCCACGAGTCATCGGAAGATTGAGATAGATGAAGGGGTAAGAGGGAAAGTTCTAAGGTTCATGGTTTTGGTTTCAAGCTAAAACTTTGAGTTTGACTCAGGTTTTGCAACTAACTTCTTTTCATTCATTCAAACAAGCACATGATACAAACACACCCACCACAACAACAAGGGAAAACAGATGGTTTTAAGAACCATTCTGCAAGCTACGATACAGTGGGACTGATACATCTCATGCTACGATAGTGCTCTAGTGCATCTACTCATCGTCGATGAAGTCAGAGTACTCATCGTCAGTGTAGAAGTCCACGGCATCCTCCTCCAGAAAGTCGTTGTCATTGCTAAGGTAAGAATCCATATCTCCCTGGATGTCTTCACCCTCCTCTTCTCCCTCCTTTGCTGCAAGCTGAGCTTCTTGCTGCTTGACGGTCTTCACGAGGTCGGCCACCTTCTTGCGAAGACGGGCTATGGTGCAATCCTTCTTTTCTCACTGGAGGCAAAGAGACTGACGGTCCTTGACAAGCAGTGGGAAAGTCTGGGCCTTCTGGGCGGCAATGGCACGGTTGTGGTTGGCGAACTCCCTAGCATTATCCAATTCCTTCTGGCGATCGTACAACATGAAGTCAAGGTTCTCCACTTGACGCTTCAGCTCCGGGTGACTTGGCATCACCATCGGCATTCCGATGAAGTCACGCCTTGCATAGTGAGGAAAACGGGTTCCTTGGATTTGGTTGACACTGAGGGCACATAGACATGCGAGAGCTTCATGCATTGCCCTGGCTAATCCATCTAGCCAGTTGTTCTCTCGGACTGAGAACTGGATCCTCCTGGACGTTGGTGCTTCTATGCTTCCTCGTAGATCAACGGTGACTAGCCATTGTAAATCTCCTCCTGGGGGTCCTGGAAGTTGAGCTCCAAGAAACACCAGATGTGGGCGTACCAATAACTCAGACAGTGAATCTAGATCCCTTTCGAAGATCAGTTGGCCTCCGTTGCCCAACTGGTAGAACTTGCTGAACTGAGTCTCCATCTACAAGAATTACGGATGAGGAAGTTAGTGAAGTGATCAAGTGTGTCAAATTTTAGGTAGTAATGTAAGAATTGGAGGAAGATGAATTTTTGAGAAGGAATGAATTCCCAAGGGTAAGAGAGGAAATAGTTTTTCATAAATACTCACTTGGGTTTGGAAATTAAGTTTTTGTTCGAACGTCCATTCTAACTAAGGTCTCCTATGGTCAGGATGGCTCTGATACCAACTTGGCAACACCCAGATTTTTAATCCCAGATGCATGTTATGTCATACATCGCAATCCCAGGATTACCATTTTTCTGAGACATAACGGATTGGATATCACAGTACATCATCAATTACAAACCATAATAAGGTCTTACATGAATAAAGGATCTCATGATCCAGTCTTAATAAAACAAGCAGCGGAATAATAAATAAGCGTAGCGGTGGGGTCCATATTTAGGGGCACAGGCAATGCTGACGAAGGCAGATAGTCCTAGTTATCATCGCCGTCCTGCTGACCATCATCTTGGTAGTCTCCTTCATAGTCTGGTGATAGGAATAGCCAGGGACAAAAGCCATGAGTACTCTTTAAGTACTCGCAAACTACCACTAACAAGTAAGATACTTCTAGTGTAAATGCTAACTCTAAGTTTGACCAACAAGTTAAGTTTGAAACCTAAGCTGAGTTTAGAAACAAAGAAAGATAAAATAAAGTTATAGAATCACTTAAGTTGGGAAGCTAGTATCATATCCACAACCCTGTTGTGGTCAAGTCAAAATTCATCATTCATTTCATCAGTTATTTTGAAAACATCTAACAACGAAACAGTATGGCCACTCCAACTGTCCATTACCGTGGACACGGCTATTCGAATAGTTTGACACTCTGCAAAGGTGGTACACTTTCACCACAAGATTCGATACATCTGCCAGGGATAACCCTGAATCATCATACTTAGTATGCAGATAATCAAACATAACCTTTCCTTTACACACCCTAGTATAAGGACCTCTCCTATGAGCATGGCCTCCCAACCATGACCATCTGTCATCTTGGGCACTGCATAGGTGGACAACATCGAGAGGTAGCCTCAGCTCAAACCTCTCCCGCGAGGGAACTAATACTAATGCATATAAACTTCTGGCTAAGCCTTACCCAATTCAGGTATTGTGGTTGTACGGTAAAAATTGGAATGGTATCGCATCCGAATTCAACCATCAGTTTTTGTAAAAGGGCTAAGGCTCATGCCTCATCATTTTCATCATCATAAACCATTTGTGTTTCTCAACACATGTCAAAACATCTCAATAGAATGACTCATCATTCCAAGGTTTTCATAATTTATTTTCACCAAGTATTCTCATCTAAAGTGACTCAAGTTTTAGTTTAGCTCTAAACTACTAAGTTAAGAGTGTTCACTAAAGGTGGGATGCTAAGATAAATCTCATGCCATAGAATGACATCTAAGGTTATCTAGATAGGTCAAGTTTTATACTCTTTATGCTACCCTCAAAACAAGTAAAGGACTTTGGTAAAGTAAGGAAAGTAAAGCTTGGAAAATAAAACTTGGGGTAGGTACTAGTCAAGTGGTATAACCAAAGCATGTCTAATGTCTTTGCTTGGGTTATCTAGATTGCAAGGCTTAGCTTGCATTGTTAATGATGGCTTGCCTTGTGCAGTGCAGTGGTTGAAGTTTTCTTCCTCCTCCTCTTGGTAGAACTCCTCCTCCTCGTAGACTTGGTCGGTACTATCGTCTATAAATACATACGGAGTACACAATCACCAAACAAGGCTTAACTAGTCTACTTAGCACTCTATGGCACACAATTGATGATCCAATATCATCACAAGCATCACAAGGTTTTATTAACTAGTTTCATTCTTTTTATTTAAGAAAAGTAATTTCTACTCATTGAAAATAACTAAGATTTAATATTCTCCAATTAGAATATGGGATCATATGGACACATGTCATCACCACATATTCTAACATATGGGAATGTGATTTAAGGGTTGGATCATATTTAATTTGGTTTAAGTTTAATATTTAATGATTTAAAGTGACTAGAAATTCCTATATAGCATTATTTTGGTACTAGTCCAAAGTCACTGCATGTAAAAATTAATATTATTATATATTCAGATAGGTAGGGTTAAATGTGATTTTTGAGAGTTGGAATCAACTCAAAAGCTATTATGGTTGATTTTATAAAAATGTTTGAATGTGCAAATGCTTCTGTCTTGTTATTTTTACTAGGAGAGATCTCTAACTCCAAATGAATTAAATCAAACGGTCTTGGATAGATCTTTTCAGTAGATTTCTAACAAAATTTGAATCACTCAAATTGGTTCAGTAGATCTCCTTGAATTGATTTTTAAACTAAGGGACAGAAGTGAGTTCAAACTAAAATAGAAAAATCCACATTTGAATTCACGGGCTAGCGCGGGAAAACTAACGGGCCGGCCCAGTGGCGCTCCGCGGTGCGAATGACAACTGACAGGGGGGTCCCGCAGGTCAGCGACACATCAAACGCGAAGCGGTACGGGGCAATCTGGGCGCTACGATTAGAACGCAGATCGACGGCTGATGCTCGTCGTCGTCGACGGACTCGTCGCCGGCAAGACTGAAGCCTAAACGGCCAGCGGGGGTCTACCGGGGACGTACCAGGGCTCCAGCTACTGCGACAAGGTGGGCAAATGAACTGGTGGACGACGACGAGTTCAGGCGAGGTCGCGGCAAGGGCTGCGGTGGACGGAATCAACGAAAACTTCTCCTTCTCTACAGCGAGCTCCTCCGGCGTAATTCCGGTGAACTAGGGCTCGAGCGGCTCCAGCGAGTGGTGGGGAAGGATCAGTATGAGAGGGGAGTGAGATGGCGTGAGTAGTTTGTGCTGGGGAGGTCTCCTTTTATAGGCCGACGAGGGGACCGAATGGCACGACGGTGAGCTCGTCACTGATGTTGATACAGGCGGCTAGAGGCATGGGCGGCGTAGGCGGACGGTGGCCTGCTTCCTGGCGGTGCTCTACGGCTTCAATGCGTGGCTAGGGGCGGTGGTGTTTGGTCGGGAGCGTCCCGCGCTCTGGGAGACAGAGGCGGTGCTCGACGCGGCGCATGGAGACTGTGGGTCGCGCGGCGGTGCACGACCGTGTCTGGCGGGGTGCTGGGGTCGAGACGGAGCGGCGTGCACGATGTTGGGTCGACGGGCGGTCTGTGGCATGCTGGCGGCTAACGCGCTCTGGCGAGCTCGCAGAGAGAATAGGCGGTGGTGCTGGGGTGTGGTCCAGGGCCTGGCTGAGCTTGGGGAAGGGGCAGGGAGGTGCGGTAGGGTTAGGCAGAGCTAGTGGTGGTGCTGGAATGGCACAACGCTGTCTGTGGCGCTTTGCCCTCTTTTGGCCGGCGGCGACCACAAAGTGGCGGCGCTCCACTACTACTGCGGCTTAGGGGTAGGCCGGTGAGGGCTTGGTTAGACTCAGGGGAGCAGGGGAACCAAATGTAGGCTTAAAACTCGACAATGCATTGATCTATAAACAGTATAAGTTAGGCAGAGAAATCTTGCCTGCCACCTGTTCGACACAATGGCCGCATGAAAAATTTATTTGAATTTTGGGCTGAATTTTGGTGGAGTGGTTGATCACATGCTTGATCTTCTAGGTGTGCTTGGGTTTTGAAAATGGAGCTCATTTGAGTAGTTTTTGAATAAGTGGGATCTTCTCATATGAACTACATTCAATCTTCAAATGCCATTTAAAATTAGTGTTTGAAAGTTTTTGGGCTGAAACAAAGTGGGCTTTGGTACATCACTACATGTACTAGCAAGGGGTGCAAAGATCCACATTTGTTTCTGTTAAGAATTGAGTTCTAGGAATAGCCAAAGAGGATGTTGATTAAAATGGCACAAATGACCATTTGCTTCTTTTATTCATTTTGATTTGTTTTTCTTTAGGATTTGTTTGGGAATGATCTAGATGATGTTTATTTCACCTAAGAATCATTTTACAAGCAATGTATCACTTAATCATGGCAATTCAAATCAACTCCTAATTTAGATGCACACTTATAAATGCGTTAATATTTTTAAAGGAAAAGTTTTTTGTTAACTCTAAATTTGATTATTTGGATCTTGATCACATTGGATTAGAGTTTTGGGATGTTACAAAGATGATCCCTGTACGCCTATATATACTCGCCCATGAGGCTCAGTAATACATCCAACATATTCCGCCAATCTCCCTCTCTATCGTTCTACATGGTATCAGCCTAACTATGATTCTCCTATCCTAGCCCCCGCCGCCCTCCTCCCAGGCGCCACCAGCTCCCCCACCCCCAAACCCTAGAGCTGCCGTCCCCATGGCACTGCTCTAGCCGCCGCACACACTTCCGCGCGCGCCGCCCCAGGGAGGTCGATCTCCATGATCTCCGCCGGGGGCCGCGCAACCTGTACGCAGGGTTCGTCCGCTGATCCGTGATCGGCTGCCCTGTAAGTTTTTTTTTTCGATCTCTTGATCGGTTTTCTTTTTTGGTTTACCGATCTTAGATCGGATTGAGTCGCCCACCGCCACCGTCATCGCCGCGCCTCTACTCCAACCATCGGCATCGAGGATCTACACCGCGCCCGTGCGCCTGCCTCGGCAGGCTGCCGGGCACCGCGGACGGCTGCTACGCCTTCCTTGGAGGGCTACGGCGGCCGCCCCCTTGGACCCTCTTCGTCGTCATTGTCTCGGACTGCACCGACAATGCCGGCATCGATTCCGATCTACGCATCGTCCACGCCATGGCGCATACGGTGCACCGTCGATTTGATCAACCGATCCCACGCCTGTCTATGCCAAGCACGTCCTCGAGCACGCGCCTACCACCGATCGAGGTACGGGCTGCCACTGTGTCGCCCCGTCGGGCCGCAGTGCCGCCGCCCTTGGTCAACGATACCTTCTTCCAACGCATCTTCCTTGGCGTGTACGTCGCTGGTGGTCTCCCAGCCGCTGCACCGACTTGCGCCCTGCAGCTATGCCGCCCCCTCGGGTCGTAGCGTGGCTGCACACAGTCTACTTCACCGTCCTCGTGCATCGATGGCCTCGTCTTTCACCGCGCCATCTCCTACGGCGCGGATCGCCGCCGTTTGAACATGGTCTTCGTCATGTTGCTGGGTCTTTCTCGCCTAGTTCGAGCACCGCCGCCGAGTTTCATAAGGTAACCTGCAGGGCGCCCTCTCGCCATCGCAAGTTCCGCCGACTACCCCATCGCCACTCCAGGCATCCAGCATGACTACCCTAGGTCGTCGCTGTTTTTGCCGCCTTCTACGTCTTCGTCCGCTACAAGTTTGCCGCCAGCGTCATCGCCTCATCCCCGATTACACCACCCGCTACTCTACTCCGACAACCAAGGATAGCGCCGGCATCTCTCCCTTTGCCGCTCTGCGTGTCGCAACCGCTCTAGAGGCTTCCTCTGCTAGTCTTTCTGACATGGCGACAAGTTCATGATGGTCCGTGCCCCCGCACACCTGGTACTGGCAACACATGGAGTACCTTCGTCCCCGACGCGTTCCCGAGTCTGGAAAACTCGGATCGGCGCCTCGTCTTCATCGGCATCGACCCCTTTACGACTGCCTCGACCGCGTCACCGACGAGTTTTTCTTTGTATACTCTGTTCTGACAAAATCGGAGTGTGCGTTCGTCCCCGACGTGCGCCTAGTTCTGACAAAATTATGGCCGCACCTCGTCCTCGACGGCTTGGACTGCATCGATACCCTCAACGACTGCCTTGACTCGTCTCCGTCATCCTCCTCGCGCGCTATGCGCATGCGGCTTCACGTGCGGCTACCTGGACACCGGCATCGCCGACCACGACATCGACCACGGTGACCCATAGCACGGCGACCTCGACCATGGCACCGCCTCTCGCTCTCGGCTCCCTCGACATCGGCACAAGGGCTACCACCTCGCTTGAGCATCATCAGCTTGCTCTACAGTCCAAGCTACCGCGTTGCGACACTGTCCACGACATTCCCGCTCAGACTGCAGGGGGATATTAGCCTACTGGATGCTACTTCGGTTTATCTTCAGTCTAACCGTCCGCGACGTTCCAGTTGTTCACGACGCTAACGCTACGACTACGGGGGATGTTAGAGTATACGTGTACGGTTAGGTAATCTAGGCTAGAGATAGATCTCGTGTCTTGTCTTGCACTGTAAGATGGTCCCTGTACGCCTATATATACTCGTCCATGAGGCTCAATAATACCTCTAACATATTCCGCCATCTTGCTCACTATCGTTCTTACACATACGACTGAGAATGGCTTATTTTAGTGAGTAAATCTAATTCTGTTTGACGTGTAACGTGTTAGAGGATCGGTACAATCCTTTCATAATACTGTCAGCAAATGGTAGTCTCTGATTTAACCACGCCATTTCAATTCTCGATCAGATTTTCAGAAAAGAAACAGTTATGCGGAAAGGAGCAAATAAGAAAATGACCCCAAAGTCATAGCAAAACTGAGAAAAGGCAACGGTAGTAGTCTGGACTCGGGGCAGCGGTGTGGATCAGCTTGACTAGCATCTTGGGCATCTCACGCGATTAGCCACTCGCCTCTTGCCTACGGCGATGAGCGTCTCCAGCAGTCTATAGCTCTCGTCAGGGAGAGAATGGCGCCTCGTACGAGAGATGGGGTCGCTACTCGCTAGGTAGATCGGTCCTCCTAGGATCCCGCGAAAGTTCCGCTTCTTGCTCATTTGAAAGTTTTGTTGTTCAACTTTTCTAAAAAAAATTTACTAACAAATCTCTAGAAGCGGGACTTTCATAAGATTTCGCTTGCAACCCTACTCGCAACTATCGCACTGACACATAGGAAGATCTAACACCGGTAGGAAACATGCCTCTAGTGTCGGTTCGAGACGGTCTCTAGTCCCGGTTTCGCAACCGGGACTATCAAATCGGGACTAGAGGTCCAATCTTTAGTCCCGAATTAGTTACAAACCGGGACAAAAGGGCCTCCACGTGCCTCCCCGGGGTGCGCTGAGCTGGAGGACCTTTATTCCCAGTTGGTATCGCCAACCGGGACTAAAGGTGTTCTGTCGCGGCAGAATTTTGAGGCAATCGGTTGCCATGGCAGGAGATGGGTTTTAAGGTTTTGTGTTTTTCTTTTTATTTTATATTGTTTATTTTAGGATTTTGTGTCTTCCTTTTCATTTACGCTACTACATACTATACACGTTGATGTATATATAATATAATTTCTCTTACGAGCATACATAGATATATAACTTGGTATTCGAGTTCCAACCAGGACTAGAGCCCGTCTATTTGATTACATGGAGATTATTGGATTACATGGATGTTTTACACTCTATCTATCTAGACTGTATTCTCCGATTAGGGTTACGAGCTCGTCAAGCAAAAATCCTGCCAATTCCCCTTGAATTGCTAATAGGTGGTCCCGTGGTAGGAGTTGTTCCGTATCACATCCATCTATAAAGAAGGAGATCAATATGAATATATCAATCATCATAACAAAAATTATGAATAGAACTCAACACAAATTTGGGTAATAAAATAAATTGTAAATATATTATTTACGTACTTGAAGAAATTCCGAGCCCTGCTCACTAGTTGACATGCGAATGAACTCGCAGACGTAGTATCCACATAAATTATTTCCCTGTGGCTACCTCGCGCACTTTACGAGAATAGAATCTAATAAAATAATAATCAAGAATGATAATTGTATTAAAACTAGAATTAAAGATATGCATAGACCTAGCTAGTGCTATAGCTCCTCAGACCATTCACCGACAACCTCCTCCTTAAACCGTTTTCAAACACTGCCCGACAAGAAAGAAAGAAATGAATGAGTTATTAATTACTTGATATCTCAGAGAATTAACGAAAGAGACCGATGTAGTACGATAATGATTGGAGCATATTAAGCATGTCGCGGTACTCTTCCATGCTTTTATTTAATGTGTTCATAATTTCAACTCTTCCACGGTCCACGTGCATACTTAGCAGAATCTAGTGGAAGCTGCGAACGTTTATAAACGTCAGTAACTCATAAATTACAATTAACATCGAGTAAGCAAAAGTGAATGTGTACAAGACAGTAACACTCTCACCTGAAGTTGTAAGTAAATAGTATCTTCTTAGTGAAATCTTCCTCCTTAAAATATGTTAGTAAGTTACGCTCCGATCCGCGGGCTTCATCTTTAGCATAGCTTCATTAACTCGATATGGGTCAATAAACCCAACGGAATAGATTCGTTTTCTTTTACATTCCAGAATCTTCATTCTGCATAATAGCATAAAAAGTACATAGTGAAGATAATTACAGGCAATGAATTGAACGAGTTGAGCTAGAGACTTAATTACATAAATAAATTCATTTGCAGATAATAGCAACTGATGACAGACTTGTCTAGGGAATCTTGGTTGAATAACTGAAAGAATTCCGGAAAATCAATATGAATCTCGTCTTTACGGAAGTAATGCTCCTCTCCAACTTTCGATATGAGCATTTGTCTCCCTTCACTTGCGGCTTTCAAGTACCATTCATGCAAATTTCGCATTCGTGTTGGCAGATGCCGGATTATCTCATGGGCAACCAGAGGCTCCCCGTGGACATATTTCCGTGCTATATCAGCCTTGGTGATATCTACGCCACCTAGAATTTCATCAAGACTCATATTACATTCCCTAGCTAATTGCTTAGTTGTTTCCATATCTATTTGTGGTTCGGTCCCGGGTAACACCTTGATTGGGGGGATCAATTGTTTTGTCTATTTTCCGAGATGGGAAACGTCTCTTCTCCCTCTTGCACTATTGCTGCTTGATCTCTTCTCTTTCAATTGTTTCGTAAGACAGTGTGTATAGTCATCTTTCTTATTTAACTCATATTGGGAGGGTTCCGCAAGAAGATCATGAAAGTGCTTCTTGACTTTTGGAGGCATTTGGTCCGTTGGCTCGGGTCATTTCTGTGAAAAAATGGGCCTTCACTTCGACATCTTTGATCACCCTATTTTCCTTATTAGTCCGGTGGTAAGCTAACTTGGGAAGAGCTAGCAGTACTCTTGGGAGGGGCGGTTGTCACTTTCCGCGTCGGTTATCCATTGACAAAGTTGTGGTACTCCTCCACTTTTGGACCCTCGGGGAGGGGTGGACTATTGCTTCTCGGAGGAGACTATGGCCTTGGAGGTGATGGATTGCTTCTAGGAGGAGACGGTGGCCTTGGAGGTGATGGATTGCTTCTCGGAGAAGGCGGTGGCCTTGGAGGTGATGGATTGTTTCTCGGAGGAGATGGTGGCCTTGGAGGTTATGGATTGCTTCTCGGAGGAGAAGGTGGCCTTGTAAACTTGATGTTTTCCTTTCTCCATGGAAAGAAACCACTCGTGAATTATCCCAGTGTCGTCTCCCCTTCACCTCCAAGGATGTTAAGCTCTAGTGACTGAAATGTCAGGTGAACTTCATCCACACCGACACGAGCATAGCCAGATGGAATCAGACGGCAATGGTAGGTCGCTCGAGGTGCATATGGTAAAGCATAGACGACCTCCACCTTTATGGATATGTTCTTCAGTTCCAAATGTAGCTCACAACTTGTCTTCTCCTTGATAGCAACAACGGGGTGGCCATCCATCATTGCATTATCGATCATCAGTGTATCATTAGCCTGAACCTGCGTGGAGTCCATGCTGCTTTTCCGCTGAGATGGGTCGGTCATACTATCGAATGCAAGATGTTGTTGTCGACTCGGTGCTCTAAGTTCATTAATTTGCTCCTGCTGCTGCTCGAGCATGGCTTGAAATTCCTCGTTCTTTCTTTCAACCGTCGCCAACCGCTGTGCCTCCTCCGTCTGTTGCCGCTTCATTTTTTCGATCAATTTCCATGGAAAAGAAGGTCCAAAGCCTCGTGTTCGTCCTTCCTTTTGAGGATTCCTGAGGGTTGTTGTCAGCTCATTGTTCTCTTTCTCGGGATGGAACTTTCCCTCTTAAACCTCTTTCATCACTTTAACAAGTGCATTCTTGGGTCCAACAATTTTTTCCTTTGCAATAATGTCCCCTATTAGTAGGTCATACGATGCCCCATGCCCAAGTAACTAATTTCTTGACCTCAAGGGCCAATCCTGTGTAGTTGGAGTGATCCCTTTAGCACGCAGGGCGGCCTTAGTTTCTGCCCACTTAGGCATGACACTCCTGTAGCCACATGTTCCCATATTGTGGTGATATTTATTTTTTGAAGCATTTAGCTTATTATTTTCTGACCTTGCCTTAGCTACTTCCGAATCCCTGTACTCCACAAATGCGGCACAGTTATCCCGGTTCTTCTCTAGTGTGCCAATGAATTCTGGAGCTTTTTTCTCCTTGACATAATTTCGGTATAATCTTTTCTTCCAGGTCTGGAATTGTGTGGCCATCTTATTAAGAACCCACTCCTTGACTTTCAACGCCTGTTCCTGTCTGAGCTTGTCAGTTTCGTAGACTGGTGGGGGTGAAATATGTCATGAGCAAATTCCAAAAACAATCTTTGGCTCTGTCATCGACAAAACTATCTCCAGCTTGATCCTTTTTTTCCTGGCTTATTCCAATCTCGAGTGGTGATCATGATTGTTTCCCTAACAATCACTCTACATTGATGTACAAATGCAGATGCGACATCTTTGGGCTCCAACGGTTGACCGAGCTCAGAGACTAATTCAATTGTCAGGCGCGCACCATAGGCTATTGATGAGTCCAAAATTGAAGCATATTTACCTTTTGGTTTTAGATAAATAGGGATTTTTGTATTTCACTGCATTCGCGTGCACCTTTTTTCCTTGTTTCAATAGGATCCCAAATTACTAAGTCTCTTTTGAACATATCAATTGGAACTGTCATATCATGTTATAATATGATATTTTTAAGTGATAAAAGTCATTTTATTGATTTACCTTTGCACCTGGGAGAATACCAAACATGGGGAAAGCATATGCCATGATAACCACCAGTGGTACGGGCAGAGCCCACCCATACCGTCCGTCTGTACCACACGACAGCGTGTCCGCCTCATCAAATACTTTCTCCTGGCAAAGACGGCAGAGAAAACGAACATTCACAACAACTTAGAACCACGAAACACCAATCTGGAGGAGGAACTTGGAGAAGGGCAAATCCCTGCTGCCTCACTGATCATTGGAGGACATCGCATCATCCCCTTCATCATCAACCACTTCATATCCATCACCATTACTACCCCCATCTCTCAACTATTAGATCTTGTTGTAATTCCAGATTCAATTGTGGTTTGCACTAGATTTATCCCCGTACTTTTATCCATCCATTTGATTATGATGATGTTGTTGATTGTTTCCGTGTGTGAGTAGTTTTCCCTCATTCTTTGGGAGATGGAGACATCCTTGCACTATTATGAAGTTGCAATAAAGATGGTTTATTCTTGTGTCCATATGACTTGCCGGTCTATGATAGATTTATGATTTGTGTTTGATCTCTCTCTTTAGATGGTATGTGTAGTCGGACACATATCATTTTCCTTCGGGACTAAAGGTGAGGGAGAAATCCTTTGGACGTGTTTGGAAGTGTGTCCGGAGAGCTTCGTGAAAATTAGCACCGTCTAGCAACCTACACGGTCAAAGGAGGATAAAGAGAGATTCCCTAAGCTAATTACGATATCCACAGAGAGACCCTTAATTGCGGTGGTCTGTATGGGTGATTGCTCTCAGACATCATGGTGGTTATTTCGAGGTGACCTCATTCTTGGCTCAACAAAGTGGCTTCCTACGAGCCTTGTAGTGAACGTATTATTATGGAGCTCTATCCACACATATCATGAAACAAGGAGTATGCTATCCTAATTATGAATAATAATGTCATGCTAGTGGTGTATCCTACACCCCCGAGAATGTTTTAGCTCTATTGAGTTCAACCACGTTTTCACACAACCTTGTTACTTGCTTTCTTTTACTTGTTGTATTTACTTTTCTGCACTCAACCAAAAACCTTTCAAACACCCCTTACTTAAGATCAAAGGAAGCTTATAAGTATCCTTTGGTATAAAGTGACGAGGGACATAAAGACCTCAACAAAATAGCTCTTTGTGGATACGATACTGTTATTTCGAAACTAGCTACAATTGATCTATTCACTTGCAGCCATCAAGCTATTTTTTGGCGCTATTGCCGGGGAGCTAAGCGCTTTTGGTCTTTGTTCTTAGTTGCTTATTCGACTAATTGTTTTACTAAAGTATTTTACTAGTTTTAGGTAAGCACCATGACTACACTCGGACTGATGAATCAGCTCGATGCAACTAAACACCTCGGGACGTTCAATAGAGGACTCGTCAAAGAATTCCCAAGTGGGAGCGAACCAGAATAAGAGATTAACCCTCGCTTTATTGCTATTATTAAAGAGAAAACTTTTGTAGGAGATGATCTTGATAAGGATCCTTACACTCATTTAATGCATTTTACCGAGTTATGTTGGACACTTAAATTGAGGGGTTATTCTGATGATGAATTGAAACTTAAATTGTTTAGGCAATCTCTAACCAACACTGCTTTAGCTTGGTATAGAATTTTCCCTATAGAGAAAATAGATACCTGGGAAAAACTCAAAGGAGAATTCGTATTTTGATTCTTTTCCAGGGTAAAAACTGCTGATGTAAGAAGGGAGATCACAAACTTCAAGAACCACCCAGGTGAAGGCTTGGTAAGGGCCTTCAAAAGGTATAAGTCCCTACTTAATAAATGTCCCCATCATGATTTACCTAAATGGTATGTATTACATATTTTTTATGGGGGACTTAATCAATAAATTAAACTTGAGCTTGACACAAATTCTGGAGGCTCTTTTATAGAGCTAACTATAACTAAAGCTTGCGAACTTCTAGAAAAAGTTGGCCGTATTAGAGAGATATGGGGATTTGATTTAGGCTGCGAAGGAGGTAAAGTGAAAGAAACTGTTGATGAACTTCAACTTGATGATGATATTATTTTGCAAATCCTTTAGACTTTTAGAGAACACATTGAAGCCCCTAAGAAAGATTGGCTTCCATATACTCCTCCGCACGATTCTTCTAATGAGAGGCTAACATCTAGGACCCGGTAGCCTGACTAAATAGAAGACGCATCAAGCAACGTTATCGAGTTCAACTCAGGGAGCTGCGACCAAAAAACATGGTGCGCTAGAGACACTAACGTCCAGGACCCACACGCCTCAAAAAACTTTGGCGAGTCAACATCCAGCGAGGAACCAGAAATATTTCTTCTGCCACACGCCGGCAGAGGTTCCTCCATGTTTTTAGCGGTTTCATCATAGTAGAGGGCCACGAAACCACAAACAAGTTTTCCACCAGCCATAGTCATGCCGAGAAATTCGTCGTGAAAGATGCGCATTCTATGACAACTGACAGGCCCAGTCGTTGCGTATGGACACTTTTCTTGTAGTTTAGATTGCAGATTATCTTCATAAAGGTGGACCAGGAGGTATAGATACCATAAGCTATATAGTAAGGAATTTCATAAGGATTGCCATTGATCTCATAGGAAACCTATGGGGGAATTGCCTTCTACCAGCCTAGCAAACACTAGAGACCATTGCAGCATATTGATATCATTGTTTGATCCAGCCATGCCAAAAAAAGGAGTGCCAAATCCAGAGATCATGTGATGCAACAACCTCTAATATGATAGTTCACCCCTCTGCATGTCCTTTGAACTGACCTTGCCAATCAAAAGGACAATTCTTCCACTGCCAATGCATGCAGTCGATGCTACCAAGCATCCTAGGAAACCCCCTACTCTCGTTGATGGACAAAAGGCGGGCAATGTCTTTGGTGTTTGGCTCTCTTAGGTAAACTTTTCCAAACACCGCAATAATTGAGCTACAAAATAGATACATGGCCTCATGGCATGTGGGTTCGCTCATGCACATGTAGTCGTCGAGGAGATCACCGGGCACTCCATATGCAAGCTACCAAAGGGTAGTGGAACATTTCTCGGTAAGAGGAGAAGCTAACCTTATCGATCCAATCGTACTTGGCCTTGAAGTATAGTCGTACTCCCTCACCCCATTGAGAATGTCCAAGAAGAGGTTCCTAGACAGCCGGTAGTGGCGACACAATGCCTTCTCTTTGAAGACTGGATCAGTTGGGTGGACGTAATCCTTGTAAAGGCGCATGTGGCCAGCTTCTCGGTCATGTTGCTTCACCGAGTCACCTCTACACAGGAGCGGGAGGTACTGTTTGTTCACCATTTGTGCAGCGGCCAACAGAACTTTGGTCTCACTATGAGACTCCTATTCGAACGATGACTCGACGAAATTCTTGTAGAAGAACTTGATTGCCTTTTGAATTCTACCATTTTGTTAAAGTATACGGCCATCAATAGCCATGCCAAATCCCGCGGGACCAAATAAGCTAGAAATGATAGGCAAACGTATCTCAAACATGGTTAGGCCAAAGATCGAGCAGGTTGTGCGTGACGCACCGCAGAGGCTGTCGCGTGTCCATTACATAGGCGGTGGGATGGACACGCTCAACTCCTGTAACGCGTGTGGCCTGTTGTGCGGGCTTGTTCTTTTGTCGCCCCAAAGTTCGTGGGAGAGGGCATCGCGGGGCCCGAGTTGCCTGAAATTCCCGTGTTTCGCAAAGTTGGGCTGCCAACTACCGAGAGGGGCCATTTCGAGGCAAACTCATCTCACCCCTATCAAATCCAAACATTCCGTCAAAATACCCTGTGAAGTAGACAGTCGGGACCCCCATGTCAGTAATCTGTCCGTGCCGCGAGCCCCAACACAGCAACCACGTAGGCAAAACGAGCAACTAAAGGGGCTTATTGTGTTAACCAAATTCACAAATCCACTCCCTCCTTTCGCATAAACCCTATCACCAGTGTCGTCAGAATCCACCCTCCAACCAGAACAATCCCTTCGGACATTTGACTTCCGGTGCCAGTTGCTGCTCCACTCGCTGATCCTAAGCTCCAATGCTAAATGGAGTGCCTGCCATTGCGATGCTCTAGCCCGCCTCTTCCGCTGATGAGCTGAGAAGCGCGAAGGATGGCAGATCCTATTATCGAGGAAGAATTAGTTCTGGCTAATTGCGGGTGAGCTACACTTTTCTTTGCTATTTGCACTATCTATAACTGCTAGCTGGCTATTGGCATTATAGGAATAGATCGAACCTAGAATTGTTTGCTAGCACAATGCTGACAAACAATTCTTATCTTGTGTCCCCAATTTTCTGTAAAGTAGGATCTCCGCTGAACCCAAATACACGATTATGATCACCCTCTATGGCTACCAAATTAAATTAGTAGATGGGAAGAGCAAGTGGAATCAACCTCGCAGTCTGAAGATGAAAGTAGCCCCTGCGTAGTTATGCACTATCCCTAGTTTGGTTGCTGTTGTGCATGAACGTGCTGAAATGGGGCCGGAGCAGACTGCACAGTTCAGCTTCATGGGTGAACGAGGCATCATGGTTCCTATCATGTGTGACAGTCAACTAATTGGGTTGATGAAATAGTTTCTTAGGCTTCGTGTGCTTATGCTAAATTGTAACATACTGGATGTGGAAGCCGCTACTACTGGGAGTCGCCCAGCTATTATTGGACAGGGTGGTCTAACTCGAACCCCTGATGCTGTTAAGAAAAATGTAGTTCCTCGTCCACACCATGCTTCTGTCAGGAAACCTCCTCGTAGGAGTCCCTGTATTACCGTTGTGCAAAACTCTGCTCTAGAATCTGCTGGCACTGGTCATGCTTGTGGTGTTGTTGCTCTTACGGTTGGTGAGCTAATCCATGCCGTTGTTAAGCAAACTAAGGCTTCTGGAGGTTGCCCCGCTGTTATTGCCAAGACTGCTGCCTTGTGTGCTGCTCCTCCTCGAAACCATGCTCAAGTTGTGCAAACCCCTGCTTTGGAATCTGCAGGTACTAGTCGTCCCCATGTTGTTGTTGATCTGGTTGCTATTGACCCAATCCCTACTGATGTTGAGCAAACTAAGGGTTCCGGAGGCTTCCCCACTGTTGTTTCCAAGACTGCTGCCTTGATTGCTGCTCCTCCTTGAACCCGTGCTCAAGTTCAGCGGGCTGCTGGTCTGGATCTAGCTCATGGTCTGGACTCTGCTAGCACTCAAAACACTGTTGTTGTGGGAACTGCTCCTGATCGTCGATGTGGCATGGCAGCAGCTGCTCCTATTGTGGTTGTCGTTAGCCGTGGCCGTGCCTGTCCACCAGGTATTGTAGATCCCGCTGCTAAGGGCCCTCGCCTTGATCCTCGTCATTATACTTCCACCGAGGTTGCTCTAGCTAACGATGACACTGGTGATGGTGATGGTGGCGTTGTGGCTGGATTTGATGGTGCCTCTCCACCTCTTGAACCTCTCAAAGGTTTCGATCATGTAGAACCTAATGATGGCAAAGTAATCATTCGTATCGGTGTCGAGAAGTTCACTACAAAATTAGCTGATGGCACAAAAAATTCTATGACGATATTGGTGTAATCCTTGGAAGATACAATCCTAAAGTGCTAGAGTTATCTGACCTGATGGCATCGTTACATGTGAAGGTGTTGTGGGGGTCCTCCCAGGTAGCACAGTTGGTATATTTTGTTTACAAGAGCAAAAAGGCTATAAAACTGAAAGATACCGGTGATTTAGCCGTACCGTTTACAAGGAAACATTATAGAGGTGAAGTGTACATCCACTTGATAGTGAAAATGGTTGGAAAGGAATTGGATTTCGATAATAGAGATGATGGACTTCTAGAAGGCATGCGTGTCCTGACCCATGGCATCACTGATGATTGTGCGCCTAAGGGTATCTTCAAACATAGGAGAGTCTTACAGAGGAGCATCATAAAGAGGAGCAGGAAGAGCATGCCCAGAAAGGGAACCCCGAAGAAGAACATCACCAAGGAGACCATGCTAGAGAAGAGGACGCCCAAGAGTCACACGAAAAAAGGCACCACGCCACAGAGTACACCCCTAAGATCTAGTCAAAATGCCACACCGAACGGTAGTAGAAAAAACGCTAAGAGGGCGAGCACGATGGTGAACACACCTAGGAGTGGTAGCAAAAAGGCTAAGATGGCCAATACGGAGGATACCACACCCAGTGGTAGCAGAAAAAATGCTAATTTGGAGCAGAACACGCTGTTGAGGTCCGACAATAATGCCTGCACGAAGGAGAACACACCCAATAGTAGCAGCAAAAGGGCTAATTCGAAGAAGAACATTCCACAAAGGTTAGGAAATAATGCCAGCACGCTAGAGCCAACACCCGTGAGGGGAAGGAGGAAGGAGATCACACCCAAGAGCAGCACCAAAAAGCCTAGTTCGATGGGGAGCAGAACACAGATGTCAATCCCTATTGATACCATCAGGAAAGATTACATCAGGAAGGAGGATGTACACAAGAAGAGAACGAGGGTTCTGTACAGTCAAGATGAAATAGATTCAGACTGTTGTTTGTCTACTTAAGAACCTGGGATATGTGCAAACATAAGACCACCCCATGTGGTTGAAGCAGAACTAATAGAGTGTCTGGGAGAAAATAGAGTTGCTGGTGAGGTAGATTGGGCCAATGTTCCAGTCCATCCGGGTGGGGATAATGGTGCATCCCCACCCCTGTGAGTCAATATGATGTGTGCAGCATTAGGCATTAGAGACGATGGCCAAGATTCTGAATCAGATGAAGAAGAGGGCACTATAGAGGATCAAGAATTTGGTGATGATGAAATAGACGAGGAACTTAACGATGAGGCTAGCATTCCAGTCGATGATTTGGGTGTTGAAGTAGAAGAAATGAAACATGACCATGAATATCCTATAATTTCAGTCCGCACTGAGTTCAGGAGCATGCATGAGTTCAGGATGTCGTTCCGACATTTTTGTATCAAGGGGGAGTTCGACGTTCATCGACTGAAGAACACTTCCCAGAGGTATGAGGTCATTTGTAGGTTAAGGTGGAGGAATGGACGGGTCACGGTACATTGTACATGGACAATCACAGCAAGAGCCTTACCCGCGTCAAAGGAAATTAGGGTATTGGGGAAATGAATGCAACAAACCATACGAACTTTCTCTCTTTTCACTCTATAACTACAATTGATGTGCAAGATCTTTCTGGAAATGAGTCGACTCTGCTTATCTTTTAAATGAATCTATGTTGCAGGTGAACAAAATGGGCCCTCCCAGATGTGTCCGATAGGAAACAAACTGAAATCCTCAATGGATGATACAGAGTGGGTGGCTATACAAGCTATGTCCATATGAAAGGATAACCCTAAGGAGACCGCGAAGAATATTCAGAGTAGCCTCGATTCTAAATACAACATTGTCCTACCTTATTACACGGTTTGGGAAGGTAAAGAAAAAGCTTTGAGGGTCTTGCTTGGGGCTTGGACCAATAGCTTTAGGATGTTGTACAACTTCAAGGCGGAGGTACAAGAAAGTGTCCGGAGAGTGTTGTGGAGATTGACATTGAATCAATACGTGAGAAAATTTATTTCAAAAGATTTTTCATGGCGCTTAAACCTTGCATCTAGGGATTCAAGGACGACTATATGCCATATCTGAGTGTAGAAATCACTATCCTAACTGGCAAATGGAAAGGCTGCCTAGAATCTACCACATCACTTGATGGTCACAACTGGATGTTCCCAGTGGCATTCGAGCTGTTTGAAACAAAAATAGAGGAAAACTGGGTCTGGTTTATGAGGCAGCTCAGGAGATCAATAGGCCACATGGATCCACTGGCTATATCCACAGATGCATGCAAAGGGCTGACGAATGCAGTGAAGGAGGTGTTCCCGCGAGCTGAAGGAGAATGCCATGCCCATCTGATGCTCAACTTATACTCACACTATGCAGGCAGTATATTTCGTTACATGTTTCCTGCTGCTAGAGCTTACAAAGCTAGTAGCAGCGAATATTTCATGAGCAAGATTTTTGCAGAAGCCCCTGAACTTCCACAGTACTTAGCCATCCATCATTCGCAGCTATGTAAGAGGAGTCAATTCAACGCTGACATCAAAGTTGATTACATAAATAACAATCTTGCAGAATTCCTGAATAACTGAGTGAAGGACATAAAATTGTGTCATGTTCATATCTTGATGCACAACATACGTGGTATGATCATGAAGCTGTTAAATATAAGGAGAGAGATCAGTAGGAGACTTAGAGGACATATGCTACCAACTGTCGTACATCAACTTCATAAGAGAAGTTGAGGACTTTCCCATCTTAGGGTTCTCCCGTCAACTAGTAGCAGCTGTGAGGTGGTCGATATGTCCAAGAATGGCCACAGGGATGTTGTGAACATCCAGCAGCGAGAATGTACCTACTTCGAGTGGCAGCATACTGGGAAACCTTTCGACCATGCATTGGCCTTCTTGGTGAAGAAAAGAACTCTACCACATTTGGATCAGTATTTGTCCGACTACTACTCTATGGAAAAGTTCAGAGCTGCGTATGCTGGATCCGTCGAGCCATGTATAGACCCATCTCAGTGGCCTCAAGTCCAACTGAGTTTCAAGCTTTGCCAGCCAGTTACATAAAGGGGCAGAGGAAGACCTTAGGTGAATAGGTTTAAGAATTTTCTCGAAAAGAAGGGTTCGACTTTTTGTGCTAGTAAGAAGGGCAAAAACAGATGCAAGACCTGCCATCTTATAGGCCATAAAGCAGCGGGTTGTCCCCTTAATGCTGCCAAATCTAGGTATGAGATGGTACATTCAATTTTTTTTGTTTATAATCTGTAGATATTAGGTAGTAATCCTTGTACTATTTTTTTACAGGAAGCGCAAGGTAAGAAACAAGACCACTGACTCAGTGATTTTGCTATGGGAAGAAAACCAAAACGAGTGGACTGATGATGCTGGACACGATTTTGGTGCTGATTGGCCTAACTTCCCTGGACCTAGAGATGCAGGGTACGTGAAGGTAAGAAAATTGGCACCCAGGAAGAGGAAGAAGGCAGAAAATGAAGAAGACAGTGGACGTGAAGGCAAGAGGAAGATAGTTGGCACCCAGGCAGAGGAAGAAGGCTAGCAGTGTAGAAGCCTAATAATGTGTTGAACTTGAACCTATATATGTAGTTTGGTTAAACTCTGGACCTGTGTGCGTGGAACTTGTCGGGCAAAACAATTTGCCTCCCGTACTCGGAGTAAAATGTATCGTGACTTGAGGATTGTACATGGCCGAGGCCACTAGTTGAATCCGAAATTGTGACTGTGCCACTACTATATGAACAACTGCACTACCGGGACTATGATAGTTGAGCGGTTAAGGGGTTTCCAAAATCGATGGATATTAGTGGCACAAACATGAATTATTTATAGGCGCTTAATAAATCCCTACTATTGGCAATATACTTATGATAAGGTTCTGAGCTGAAAACAAGTTCTAAGCTGGCTGCTACACTCCATGAAGCAGCAACTTATTTCAGCTGCTGGACAACGACATGGCAAAATAAACTGCAAAGGCAACAAATAATGCCTAGATAATGAGGAAATTATTTCCACTATCTGGCCTAATCTTGAGTCTGTCTATCTCACCACCTCCCTGCTCCTGCCTCCCCTGCATCTGGCAAAGCTCCCGGAGCTCTCGCTCTAACGCACGAATCTCCCCTTTCTTGTCCCACACAACATCACACAGATCCTGAACAAGCTCTTTGTGAAAACCTGTCAGGGGATTTTCGATCCACACAAACTTGTCACAGTCAGTTCCCCTCCCTTCCTGCGATGTAGATCGAAGGAAACAAAAAAAGAATTACATTACGCTTCCCGGATCCGGTTACCATTGTACCTACCGTAGGAACTTACCACTCTGATGCTGAAGTTGCTGAATTTTCCTACAGTATTTTTGTTGGTCCACGAAATCCATCTCGGCATATTCTCACCGCACAAACACAACATCTCGGGGTAGTAATGGTAGGGCGTCTTTCGGCACTTGATGGGGGCACCTGCCTGACGGTGTTGAGCCGACCCTAATTCCGCCGGAGAGGAGCTGCATGAGCTGCGAGCCATGAGCGAGGGGAGCGAGGGCAGAGGAAATAGGAGCCTTTGGATGTTAGAGTAGTGGCACGGTGAAGCGTTATTTATCTCCACTTAACTCGGGTAGAATCCTACCATCCACATTTGGGTGACAGACGGGGGACTGATACGTTGCTAACGTATCCATAATTTTTGATGTTCCATGCTTGGTTTTATCTACTTTCTTATGTTTTGTCCACACTTTGGAGTACCTTTTATACACTTTCTTGGACTAACCTATTAATAAGATGCCATAGTGCCAGTTGACTATTTTCTGCTGTTTTTAGTTCCAGGAAAGTTAGAAAATGAATATTCTCAGAATTTGACGGGACAAAAGCCAAAGTCAGTTTTTCACCGAGGGGGACACGGAGCCAGAATATGAGACGGAGAGGGGGCAGAGGGCTGCCACACCACCTGGCCACGCGGCCAGGCCTGGCCCACGCCAGGGGGTGGTGTGGCCGCCTAGGGCACCCCCTCGACCTCCCCTTTCGCCTATAAGATGCCTCCGATACAGAAATCCTAAGTACCCGATCAAAATTCCATGAAAGAGTCTGCAGCCGCCATCATATCCATCCCTAGATCGGGAGGGATCTGAAGCTCTTCCTGGCACCCTACCGGAGGGGAGAATTCACCCTGGAGGCCTTCTTCATCACCATGCAAGCCTCCGGTGTGATGCGAGAGTAGTTCATCCTTGGACTAAAGGTCCATGCAGTAACTAGATGGCTGGTTCTTCTCCTTTGTTCTACCATGTTTAGATCTTGTGAGCTCCGTTCATGATCAAGATCATCTATTTGTAATCCTACATGTTGTGTTTACGGGGATCCGATGGATATTGAGATGCTATTTCAGATTGATTATTGATTCTGTGATGTCTTTGTTATTTGTGATCTTGCATGCTTTCCGTTGTTAGTAGCTATCTTGGCCAAGTAGATGCTAGCAACTCCAAGAGTTAGTATTTATGCTCGATAGTGGGTTCATGCCTCTAGTAATCTAGGGAAGTGACAGAAATCTCTAAGGTACTAGATGTGTTGTTGCTACTAGGGAGAAAACAGCAATCCTTTGTTCATAAAACAATCGTATTGTTTACTTTACACGCAATGCATAATGCAATTATCTGCTGCTTGCAACTTAATACTGGAGGGGGTTCAGATGATAACCTGAAGGTGGATTATTAGTCATAGATGCAGTTGGATTACGGTCTATGTATAATGTTGTAATTCCCAATCAAATCTCAAAGGAGTCAAGATGATTAGTATATGCTTGTATGCTTTCTCGGTGTTTGTTAATTGCCCCGCTGTAATTTGTTCACCCAACATGCCATCTATCTTAAGGAGATCCACCACTAGTGAACTATGGACCCTGGTCCTTTCTTTTACCATTAATCTACAACTGTTTGTTGCTTTCTATTTACTTTCTGCAAGCTTTTACTTTCTTCCACACAATACGTTTAGTCCTTTATTTTCAGCAAAACCGGTGAGATTGAAAACCTCATTGTAAGTTGGGGGCAAAGTTTTGTGGTTGTGTTATGCACGATTCCAAGTTGGCAACAACACCTTGGAGGTGTTTCCTTGCTCCTACTAGTTTGATAACCTTGGTTTCATAACTGAGGGAAACTTACTGCTGTGCTCATCATACCTTCCTCTTGTGGTTCCCCAACGAGCTCGTTATTACACGAGTCAGCAAATATTTTTCTGGCGCCGTTGCCGGGGAGTCAAGGACATCTTCACAAGGGGAGTCCCTCATAACCAATCTCTCTACTTTGTTATTTTTGTTTTTCTTAGTTTATTTTCTGCTTTGTTTGCTTGTTTATTTTATCAAAAATACAAAAAAAATAGTTCCTACTATAGTTGTTATTTTCGTTGGTCAGTTATTATCTTGCTTTATCATGCTTTCTATCAATGGTTGGTTTCTTTGAAACTGAATCTAATTGGCAAGGTGGGTTCACGGAAGGACAAAAATATTATTATAAGGAACACCGCTTGTCACAAAAAGGGAAACACTTATGGGAACAAATTGATAAATTGTATACCATTGCTAGAAACGTGTGCTCTACTTATAATGTTACTTATTGCTTTGATAAATCTTGTTGCTGCAAGAGGTATAAACACCTCTGTTTTCAATGCGAGTATAATGATGATGTTACCATATCTTCTTTTGTTAATGGAAATTATGACTTTTATGATGTGGAACAAATTGAAGAATTTATTGCTTGGAAGGGTGCATTCGAAATAGCTTATTTGCTTGAAAATACTGATGATGCACCTTATAAATATGAGGTTTATGATATACTTCAATTTTGCTTTGATAATTACAAGGAAGAAAATGGCTATATTCTTGAATATCTTAATAGATGCTCTCCACTAGCGGAAGATACTAATGCCTTGCAGGAGCCTATGGAAGATGAAATTGCTGAAACTGGAAGCTCATTGGATGAAAAAGAGGAGGAGGGTGATGATTAAGAGGATGAAGAATGGATCTACCCATTCCTACCTTCTAATGAGAGTAACTCTTTACCCCTACAATATTTGATTGTCCCCCATGCTTACTAAAGGAGGGTGAATGTTATGTTCATGAGGATTCTTTTGAAAATGTTTATAATAAAGCTCTAGTGTTTGTAGATAATGAAAGGCATGCTTTATGTGATAGTTATATTGTTGAGTTTATTCATGAGGATACTGAAACTTATTATGAGAGAGGAAAATATGGTTGTAAAAGTTTTCGTGGTACTGAAACACCTCTCTATTTGCTAAAAGTTTTGAAGTTACTCTCGTTTTATCATCCTATGCATGTCGCTTTGTTCTTTGTGAATTTATTTGCGTATAAGATTCCTATGCATAGGAAGTGGGTTAGACTTAAATGTGTTTTGAAATTGCTTCTTGATGCTCTCTTTTACTTCAATTCATATTTCCTATGTGAGCATCTTCTCAAACTATCATGCCTAACTTAAAGGCGTTAAAGAAAAGTACTTATTGGGAGATAACCCAAAAGTTTTAGATGAGTCTTGGAAGTTATTACCTCAGTAATAATCTATCCTTATCCTTTTTATTTGCTTTTTGTGCCAAGAGTAACCTCTAATGAGAGAGTAGTAATGATTGGGAAAGTTGCTGCGCCGAAACAGATTTTTGTGGTTCACCGTAAAAATTCGTGTAAAATCTCTGTACATTGTTTTGAGGCGTGAATTTTTGTGCTTCTGAACCTGGTTGTTATCTAACTTTAGTTAGTTCAAAACTTTTCCATTTGATCAACAGAAGGTCTTCGAAAAAATTGGTTTTTACCTGCTGGTCTGTTTTGACAGATTTCTACCATTATTTGCATTTGCTTCTTGTTGGTTCCTTTCTGGGTTCTCTTTGGGGAATTGAGATTTTTGAGGGAAGTGCTTCAGTAGCTTGTGTTCTAATGGAAGTTTTATTGGTGTTGAAGCTTAACATAAAGACTTATTATCTTGAGTGCAGTAATGTTGCTAATAAAGATTGTGTGAAGTTTTGTATGAAGGAAAAATTTCAGGTGTATGGAGAAAATGATGTAATGAGATGAAGAATGTACTAAAGCTCAAGCTTGGAGATGCCACCCCGTGTCACCCCAAGAATTATCCAAGAAGTACAAGCGTCAAAGCTTGGGGATGCCCAAGGCATCCCCTTCTTCATCAATAAAAATCCCAGGTTTCTCACTTCATTTTTATTGTTTCGTGCACAGTTGTGTTGTTCTTGGAGCGTCTTCATTTTTTGTTTTTGGTTTATCGTTTGCTTGGTTTTCTTAATTTGCTCAAATAAATTGGTTGGACCCCCTCTTTCATACATTGGTTTTCAAATAGTTTGGTTTGGATTGGAAAAGAGTAGGAAAAGTTCATGCTTAAGTGGTAAAAGGAGCTTGTTTTTGGCTGTGGCCTATGCTTTGTCATGCCATGCTTGATATTGTTTTGGCTTTATGCTTAGTGATCTTTTCTGTAGCATGACATGTTATAAAAAATTGAGATTGCTTAATGTTCTTTGGAAGAATCATGCGTTGTTTTACCATATTAAAGCATAGTATTGTGGTATTCTCCTTTGATGCTTTATTTGGGTTGACTTGGCGCATGCTCACACCATGTTATGACTATCCCAAGTCAACATAGCCTTTATGATCCTTTAGTTTTCGACTTGTAGTATCACTTTATGCTTTGATTAATGATGTTTTGTCGCTCTGCATGATTATGGCCATTATTGCTCTCTTAGTTGGTCGCTCCCAGTCTTTTGCTAGCCTCCATAACCAAGTATGAGTTCCACTCATGCATCTAACTCCTAAAACCAAGTTATTCCAAAGAGTCCACCATACCTACCTATTAGCATTTGCTATTCCAAGTATATTCATGTTTTTATCTACCTTCCGAATTAAACTTGTTATGAGAAAACTAGTGATTAAAGCTCTCACGAACTTGATGGCACACTTTACTTTTCTTGCCCTTAATAAACTTGAACCATTGTGTCGTCTATGTTGTATATGCTTGCACTTATATGTTGGGATTAGTAGAACCATGCTGTCATGGGGAACGCTTTCAACATTGCACTTGTACTTTGTACCTAGTTGATATCATGATCTTTTGTCTATGGATGTCGTCGGTGTGAAATGAAAGGAGAGCTTGTAAGTCCATGGAGTTATGTATGTGTGTTAGAGAAACGCCTGGGTCGCCGATCTAATCCATGCTGTCATGGTGGAAACCTGCAGCGTAACCATAATGAGCTGTCTATGAAGCATTCTTCTTATAAAAAAAGAGTCAGATATTGAGAACAAAGAGAAAAAGAAAAAAAGTGATATATGTGAAAAGAGGAAAGAGAGAAAAAATCACCATTTTCACATGGTAAATAAGAAGATGGTTGAGATGCTCGTTGTCTGCTTGCCTTGTCATTTGATATGGGGATTCTTCCATATCATCAGGCAAGGGGTACCCCGTTGGTGGTTCTCTATGATACACATGTACTTACTATGACAAGAACTTACTCGTAACTAAACTTGAGTAGCATGAGGAGCGGCCCTCGTATTCAAGGGACATGAGATTTCCAACTTATACTTTGTCAAGCATATACTCCATAGTTTGTTAACTTTGACCTTAATCACTTCAAGATGCTTATGATAGGGGCAATGAGAGTTGAAAGCTAATAAGTACCATAATTTTTGGAAGCTCTTTATGAAACTTGAATCCCTACTTCCTTCTATGAAGGCCTTTCTTTTACTTTTATGTTGAGTCTCCACCTTCTATCTTTATGCACCTATTGAGAGAGCATAGTGGCTATTCTTAGTTCTATGTGCATTGTCCCAAGACTTGTTGGTTGATGCATAATTTTGATATTGCTTGTTCTTAAACTATTTGTATCTAGTCACTCTTATGAACTTTGAAGGTGTCCTATGCATTTATGTTTGCTACTCTACGAGGGACAAGATGAATGCCACTATGCTATGTTTTCTTTATGTGAAATAAACAAACATCTTGCAAAGCATTGTTATTCATGAATCCTTTGTTTGTGCCTTTTCATGTTGCAACAAAGTTGCTATGTCTTATTGTTAGAACTTTATCTTTCATGTTATGTTGAAGTACTATGATCCCAGCTATCAATGTTTTACAAATACTTTGATCAAGTTTATTGTGGGGCCCCCGGATTACTCCTCCGAGAATCCCTGTTATGCATACACCACGATCACATGATTAGTTAGTCATGGCACATAACTGACAAGTATCAAAGTAAACATCCATTACTTAAGCGGATACATGTCATACCTTACATGCCATTATGGCTACATCAATAATCATCAGCGGAACTTCATCAAGCGTAGAGCCCGAGCCATGCCTTAACCTACAGGCAACTGACTGGGAGAACGTCCTAGCTCGCATAGCCGTCAACTTCATCCTCTTCTTGATATCTGACCAAGTTAATAGCTAGGGACAATGCCAGTGAGTACTTTGAATGTACTCGCAAACCACCTTAAGATAATAACAATAAGAGGATATGCAATATAGCTATGGTAGTAGGGGGGCTCCATGAGAGGTTGTTTTCTAAAATAGTTTCTCTTGTATATAAAGCACCTCCATATCTTTGTGGAAAACTTTTGTCAAACATTTTGGAAACCTTTTTGAAAAGTGTTGGAAAAACACTAGGATTGGGTCACCCATTAGTTCCTCCTTCCGGTCATCCCATGACCCAATCCTTCCCTTTATTTCTGACCATCCCATGGTCCAAACATTTATCCTTTCCGACCATCCCATGGTCAAAACATTTCCAAAGCCATTACTTTTCCGAAATCCTTTTTCAAAACAAAACCAGCACCGCTCTACAGCAACCTTCCCAACCGTCCATGACCGCGGACACGGCTATTCGAATAAATTTACACTTTACAGAGGTTGTACACTTTACCCACACCATCCGTGTACCCTACCCTGATCTACACCGATCGTGGGTCGAGTAACTGATCAAGACTCTTTGTATTCCCACTCCAATATAAGTGCCTACCCTATGAGTGTTGTTCCCCTCGACACCGAGACGCCCTATATAGTTCCCAAGCCACCTAGAGCGCTTTTTCCACTTCCCAAGTGTGCGCTTTCAATGAGGGGCTCATAGTAACGCGTGGAGGCCCGTAGACCCTTCGTTCCTTCTCCCGGTCGATGATTTACATGGACCCTGCCAGAGAAGGCCCACCCTCCAGGGATTGTTATATCCCCCTGTAGTAGTTGCGAGGCAGCATATACCAGAATAGACAAATATCAAATCCAGCCATGTCCCATTCCAGAGTAATGTGGTTGCACGGGTTAAATTGTTCTAGCAAAACTGCAAAGAACCGGGTGCGTTTTTGTAAACCTTTGTCCTCCATCTTTCCTTCAGCATTTTGTAAAACAAAACCCTTTTTTATTTCCTCAAACATCTCTTGGTAGGTTTAACCTCACCAAGGTTTCATCATAAAACATTTTGTAACTTTTTCCGGGGTCTTCCCATCCTATAGCTTTGCTTCGGCTAAATCGGGGTCTCCAAAGGGGTATGGTGTTATACACCATCTACCATACTAGTAATAGGTAGGCATCACCAAGGGGGTTGTACTTAGTAGTACCAACATGTAATGGTTTGGAGGAGCCAAGCCACTACCGGATATAGATCATCATATAGGAAAAGAATGGAGTTTCATAAACAGTAGATAAATCATGCACAAGTAAAATAGTAGGACAAGGCTTATGAGCAAGAAGGTGGCTTGCCTGAGATCAGCAGTCTGGCAATATATGTCCCTGTACTTCTTCTTAGAATACAATAATAACCAAATATAATAACCAACTTCTTCTGGTCTCCGATATAATCGCATCTATCATCGATATGGATCACATGCAAGCAAACAAATGACACAATCAACACCAGGCATACAAACATCAATACATACGGCAATCAATGAACAATACAAGTTTACAATTCAGTAGGTTTTGTGTGGTTGGCTTCTACACAAGTGGAATTACTTGGAATGCCTTTGTGGGTTTTCTTTAATGATTTGGATGCCAAAACTACTTAATCAAGGGGTTTAAATATAAGGTCCAAGTTCTGTAGGATACCTTTGTATAAAAATGTTACCATTAGATAGGTAGTGATAATATGAAACCAACAAAAGTGGTTTCACCAAATTATCAATTTCCATTGATTTATAATGAATTTTCTAGTGGTAAATACTCTAGTTTTAGGAGATAATTCCCTAGAAGAGTTATGTGAGTACAAAACTTAAGTCCTTGGGTGGTTGTGTAGGGTTTGATGTACTTATCCAGTGAGAGTTGGAATCATGCCAAAATATTTCCCGGAATGCCCTCAGGAAATTCCCAAATTCAATTCTGTAGTTGTTTTGTCTTTTTCACCAGATTAATTATACAGAAGCTTTTGATATGATTCCAAATACACATGTTAGGTACTTTGAATACCTTTCTGTAGAAATTGGAATCACTATTTTTGGATATACATAAATACTGGAGTGATTTATTTAGTGAATTACATATACACAGAATAGTTTAATTCATAATAAATCAACCATGGCACAATTAAATTTGAGATGGTAGGGGTTGAAGTATAAGGTGGTTTATGAGCTCTAGGAGTTGTAATTAGGTCAATACCACTCATGGTTTGACCTGTAAAAATTCCTAAAGACAGATTAGGGATGTTTATGTTATTTTTACCAGGGGCAAACTAGGAAGCAATTTTAATATGGTGCCAGTGTGAAATGCAAGGTATGACCAATACCTTGCAGTGCAAAAAGGATCCATTCCATTTGGAGTTGTAAAACTACCAGTAGGATTTAAGGAGTATTTTCGATAGTTTCTAGAAATTGATTTTCTGTAGTTAATCTGTACATGAACTGAGCTAGCCAATGGTACTGTGTGTTAGGGGAAACATACATGTATCTAGGAAAATTTAGATCAAGGCATTTTGTGTCAATTTCCATTTTCAAAACTATTTAATCCAAAGGGGTACTCTGCAGATCTGGATATAATTGATTAAAGAGGACTGGGGGCAGGCTGGTTTCCACGGAAAATGGGCCGCGCTGTGTCATTTTCGGCCCAACTAGCGCCTGGGCGAGCGGGAGGCTGCAAGTTGAAACTGACTGGCAGGCCACCACGGTCAGTGTCCCTGGGAGGCCGAACCGGTAAGTCAGGATCTCGTCCGTCCGAGTAAGGTGCATCTGATGGCGGTTGGCTGTCTTCTTCCTCCAGGTCGGGGCAAACAGAGGCAAACCCTAGGGGCGACGATGGGGTAAGGGAGGCTCACCAGAGGAACGTAGCGGTGTCAGGGAGGGTGCGGGGTGACGTGGCTCTTCAGGGCGGTCCCGACGAGGGGCGGCACGAGGTAGTTCTCCGTCGTTGAGGGGCTCGCGTGAGAACGACCGGAAAAAAATGGCTTCGGGAGCTCGTCAGCAAGGTGGAGAGGTCTCTGGGAGGAAACACTAGTGGTGTTAGACTCAGGGTAGTGAGAGGAGTTCATCAAGGCAACATGCAGGCAGAGAGAGGGGCAAGTAGGGAGCACCCGAGCAGATCCTTGAAAACGGCCGAGAGGCCTTCTCCTCCTTGTTCCAGCCAGGTCAGAGCAAAGGAGAGGAAGGGATGATGGGGGGTGTTGAGTGGGAGGTAGAGGGGGAAAATGAGGGCAGAGGGAGGTGCTGGGGTGGACTAAAATCTTATATCCAGGGAGGGGGCCGTCTAGGTGCAGAGAGTCCATTTTGGACATGGGGGAAGGGCGGCAACAGTGGATTGGTCGAGAGGGGCGGTGGGAGCTCGTGGAGAGGGAGTGGGGGATGTGTGAGAGGCTTTTGCCAAGCTGCAAGGTACATGGGGAGATATTAGACCACTCTATCTCTAGCCTCGGGCATAGGAAAGAAAAAGAGAGAGAGGGGGCTTAGGGCTCGCCATGGGCAGCTGCCAGGTGGGGTAGGGAACGACAGTGGGTGCAGGTACACGCCAGCTAAGTGGAGAGGGGAGAGGGTGGCTGCTGTTTGTGAGATATGGGAAGATACCCATTAATGACAAGATCTTCTCCTCTCCTTCTTCCAATTACTAAATTCAAAAGAAGAGATGCTACAGTACTCGTCACTCGTGCTACAATGCAGCACGACCATTGGGGGTGTAGGGTGCTGGACATAAATGCTGGCGAAGTTTTGATGATGGTTGGAGGTGGTTTGATTAGTGAATTTGATTAGTTTGCAAAAATGGGTCAAATAGGGGGTTATGAAGGAAGTTTGAGGAATTTCATGTGGCAAGGTGGAAAGATGGTACTGGTAGGTATATGAGGTCAAGGTATCTCTCTAGGATTTGTTTTAGATTTTTCTAAGGATTTAAAGTCCACTTAAAACTATTTATTCAAATAGGTCTGAAATTATTTTTAGAATTTGATTTGATATTTTTGAATGGTACAAGGGTGGTTTTTGATGTGAGATGGTCCTAAATACCAGATCACATATTGGGGATTTTTCTCAAGATTTATTGGGGCATAAAAGTATTTAACAAATTTATTTTATTGTTTCTTCCATTTAGGAAAAAGGGCAAAAATAATTATTAAAGCTCTTCAAAATATTTATTTCTGATGTGGGAGGATAGAGTATGATATATAGGACTCAAAAGTTCTTAAAGTTGGGGAAGTGCTTTGTCAGAAACCAAACCTTCCTTTGTAGATGGAGTTTTTGAGATTTTGCCCATTAAATGAATTAGATAGTTTTTGAGCCATAGTAATTATGGATAATATTATATAAATCTTTATAATCAAGTTATATGATTTACACAAGGTGTATATAGTATTTGCAACCTTGGGGGTTGAGAATCCAACTTGATTTTGGTGAGGAACAAGAATTAAAGGATCTAGGGTGATGTTATTTTTCATACCATCAAAACATGGTTGTATCTTGGAGCTCAAGGCTCCCCTTGGTTCAAGGGCTATATGGATAGATATAACAAGTTATGTAGATCAGCATGGTACATAAGTTTGGGCTTGATCAAGCTTGAGTTCTCCAAGGATTGATTCCAAACTTTGAATAAAATAAGACTGTCAAAGCAGACTACCAAATAGCATTCAAAACCATGTGGGTTCTAGAAGCACAAAGATCTATTTGAAACAAGTGAAGTAGTTATGGATATACCTTTATGAGTACACCATAGCCATACAGAGATTTGGTCCAAAGAAGGTAGGATGAAGGTGTGAGCTTCTGACCAAGTAGGCTAGTTGATAAGATTTGCAGGAATTAATATTTTCTTGCCCGCAAAACCAACAAGATCAAGTGGGTTGGAGGATGATCTAACCAAGGAAAAGAGTGGTCCTTGGTAGTACTTAGGATGGTCTATAATATGGTTCAAGTGCATTTCCAAAAATCCACAAGGGTTGAGAAAGAGAGGTATTCAAAGAAGTGATGTTGAAACAATTTCCAGACTTAGTCAAATTTAGCAAATTTAGGGTTTTTGACTAGAATATGGGTGGGGATGTTTTTGATGGGTTGCAAGGTATCAAAGCATCATCAAGTGGATGAGGTTGAAGTGTATATTGAGAAGAATATATCCATGTTTGATATTGGTCTTCATTGACTTGGAAACTTCCAGAATGGATCACTTTAGAGTTGATATGGTTAAGGGTTTTAGATGATCACCTAGTGGCTAGAGATAAGATCCATCTTGTATTCTTGCTTAGGGTTTTGGAATGTTAAAGTTCCTTGATCCTAGAGGATGATCTCCTAGAGTAGCCCATACTACTTCTAAGCAATCAAGTGAAGTAGCAGATCAAGGCAACTCATCTTACAAACAAATCAACTACTACTGGGGTTACCATCAAGCTTAGCTTGAGGTAAGGATGGGTATTTTGAATCGGTTGGAGTTTTAAGAAGGTAAGGTCCTTGGTATATCTACCAAGAGTAGAGTTCAAAAGATTTATAAAATGGTTTTGGAAAACCTAGAGGTAAGGGTATTTTGAAGGTTATGTCTTGAAAACATAAGGAGATTATATCTTATAGATCTCCATACTTTTGACAATGGAAGATACTAAAAAGGTTTTTTTAGGGTTGCAAGGCATCTTGGCTTAGGTTTTTGAAATGCCATAACATTTGGGAATATGAAACATAAGCCAAGACAGTTTTTGCTAAATAGCTTTTGTCAACTGTGGTTGAGCTAAGGAGTATATCATATGTTGCACATTCAGAGGCATAAGCATAGACAAGAAATCAAGCAACACTGCATCAATCAACAAGAATTTTTTTTGTTCCCCCTGATTTTTGCATTCTGGACAACTAATCAGGGTTGCTAAAATTGCGATGTCACATTTATGATGATGCATGTCACCTCAAAAATTATTCTTTCTTTTTATCACTTACCTACTCGAGGACGAGTAGGAGTTAAGCTTGGGGATGTTGATACATTACTAATGTATCCATATTTTTTGATGTTCCACACTTGGTTTAATCTACTTTCTTATGTTTTGTCCACACTTTGGATTACTTTTATACACTTTCTTGGACTAACCTATTAACCAGATGCCACAGTGCCAGTTGCCTATTTTCTGCTGTTTTTGGTTCGAGGAAAGTCAAAAAATGAATATTCTCGGAATTGGACGGGGAAAAGCCAAAGTCAGTTTTTCACCGAGGGGGACACGGAGCCCGAATATGAGACGGAGAGGGGCCAGAGGGCAGCCAACCACCTGGCCACGCGGCTAGGCCTGGCCCGTTCTAGGGGGTGGTGTGGCTGCCTAGGGCACCCCCTCGGCCTCCCCTTTCGCCTATAAGATGCCTCCGATACAAAAACCCTAAGTACCCGATCAAAATTCCATGAAAGAGTCTATAGCCGCCATCATCTCCATCCCTAGATCGGGAGGGATCTGAAGCTCTTCCCGGCACCCTCCTGGAGGGGAGAGTTCACCATGGAGACCTTCTTCATCACCATGCAAGCCTCTGGTGTGATGCGTGAGTAATTCATCCTTGGACTACGGGTCCATGTAGTAGCTAGATGGCTGGTTCTTCTCCTTTGTGCTACCATGTTTAGATCTTGTGAGCTCCGTTCATGATCAAGATCATCTATTTGTAATCCTACATGTTGTGTTTGCAGAGATCCAATGGATATTGAGATGCTATTTCAGATTGATTATTGATTCTATCATGTCTTTGTTATTTGTGATCTTGCATGCTTTCCGTTGTTAGTAGCTATCTTGGCCAAGTAGATGCTTTCAACTGGAAGAGTTAGTATTTATGCTCAATAGTGGGTTCATGCCTCTAGTAATCTGGGGAAGTGACAGAAATCTCTAAGGTACTAGATGTGTTGTTGCTACTAGGGAGAAAACAACAATCCTTTGTTCATAGAACAATCGTATTGTTTACTTTACATGCAATGCATAATGCAATTATCTGTTGCTTGTAACTTGATACTAGAGGGGGTTCGGATGATAACCTGAAGGTGGATTATTAGTCATAGATGTAGTTGGATTACGGTATATGTATAATGTTGTAATTGCCCTGCTGTAATTTGTTCACCCAACATGTCATCTATCTTAAGGAGAGCCACCACTAGTGAACTATGGAGCCCAGTCCTTTCTTTTACCATCAATCTACAACTTTTTACTGCTTTCTGTTTACTTTCTGCAAGCTTTTACTTTCTTCCATACAATATGTTTAATCCTTTGTTTTCAGCAAAACCGATGAGATTGACAACCTCACTGTAAGTGGGGGGCAAAGTTCTGTGGTTGTGTTGTGCAGGATTCCAAGTTGGCAACAACACCTTGGAGGTGTTTCCTTGATCCTACTAGTTCGATAACCTTGGTTTCATAACTGAGGGAAACTTATTGTTGTGCTCATCATACGTTCCTCTTGCGGTTCCCCAACAAGCTCATTATTACACGAGTCAGCAGGGACCTAGCATGCAGACTTGTCAACCAAACCTCGCGCCTTCGTGGTTCAAAGTCCCTCTCATGTGCATTGGCCGAAATTTTTTGGCACCTTGCCCGCGTACATATCTCTAGGAGGCCTTGCTCAGCAACCAGACACGCCTAGCCCACACTCTAACTCCCTCAGAACTTGTCATGGCTCGCACTGGCACATCCATCCGCTCTGCCGCTCGCGATCGGGCTTGCCATGGCGGATCCACCCCTAGATCCTACCGTCAAAGTATCAAATGGCCATGGTTTCTTGAGCTGAACTACTACACTACGTCTCCGAGCTCGACCCCTCCTATCTATAGAAGGACTGCTACGGCATCGAGCTCGAGCAGGAGCTGCCAGGCACGACGGGGCTCTGTCCATGCCACCCCCATCCCCTTCGTCATTGTCGATTCTGATGTGGAGGCCGACATGGACAAAGCAATGCAGAACACCATTGTTGCCTCCTTGGCGAAGGGGAAGCCACATGCATGAGTGGATGTCGCTGGGAAGGGCACGGTGGTGTCACCAATCGAGGTGGACTCAGACGACAGCGCAATGATATGGGTTTAGATGTTGTTTCGGCTGGTTGCAATTTCGGTTGTGTTTAGTGCAATTATTGTAATGGGTTTGGTGAGCTATATTGCGAAATATGTGCAATAACAGCGTGTAAGTCCTTCCACTTTAGAAATTGTGTCTGTGCCATTTGCATGTTGTAGGATCCACGTAGATTACATGTAAACAAACCAACAAAATCAAATTACAACCATCAGACGGTAGTGGCAGGATGGAAGAGAAGTGGGGACAGTAGCTTCGAGGGGAAGGAAAAGAAGTGGGGACACTGGCAGGTGGGCCCATGGAACACGTGACACTGACAGGCAGGAGCACGCGGTATTGCCAGTCTGTCTAGAGCAAGCGGACTTTGCAACATGACAACAACAAGCTGATGGGACCTAGTACTTATCCGTCAGATAAGTAAACTCGCCGAATTATTAAGGAGTACTAAAAAACTACAACTAGGATACATTCGCACAACACGTATGCTCTCCACACCAGAGAAACATCGCTTAAGTCTAACACTTATCGACAACAAAAGTACTATAGCTCCTTGTTGGTCTTATCGATACAAATGTAGAAGTGCATCTGCCTGTATGGTCCAGCACTAACAAGGTACTGAGATGGCACACATAGGATCGACCTCAGGTCCGCATACTCCACCTCTCGTGACGTCGGGCAGCTTGGCGCCTCGGCTAGCACAAGCATGCTATTAGATGATGGTGGCTGGAAGTGTGCCCACATGTGCACCATGTATAGGGGGCAGGCGCTCGAGACCGACCTGCCTCTTACCACACATATGAAGGTGGGCCTAGCTCTGGTTCCCGGAACGCCAGCAGTGATGGTCAGAACAAAAACAGAGTTGTCCCCCCTTGGAAAATTAGCTAGCGGCATGCCAATTCAGGGAACGGCACCTGATCTTGGAGAAGTTGGGCGTGGCCGTACAAGATCCTAATCACTTCAATCAAGTGCTCCTCTGCAAGGTGGACGACGAGCTCTGCCAGCGGGTCGGTGTAGTTGCAGCTCGGCTCCGTGCAGGAGCACGCACCGTGCTGGCATGCGAGCTTGTGGAACGGGGGCTCGTAGTAGGAGTAATGATGAAAGCATCCTGGGTGGGAGCATAAGAGCGGGAATGTCGATGTGATGTTGCGTGCGATGATCTCCAGATTCTTGGGCTATAGCAACTCGCACTCCTCCTTCGACAACTCCCACATCTGAAGTTCATCGAGAAATCAGATAAAAGATCCACAGTTAGATCAGTGAATAGAAGGAATATGTAAGATAAATTCAAACGCTTATAAAATTATTTCTTACCATGAAGGTACTGACCCGAAAATCAGCACCTATCGTCCGGGCACGGTGCATGAAAGCTGGTGGCGTCGTCCGGGCACGGTGACGTGTGGTGGAGGAGGGGGCTATGGAGGAGACATGCTCACCCATGAGCTCTGTGATATTATTAGTAGGCTATAGGGGTGTGGAAATAATAATAATAATATAAGTGAAAAGTAAGCGCGGCCAATCATGTCGTAGAACAGCCTACACACGGATCACTCTTATGAAGAACCATCTTAATCGTCCACGTGCCCCAATCGAACGGTATGCAACAATTGGATCATACAACAAGTTCTTAATGGCGGGCCTTCTAGAAGACACGATCTAACGTCCACCATTGGACGCGATCTAACGTCTTTCCTATCTGTTTTTGATCTCTATGACCAAGGTTTGACACACTTATCCACTAGTGGCATCGCATGTGTTATTTTCCTAGACCAGCATGTGGTGTTGTTTTCATGAACCAGATGGATCCACTAGATGTCAGTGTAGGGGTTCGTAGCATGGAAAACAAAATTTTTCTATCGCATACAAACAAACAAGCCAAGATCTATCTACTAGATTGTAGCAACGAGTCGATGGAATAACTCACCCTCGAAGATTCCAAAGTGTTTAACGAGAGCAGATTCTCGTGGGTGATGTAGTCGTACTCTTTCCGATCTCAAGATCGCGTAGACGATCCTTCCGGCGCCACGTTCCAGCAGCGCCCCCGCAGTCGGTCACACGTTCGGTACTCGACGAAGACCTTCCTCTCCCTTGTTCCAGCAGGCAGCGGAGGTTGTAGCACTCTCCTCGCGATTCCGGCAGCACGACGGCGTGGTACCGGAAGTAGAGGGGAGATCCCGCAGGGCTTCGCCTTAAGCCGGTGCGAGTATGGTGGAGCTTATGAGAGAGGCTATTAGTGGTCTAGTAATTAGACACACCAATTAGAGGGCTCTAAACCAATTAGAAGGCTCTAAACCAAAATAGCTCTAAACCGGGGTTTAGATCTAGGGTTTAGGTTTAGAGGGTAGGAAACTTGTGAGTGTTGGGAGGGAGCCCTGCCCCTCCTTATATAGGTGGGAGGGGCTGGCCGGCCAAGGGGAGGGAGTGGAGTCCCTCCCCAACTCGGCCTAGGTGGGGCGCCGGCTTGGGGAGGAGGACTCCTCCCTCAAGTCGGTTTCCTCCTCTCCTCCCACTTCCCAAAAACTGCCGTTTGACTTTCAAACTAGCCGTTTGACTTTTTCAATTTAGGATTCAATTTAATCCTTTATTTGGGACAGCAAGAACACTTAGTACATGATGCAATCATTCCAACATGTAATGACACATTCATGTACCCCTTCCCCCCCGGAGTGCCGGACAATCCGGGACCTTCTAGAATGTTCCCGATGAAAACACCGGAACCATTCCCCAACTCCGAAACGGGACTTTCCTTATATGAATCCTATTCTCCGGACCATTCCGGATCACCTCGTGATATCCCGGATCCCATCCGAGACTCCGAACAACATTCGGTCTCTTTCTCATAATACCATAACTACTCAAACAACGTCGAATCCTTAAGTGTGTCTCCCTACGGTTCGTGAATTATGCGGACATGATCGAGACACTTCTCCGAACAATAACCAATAGAGGAATCTGGAAATTCATATGGCTCCCACATATTTCTACGATTACTTTGCGATCGAATGAACCACTTACATACGATACCAATTTCCCTTTGTCTCACGATATGTTACTTATCCGAGGTTATGATCGTCGGTATCTCTGCATACCTAGTTCAACCTCGTTACTGATAAGTACTCTTTTCTCGTTCCCGTGATATGTGATCCCTTGTGACCATGTCACATGCTTGCAAGCTAATTGGATGACATTTCACCGAGAGGGCCCAGAGTATATCTATCCGTCATGTGGATGGACAAATCCCACTCTTGATCCATGTGTTTCAACCAATACTTTCCGAACACTCAATGCCACTTTTATAGCCACCCTGTTACGGTGTGGTGTTTGATGACATCAAAGCATCCATCCAGTAAAGGTGATATGCATGATCTCATGGTCGAAGGAATTAGGTTACTATGTATCAGAAAGCATATAGCAATTGAACTATTAAAATGACTTTGATCTTTATGCTACGCTTATCTATAGGAGTATGTCCACCATATCATTCTCCTAATGATATGATCTTGTTGTTGATAACATCTCAATGTTCATGATATGGAAACCACAATCATTAATCAACCAACAAGCTAGTGAAGTATAGAGGCTATACTAGGGACTTTAAATTAAGTTTACAAATCACACAAGTATTAATGGTTTCCTTGTTAATACTATTATAGCATGAATGTAAACATTTATCATAAGTGTGAAGATATGATAATAACCACTTTATTATTGCCTCTTGGGCATATCTCCAACAGTCTCCCACTTGCACTAGAGTCAATAATCTAGTTTCGAACCTTTGTGTATATAACACCTATGGCTTTCCAGTGTTGTATGTACACGATTGCTAGTGGTTAACTGATCTCCGGATCTGACACTTCCAGGTCCGTGTGTAATTGCATGTCTTTGCGTCTCTACGCATCACTCATTCTCTAATGAGATGGCTTTGTAATATTTGGTCTTTCGGTGTGACCTTTAGCTCTTTGGGGTTAAAACATGTTGATAATATTGTCGCACAATATATCTTCATAGTATTATCCCACTGTGAACTACACCTAGTTTGATAACAAACTTCTTGACACAAATGCCCTCTTTTGCTGTTATAATAGCAGTCATATACTTAGCCTTTTGTTGTAGTATCTGTCACAATGTCTTAACTTTGGAAATCGTCCAAATCCATTATGGAACTCACTTTCCATTATATTGTGCCACCCTTAGTTTAGATTGAGATAAACTTAATTTGTACTTTGTGACAAAGCTAGTATCAATGTAGTACTTTTACAATGAACTAACCATCTATTTGTCACTTCTACAAATAATATACTCTTAGTTCTTCCAAAAGATCATAAGAATATCCTTACTATTGTCCAATGATCATCTTACGAATCATTCTGGTATATGCTCACAACATTTAGAGCATAGGACATATCTGGATTTGTACATATCACAGTATGATTGATATAAATACTCTTTGTGATTTCATACATCAAGTATCAATCTATACTTGATTATTTTTTTTTACTTTACCAAATGTCAATACATTTGAATATATCATCAACATTGAACTCATTCAATCCTTTCTGTGTGACAAGAACCTCTCTTGTAGTTTCTATTTTGAACTCATTCAATATCTTGTCTATGTACTTCTGGCATAACCATATTAGCGTCTATTGATGCCAAATATTTGGGTTTTGCCTAAGTCTTTCATCGGGATGAAATTCTTAATATGTGTTAATAAAAGATACATTATTTCCAATCAACAATATGTCTTCCACATAATGTATCAGAAACATGTCTTAGCGCTCCCACTTAATTTCTTGCAAATGCAAGCATCTTCATTGTCTCTGATGAAATTAAACCCTTTTAACAGTTTCATCATAGTGAAGATTCCAACTCCGCTATGCTCACTCTAACCATTGAAGTTTGCATATGCTTTTAGCATCCTTTGAATTAACAAAACCCTATGGACCGTGTTTATGCACATGTCCTAGGTAACGATTCTATTAGAAGAACTTGTTTTGTTTATTCAACTACCATATAACAAATTATATGTAGTGGTTGCTACATTAATCCGTCTAGACTAAATATCACTATGAAAGATCAAAATCTTGTCATAGTCAACCTTTGAACATTGTTGTGAACTCTTTCCCAACATGTCGACTATTTCATAGATGTAAAACATCCATGTCTATTTCTTTATAGATCCAGACACAACTATAAGGTCTTACACCTTTCTCGAGGGTCCTTCAAGTTCAAAACTTGATTTCTCGTGTATGGAACTATCACGGATTTTATGGCTTCAAGCCATTTTACGGAGTCAGGGCCCATCATCGCTTCTCTGTATGTAGTCGGTTCATTATTCTCAAATAATGATTCAACCCTCAAATCTTGGTATTTGATTGTTTACCCGATCTACTTGTTTCAATAGGAACTTAGATCTCCGTGACCACAACCTTTGAGGTACGTGAGCCATGAGCATTGTTGCCGCCTCCGGAACACTTTTCGGTGCTGCGCAACTCTGCACATATAGCTAAGGTTCTTTAACCTTTTCAAAGTTCTATTGTCCTCCCACTTAACTTTTCACGAAAAATTCCTTCTCAAAGAAACTTGACGTTTTAAGTGACAAACACTTTTGTCTCCGATGTTATGGAGGAGTACTTAACAGTTATTCGAAATAACATACAAAGACAGGTTCATCCGACTTTGGTTGCAAACATCTTTCTTATGCATAGCATACCAATGTTTAAGAAAGGACAACTTGGGTTTTACCCCAAACCATAACCTTATATGGTGTCATTTCAACGGTTTATGATGGAGCTCTTTTCAGTGGAAAAACGGTAATCTCTAAAGCTTTTAATCTTTAAAATATAATGGCAGTTTTATGAATTATACCTTTGATCTTACCATGTCAAACAAGGTTTAATTACATATCTCGAACGCTCCATACTCTTATGGTGTTTCGGGAAAATGCAAATCCATGGAACGATTCCTTAAATCTTAGGTATTATGCTAAACTTGTAATTCAAATATCTTCCTTTATGATCTTTATCATAAACTATTCATATTCTTGTTACAATGATTTTGCACTTCATCTTGAAAGTCTTTTGAACTTTTCAAATATTTCATACTTCATCCTTATTAAGTAAATATTCATATATTCACTCAAATTTTCGGAGAAAGCATATGAAGTTGAAATCCATCGCTCTTGACTACACATAATGGACTTCGTACAACAATATGTACAAGTTCCAATTAGCTAGTCATTCGTTCCCTTTTGGCCTATGAACGAAGTTTTAATTATCTCTAGGAAAGTTTCACAAGCGTTATTTGATCAAAATCAAATAGACTCCAAAATTCCATCCATATGGATTTTCTTCATGTTTTATTTCCAATATAATTTAAACGGCGATGTCACTTCCTAAGTGATCTTTCAATCAATTTGTCTTTCGACATTTTAGCACTGGTTTTATGGATGTGATTTCTCCAACGAGATTTGTGAATCATCCATCTTTTATGGATTACGGCAATTATTTGAACAACCCTTTTGTTCTCATAATACCTGATAAAACAAATCTTTGAAGGCAAGCTTTGATGTTTAACAAGCAACGCAATAACCCTTTATTTGTTCTCGATGAACATCATCACATATTCTTTTGCTTGTTACTTAGGCCATTGTAGTTCATGAATTGTGTTGTTTCGTATGACGATTCACACCAACAAATTCAGTATCAAATACTTGAGAACCACATTGTTTAATAAGCAAAGAATATAGCCATAACATGTATATCATCTATATACTTAAACTGAACAATTCTAGTCTTTTCTTTTCTGCCATATATTTATGAGATTCTCTTTCAATATTTCCTTTTCTATTTGAAAGAATCTACCAATATCAATAGTGGAGTCATACATATGACATATAGTCCAAAGCGTGTATAATTAAATACCAATGTCTTTGGACTTGCACTTTGAAGTAGATCACCATCATTAAATATTTGGTGTTCTTTCAAATTCCTTACTTTAGTAATCTCTTGGTGTAGTAAACATTTTACCTACATCAAATATTCACCCTTATCATGGAATCGTCCATGATCAAGCTACTTTTAGCTTATAACGATGAATTATGAGTATAATGTTGCTATCCAAAACCTTTTGGAGGATTAGGACAACAAGTGTCTCCAACCTTTTTGCAAATTCTCATCAAAATATGAGAACATGAACTTTGCCATATTATACTCTATCATGTTGTAACCAAAACTTCGTTTCAGATATCACAATATCTTCCACTCATCATGGTTTCTGAAACAACTCTTTCAGATCCTAGATAACCTTGATATTAAGGGAATCCTTTGAATATCAAGAATCATGGATACAAACATGATACTTATATACTAACACTTGGAATTGTTACTCTTGATTTAATACTAATTATTAAACTTCATGGAGTAACCGGAACTTACTGAAAGTTTGCAATAGGACTTTTAAACTTTAGATTAACACTTAAAACAATACGATACCAGTTCGTAAAGTATCTAACCAGAATTCTATAGTTCTATCATCTCAATTATAACTAAGCGCAAGGTGGTAAACGGATGCCAATGACTACAACAACTATGCAAATTCACTTTGATTTAGTTTATGATAAATTGAGTTCTAATTAATAATTAAATTAATCTAGGTGAACTCCCACTCAAAACAATATCCCTCACATTGTTTTAGTGATCACACGAACCAAATCCACCACATCAAAACCGATCATCACGAGAGTTGATATAGCTTCAATGGCGAACAATCAACATGTTCATCATATCTACTATATGACTCATGCTCTACCTTTCGGTAATCCGTGTTCCTGAGGCCATGTCTGTACATGCTAGGCTCGTCAAGATCAAACCTTAGCTACCGCATAAGCAAATCTGGCTTGCTTACGTTGTATTTACCCGTGGAATCAAAAACACCCGATCATCACGTGGTGCTTCGAAGCAACAAGTTTTAGCAACGGTGCTAACTAAGGGCGAACACTTTAGAACTTGAAATTTATGTGCATGAGGGATCATCTTATAATGCTACCGTCGTCTACTAAGCAATACAAGATGCATAAAGGATTAACATCACATGCAATTCATAATATGTGATATGATATGGCCTTTCTTCTTTGTGCTTCCGATCTCCATCTTCAAGCACGAATATGATCTCCATCATCACCGGCATAGCATCAAGGTCAATGACGCTTCTTCATGGTTGTCGTCCACCAGCTTCAACTATTACAACTATTTTGAATAGACACGCAGGTCTTAACAGAAATTAAAGACAACCATATGGCTCCTGCCGGTTGCCAACTTACAATAAGGAACATTGCATACATCAAATATAATCACAATCATGGCCATATCACATCACTGCACACCCCTGCAAAACAAAGTTAGACGCTTCTACTTTCTTTGCATATTTTACGTGGTTTGGGGCTTTCCATAAGTGTCGTTCTAACTTACGAACAATAACCACAACATTGATACTAGCATTGTTGATCACCCGTTGTAAATTGGATCTTTACTATGCTAGGAGAAACAGGCACCCGCAAAGCCACTTATGCAAAACGAGTTGCATGTCAAGCGTGGAGCAAGTCTCATGAACGATGTCATGTAAGGTTAGCCCGGGCCGCTTCATCCCAACATACCGCAAGATGCAAAGTACACAAAAAGCAATCTACAATAAAAGCATCAACGCCCACAATGACCATTGTGTTCTACTCGTGCAACAGATCTACATATAGACACGGCTCTGATACCACTGTTGGGGTTCGTAGCATGGAAAACAAAATTTTTCTATCGCATACAAACAAACAAGCCAAGATCTATCTACTAGATTGTAGCAACGAGTCGATGGAATAACTCACCCTCGAAGATTCCAAAGTGTTTAACGAGAGCAGATTCTCGTGGGTGATGTAGTCGTACTCTTTCCGATCTCAAGATCGCGTAGACGATCCTTCCGGCGCCACGTTCCAGCAGCGCCCCCGCAGTCGGTCACACGTTCGGTACTCGACGAAGACCTTCCTCTCCCTTGTTCCAGCAGGCAGCGGAGGTTGTAGCACTCTCCTCGCGATTCCGGCAGCACGACGGCGTGGTACCGGAAGTAGAGGGGAGATCCCGCAGGGCTTCGCCTTAAGCCGGTGCGAGTATGGTGGAGCTTATGAGAGAGGCTATTAGTGGTCTAGTAATTAGACACACCAATTAGAGGGCTCTAAACCAATTAGAAGGCTCTAAACCAAAATAGCTCTAAACCGGGGTTTAGATCTAGGGTTTAGGTTTAGAGGGTAGGAAACTTGTGAGTGTTGGGAGGGAGCCCTGCCCCTCCTTATATAGGTGGGAGGGGCTGGCCGGCCAAGGGGAGGGAGTGGAGTCCCTCCCCAACTCGGCCTAGGTGGGGCGCCGGCTTGGGGAGGAGGACTCCTCCCTCAAGTCGGTTTCCTCCTCTCCTCCCACTTCCCAAAAACTGCCGTTTGACTTTCAAACTAGCCGTTTGACTTTTTCAATTTAGGATTCAATTTAATCCTTTATTTGGGACAGCAAGAACACTTAGTACATGATGCAATCATTCCAACATGTAATGACACATTCATGTACCCCTTCCCCCCCGGAGTGCCGGACAATCCGGGACCTTCTAGAATGTTCCCGATGAAAACACCGGAACCATTCCCCAACTCCGAAATGGGACTTTCCTTATATGAATCCTATTCTCCGGACCATTCCGGATCACCTCGTGATATCCCGGATCCCATCCGAGACTCCGAACAACATTCGGTCTCTTTCTCATAATACCATAACTACTCAAACAACGTCGAATCCTTAAGTGTGTCTCCCTACGGTTCGTGAATTATGCGGACATGATCGAGACACTTCTCCGAACAATAACCAATAGAGGAATCTGGAAATTCATATGGCTCCCACATATTTCTACGATTACTTTGCGATCGAATGAACCACTTACATACGATACCAATTTCCCTTTGTCTCACGATATGTTACTTATCCGAGGTTATGATCGTCGGTATCTCTGCATACCTAGTTCAACCTCGTTACTGATAAGTACTCTTTTCTCGTTCCCGTGATATGTGATCCCTTGTGACCATGTCACATGCTTGCAAGCTAATTGGATGACATTTCACCGAGAGGGCCCAGAGTATATCTATCCGTCATGTGGATGGACAAATCCCACTCTTGATCCATGTGTTTCAACCAATACTTTCCGAACACTCAATGCCACTTTTATAGCCACCCTGTTACGGTGTGGTGTTTGATGACATCAAAGCATCCATCCAGTAAAGGTGATATGCATGATCTCATGGTCGAAGGAATTAGGTTACTATGTATCAGAAAGCATATAGCAATTGAACTATTAAAATGACTTTGATCTTTATGCTACGCTTATCTATAGGAGTATGTCCACCATATCATTCTCCTAATGATATGATCTTGTTGTTGATAACATCTCAATGTTCATGATATGGAAACCACAATCATTAATCAACCAACAAGCTAGTGAAGTATAGAGGCTATACTAGGGACTTTAAATTAAGTTTACAAATCACACAAGTATTAATGGTTTCCTTGTTAATACTATTATAGCATGAATGTAAACATTTATCATAAGTGTGAAGATATGATAATAACCACTTTATTATTGCCTCTTGGGCATATCTCCAACAGTCAGTGCATGTGCGTTCTTTTCATAAACCACATTGATCCACATATGTCATTGCATGGTGTTCTTTTCATAAGCCACATGGATCCACATGAGTCATTGGATGTGTGTTCTTTTCCAAAACCACATGGATCCACTAGATGTCAATGCATGTGTGTTCTTTTCCTAGACCACATGGATCCTCTAGATGTCATTGCATGTGTGTTCTTTTCATAAACCACATTCATCCACTGATGTCATTGGATGTGTGTGTGTATCAGTGTGCATCATTGCGGTTTTGGAAAAGAACACATGCAATGATGCCACTCCAGCATGCGGTGTTCTTGTCATAGACCACATGGATCCACTAGATGCCATTGCATGTGTGTTCTTTTCCTAGACCACATGGATCCACTAGATGTCATTGCATGTGTGTTCTTTTCCAAGACCACATGGATCAACTGATGTCATTACATGTGTGTTCTTTTCATAAACCACATGGATCCACTAGATGTCATTGCATGTGTGTGTATCAGTGTGCATCAATGTGGTTTTGGAAAAGAACACATGCAATGATGCCACTCCAGCAAGTGGTGTTCTTTTCATAAAATACATGGATCCACTAGATGTCATTGCATGTGTGTTCTTTTCATAAACCACATGGATCCACTAGAAGTCATTGCATGTGTGTTCTTTTCATAAACCACATGGATCCACATGAGTCACTGGATGTGTGTTCTTTTCATAAACCACATGGATCCACTAGATGTGATTGCATGTGTGTTGTTTTCATAAACCACACACAACAAGAATTTGGGCGGTTCATGACGATCTGATATCATTGTGGATGAGGGTCAAAACGTCGTAGATAGCCAACCACGATGTATTCTATGACGAAAAAATAGGTCATGGACCTCACGTCATAATTGAATCCTTGATGTTTTCTCTATCTGAAAACTTCATGGGCCATCCGTGACGTTCCTCCAATTTTGACGCGACAAACTAGATCGGCCCGGCCCAGGCCCAGTCGATCATGACATTTTTACTTCGTCATGAACGATGTCACATGGCGGACGGCACCGCAAACTGCCATCAGTGACGTTTGCTGACGTCATTGTTGCTATCTGTGATGGCATCCCTATCAGGACATTTTTTGTCATGACTTGATTCCGTAACCGCCGCTTCCTTATGTCACCACATCGTCTATGACGTCATTTCGTCGCTACCGGCCGCCGACATGTGGACACGTGATCCATTCAAATGATAACACGTGGGTCAATAGCAAGACAAGACGAGGACCAATCAGCGTCAGGCATGTATCGTCTAGAATAAATGATGATGTAATCAGTCTCGTGACGTTACTAACCATGACGGAAATATTTCGTAAATAAACACTCAAGACGTTTATAGGATTACAATACATAATTTGACAAAAAATTCTAGGACAAATGTTTCACTCTCGAGAAATGAATACCAGACTCAAAAAAGATATAAGAAGGTTCAACTCATGCCAAATACATTTCCACAGATTCAGCATATTGCCTGTTGTGATTTGGACAGGTGAGCTAACACTTGTTGTATTGATGCATTTTCCTCTTCTTGTTTCTTCCTCAGGTCTTCTTGTTTCTTCTGCATTGCTTGTAGGTATTCCAAATACTTCAGCCTCTCCGCCTCGCCAGATTCGTTCACCTGCTACAACTCCTCAATGGCATAGCGTAGTTCCACATTACCTGCTTTATGAGGCTTGAGTTGAGATTCTAGCTGAGACTTGGTTGGTTTTGAAGTACTTGCAAAGATGGTGATGTTCTTCAGGACAGTTGGCTTTCTCTTGTTCTGAGACAGCACAAAGTGCACAACATCGGTGGAAGGAATTGCTTCATCCTCTATGCCATCTTCTGGAGGATATGACACCAACTTTCTTTCCACGACTGCCTACAAGTTTTAGGATTTGACGAAGATGGAAAGTATTATGGAGGACTTATAGTTGTTTCTTGCATATTGTCAGTCAAGCCATTTTTGAGTAGTTCAATGGATCCTTCCTCCATGTCGCACAAAACCTCGTAGCTGCGAGCACTAGTGCAATGAGGTTACTTGACGAGCTGTCTACTAATCTTGTTTTTTTCAGACAGAGCCTAAACAAACAGGGAGCATATAGTTAGTCCAGCTTAAACAATTCAAACAGGAGAAGTTTAGTAAACAAGACATGCCCTTGTTTTTGGGGTCGGACCAAAAATTGACAAGCCTGCACCAGTCCTCATTTCTCATGTGTTCCGCAGGAGATATCCTTGTAACTTCATTTGCTGGGAAATTGTCAAAAAATCGTTTCTTTAGAGTATGTCGTTGATTTCTTGTGTGCCTCATTAACTACTTGTTACAAGCAAACTGCACATCAGGTAGAGAGGGGTCCATGTCAAACTTTAGCTGAAATGAAACAAAGATTGTCAGATTTCGCATTAACAACAAAGGAATTAAGGGACAGCTGAGTGTTACGGAACATACAAAAACTTGGCCATAAAAGTCTGCTTTGACATCCGGCCTATCCCTGTACTGTTTCCACTAGGGGAAGATAGGCATTCGAGTCCTGACTGTTACTGCACACTCAGTGGTAAACTTGGCAGCAATCACTGGTGAAACTGGTCTAGTTCTTCCTAGAGGAACGACAAGTTGAAGTCTTTTTGTGGGCATGTTGTCAACCACCAACAAAGGATCATCATGTGTAATAGTGTCTCTAGAATGATTATGCCCAAATTCATCTACAAGAATATAATGGGTATGAGTTAGTGTTCTACAACAGTAAATGCAATGAGTATGATTCACACAATATAATGTTAATCGGTTACTATAGAGCAAGCAATTTGTTTAACATGTTACCTTCTTGATCCTAGTCAAAACGGTCAAATAACCATCCATCATGTTTCACACAGGCCCCTCACCTTTGGTAGCTGAACCCTCAGATGCACAATCCCTTTGGAGAGGTGCACAGTCGCATTGGAGAGGCGCCCGTGCATGGCCAGGCGGGGGCTGCTGCTTGCCCTGGGGACATGCATAGTCGCTTTGGAGAGGCGCCCGTGCATGGCCGGGCAGGGCTCCTGCTTGCCTTGGGGAGGTGCCCGCAGATGATAGGCAGCGGGCTACTGGCCTAGGAGAGGTGCCCACGGACACCAGGGATCTGGCTGCTGGCCTTGGGGAGGTGTGTGCTCGGCTTGGGCAGCTTCCCAACTGCCTTGGTCAACTAGTTGCTTACCCTTGGGCCTGGTTTTTATGGAAGTTGCTGTGCCTACACCTTGACCCGCCAAGACGCGCTTTCGAGTAGATGCTGGACTAGCAGGAGACAACGATGTCCTGACGACAGCTGTCTTGTTGCATTTCCTCTTCTATGGCTAGAAATTCTATTTGTACCGGTCAATTGGGGATACTAAAGAAGGAACATATATATGTCAAAATCAGTAAGCAAACAATTCAACATAATATGAGTAAGAAGGTAAGGGGTCGACCTGTGACTCATTCTCCTCACTGACATCATCTAGGTCTCCTTCAATGATATCTTCCTCCTCTTCAAGATCATAGTCAGATCCAGAGCAGTCATTTTTTGTCTTTTTAGGAGAGAATACAGTTGGAGATGCGAAAAGACTTGCATAGAGCCTAACACCCAGTTGTTGCAAGCGCTCATTGTTTCTCATGATGTTTTTCAGCCGACTTTCTTCCATGGGATGCATTTGAGTATCTAACATTAATAAAGAAATCCAAGTCAGCTACAAATTAAACAGGCACTTAAAGAAAATATAACATATGGTGTTGATTGCCCGATAGCAAAAATGAGCAGGAAAATGAACATATTGCCTCTCTCAAACAAGAAATTTCATAGGCATGGAAAATGAAACACATGAACATCGAGCAGGCCTAAAAGAGCAGAGAATTCACAGGCAAGGAGGTTGTTTACTTTCCTGCAGGCGCTGCGGCCTTTTTCTTTGTGCACTTCTTGCCAGGAACCTTGCTAGCCTTCCTTGTCAGCGAGGAGGACGATGATCTGGCGTGCCTTGATGGCGTGGTGGACGACAAGGTGGATGGCGAGGAGACAGGCATGGTTGGTGGGGTGGACGACGAGGTAGCAGACCTTGACGCCGAGGTTAACGGAGATGGGAAGGACCTTGTTGGTGAAGTGGCAGGTGGGGAGGACGGCCAGATGGCAGTGCTCGACAGCAAGGTGGCAAATCCGCAAGCTCGACGGCTTGGTCGAAAACTATAAAGCTGAGGATGGTCTAGGGTTTGGTCTAGGTCGACGGTTAGATGATTACTAGGGCGGATGGAAGCGAGCGAGGGTACGACGACGGTCGTGCTGCGACGGGCGGGCGGCGGCTAGGGCAAGCGTAGGAGATTTGGATATGTCTCCTCTCGGTGAGGTGATAAAGAAGGGTTTCCAATAGATTACGTAAATTCCCTTTGCGCCAACACATTGTTTACGCTATGCAGATGGGCTTAAGCGTAATATCAGCGCGTGATATTTTCAGCGTGCGAGAATTTGGGAGCCCGAAATTTTGGATCGGCGGGAGGACCGAACCCGAAATTTTGGATTGGCGGGATGACGGAACCACAGATTATTGGCTGTTGGATGAGTGATGTGTGGATGAAATAAATCAACATTAGGTTTCAAACATTAGGGTTCTTAAGCTAGGTGACCGGTCTTGACAATCTCTTACTGGATCTCAGAATAAATGTCTTTGTTTTGTACCTAGAAATCATTTATAAAAAAATGGAGTGAAGCATCCTGGAGTGTGTGTGGTCATGTGGATCATCAAGGTGTGGTTTTTACAATAACACATGCATTAATCTCTAGGGACTCCATTTAAGTCAAACAACCATGGTGGTCAGAAAGCCTAGAGAGCCCCTAGAATATGCAACTACCACATGGAGATGGTGAACTAGTGTGACAGAAGCAGTTGCATCACCACACCGGCCAACTGGAGTGTGTGTGGGTCATCAAGGTGTGGTTTTGAGAATATATAACACATGCATTGATTTATAGGACTCCATTTGTGTCAAACAACCATGGTGCCCAGAAAGCCCAAAGACCCCTAAAATATGCAACTTCCACATGGAGATGGTCAACTAGTGTGACAGAAGCAGTTGCATCACCACACCCAACTGGAGTGTGTGTGTGGTCATGTGGATCATTAAGGTGTGGTTTTGAGAATATATAACACATGCATTGATATCTAGGGAATCCATCTGTGTCAAACAACCGGTCAGAAAGCCCAAAGAGCCCCTAGAATATGCAACTACCACATGGAGATGGTGAACTACTGTGACAGAAGCAGTTGCATCACCACACCGGCCAACTGGAGTGTGTGTGGGTCATCAAGGTGTGGTTTTGACAATATATAACACATGCCTTGATCTATAGGGACTCCATTTCTGTCAAACAACCATGGTGGTCAGAAATCCCAAAGACCCCTAGAATATGCAACTACCACATGGAGATGGTGAACCAGTGTGACAGAAGCAGTTGCATCATGATACGTCGTAAACGTATCTATAATTTTTGATGTTCCATGCTTGTTTTATATCTACTTTCTTATGTTTTGTCCACACTTTCGAGTGTTTTTACACATTTTCTGGAACTAACCTATTAACAAGATGCCACAATGCTAGTTTCCTATTTTTTTCTATTTTTGGTTTCAGAAAAGCTATTAAGGAAATATTCTCGGAATTGGACTAGACAAAAGCGAAAGTCAATATTTTACCCGAAGCAACACGGAGTCCGGAGGGGAGACAAAGTGGCGCACCAGGGCGGCCACACCTGGTGGCAGCGCGGCCTGGGGGGCGTGCCACTAGGAGGTGTGGGCCCCCCTAGTGCTCCACCGACCTTGCCCCTTCGCCTATAAAAGCCTCTCGGGACGAAAACCCTAAGTACCCGACAGGTCCGTCGACAAGGGTGTTCGAAGTGAGCAGCTGAACAGGGCCCCCGGATAATTAGGGCCCCAGATCATGATTAGTTTTGTCTGCTTAAGCGTGATTAGTTAGAGGCCGGTTTGTAGACTTGATTCGTACGTCCTGTTTAACAGAGAAGAAAAAGGAAATAACCACACGGCTGCAAGCGGACGCATATCACCGCAAATCATGCAAAACGGTTTTGTCTTTCTACTTCCAATCGTGATACGCAGGACGCAAGCCGCGAGGCTGATCCGATCATGCTACGCCACGGTGGCTGTCTAACCTGTTCTGTTGTTTGTCTTCGTTGCTCCATCTGGCCTCGAGCCTCAAGGAGCCGAGTCACAGATCGCACCAAAACAGCACCGTGGTGACGGACTTCATACCCTATGACACCTAGTTTCTCCTATGCGGCAACTCCCCAACGACTGACGACCCGATCAGCTAGCTGGCTCACGATGATATCCAATTCTCAGATCAGGTCAATACCTCCTCCATGTCTTTAGACGGTAATCTCCTACTCCATGTCTCGACCGATTAATCGAACCAAGTCAAGCGATCACAATTTTCAATCCGTGTCAATTTATTGGATCCATGAGAAAATGTTTTGTATTGTAGCTTGTCAGTCGTCAAGCTATTAACTCAGGCGACGATATAACTGAATAAAAAGCCTTCTTATACTTCATAATGTATTATTTTTTCTTTTCTTTTTTGAGATCTGTATTATGTTTTCTTGAAAACCTAAAAATTGCTATCACAATTTATGTCGTCAGATTATTAAGGTTTGTTTATAAATAGGAATAATCATACACTTTAGTGCTATATTTACTCTTTTAGCATTAATATTTACATATATCTGAATATTATACCAAATAGCACATAGTGAAGTTACATGCCTTATCAAAGTATATGATTCTTTATAAAATAAATTAGGGCCCCATTTAACAATTCACACCGGGGCCCCAAATTTCTGGAGACAGCGCTGGTACCCGATCAAGATTCCATGAAAGAGTCTGTAGCCGCTGTCATCTCCATCCCTAGATTGGGAGGAATCTGAAGCTCTTCCCGGCACCCTGTCGAAGGGGAGAGATCACCCTGTGGCCTTCTTCATCACCATGCCTACCTCCGGTGTGATGCGTGAGTAGTTCATCCCTGGACTACGGGTCCATGTAGTAGCTAGATGGTTGGTTCTCCTCCTTGTGGTACCATGTTTAGATCTTGTGAGCTCCCTTCATGATCAAAATCATCTATTGGTAATCTTACATGTTGTGTTTGCGGGGATCCGATGGATATTGGGATGCTATTTCAGATTGATTATTGATTCTATCATGTCTATGTTATTTGTGATCTTGCATGCTTTCCGTTGTTAGTAGCTATCTTGGCCAAGTAGATGCTCGCAACCCCAAGAGGGAGTATTTATGCTCAATAGTGGGTTCATGCCTCTAGTAATCTGGAGAAGTGACAGAAATCTCTAAGGTACTAGATGTGATGTTGCTACTAGGGAGAAAACAACAATCCTTTGTTCATAGAACAATCCTATTGTTTACTTTACACGCAATGCGTAATGCAATTATCTGTTGCTTGCAACTTGATACTAGAGGGGGTTCGGATGATAACCTGAAGGTGGATTATTAGTCATAGATGTAATTGGATTATGGTTTATGTATAATGTTGTAATGCCCAATCAAATCTCATAGGCGTTAAGATGATTAGTATATGGATGTATGCTTTATCGGTGTCTATCAATTGCCCCGCTATAATTTGTTATCCAACATGTCATCTATCTTAAGCAGAATTACCTCTAGTGAACTATGGACCCCGGTCCATTCTTTTACCATCAATCTACAATCTACTATTTATTGTTTACTGTTTACTTTCTACAAGCAATTACTATCTTCCACACAATACGTTTAATCCTTTGTTTTCAGCAAAACCGGTGAGATTGACAACCTCACTATAAGATGGGGGCAAAGTTCTATGGTTATGTTGTGCAGGATTCCAAGTTGGAAACAACACCTTGGAGGTGTTTCCTTGCTCTTACTGGTTCGATAACCTTGGTTTCATAACTGAGGGAAAACTTACTGTTGTGCTCATCATACCTTCCTCTTGGGGTTCCCCAACGAGCTCGATACATTTCGAGCCATCAAGCCTTTTTTCTAGCGCCGTTGCCGGGGAGTCAAGGACATCTTTACAAGGGGAGTCCCTCATAACCATTCTCTTTACTTAGTTTTTTTGTTTTACTTAGTTTATTTCTACTTTGTTTGCTTGTTTCTTTATCAAAAACACAAAAAAATTAGTTGTACTAGTTTGCTTCCTTTTATTAAAAACACAAAAAAAAATTCTATCTCAAGTTGCTATTATGTATAGCGTTTCTCCAATCACTATGTCACCTAAGGAAATGATTTTTACTATCAAACAAGGGACTGAAGAGAGTTTCAATGAAGCTTGGTCTAGAATCTCTGATTTACATGAAAAAACTAAACCTAAAATGACTCTAAGCTTGTTTCTTAGCAGTTTTTACTTTGGAACTGCTCTTTGCTATAGATATGCTTTGGATGCTGTAGTAGGAGGAGATTTACTCCAATGCAATGAGGGTGAAGCTTTTAATGCAATAAAAAATTTGGTTGCCACATATGACTTGCCTAGCAAATCTGATTCCTCCATTATAAACATTATTGCTAGATTGAACACTCTTGAGACCAACACAGCTAGTTTAAAAGAATGATATAACATGCTTAGAGAGCATCATAAATATGTTCCAGTAAATTCTGAATCTTCAAAATGGCTTGCTATAGTAAAAGTTGTTATAAATAATGAAACTTTTTATGCTCATTGTGATATCATGTTTGAATTCTATCTTATGCCTAAAGATATCTATGAATCTTCGAATCTTTGGGGACTTTCTGAAGGGGTAGAAGAAATATCTCTTACTAATAATGCCACAATATTACCCATTGGAATAGCGGAAGGAGTGTTTACAAAGATTCTAGGGAAAGTGGTGTCTACTGATTATCTTGTTATTGAATGTGTAGGAAAAGGACAAATTACACTTGGAAGATCCCTACTAAAACTCCTTAGAGCAATAATAGATGTGGAAAAGGGCATCATGCATTTTGCTTCTCCACCAAACAACCATACATTCCACAAGGATAAGAATAAAGGTAAGAGAGGTAGGGGCAAGAAATTTGGTTTTAATGCTTCTTCATTTGAGAATACTTGATTCTTGCTTCTTATGCCTAGCTCAAAGGCGTTAAAGAAAAGCACTTATTGGGAGATAACCAAAATTTCTTTAGGAATCTTTTGTTGAGTCTTGGAAGTTATTGCTTCAGTAATAACCTCTCCTTATCCTTTTTGTGTGGTTTTTGTGCCAAAAATAACCTCTAATAAGAGAGAAATAATGCTTGGGAAAGTTGCTGTCCCGAAACAGATTTTTGTGCTTCACTGTAAAAATTCATGAAAAATCTCTGTATGTCGAATTGAGCTGTAATGTTGTGTGCTTCTGCCCTAGGTTGTTATCTAACTTTCGTTAGTACAACACTTTTCGATTTGAGCAACAGAAGGTCTTCGAAAAAATCGGTTTTTACCTGTTGGTCTTCGAAAAACCCTAAGTACCCGATCAAAATTCCACGAAAGAGTCTGTAGCCGCCGTCATCTCCATCCCTAGATCGAGAGGGATCTGAAGCTCTTCCCGGCACCCTGCCGGAGGGGAGATATCACCCTGGAGGCCTTCTTCATCACCATGCCTGCCTCCGGTGTGATGCGTGAGTAGTTCATCCCTGGACTACGGGTCCATGTAGTAACTAGATGGTTGGTTCTCCTCCTTTGTGCTACCATGTTTAGATCTTGTGAGATCCGTTCATGATCAAGATCATCTATTTGTAATCTTACATGTTGTGTTTGGGGAGATCCTGTAACATCCCAATTGCAGCAACCCTGATTAGTTATCCAGAATGCAAAAATCAGGGGGAACAAAAACTTTTTCTTAGTTAATGGTGTAGTGCTTGTTTGTTGTTGTCTGTGCTTATGCTCCTGATGGTATATGATATACTCCTTACCTCCACATCAGTGTCAAAAGCTATTTAACAAAACTATCCTGGCTCATTTTACATATTCTCAAATGTTTTGGCATCCCAAACATGAGCCAAGATGCTTCTATAACCAAAATTATCTAAGTAGCTGCTATTGCCAAAGCTATGGAGAGCTATAATCTCCTTATGTTTTCAAGACAGAACCTGCAACTACTCTTACCTCTAGGATCTCCAAAACCTTGTATAAAACCTTTGAATTCTACCCTTGGTAGGGATACCAAGGACTCTTACCTTATTCAAACTCCAACCTTTCAAAATTGCCCATCCTTACCTCAAGCTAAGCTTGATGGTAACCCTAGTAGTAGATGATTTGTTTGTAAGATGAATTGCCTTGATCTGTTGTTTGACTTGATTGCTTAGAAGTAGTATGAGCTACTCTAGGAGCTCATCCTCTAGGATCAAGAAACTTTAAAATCCCCAAACCCTAAGTAAGAATACAAGATGGATCTGATCTCTAGCCACCAAGTGATCATCTAAAACCCTTAACCAGATCAATTCTCAAGTGACCCATTCTAGAAGTTTCCAAGTCAATTAAGACCAATATCAAGCATGGATCTATTCTTCCCAATATAAACTTCAACATCATCCGCTTGATGATGCTTTGATACCTTGCAACCCATCAAAAACATCTCCTCTCATACTCTAGTCAAAACCCAAAATCTGCCAAATTTCAACATCACCTTTTTGAATGCCTCCTTTTCTCAACCCTTGTGCATTTTTGAAAATGCATTTGAACCATCTTGTTAACCATCCTAAGGACTACCAAGGCCCACTCTTGCCCTTGGTTAGATCATCCTCCAACCCACTTGTTCTTGATGGTTTTGCAGGAAAGAAAATAACTACTCCTGCAAATCTAGTCAACATGCCTACTTTGACAGAAGCTCACACCATCATCCAACATTCTATGGACCAAATCTTTGCATGGTTGTATTCTACTCATATAGGTCTATAAATATCTACTTCACTTGTTCCAAGGGAATATTTGTGCTTCTTAAACCCACAAGGTTTTGGAGGCTAGTTGATAATCTGCCTTGGCAGGCTTATTTTATTCAAAGTTTGAAATCAATTCTTAGTGAGCTCAAGCAGGATAAAGCTCAAACCTCTATACCATGTTGATGCACATAACTTGGTCTATCCATCCATCTATCCCATGCCCCAAGGGGATATCTGATCTCCAAGATCCAACAAGGTTTTGGTGGCATGAAAACAATCTTACCCTAGATCCTTAATCTCTAGTTTTTCACCAAAATCACCTTTGGTTCTCAAATCCCAAGGTTGAAAATGCTTGCTACACCTTGTATACATCATCTACCTTGATCATCAAGATTTATCAAATATTATCCATAATTATTATGGCTTCAAATCTAATTAATCTCTTTAATAGACAAAATCTCCAGAACTCCTTTCCCAAGGGAAAGTTTGGTTTTTGCCAAAGCACTTCCCCAACTGAAGAGTTTCAATAATTCTTTTTGCCTATTTCCTTAAATGGAAGAAATAGAATAATAATTGTTTTAAATACTTTCAATCCCCAATAAATCATGGGAAATTCCTCAAAGTATGGATTCATATTTAGAATCATCTCACATCAAAAACCATCTATGTCTAATGTAAAATTATCAAATGAGCTTCTACAAACCATTTCTGCACTATTCGATTAAATGAGATTAACTGGACATTAAATCCTTGGAAAAATCTCAAATAATTCCTAGAGAGACATCTTGACCATACCTAGCTACCAGAATCATTGAATCATCTAAACAAGATCCAAAGCTAAGAAGTTCTTCATGATCATCAATTTGGCCATTTTATGACTATGAGCAAAACACTTATCTAAACCACCTCCAATTCCCATTCAAAGCTTGAACTATACTTCTCGATAGCCACCACACTCACCCCTGGTCGACATACACTGTAGTGCCCTCCTCTCCTTGACACTAGTGCTTGGGGTATGAAGAAAAAGAGAGTGAGACCAAGCATATCCCACCAAATCCTGATATTTAATTCACACCCCAGCTTCAACAGACCTCCTCCACCTCTATGGTCATGCATGGCCCCAATCCCCTCCCCTCTGCACCACTGAAAGCTACCCTAGCTCTCCCTAGCCCCCTCTCTCTCCCCTCTTTTCTTTTCACCCGAGGTGAAGAAAGAGAGCTCTATGGCCTATTAAACATAGAGCTAGACCACCCTCTGTCTCCTGTCCTCCCCACTAACCTCTCCACCGCCCCTCTGCCCAACCAGCAGCCAGGACCCCCTCCTATGTCCTCTCTTGGACTTGGTCCACCATAGACCCTCTCCCTTCGGTTTAAAGGAAAGAGGCCACCCCCCAGCACGCCTGTGCCTCTCATTTGCTTCCTCTCCCCTCCACTTACCTCCCCCAAGCACCCTCTCCCTCTCCCCTGCTCTTTACAGCCTGAGAGAAGGAAGAAGAGAAGCTTCGGCCTCCTCCAAAATTCGAGCATGGTGCTCTCTCCACTGCCCCTCCCTCTCTGCATGTCACCCTCCCGAGATCCCCTCTTGATTATGCATCTACCCCTGGTATTCTTTTCGACATGCAGCAACTGGAGCACCCTTCGGCGAGCTCCTGAAGCCCGCCGTGCCGCGGATGTGCACGACCTCGTCTCTGCTTGCAAACCGCCGCTCCCGCCCATCGCCGAGGTCGCTGGCGAGCCCCGCGTTGTTCCGTCCCCTCGCCTCCGCCTCCTAGCGCCTAGGTGAGCTTCCCCGCATCCCCGACCGCCGCCAGCTAGGGTTTCCACGCGCTAGCGCCATCAGGAGGAGGACGACGGTTGACGACTGTTCGATCGCCTCTAATCGGACGGACGGGAGAAGCCCATACCCCTTCATCCGCCCCGGGCCGCTGATGGGTGGGCCCCGTGGATAGGCATTTGAACGCCGCCTGCGCGTCTTGTGGACACCGCGAATCGGGCTGACCGACGCACTACGCGGCCCATTTCCCTCCCGGATGCAGCCCGTCTGGCCCTCTGCCGATTTTCTTTTCCTTTTTATAGGTTTATTCTTTCCAGAATTTACCCTATTGGTTTAAATCCCCTTGAAAATTAAAACCCCCACGAAATGCCCAGATCTAAAATTCATAACGTCTAGGAATGTTTTCTTAAACATGCAACATCAGTGGTTTTCCCAAAGAGGGTCCAGGATAATCCTAGGAAAATAATTACCCAGAGGCATCCAATTCCACTAATAAAATCTTTGTGTGAGTTTTACAACTCCAATTGGAGTAAAACAAACTGCCCCTGGTAGGTATTACTTGTACCTATCTCATGGCTTTGAACTCATGCCAAGTGGAGCATTATCTTTACTATAGACAAATTAACAAAAACAAGACCAATCTGACCTTAGAAAATTCTCTAGGACAAACCAAAGTTGGTATTGACCTAATTCAAACTACTTGTACACCTGCATACCAATATATATCAAACCCCAGGAGTCCATAATTTTCTAAGCCACTGATTTATCATGAATTAATCTGTTCTAGGCTTAGTTAATTCACTAGAAAAATGATCACAGTAGCTCTAGAAATCCAAAAAGGTTGATTCCAATTTCTACAGAAAGGTAATAAAAGTGCCTATCATTGGACTTTGGAATCATATCAAAAGCTTTTGTAGAATTAATCTGGTGAAAAAGACAAAACAGCTTCATAATTGACTGTGGGAATTTCCTGAGGGCATTCTGGTAAATAATTTGACATGATTCCAACTCTCAGTGAATAAGTACAGAAAATCCTACACAAGCAGCCAAGGAAATAATTTTTGGAGCTCCAGAACATTTCTGGTGAATTAATTCCTAAAAATAGAGCTTTATCACTAGGACATTCATAAGTAATTATAGAAAAGTGATAACTTAGTGAAACCACTTTAGTTGGTTTCATTTTATCAATATCTACCTATAGGTATCATTTTTATACAACGGTATCATACAGAATATGTTATTGTTCCAAAACCCCTCTTAGCTAGTTCCTCGACAATAAACCCTAAGGGATGTTCATCCATGTCTCCAAGGCCATCTCAATCTTCTAAATCCAATCCTCTCGAAAACTACTGAATGATACACTTATAATATTCACTTGCTTGTTGTATGTTTGCCCACTTGTATGCCTTATGTTGATTGTGCCCTTTTGTTTGCTTGCATGTGATCCATATTGATGATAGATGCGATTATATCGGAGAGCAGAAGGAGTTGGTTATTATTATTGGTTATTATGGTTTTCTAAGGAGAAGTCCAGGGACATATTTTGCCAGATTGCTGATCTCAGGCAAGCCACCTTCTTGCTCATATTCCTTCTCCTACTGTTTTACTTATGCATGTTTTATCTACTGTTTATGAAAACTGCACTGTTTTACTATATGTTGATGAATATATGGTAGTGGTTTGGCTCCTCCGAACTATTACACTTTTGTACTATTAAGTACAAACCCCCTTGATGACTCCTACTGGCCCCTAGTAGAATAGATGGTGCATATCAACATAGCCCGTTGGAGACCCTGTTTTAGCCAAAGCAAAGCTATAGGATGGGAAGACCCCGGAAAAAGTTTTACCAAATGTTTTATGATAATACCTTGGTGAGGTGGGACCTCCCAAGAGATGTTGAGAAAGAAAAAGGTTTTGTTTGACAAAATGCTGAAGGAAAAACTGGAGGAAAAAGGTTTACAAAAACGCACCCGGTTCTTTGCAGTTTAGCTATAACAACTTAACCCATGCAACCACATTACTCTGGAATGGGACATGGCTGGATTTGATGTTTGTTTATTCTGGAATAAGCTGCCTCGCAACGACTACAGGGGATAAAAATCCCTGGAGGGTGGGCCTTCTCTAGACAACGATCCATGTGAAACATCGACCGGGAGAAGGAACGAAGGGTCTACGGACCTCCATGCGTTACTATGAGCCCCTCATTGAAAGCGCACACTCGGGAAGTGGAAAAAGCACTCCGGTTGGCTGTGAACTATATAGGGTGTCCTGGTGTTGAGGGGAACAACACTCATAGGGTAGGCACTTATATTGGAGTGGGCATCCAGAGAGTCTTGATCGGTTGCTCAACCCACGATCGATGTAGATCAGGGTAGTGTACCCGGATTGTGTGGGTAAAGTCTGGAACCTCTATAGAGCGTAAATCTATTCGAATAGCCGTTTCCGCGGTTATGGACAGGTTGGAAAAACTTCTGTAGAGCGGTGCTGGTTTTGTTTTCAAAAAGGATTTCTGAAAAGCAATGGCTTGGAAATGTGTTGACCATGGGATGGTCGGAAGGAAAGGAAAGGAGTTGGTCATGGGATGACCGAAAGGAGGAAGTAATGGGTGACTCAGTCCTAATGTTTTCCAAAACTTTTCAAAAATGGTTTCCAAAATTTTTACAAAGGTTTCCAACAAAGATATGTAGATGCTATATCTACAAGAGAAACTAATTGAGAAAAGAACCTCTCTTGGAGCCCTCCCACTACCACAGCCATAATGCATATCCTGTTGTTGTTATTACTCTCATCTTAAGGTGGTTTACGAGTACATTCCAAGTACTCACTGGCATTGTCCCTGGCTATTAACTTGGTCAGATCTCAAGAAGAGGATGAAGTTGACGGCTATGCGATCTAGGACGTTCTCCCAGTCAGTTGCCTGTAGGTTAAGGCATGGCTCGGGCTCTACGCTTAATGAAGTCCGCTGATGTTGATCGATGTAGCCATAATGGCAATTAAGGTATGACATGTATTCGTTATGTATCAGATGTTTACTTTGATACTTGTCGGTTATGTGCCACGACTAACTGATCATGGGATCGTGGCTATATGCATAACAGGGATTCTCGGAGGATTAATCCGGGGGCCCCACAGATCTGATGGATATTGGGATGCTACTTCAGATTGATTATTGATTCTATCATGTCTATGTTATTTGTGATCTTGCATGCTTTCCGTTGTTAGTAGCTATCTTGGCCAAGTAGATGCTAGCAACTCCAAGAGGGAGTATTTATGCTCGATAGTGGGTTCATGCCTCTAGTAATCTGGGGAAGTGACAAAAATCTCTAAGGTACTAGATGTGATGTTGCTACTAGGGAGAAAACATCATACCTTTGTCCATGGGACAATCGTATTGTTTACTTTACACACTTTGCTTAATGCAATTATCTGTTGCTTGCAACTTAATACTGGAGGGGGTTCGGTTGATACCCTGAAGGTGGATTATTAGTCATAGATGCAGTTGGATTACGGTCTATGTATAATGTTGTAATACCCAATCAAATCTCATAGGAGTCAAGATGATTAGTATATGCATGTATGCTTTCTCGGTGTCTGTCAATTGCCCTGCTGTAATTTCTTCACCCAACATGTCATCTATCTTAAGGAGAATCACCCTCTAGTGAACTATGCACCCTGGCCCATTCTCTTACCATCAACCTACAATCTACTATTTACTATTCACTTTCTGCAAGCAATTACTATCTTCCACACAATACGTTTAATCCTTTGTTTTTAGCAAAACCGGTGAGATTGACAACCTCACTATAAGTTGGGGCAAAGTTCTGTGGTTGTGTTGTGCAGGATTCCAAGTTGGGAAAAACTCCTTGGAGGTGTTTCCTTGCTCCTACTGGTTCGATAACCTTGGTTTCATAACTGAGGGAAAACTTGCGGCTATGCTCATCATACCTTCCTCTTGGGGTTCCCCAACGAGCTCGATATATTTTGAGCCATCACATCACCACACTAGCCAGCTAGATTGTATGTGGATCATCGAGGTGTGGTTTTTGAGAATATATAACACATGCATTGATCTCCAGGGACTCCATTTGTGTCAAACAACCATGGTGGTTAGAAAGCCCAAAGAGCCCCTAAAATATGCAACTGCCACATGAACCAGTGTGACAGAAGCAGTTGCATCACCACACCGGCCAACTAGAGTGTGTGTGCATCATCAAGGTGTGGTTTTGAGAATATATAACACATGAGTTGATATATAGGGACTCTATTTGTGCCAAACAACCATGGTGGACAGAAAGCTCAAAGATCCCCTAGAATATGCAACTGCCACATGTGGAGATGGTGAACCGGTGTGACAGAAGCAGTTGCATCACCATACCCAACTGGAGTGTGTGTGTGGTCATGTGGATCATCAAGGTGTGGTTTTGAGAATATATAACACATGCATTGATCTATAGGGACTCCATTTGTGTCAAACATCCATGGTGGACAGAAAGCCCAGAGAGCCCCTGGAATTCAACTGCCACATGGAGATGGTGAACCAGTGTGACAGAAGAAGTTGCATCACCACACCGGCCAATTGGAGTGTGTGTGTGGTCATGTGGATCATCAAGGTATGGTTTTGAGAATATATAACACATGCATTGATCTCTAGGAACTCCATTTGTGTCGAAGAACCATGGTGGTCAGAAATCCCAGAGAGCCCCTAGAATATGCAACTGCCACATGGAGATGGTGAACCAGTGTGACAGAAGCAGTTGCGTCACCACATCAGCCAACTCGAGTGTGTGTGGATTATCAAGGCGTGGTTTTTGAGAATATAAAACACATGCATTGATCTATATGGACTCCATTTGTGTCAAACAACCATGGTGGTCAGAAAGCCCAAAGAGCCCCTAGAATATGCAACTGCCACATGGAGATGGTGAACCAGTGTGACAGAAGCAGTTGTATCACCACACCGGCAACCTGGAGTGTGTGTGGATCATCAAGGTGTTGTTTTGAGAATATATATATAACACATGCATGGATCTATAGGAAGTCCATTTGTGTCAAACAGCCATGGTGGACAGAAAGCCGAAAGAGCCCCTGGAATATGCAACTGCCACATGTGGAGATGGTGAACCAGTGTGACAGAAGCAATTGCATCACCACACTGGCCAACTGAAGTGTGTGTGGATCATCAAGATGTGTTTTTTAGAATATATAACACCTGCATTGATCTATAGGGACTTGTCAAACAACCATGGTGGACAGAAAGCCCAAAGATCCCCTGGAATATGCAACTGCCACATGGAGATGGTGAACCAGTGTGACAGAAGCAGTTGCATCACCACACCCAACTGGAGTGTGTGTATGGTCATGTGGATCATCAAGGTGTGGTTTTGAGAATATATAACACATGCATTGATATCTGGGGACTCCATTTGTGTCAAACAACCATGGTGGTTAGAAAGCCCAAAGAGCCCCTAGAATGCAACTACCACATGGAGATGGTGAACTAGTGTGACAGAAGCAGTTGCATCACCACACCCAGATGGTGTGTGTGTGGTCATGTAGGGATCATCAAGGTGTTGTTTTGAGAATATATATCACATGCATTAATCTCTAGGGGCTCCATTTGTGTCAAACAACCATGGTGGTCAGAAAGCCTAGAGAGCCCCTAGAATATGCAACTTCCACATGGAGATGGTGAACTAGTGTGACAGAAGCAGTTACATCACCACACCGGCCAACTGGAGTGTGTGCATCATCAAGGCGTGGTTTTGAGAATATATAACACATGCATTGATATCTAGGGACTCCAATTTGTGTCAAACAACCATGGTGGACAGAAAGCCCAAAGAGCTAGCCCCTAGATTATGCAACTACCACATGGAGATGGTGAACCAGTGTGACAGAAGCAGTTGCATCACCACACCAGCCAACTGGAGTGTGTGTGTGTGGATCATGAAGGGATTTATCACGAACTAAATCCTTAAAATAGAAGAACATTGTAAATGCAGATGAATTTAACCTTTCCTGAATAAGAGAGTAACAAAATCCGACATCGTGTGGGCCAGGATATTTTATCATTTGCCACACTTTACTTCAAAAATTTATCATTTGCCACATTGAACACCACATGTCAGTTACACATGGTGTGGCAAATAATAAAACTGAAAAATTCAGTGTGGCAAATAATAAAATCCCCCGTGTGGGACTCACTCGTCATGCTGTTGCTCACTTAACCCTCCCTAATCCCCACCACTTCGCACACATTCGCTCTGCCCGGCAGCCACCAAATCCCCTCCCTCCCCAGCGACCACCAAATCCCCCTCCCTCCCCGACAAAGACAACGGCGGCATCGGCGGCTGTAGGCTCACGGGTAAGGCTCCTCGAACTATGTCCATGCATCTCTACTACTACGCATCTGTGTTTGATCACTGGCAACGCACGTCGGTAATGCTGTGCTCGATCTAGGTCACCGCATCTATGCTCTAGGTCACCGACGACGGGTCTAGGCCCCAGGTAAACACTCGATCTTGGTCTAGGCCCCAAGTAAGCACTCGATCTTGGTCTAGGACCCAAGTAAGCACTCGATCTAGGTCTAGGCCCCAGGTAAACACACGATCTAGGTCTAGGCCCAGGTCAACACTTGATCTAGGCCCCTACACTTGTTTTAGTCACTTGATGCTTGTGCCTCTAATTTAATTCTTGTATGTACTCTCTGGGAAGGTAGGATGAACTGTGAGGATTGTAGGTTCTGCGGCATTAAGGCTAGGGAGATACATGCGCAGGTTCTAAAATTGTTCCTACTCGCACTAACTGTACACATCGCATCCTTGTTCTATCGTAGTAATAGTCATCCTCGGACTTCTTAATGATCTTCAGATGGACCACACGGTGTTGAACCCCGAAAATTTGGAAGTTATTGTGCAAAACATCATGGCGATGACGCCGAGAAATTGCATGCGCCGACACGATGTTCCATCTTATGATGAGGTGAAGCAACTTGTAGCCAAGAAAGCTGAGAAACTGAGGGACCTTACTAGAGGTTAGAGTCATTGACATTGGCTTAAAGTTACATGCCGCTATAGATTACTTTCTAATATATTATTTTTAGGTCCGTCGACGAAGGGCGGGGAGGACATCGATGATTACTGCGTGTTTGGAAACAACATGGAATTAACTTCAAACCAAGCTGCGTATCTTAGAGAAATTTTAGGACACGAGCCACCTATACCGCACTATGTGTGGAAGATGAAAAAGTCAAATGTCATCCCTAGGAAGGCCAAGATGGTCAACTTTTGAGATTTGACTCTTTAAGGGCGTGCTTGTTTCAAAGGAATCCTACAAAATTCCTATGCATAACTTTCCTACACTACAATCCTATAGGATTTCAAACAAGAGGTGAGACCTCTTGGAAAGATTCCTACGTGTTTATGACAACTATGACATATACCTAAACCCTATAAAATTACATGTGTTTTTCCTACGGTGCCTTTTTCAAACAGTTTATCTTACCGATTCCTGCATTTTTCATTCCTGTAGGATGCTTAGTGTCATGTCATTCTATTCCTGCACTTTTCCTATCCTAGTGTTTTACAAATCCTTTGAAGAAAACAAGCCCTAAATCTAGTTATGCACGTTGAACTATACTTCAGCAACTAACTTTATTCTTCACATCCAGTACTTTTCAACTAGGTACAACAATGCCCACCTCAATAGTTATTTGTCGTTGGAGATTCCTGTCATAGTCATAGATCATGTAGGACGTAAGCATGTTCAGTTCATCTAAGGCAGGAATAATGTTGCCCAAATGACAAGAAACTGGTCAAAGGTTGTCGAGGCTGATCGAATAAAAAAAAGGGGATTTGTTCATCTTCACCTTCTTTGAGGCGCTCATGTCTGACTTCATGTGTCATGTAGGTCGCGTGAAATGAGGGCACATAGTACCTGGTTATGCGGGTTGGCTTCATGTGAACTCGTAGTTGGTTTCGAACTAAATGTGAACTGCAGGTCATGTACTTGGTTTGGAACTCTTTGTGAATTTGGTTTTCTAGTTGGTTTGGAACTATATGTCAAGCATGTTCTGTATATATTTGGTAGATTGTGTGATATCTCCACGTTGCTATGTGTTGTGTTGATTGTTCCTGTAATTTCCTGTACTTTCACATTTTGCTTCTTCGTGTGATTGAGAACATGTGTATAAGAAATATGAAGTAGTGCTATGTTTGAAACGTAGTTGTCTTGTCCAGCTATTGCGGCTGTTAGTCAAAACATCAGTTTATTTATTGAAGGATGCCTTATTTAGGACATTCTTATAAGAATGGAAAAGTAGTAGATCTATCAGAACAGAGTTTGCTGGTCCAGTGGTTACGAACCTTCGACCAACGAGTCTGCTCGCGAGTTCGAACCCTGGTCAGGATACTCTATTTTTATGCCATATTTAATTTATACCAGATGGACTAACAGCTGGGTCCGACTAAAACTCTTAGAACAACCCGTTAAACCCTGCCATTCAAACCGAGCTAACAGGTGGGGTGTAGGCACGGATGGCCCGGTCGTCGAAAAAAATAGTCCACCAAAGGGCCTTGATGAATTCCGTGACGATCTTATGCGGGACGAAATGTCGAACTAGGCTTCAGGGCCTCGAATGAAATCCACGATGAATTTTTGTCGACGAAAAGCTCGAACATCATGGATACCTGGGTTGGAGGCCATTTCAGTGCACCGAGATGAAATGGCCCAGAACGTCAGGCAACTATGACGTTTTTAAGTCGTGTCATGAATCAAACATCATGAATCGTCCAGATTCTTGTAGTGACATGGATCAACTAGATGTCATTGCATGTGTGTTCTTTTCCAAAACTACATGGATCCACTAATGTCATTGCATGTGTTTTCTTTACATAAACCACATGGATCCACTAGATGTCATTGCATGTGGGTTCTTTTCATAAACCACATGGATCCGCATGAGTCATTGGATGTGTGTGTGTATCAATGTGCATCATTGTGGTTTTAGAAAATAACACATGCAATGATGCCACTCCAACATGTGCTGTTATTTTCATAAACCACATGGATCCACTAGATGTCATTGCATGTGTGTTCTTTTCATAAACCACATGAATCCACATGAGTCATTGGGTGTGTGTGTGTGTGTATCAGTGTGCATCATTGTTGTTTTGTAAAAGAACACATGTAATCATACCTCTCCAGCATGTGGTGTTCTTTTCATATACCACATGGATCCACTAGATTTCATTGCATGTGTGTTCTTTTCATAAACCACATGGATCCACTGATGTCATTGCATGTGTGTTCTTTTCCCAGACCACATGGATCCACTAGATGGCATTGCATGTGTGTTCTTTTCAGGCCCCGCATGCATACAGTACATTTCATTGCATGTGTGTGTATCAGTGTGCATCAATGTGGTTTTGGAAAAGAACACATGCAATGATGCCACTCCAGCTTGTGGCTTTTCATAAACCACATGGATCCACGAGATGTCATTGCATGTGTGTTCTTTTCATAAACTACATGGATCCACTGATGTCATTGCATGTGTGCTCTTTTCATAAACCACATGGATCCACAAGATGTCATTGCATGTGTGTTCTTTTTCTAAACCACATGGATCCACTAGGGTCATTGCATGTGTGTTTTTTCATAACCCACATGGATCCACTAGTTATCATTGCATGTGTGTTCTTTTCCAAAACCACATGGATCCACGGATGTCATTACATGTGTGTTATTTTCATAGACCACATGGATCCACTAGATGTCATTACAAGTGTGTTCTTTTCATAAACCACATGGATCCACATGGGTCATTGGATGTGTGTTCTTTTGCAAAACAACATGGATCCACTGATGTCATTGCATGTAGTTCTTTTCCTAAACCACATGGATCCACTATAGTAATTGCATGTGTGTTCTTTTCATAACCCACATGGATCCACTAGATGTCATTGCATGTGCATGTGTATCAGTGTGCATCAATGTGGTTTTGGAAAACGACACATGCAATGATGCCACTCCGTCACGTGGTGTTCTTTTCATAAACCACATAGACCCGCTGATGTCATTGTATGTGTGTTCTTTTCATAAACTACATGGATCCACTGATGCCATTTCATGTGTGTTATCTTCATAAACTACATGGATCCACTAGATGTAATTGGATGTGTGTGTTTGTGTATGAGTATGCATCACTATGCTTTTGGTCAAGAACACATCCAATGATGCCACTCTAGCATGTGGTGTTCTTTTCATAGACCACATGGATCCACTAGATGTCATTGCATGTGTGTTCTTTTCATACACCACATGGATCCATTGATGTCATTGCATGTGTGTACTTTTTCCTAGACCACATGGATCCACTAGATGTCATTGCATGTGTGTTCTTTTCATGCCCCACATGGATCCATTAGATGTCATTGCATGCGTGTTCTTTTAGAAAACCATAAGGATCCAATAGATGTCATTGCATGTGTGTTCTTTTCATAAACCACATGGATCCACTAGATGTCATTGCATGTGTGTTCTTTTCCTAGACCACATGGACCCACTAGATGGCATTGCATGTATGTTCTTTTCCTAGACCAAATGGATCCACTGATGTCATTGCATGTCAGTTCTTTCCATGAACCACATGGATCGCCACTAAACGTCATTGCATGTGTGTGTGTTTCAGTGTGCATCAATGTGGTTTTGGAAAAAGAACACATGCAATGATGCCACTCTAGCATGTGGTGTTCTTTTCATAAACCGCATTGATCCACTGATGTCATTGTATGTGGGTTCTTTTCATAAACAACATGGATCCATTGATGTCATTGCACTACTAGGAAACTACCCATCTGTGGCGCATGGAAATTGGACTTCTGTGGCGCATATCCTAGTCGCCACTGTTACCTCGCCACTGATAACTACTTCCTGTGGCGCATATGGATATGCGCCACAGAAGTCCCAGACTTCTGTGGCGCATTTCTTCTTATGCGCCACAGGAAGAACTTCTGTGGCGCATTTACATATATGCGCCACAGAAAGCCCATGCACCACTAACTATATTTTTATATGCGCCACTGATTGCATAACACGTATTTGAAGTAAAATACTTTCCTGGTGTATAATCAGGTATTTATACAGGATTTATCCAGATGAGTATAAAATACATTGCACAAGTAGTAGATGCATGAAAACCAACATATATATAATACAAACACTTAGAGCCCGATCGAGATACATATATAGTGTCAAGTGCCAAATTTTTACACAAGCGCCGAATACAAAGTTCATATCATCTCACATTACAAATATGAAGTGGCCACCGCCGCCTACACTAGGATCAAATAGAATACAACTGTGACAATGGTGAGCAAGAGCATTAGCGCGACCAATATGTTCATCCGGTTCTTCTTCCGCAAGTGGTTCCTCCACTTGGCTATCGCCTCCTCTCTAGTCGCGTATCCTTTGTAGATGTTGCCGCTGAACTTGTTCACTTGTTTGTGGCAATCCTCCCACTCCTCGTAGACTCCTGGAACCCTACCCATGTACACCACATACCACCTCGTCTCCATCTCTATAGACGACAAGGCATGTTAGTAAAAATACAATGAAAAGAATGAATAAAGGGTTCACATCCATATATATATATATGTTCATAGAATATAAAACAAAGGATCCATAAACCTAAAAGTTAGATCATCATAGAAGCAATAAGTTCAACGACAGCACGACCACAAGGTAGTTTAAGTCTAACAACAATGACCATTTCGACCACGAGATAGTAAAGTTTATGACACACACACACTAATACAGCAGGCGTCCATCAAGAATATACACACACCGAATCATGCTAGAGGCACACATCGATCATGATGAAGACTTCCTCTTCTGGCACGGCTTTGGGAATGGTAGATAGCCCTCTTTCGTCATCCACGTCCTTATGTCACCCTGCTTACGGAGGCGTTCTTCGATCTCCCTCTTACTCAACCCTCTAGCTTGTTGTAGGGCACCGCCCCTTGTGTTGACATCTTCAATGATGATTTGTGAAAACTTCATCTGAATGTGATGGAAATCTTCTCTAAGATCAGCATTGTCGATTTTCGCCAAAGTTTCGGCCCATCCTCGTAGACTAGATCGCAGCGTTAGGTTATGGCAATCCCGAACATAGCCTTTAAGGTGATGGAGGATGTAGAAGGCCTCCTTGGCACCAGCAGTCGACTTCTTGACGCAGGGGAAGTCGAGCACATGCTTGAACACGTGTTTGCCATCCTTGATACATTCCCCCTATCTACGAAGGTGCATCCCTTCTTGGTGTAGCCCTCGAGAGCCTCATTGAGAACACCCCTTATTCTAGTGTAGTCTTTCTTCTTCGTTAAACTCCCCGAGTCGAAATATGTGGCTAGCGAATACCTCGGGGCAAGGATGATGAGTGTGCAGTATTTGGCTCTGCACAACACAATTGGAACGCAATGTTGGAAAAAGAGAAAAGGAAAGAAATCTATAAGAAATGCATAAGTTATGGTGACGATGAGCGAGTGTGTGTACTTACTCGGGAAAGAAAGGCAAAAGAAGTGTGCCCTTCCTCTTGTTGTCCACCATGAAATTCTCGACGTATGCCATCGCCTTGGTCCGTGTCTCTGATCCTTCGACCAGCTGGTTGTCCCGCATGTAGTAGGGATCCACTATCGCGATTTCCGGGGTACTTTCTCTCTTGATCGTGAGCGCCAGATTGAGCGCGTATAGTCGGACCAAGTTATAGTCTAGCCGTTTCGTGAGAAACAGCTTGAATATGTCCTCGAACGCTATGAAGAATATATCCGTGGGGGGTTCATCGACGAAGCCCACGTCCAATGGCACCTTGTCCGTGAAAACCGGGTATTTTGGATCGTCCTCTTGTGTCTTGACACCCTCGTGCAAAGTTAACATGGCTCCAACCGCAATGTGGATCATATCCAGAGTCAATATTGGATCACCAGCTACATGCACTCGAGGCAAGCCAAATTGTGTGGATGGTACGACGACGGTGTCCTGACCCCGGATCCTCTTCGGAAGAGGCAGTCTTGCACCCTTGTTATTATTATTACCTCTCTTCCTGTAGTGCTTCTTCTTCACAACAGTGTCAACCACTGCCATCTGCTCATCAGTCGCCTTTTGGAGTGTGTTGGGGCTGAAAACCAATCCCGGTTTCTCTTGTGGTGGATCGGCGGCCGGAGGCGTCTCTTGAGAAAAGACCATGGAAGACCAGGCGCTACGTGCATGTATTGGGCCGACCAGCTTGATGGTCGTCGCGAGCTGCGAAGGGTTCTTCATCCATAGAAGGCATATACAATCCTTTGGCGGCGCCGGTGTTGATGAAGTCGTCAACGTTGACCAATTCATCATCATCTTCATGGGTGCCATCATGTGGTGGTGGTAGCGGGGGCGACGGCAGTTGCGGCACAACGTCTTTGCCATGTGGCAGTGCACACGCTGCCAAGAGTTAATGGTGACGGCTGGTGGTGGCGACAACGGCGGCTACTGGCTTCCGAGGTGGTGGTCGGGTGATGATCGGTCGAGAGGTGGCGCCGGTGCTCCCCCTCGCAAGACGAATCTGGGTCTTCGGCCATTTCAAGGGCCAGTTGTAGCATTCCCCAAGGGTCTTGTGTTCGTCGGCTCCTTGAGGTTGAAAGGGGGTCCATGTCGCCGCACCCTGGTAACACCCGAGCCAACCTAACCCTCATCACATCATCATCCATTGGATTGTTGTGCATCGTGTGGCTCGCCGGTTGTATAAGAGTGCCCTTGGCAACATCCTTCAACTCACCGCCGACATCTTTAAGCAGGAGTACGCAAGAAGTGTCCTGAGGAAAAAACATGTTGTTGGGCGTCATGAGATGGCAACAGTCATGCATCAAAGGCATAAAGGAGATGATGTGCACTAACTAATTAGTTACCTTGGTGATGGCGTGGATCCCGGCTAATGTAGAGACACGGCGGATGCCGGCGGCCGGGCTATCATCATCTGCAACCTCCCGCTCGGGTGCCTCACGAAGCACCACCGCCGTCGGCTGTGGCTTATTGGTATCTTTGGCGGGAGGGGCGTCGGTGTGACCAAAACGAGGGGCTGCGTCCCGACGTTGACGTCCGGAGGGGTCACCAGGTCCGGCGACACGGTAACATTGATGCCCGAGTTGCTGTCGCTTAAGCTGGGCAGATGTATCGGCCCCTGTCGGCCTCCCGCATTCCAAGTAGTAAGCCCCTCAAAAAACTCAGGGGGGATCATCGAGCGGAGCTTCTCTTCCACTAACTTGTCCACCGTTTTCTAGTCCACCGCCTTCTCCTCCAGTGTCTGCACCTTCATCTTCAGCTCTGCAACAACGGCTTTATCCTGGTTCTTCCTCTCCCTTCTTTTCTTGGCGTCCTCTTTGTAGAACTCCTTGAACTTCATGCTTGTACCGAAGCCGGACACACGGCTAGCTGAGGACAGCAGCAACCTCTTGTCCCTCTTCTTGTAAGCATTGGTCGCCCTGTTGAAAACCGTGTCCCATGGCTCCGTCGAATCTTGGGACGACTCTGTGGCAGTAGCGTTCAGTTCCTCCTCGTGCAGAGACAAGGAAAGGTGAACCCATTTAGATTCTTGGCTTCATTATCTTAATTAGAACACAATAGACTTGAGATCAGCGATAAATTCCTTACCAGATTCTTCTCGAATTCCTTCACCTCCGGATCGTCGGTGATGAACTCCCCTGTTTCCTTGTCCAGGTAGTAGCGGGCCCGAACAAATTGCCTAAGCTGCAAGCCCATGATTTTAAGCCAAGGGTTGTATTTACCAAGGCGTTCAAGCTCGGTGTCCTCCTTGTCCCAAATGGCCTGTTTCCCCCTGTAACCGCCGCTTCCAAGGTGGTGGTTACCTATGTTCTAAACTCCTGTTTCCCCCTGTAACCCCCTGTAACCTACTCCTTCCCCATTGAGTCCATTTTATAGCATCAGCGGTAGCTATATCCGCCTTGAATATGCTAAACTCCTCTTCGTCGAGCATCGGAATTTTCTTACTAATAACCTCCCAGCTTTCACCTTTGTCAATGCTATTCTTCACCCGGGTTTTCCATCTGCTCAAGGCATTGCTCATCTTCATGAGGGCTAGTCTATTCACCGGGTTCTTATTTCTCTCGAGGTTTCTAAACTGCTCTGGGAATCTGTATCGCTTGTGAAGCTTCTTAAGGAGGTTATCGACCAAAGCTGCATGGTCAGCATGTCTGATGTACTTCGTGTTGATCGACATGCTTTCCCGCACGATGCACCTGAGTTGCAGGCCGTACCCTTTAGCAATCGCCTCTGGCGCAATGGGTTGGGCACTTTCTGTGACCTCAGTGAACTCATCGCAGATGGTGGCGAGCACTGGCACCTTCCGCTCCTTCTGTTCCTTCTTCTTCTTCTCCTTCTTCTTCTTCTTCTGAGAAGCGGCCGGGTTGCTGCTACCGCCATCTGTCCTCTCTCCGCCATCGGTGCGGGCATCGCCATCAGTGGTGTCATCCTCTTTGCAGCCGCCTTCACTAGTTCCATCGTAGTCGTCTTCGTCCCCCTCGTAATCAAGATCTCCACCCTCATTGGCCCCAGCAGCTCTGGCGACGGTCGCCTCCTCCTCCGGTGGTGGTGTCATCCTCATCGCCTCCTCCTCCTCCTCCTGTTGGGACCCCTGCCAGAATGACTAGTTGGCCTGTCTAGCTTGTTCTTCGACGCTGATCATGTGCTTAGAAGGGCCAGACTCCTTGTTGCCCGACATTTTTGCACTACTCTATTTAAAAGAGGCAAAATGTTAGCACAAATCTCGGCCAAAAAATTCGGCATGACCTTTGCTAATTTTTTGACCTAGGAGTGCCCCTTTCTCAACCAAAACGGAAGTGAATCGACACTTCGGGAGAAATGGGCAACTCAAATGAAATCCCTGCAACATTCACACACAAGAAAATAGCCCCATCCACAGCCCCATCCACAACCCCATCGAATCAAATAGCACCATATAGTACCAAATAATCCCACCAAATAATCCCAGCACCATATAGTACCAAATAATCCCAGCACCATATATACCAAATAAAAGGGAAATTTCAGCCAAACCTGAAGCATACAGAACATAATATAACCTGAAACATTATTGGCAGAGGAAAAATGCCAATAAAACTTCTTATGTTGCACCTGGTATTAGCAGAACCAATACCAAGAGTGGTGACGGCAGAATACAAAGATAAGAACTATAAACAACAGATATATTCTGTAACCGAGGATAAGCTTGGTAATTAACTTGGGAAAACTTCATGCAAATACATTGCTTCTTAGATAATAAGACTATAAACAACAAAAATCTCAAAGATGATTATTTATGGACACATGCTTCCAATTGCTGAAACTGAAATCTTGTATAAGTTACTAACGAAAAAGTCAATATTCTTCTTTAAAGCTAATACTTAATATTACATGAGCAGAAAGATGCATGAATGGCCCAGAGCTAATATATTAAGTACCTATGTATAATTATGCCAAGTGGATCTAATCAAGTGTATAATTAATTGGCTAGTTAATTTTGATGTTGTCTAGATGCATATGTGTAGTATCTACTTGGAATTTGTCCTTGCGAAGTAACTTGCACAACAATACCCACTCTAGTTTAGTATCTAGATGCATATGTGTAGTATCCTCCTCAGTGATGCTGGCACGCACACACTGGTGAGGGTTGCGATATGCTACTGATAGTATGTGCTAACAATGTGTATGCCTAGAACTTCTACATGTATTTGACAGAGAACGCCTCCACCTAAATATCAAAGGAAGCACAGGATACATACTATAATGTGTACATAAATAGAATGGCCGTACAATAAGCAATGTGCACCGATATATTAATTCAGTTTCCCATGTTTTGATATGACAAGGTGAAATAACCCTAAACCAATTAAGCACATGCTGATCCTTAATTCGCTAAGCACAACACTAGTCGTCTATAGTCAAACACCATTTACTAGAAGAAATTAGTAAGAAATAATAGGCAGTAAAGATAGAGCAACAGGAAGGCAGCCGTTTGACCGACGATTCCGATACAAAAATATGACAACATGGGATAAAAAACTAGAACATGAGTTATTACGCGATGCCTTGTACCGGAGTCTGCCGTAAAATAACATGGTTTACAACTTCTGCACACACTGTAGAATTTACTCCACAAGTTTAAGTTTGTACACAGGCTATAGGTTTATGGAAAACTTTATAAAAAGTCAATGTTTGGAAGATGCAATTTTAAGAAATTGCATATTTTGATCTATTTGAGAAACAGATATGTCTAGGGAGCTCATATTGGTTCTGCATATTTTGGTTCTTTTACACACAAATAGGATTATGATCTATTTGAGAAACAGATTCAGAAAGCAGTCTGTTGTTACTGAATTTTCTTGGAGCATATTGAAATGGATCGGTGAGCTTGCCAATTTTCTTTAAGGTTTAGAGTATTTTCTTCAAAGCATGCAGGTTGCTAAGATTTTTCTGTGAGAAATTTCATCTGCAGCATAGTGAGAACTAGGGTTCAGAGGGGGGGTGGGGGGACGAACCGTGCACGCTGCTGCTGCGGTGGTCGACGACTACGAGGGTGGCGGGCTACGGTGCGGCGGCTCCTCCTCCACTGGTTCGCCGGGCGGGCGCGGCGGCTCCTCCTCCACTAGTTCGTCAGGCGGCTCCTCCTCCACCGGTTCACCGGGCGGCGCGGTGGCGGCTCTGGCAGCAGCAGTGTGCAGTGTCGTCGATCTAGGGCTAGCACGCGTCGGTGTGACTGAGAATGGGGAGAAGGGGTGAAGCAGACCGAACCGTTTATTTCGCTAAGTCCTGAGGTTCTATGGCGCATTTCGGCCATATGCGCCACAGAAGTTGTAACTTCTGTGGCGCATACTGCCGAAATGCGCCACAGAACCTGTGGACTTAGTACAAAACGCAGCGCGCGTGGTAGTATGACAAGATCACACACTTGCCTTAGTGGTCTCTGCTGCTTGCTTGTGCCATTCTAAACCTGAGGCAGCCAGGTTCGAATCCTGGCTGTCTCACACTTTTTTATTTTTTTTAAAATATATTTTTAATTCTAGATTTGTTTAAATTAAACATTCATATTACAGAGGCTCTTCACAATCATTCATATTTATTCAAAAAACTCTCTCTCCGAACATATACAAACATTCATATTTATTCAAAAAACTCTCTCTCCGAACATATACAATCATGTGATGTGTCGAGCTAGTGTCTCTTCACAATCTTCTTGCCCTTTTTCGTCGCGGTTGAATATTTTAGTCCATGCACTTTGAGATTTCTTCTTGTGAATGGACAACCTTTAGTAGGCAATGTGGTATTCCTTCTTACTTTAGTAGTAGTAGGCATGTCGAAGTACTTGTCGAATACCTCTTCGATCTTCGGGTCGCCGTTTTTGTCGAAGTTTTGCTTGTTGGCGGCTCCTTCCATTCCGATGATGCTCCTCTTGCCCCTCCTAACTACAACACGGTTGGGCTTTGACGGGTCGGTAATAAAAAAGCATTGATCAAATTGGCTAGCGAGTACCCAAGGCTCATTTTTTGCGGAGGCGTTCTTTGTTGATTTGGCATCTGGTATAACCATTGTGGTGAAATAGCGGCCTTCTTTTTCCACGTTCTTGGCCCATCTAACACGGAACATCGGTACGATCTCTCCATAGTAGTCGAGCTCCCATATCTCCTCGATCCTTCCGTAGAATCTTTCCATCACAGTAGTCTCGTCATCAGCAAAGGATAACATAGTTACTCCTGAGTTTTGATATTCACTATTCTTGTCCTTTTCCTTGGTATAGAATCTGTAACCGTTTATGTCGTATGACTGATAGGTCCTTAGGTTGTGCCCTGGGCCCTGCGACAAGGAGAATATGAGTTTTTGATCTTCCGTAGAAGGCGTCTGTGGGGGATTGTCCAGTTGCCTTTTCTTGAACCAACCGGTGAAGCTGGAGTTGCGCTCTCTGGTTACGTCTCCCTTCTTCCTCGGTCGGCCCTGGTCGACGTACTCCTGCTCGATTAAGCTTCTGTGCTCTTCGACCCAAGGGCCGACCACTTCAATGTGTTGTAGCGTGACTCGGTGTGCCCTTTCAAAATCAGTGCGTCGACCATCAATGCCGACATGTAGTGAGAGGCAGCCCTCGCGCTGACCATATCCACCGAGCCTGCTGAGGTGCTTCTTTGTGGGTATTCCAACATCCTCGTTCTCGGTGGTTAGATAATTCTTGCAGAAGGAGATGCACTCGTAGATCAGAAATCCCTTGGCTATGCTTCCATCTGGACGAGACCTGTTGCGAACGAATCCTTTGATGACACCATTTAGCCTTTCAAACGGCATCATGTTGTGTAGGAATGTCGGCCCGAGCTGGATGATGTCGTCCACGACATGTACAAGAAGATGCACCATGATGTCGAAGAATGCGGGCGGGAAGTAAATCTCAAGCTCGCATAGTATCATCACGATCTCTTCCTCTAGCTTGTCGAGCTGCTTCACACCGACCGATTTCCTAGATGTGACGTCGAAAAAGTTACAGAGGCCAAACAACGTCTCACGGACATGCTCGTCCATTATCCCACGGATCGCAACGGGGAGTATCTGTGTCATCAGCACGTGACAGTTGTGAGACTTCATACCGCTGAACCTCTTCTTCTCCACGTCCAGATATCTACTTATCTTCCCCGAGTAACCGTGAGGAACTTTCACTCCTAAGAGGCACCTGAAAAACTGCTCGAGCTCCTCTAGACTCAGAGTGAAGTAGGCAGCGCGAAGCACCACCTCATTCTTCTTAACTCTTTTGCGGAGACCTTGAGTCCCTTCCTGATGATCATCATCATCATCATCACTATTAGGGTACTGAAGATCTTTCTTTATGCCAAGCAATTTAAGGTCCTTTCTTGCTTTCGACCCATCCTTGGTCCTCTCCGGCATGTTCAGTAGAGTGCCAAGCAGACTCTCGGTAACATTCTTCGTGATGTGCATTACATCGAGGCTATGGGGAGTGTGAAGGACCTTCCTATACGGCAGGTCCTAGAAAACAGACCTTGCTTTCCATACACCCAGCAGCGGCTTTGTCCTCGGTCTTTTTTTCCAGGCGTAGGGCAATCTACCCAATTATTCAAAAGATCCTCGATTTCTTCGCCGCTCCTCGGACGCGGGGTTCTTTCGAGCTCGTCCTTACCATTGAACAGGTCACCATGTTTTCTCCACGGGTGATCCATGCGGAGCCACTTTCGAGTACCTTGGAACACGGTTTTCGAAGACCCGGGATCCCTTGGTAGCTGGAGATGCGGTGTCTCATCCATGCACTTGACGCATGCATTGTGTCCGTGGTTCACCTAGGCCGATACATATGCGTAACCAGGATAGTCCTGCATGGTCGTGAGAAACACGGCTCTCAGATGGAAATATTCTTTAGTGTAGGCGTCCCACGTACGGGCCGGCGTCTCCCACAAGCTGGCTAACTCCTCTCTCAATAGCCCGAGATACAGATGCATATCGATACCTGGTTGTTTTGGCCCCTGAATAAGAATGCTCATGTGTACATACCTTTGCTTCGTGCATAGCCACAGGGGGAGGTTGTATGGCCAAACAAACATGGGCCAGGTGCTATGCGTGCTACTCTGGTTTCCAAAAGGATTGAGTCCATCGGTGCTCATACCCAGCCTGACGTTCCTTGCATCGCCCCCAAACTCTTCGAACTTGATGTCTAATGCGTTCCACTGGCTAGCGTCTGAAGGGTGTGTTAGGATCTTGCCCTTCTCTGGATCATCTTCAGGTTTCTCTCTTTCCGTGTGCCATTGCATGAGCTTTGCTTCCTTAGGATCTACGAAATATCGCTGCAGACGAGGGGTGATAGGAAAGTACCATACCACTTTTCGAGGAACTTTCTTGTTCCCTCTCTTGTACCGTCCTTGGCCACACACCAGACAAGGTGTTATATCCATGTACTCGTTCCGATAAAGTGCGCAATCATTGATGCATGCGTGGTATTTAATGTGTGGTAGGTCGAGAGGGCACACGGTTTTCTTGGCCTCCTCGATACTTGTTGGCAATGTGTTCCCCTTAGGAAGTCGGTTGTGCCAGTATTCCATGTTCGCGTTGAAGCTCACATCGGTCCATTTTTGTTCGGCCTTCATATCTAGAGCCTTGAGTGTTACACTCAAACGTGTATCCTCGGGGCGACACCCAGGATACAATGGAGTCATCCCGTCTACCTCCATTTGGGCGAGCTTGGCTTTCTCTCTAGCTGCAGCTTTGTCGTTGCTCGTCTCCTTGAGGAGCAGTTCTTGAACATGAGGGTCCTGCAAGATCGAAGTTAGCAGTGTCTGTGTGTTCGCGTCTTCTCCTTCTTCATGATCATTCCCATCGTCATATCCTTCTCCATGCTGATCATGCCCGCCGGCATCTCCTTCGTCATGATGATCATGCCCGCGGGCATCTCCTTCGTCATGATGATCATGCCCGGTAGACTCTTCGTCTTCTCACCCGCCCACGTCTTCGTGACCACCACCATGTCCTACCGGCGCCTCATTGAGGTCGCGCATGAAACCGCGCCTAAGCAGGTGACCCTCCAATTGTCCAGATTCAGGGTCGATCCAGCGCTGCAGTTTGCATGTTCGACATGGACATCTTATCATGGTCTGGTTGTTCAGAATCATGTCCTCCTTCGCGCCTTTCTTGTACCTAGCAATTCGACCTTCGCTCATCGTGAGGACCATGGTTGCCTGAGCGGTCAAAACAGAGAGTATAGGTGAGAACCACACCATATGAACACACACATGCATGAATGCTAGCCAGAAAAAATTCGGCATGACCTTTCCTAAAATTAGGACACATGGGTAGTGCAAAAATTTGCCGAAATGAAAATGAATCAACATTTCGGCAAACATCGATGCAACCACACCGGCCGGGCCCGACAACAACAAGCAAACAACAAAAAACTTCCTCCCATTGCAAACATTCATGCACCACACACAAGCATCGTCTCGCCATGGATCGCACACACACCGCCCACGCGACAAGCTTAACCTACATGTTCATGATGGCCAATTACTCACCTATAGTAGACACAATAATAGCGAGACGAGACCGCACGATGAGAGAGTATGGACAAATAGATCTACAATGCAAGTTGGTGGAGAGGAAATTAGTAAACAAATAGAGAGATGTGAGAGAGAAAAGTAAGGAACTTTTAGATCTAGAAGTTGGAGCGAAGCTTCTACTTACCAATCTATGGATTAAAGTAGGTTTAGATATAAGAAAATGGAGAAACTATGGGCAAGATGGGGTGTGAGGGAGGAGGAAGACGAGTTGGGAGGAGGTAGAGATGTGAAATGGGTGGTGGTGGGATAGATAGATAAGAAAGCTAGCTCTTGTCACCTTTTTAACATGGATCTGGACGCCCTCATCTGTGGCGCATATGGAGGAAATGCGCCATAGATGCTGAAACTTCTGTGGCGCATTTCCTCCATATGCGCCACAGAAGTGGGTGAATAAGATTCCCTCTATGGGGCCCACCCCCAAGTTCTGTGGCGCATGTTGGGATATGCGCCACAGAAGTGAAACACATCTGTGGCGCATATGTCAACATGCGCCACAGAACTTGGGTGAATTAGATTCCGTGGTGGGGCCCCCTCCATGTTCTGTGGCGCATGAGTAAATATGCGCCATAGAAGTTTCCTCTTCTGTGGCGCATATTATAGAATGCACCACAGAACTTGGATCATCCCCCCCGCCGGTGGGTCCCACCAATCTTATGTGGCGCATGCTCTGGAAAATGCGCCATAGAACTTCCAAACTTCTGTGGCGCATGCTTTCCAGTGCGTTACTGATGTCTTCCTGTGGCGCATAGATTGGCTTATGCGCCACTGAACATCCTGTCTATCTATAGGTTGTTTCCTAGTAGTGTTGTATGTGTGTTCTTTTCATAAACCAGATGGATCCACTAGATTTCATTACATGTGTCTTGTTTTCCTAGACCACATGGATCCACTAGATGTGATTGCATGTGCGTTCTTTTTCTAGACCACTTGGATCCACTGATGTCATTGCATGTGTATTCTTTTCATAAACCACATGGATCCACTAGATGTCATTGCATGTTTGTGTGTATCAGTGTGCATCAATGTGGTTTTGGAAAAGAACACATGCAATGACGCCATTCCAGCATGTGTTGTTCTTTTCATAAAGCACATGGATCCACTAGATGTCATTGCATATGTGTTCTTTTCATAAACCACATGGATCCACGAGATGTCATTGCATGTGTTTTTTTCATGCCCCACATGGATCCACAAAATATCTCTGCATGTGTTTTCTTTTCATCAACCACATGGATCCACTAGATGTCAGTGCATGTGTGTTCTTTTCATAAACCACATTGATCTACTAATGTAATTGGATGTGTGTGTGTTTCAACACCCGGATTTTTAATCCCAGATGCCCATTATGCCATACCTCGCAATTCCAGGATTACCATTTTTGCGAGACATAACGGATTGGATATCACAGTACATCATCCATTACAAACCATACATAAGGTCTTACACAAATAAGGATCTCATGATCCAGTCTTAATACAACAAGCAGCGGAAATAAAAGATAAGCGTAGCGATGGGGTCCATCTTCAGGGGCACAGACAATGCTGACGAAGGCAGATAGTCCTAGTTATCATAGCCGTCCTGCTGGCCATCATCTTGATAGTCTCCTTCATAGTCTGGCCATGAGAATAGCCCGGGACAAAAGCCATGAGTACTCTTTAAGTACTCGCAAACTACCACTAACAAGTAGTATAGCTCTAAGTTAAAATGCTAACTCTATGTTTAAATATAAAGTTAAGTTTGAAACCTAAGCTAAGTTCAGAAGCAAAGAAAGATAAAATAAAGTTCTAGAATCACTTAAGTGGGAATCTAGTGTCATCAACACAACCCTATTGTGGTCAAGTCAAGATTCATCATTCATTTCATAAGTTGTTTTGAAAACGTCTGACAACGAAACAGTATGGCCATTCCAACTATCCATAACCGCGGATGCGGCTATTCGAATAGTTTGACACTCTACAGGGGTGGTACACTTTCACCACAAGATTCGATATATTTGTCAGGAATAACCCTGAATCATCATACTTAGTATTCACATAATCAAACATAACCTTTCCTTTACACACCCTAGTATAAGCACCTCTCCTATGAGCATGGCCTCCCAACCATGACCATTTGTCATCTTGGGCACTGCATAGGTGGACAACATTGAGAGGTAGCCTCAGCTCAAACCTCTCCCGCGAGGGAACTAATACTTATGCATATAAATTTCCGGCTAAGCCTTACCCAATTTAGGTATTATGGTTGTACGGTAAATTTGGAATGGTATCGCATCCGAATCCAACCATCAGTTTTATAAAAGGGCTAAGGCTCATGCCTCAACATTTTCATCATCATAAACCATTTGTGTTTCTCAACACATGTCAAAACATCTCAATTGAATGACTCATCATTCCAAGGTTTTCATAATTCATGTTCACCAAGTGTCCCCATCTAAAGTGACTCAAGTTTTTATTTACTCTAAACTACTAAGTTAAGGGTGTTCACTAAGGTGGAAAGATGGGTTCAATCTCATGCCATAGAATGACATATAAAGTTATATAAAATATGTAAAGTTTTATACTCTTTATGCTACCTTCAAAACAAGTAAGGGACTTTGTGTAAAGTAAAGGAAGTAAAGCTTGAAATTAGTACTTGGGGTAAAGAATAGTCAAAGTAGTTTAACCAAAGCATGCCTAAGGCATCTTTGCTAAACCATCTAGTTTAATCCTAGCTTGCTAATAGTACCTTGCAAGGGTTAGCTTGCATTGTTAATGGTGGCTTGCCTTGGTTGGTGAAGTGGTTGAAGTTGTCTTCCTCCTCTTGGTAGAACTCCTCCTCCTTGTAAGCTTGCGGTACTATCTTCTATAAATACATACGGTATACACAATCACCAAACAATACTTAACTAGTATAATTAGCACTCTAAGGCATACATTTGATGATCTATTATCATCACAAGCATCACAAGTTTTATTAACTAGTTTCATTATTTTTATTTAAGAAAAGTAATTTCTACTCATGGAAAATTAACTAAGATTTAATATTCACCACTTAAAATATGGGATCATGTGGACACATGTCATCACCACATATCTTAACATGTGCGAATGTAATTTAAGGGTTGGATCATAATTACTTTGGTTTAAGTTCATTATTTAATGATTTAAAGTGACTACAAACGCCTATAGCATTATTTTGGTACTAGTCCAAAGTCACTGCATGTAAACCTTAATATTATTACATATTCAGATAGGTATGGTTAAATGTGATTTTTGAGAGTTGGAATCAACTCAAAAGCTATCATGGTTGATTTTATAAAAATGTTTGAATGGGCAAAAGCTGCTGTCTTGTTATTTTTACTAGGAGAGATCTCTAACTCTAATTGAATTAAATCCAACGGTCTTGGGTAGATATTTTCAGTAGCTTTCTAAAAAATTTGGAATCACTCCATTTGGATTTGTAAATCTCTCTGAATTGATTTTCAAACTAAGGGACAGAACTAGGTTTAAACTAAAAAGAAAAATCCTAATTTGAATTAACTGGGTCACGTGGGAACGCTAACGGGCCGGCCCAGTGACACTCCGCGGCGAGGGGCTTAGCTGACAGGGGGTCCACCGGTCAGCGGCTCATTACATGCAAAGCGGTACAGGGCGATATGGGTCGTTGGATTAGAACAGGGATCAACAGCTGTGAATCGTCGTCGACAACGGACTTGTCGCCAACGAGCTCTAACCCTAGCGGCTCAGTGGGGGTGCATAGGGGGCGTACCAGGGCTCCAGCGATGACGACGAGGTAGGAAAAAGGACTGGTGGTCGAGGGCGAGCTCAGGGACGGTCGAGGCAGCTCCGAGGGTGGTCGCAATCAGCGGGGCCCTTCTCCTCTAGAGGCGGCTAGCTCCGGTGAAATTCCGGCGACTGCGAGCTCGAGTGGCTCTGGGGAGAAGTGGGGATTGGTCAGTGGCAAGAGGGGAGGTGAGTGATGTGCTGCAAATGGCTAGGGGTGCCCTCCTTTTATAGGCTCGACGACGGGACAGCACGGCATGGCCAGGCGATGGTCGTGACATGGCTACGGGCTGCTAGCAGCATGGCTGCGAGCGATGATCGATGCACGGTCTCCTGGCGGTGCTTTAGGACTTAAATGCGGGCTTAGGGGTGGTGGTATGCGGTCGGGCGGAGCTGGCGCTCTGAGCGGTAGAGACGGCGGTGTCCACGGCGAGCGGTGGCTGTGAGGCGTTGGGCGGCGAACGGGCATGTCCGGCGTGCTCCCTGGGTCGTGGCGAAGCGGTGGATGGGGGTTGCGGTCGAGTGGCAGCTTGGGCACGCGTGTCGGGCACGGTGCTCTGGCGCGTGCTCGGCATGGCGCAGTCAGGCAGTGCGCGGCGCGCTGGGGGTGGTCCATGGCTTGGCCTGGCTCGTGGAGAGGACAGAGGCTGGCGGTGCGGTCCTGGCTGACATGGCGAGAGGGAGGGGGACGGTCTACTGCGGCGATAGCATGATCGGCCAGCCAGCAGGTGCTCGGCTTGGCTTGGCCATGCTGCTAGGGGGTAGGGGTTGGGTTGGTTTGGCCTTGGTTAGATCAAGAGGGGACAGTGGGATTAAATGGGGATCAAATGGGGGCAAAACCCTATGCAGAACAGTGAGCTAGGTTTAGAGTTAGATTCTTGCCTGCCAAGTGTTTGTAAAAATGGCCACAAGAACTTTCTTTTTGAATTTTGAAAAGATTTTTGGTGGGTGTGCTAGTACTAAGCTTGAGACTCTATGGGTGCTTGTGTTTAGAAAATTGAGCTTGTTTGAGTGGTTTTTGAAATAATCGGATCTTCCCATATGAAATAGATTCAATTTTCAAATGTCCATTAAATTTAGTGTTTGAATGTTTTTGGCAGATCACGAAGTGGGCCTTGGTACAACATTATGTGTACTAGAAAGGGGTGCGAAGATCCATAATAGTTTCTGTTAGGTTTTGAGTACTAGGAATAGCCAAAGTAGGCATGGTAGTTAATTTGGCAAAAATGACCATTCACTTCATTTATTCATTTTGATTTGTTTTTCTTTGGGATTTGTTTGGGGATGATCTAGATGATGTTTATTTCACCTAAGAATCATTTTACAAGCAATGGATCACTTAATCATGGCAATTCAAACAACTCCTATTTTTAAATGCACACACATATGAATGCTTTAATATTTTTAATTGGAAAAGTTTTTGTTAACCCTAATTTTGATGATTTGGATCATAATAACCTTGGATTAAAGTTTTGGGATGTTACAAACCTTCCCCCCTTAAAAATAATCTCGTCTCGAGATTTACAAAGAAAACTAGGAACTAAAGAGATCTAGGAACTCTGTCCTAATGTAATCTTCTCGCTCCCAAGTGGCTTCCTCCTCGGTATGGTTGCGCCACTGAATCTTGAGAAACTTGATACTCCTGGTCCTGGTGGTTCTGTAAGCTTCTTCTAAGATACGGATGGGCACCTGACTATACGTCAGGTCATTGTTGATCTCCAGAGCTCTGTGATCGATGTTCTTGAAAACTTTAGTCTTCTCCGGCACTTCCAGGCATTTGCGAAGTAACGAGATATGGAACACATTGTGGATGGTTGACATCTCTTCAGGTAGTTCTAGTTGATACGATACTTCTCCTCGACGGTTCAGAATCTTGAAGGGCCCGATATATCTGGGGGCTAACTTTCCTTTCAGACTAAAGCGTTGGGTACCTTTCAACGGTGAAACCTTGAGATATACAAAATCTCCGACAGTGAAAGTCAGGTCTCTCCTTCTCTTGTCAGCATAACTCTTCTGTCTGGACTAGGCGGTCTTGAGGTGCTCACGGACTTTGTGAACCTTCTCTTCTGCTTCGTGGAGAATGTCAGGTCCAAAGATCTGACTCTCTCCTACTTGCGACCAATTCAAAGGGGTGTGACACTTTCTTCCGTATAGGAATTCAAATGGTGCCATCTGCAAACTATCTTGATAACTGTTGTTATATGATAATTCTGCGAAAGGCAGGCAGTCTTCCCATTTTGATCTGTATTCTAACACACAAGCTCTAAGCATATCCTCTAGGATTTGGTTGACTCTCTCAGTCTGTCCATCTGTTTGCGGGTGATACGCGGTGCTGAAGTTCAACTTGGTGCCTAATCCTTCCTGCACTTTCTGCCAAAATCTCGGTGTAAACTGGGTTCCTCAATCTGATACTATGGTCTTGGGGGTTCCATGCAGACTAACAATCCTAGCAATGTACAGCTCTGCTAGCTTCGCACTCTGGTAGGTAGTCTTGACAGGTATGAAATGGGCTACCTTGGACAGTCTATCAACGATGACCCAGATTGAGTCATTTCCCCTACTAGAAGTAGGCAAACCGTGATAAAGTCCATTCCGACGGAGTCCCATTTCCATTCCGGAATCTGCAATGGTAGCAACAGTCCTGCAGGTCTCTAGTGCTCTGCTTTGACTCTTTGACAGATGTCACACTTGGTGATGTAGCTTCCAATTTCTCTCTTCATCTTGTGCCACCAAAATTGCTCTTTCATGTCTTGATACATCTTCATTCCTCCAGGGTGGATAGAATAAAGAGTATCATGAGCTTCCTTCATGATAACTTGCTTGAACTCCGAATCTGCTAGCATACAGATACGTCCTTTGTACCACAGAACTCCTTCTTCGTCTTTAGTGAATCCAGGTACCTTTCCTGTACTAATACGACGTTTGATTCCGTCGATACTTTCATTTCCCTTCTGGGCTTCCTTGATTTGGCTAATCAATGTGGGTTGAAGTTCAATGCTAGCTAAGAATCCTTTGCTAACTAATTCCGTTCTGAACTGCTCCAACTCCTCATACAAACTTGGCTGCTTCTCCTTGATCATGGTGTTTAGCCTACACGGCAACCTGCTAAGAGCATCCGCTACCACATTGGCTTTGCCGGGGTGATAGTGAATGTCAAGTTCATAATCCTTGATTAACTCTATCCATCTCCTTTGCCTCATATTCAACTCCTTCTGAGTGAAAATATACTTCAAGCTCTTGTGATCTGAGTAAATCTCACAGCGATTACCCATCAGATAATGACGCCATGTCTTCAATGCCAAAACTATGGCGGCTAATTCAAGATCATGGGTCGAATAGTTTTGCTCATGCTGCTTCAGTTGTCGAGACAGATACACGACGACTTTGCCTTCTTGCATCAATACACATCTGAGACCAATCTTGGATGCATCACAATAATCATCAAATGGCTTCTTGATATCTAGCATGATCAATATTGGTGCTGATATCAATCTCTTCTTTAGCTCCTAAAAACTGGCTTCACACTTGTCAGTCCATTCAAACTTCTTGTCTGTCTTCAACAATTGGGTCATGGGTCTGGCGATGCTCAAGAATCCTTCTACGAACTTGCGGTCATATCCCGCTAATCCGAGAAATGCACGGACATGCGTTTGAGTGGTTGGGGCTTCCCATTTTTCGACATCTCTGATCTTGGCGGGATCAACAGAGACTCCTCCGACAGACACAATATGTCCTACGAATCCTACTTCTTTCAGCCAAAACTCACACTTGCTGAACTTGGCATATAACTGATGCTCTCTCAGGGTTTCTAGGATGATTCGCAGATGTTGCTCATGCTCTTCTTCAGACTTGGAGTAGATAAGGATGTCGTCGATAAACACAACTACAAACTTATCTAGGAAATTCATAAAGATCTTATTCATGAGATTCATGAAATAAGCAGGGGCATTGGTTAATCCAAAAGACATAACCGTATACTCGTATAAACCATAGCGAGTAGTAAAGGCGGTCTTCGGAATATCCGTTGCACGAATCTTAAGTTGGTGATAACCGGTCCTAAGATCAATCTTTGAGAATACCTAGGCTCCAGTCAACTAATCAAATAGATCCTCTATCTTTGGCAAAGGGTACTTGTTTTTGATGGTTACGTCATTCAACTTTCTGTAATATGTACACAGACGGTTGCCTCCATCTTTCTTGTCGATGAATAACACTGGTGATCTCCATGGCGATGCGCTTGGCTGAATGAAGCTTGTTGCTAACATGGCATCTAACTGCTTCTTCAACTCAACTAACTCTGAGGGGTTCATGCTATAGGGTCTCTGGGCTATGGGTCCGGTTCCGGGGATTAGCTCGATAATGAACTCAATATCCCTATCCGGGGACATACCTGGCAATTCATCTAGGAATACGTCGGGGTATTCATAGACTACTCTTACTTGGTCTATGGTGGGTAGGGCTAGACTCTTGTTGCACTTGAATTAACGAGGTAAGGTTTCAAATATATGCTCTACTGTTACTCCATAACTAATGGTCATGGGGATGGCTTTCTTAGCACAGTCTATCAGTCCTTTATGCCTTGACATCTAGTCCATACCTAGTACTACTTCCAATCCTTTGGTTCCAAGTATTATAAGGTTGGCATAAAAATCTATCCCATGTATTCTGATAGGCACAACTTTGAAATTTTTTCTAGCTTTTGTAGTTGATCTGGGGATTTGAACTATCATGACATGCTTCAGGTTGGTTGGGTAAATCTTACTAGTGCATGAAAATTCTTCGGTGACAAATGAATGCGATGCTCCCGAATCAAAGAATAATCTTGCTAAAACTGAGTTGATAGAAAACTTACCCAACACTACATCTGGCGCTTCCTGGGCTTCCTCGGCGTTCATGTGGAAGAGACGACCGTTGCGGTTGTGAGGGTTCCCTGGGGCAAACCTTCTCCCTGGTTGAACACGACGCTGCTGTTGAGCTGGGGCATTCACATTGGCAGTGGCTGTAGTCTTCTTGGGACACTCATTGGAATAGTGACCCTTCACTCCACACTCGAAACAAGTGATCTGGGACTTGTCCTTTGCTGCGACGGGCACAACATTGCTGCCAGTTCTGGGTGCAGTTTTGTTGTTGTTGTTGCTCTTGGGAGGGGCACGGTTGAAATTGTTGGCATTGCCGGAGTTGTGATTGTTTCCTCCAGACTTCATATTGCCTCGCTACGGTTAGGGTAGCTTGGGCGAGACATTGGGGGTCGGTTGTTCCTTGGTGCATATCCTGGTGAAGGGTTGGGACGGTACTTCTGATGACTGCTGGATCCTGATTGCTGCATCATATGATGTTTGCGGTTGTCGTTTGCCTGATTAATCTTCCCTTCCATCTGGATGGCAGAGTCGACTAGCTCTTCGAGATCCTCGAAACGGATGTTAACAAGGACAGTCTGCATCTCATCATGCAGTCCGTTCAGGAATCTCTCCTTCTTCTTCACCTCTGTGTTAATCTCATCAGGGGCGTACCTGGCAAGCGACAGAAACCTGTCACAGTATTCCACCACAGTCATTCTGCCTTGCTTTAAGTCGCGAAACTCATCTCTTAGTCTAGTGACTAGTCCTTGCGGCACGTGGGTGCGGCTGAACTTTATTTTGAAAGCTTCCCATGTCATCACTTGCCCATGGTTCATATTGCGGATACTAGTCCACCAAGCTCTTGCATCTCCCGCCAGATAGTGGGTGGCAAAGAGAACTTTCTCGTTGTCATCAACTCCTGCAACTTCTAAGTTGTTTTCCATTGTCTGGAGCCAGTCATCTGCATCTAGTGGGTTTTCAGCTTGGTTGAAGATTGGGGGATTGGTATTCTGGAAGTTTTTGAGTTTGGATCCATGGTGATCCTGATTTCCTTGATTCTGGTTGTTGAGAGCCATCTGGGCTATCTGCTGCAATGTTGCTAAGTTGGCTTGACGTTCTGCCCTGCATGCTTCCATGTCTGCGATGAGATTCTGTAAGATCTGCAACATTGGGTCTTGCGACGAGCTGCTCCCTCATTGGTTTCCACGAGTCATCTGAAGATTGAGGTAGATAAAGGGGTAAGTGGGAAAGTTCTAAGGTTCATGGTTTTGATTTCAGCTAAAACTTTAAGTTTGACTCAGGTTTTGCAACTAACTTCATTTCATTCATGCAAACAAGCACACGATACAACACACACCACAATAATCAAAGGAAAACAGATGGTTTGAAGAACCATTATGCAAGCTACGATACAGTGGGACCGATACATCTCATGCTACGACAGTGCTCTAGTGCATGTACTCATCGTTGATGAAGTCGGAGTCCTCATCGTCAGTGTAGAAGTCCACGGCATCCTCCTCCAGAAAGTCATCATCATTACTGAGGTAAGAATCCATGTCTCCGTGGATGTCTTCACCCTCCTCTTCTTCTTCCTTTGCGGCAAGCTGAGCTTCTTGCTCCTTGATGGTCTGCTCGAGGTCGGCCACCTTCTTGCAAAGACGGGCGATGGTGTGATCCTTCTTTGCATGTTGGCAGCGAAGAGACTGGCAATCTTGGACGAGCAGTGTGAAAGTCTGGACCTTCTAGTCGGCAATGGCACGGTTCTAGTTGGCTAACTCTCTAGCATTGTCTAGTTCCTGCTGTCTGTCGTGCGGTAAGAAGTCAAGATTCTCCACTTGACAACTCAACTCTGGGTGACTTGGCATCTCCATCGTCATTCCCATGAAGTCACGTCTTGCATAGTGAGCAAAACGGGTTCCCTGGAGTTGGTTGACACTGAGGGCACATAGACGTGCGAGAGCTTCATGCATTGCCCTGGCTAATCCATCTAGCCAGTTGTTCTCTCTCACGGAGAACTGGATTCTCCCGGATGTTGGTGCTTCGATGCTTCCTCTAAGATCAGCGGTGACTAGCCACTGCAAATCTCCTCCTGGGGGTCCTGGAAGTTGAGCTCCAAGAAACTCCAGATGTGGGCGTCCCAGTAACTCCAAAAGTGAATCCAGATCCCTCTTGAAGATCAGCTAACCTCTGTTTCCCAACTGGTAGAACTTGTTGAACTGAGTCTCCATCTACAAGAATTAAGGATGAGGAAATTAGTGAAGTGATCAAGTGTGTCAAATTTTAAGTAGCAATGTAAGAATTTTGAGGAACATGAATTTTTGAGAAAGAATGAATTCCCAAGGATAAGAGAGGAAATAGTTTTTCATAAAATACTCATTTTGGTTTGGAAATTAAGTTTTTGTTTGGACGTCCATTCTAACTAGGGTCTCCTATGGTCAGGATGGCTCTGATACCAACTTGTCAACACCCGGATTTTTAATCCCAGATGCCCGTTATGCCATACCTCGCAATCCCAGGATTACCATTTTTTGCGAGACATAACGGATTGGATATCACAGTACATCATCCATTACAAACCATACATAAGGTCTTACACAAATAAGGATCTCATGATCCAGTCTTAATACAACAAGCAGCGGAAATAAAAGATAAGCGTAGTGGTGGGGTCCATCTTCAGGGGCACAGGCAGTGCTGACGAAGGCAGATAGTCCTAGTTATCATAGCCGTCCTGCTGGCCATCATCTTGATAGTCTGGCCATGAGAATAGCCAGGGACAAAAGCCATGGGTACTCTTTAGTACTCGCAACCTACCACTAACAAGTAGTATATCTCTAAGTTAAAATGCTAAATCTATGTTTAACTATAAAGTTAAGTTTGAAACCTAAGCTGAGTTCAGAAGCAAAGAAAGATAAAATAAAGTTCTAGAATCACTTAAGTGGGAACCTAGTGTCATCAACACAACCCTGTTGTGGTCAAGTCAAGATTCATCATTCATTTCATAAGTTGTTTTGAAAACGTCTGACAAAAAAACAGTATGGCCATTCCAACTGTCCATAACCGCGGACGCGGCTATTCGAATAGTTTGACACTCTGTAGAGGTGGTACACTTTCACCACAAGATTCGATACATCTGTCAGGGATAACCCTGAATCATCATACTTAGTATGCAGATAATCAAACATAACCTTTCCTTTACACACCCTAGTATAAGCACCTCTCCTATGAGCATGGCCTCCCAACCATGACCATCTGTCATCTTGGGCACTACATAGGTGGATCACATTGAGAGGTAGCCTCAGCTCAAACCTCTCCCGCGAGGGAACTAATACTAATGCATATAAATTTCTGGCTAAGCCTTACCCAATTCAGGTATTGTGGTTGTATGGTAAATTTGGAATGGTATCGCATCCGAATACAACCATCAGTTTTATAAAAGGGCTAAGGCTCATGCCTCAACATTATTTTCATCATAAACCATTTGTGTTTCTCAAGACATGTCAAAACATCTCAATAGAATGACTCATCATTCCAAGGTTTTCATAATTCATTTTCGCCAAGTGTCCCTGACGAGGGTTTAACTCGTCAATGCACATTGTTATGGACTTGGGTTTTGGAGAAGGAGGGAGCATTGTAGACATCTATCGGCTAGCAAACAAGATCATAGGGGACAAAGGATTTACCCAGGTTCAGGCCGCGTAGAGGTCCCTACTCCTTCTTGTCTGCTCGTGGAATTATCGAGGGAGTCAAAAGTTACAATGGTGCGCAGATGTAATCTGGCGAGGGTTATGGAAACTAAGGTTGTGTGTGTCCTTCTCGCCGCCCCCTCCTAGACTTTATATAGATAGGCTAGGTCTCGGGTAGCAGGTCGAGTCGGTTACAAGTTAGGGTTTTTCCCTTTAATCTTTCTATCTTTAGCTTCTTCTTGTTCTTCAAGCAATCGAGAGTCCGTAGGTTACTCGAGTCCCTCCATCCGGGCCTTGGTGACACAGTGGGCTTGTATGTATTTGGACCGTATATACCAAGCTCGAGTACCTGTAGGGTATACCCATGTCAGTCCCCATCTAAAGTGACTCAAGTTTTTATTTACTCTAAACTACTAAGTTAAGAGTGTTCACTAAGGTGGAAAGATTGGATCAATCTCATGCCATAGAATGACATCTAAAGTTATCTAAAATAGGTCAAGTTTTATACTCTTTATGCTACCTTCAAAACAAGTAAGGGACTTTGTGTAAAGTAAAGGAAGTAAAGCTTGAAATTAGTACTTGGGGTAAAGAATAGTCAAAGTAGTTTAACCAAAGCATGCCTAAGGCATCTTTGCTAAACCATCTAGTTTAATCCTAGCTTGCTAATAGTAGCTTGCAAGGGTTAGCTTGCATTGTTAATGGTGGCTTGCCTTGGTTGGTGCAGTGGTTGAAGTTGTCTTCCTCCTCTTGGTAGAACTCCTCCTCCTCGTAAGCTTGGTCGGTACTATCTTCTATAAATACATACGGTATACACAATCACCAAACAATACTTAACTAGTCTAATTAGCACTCTAAGGCATACATTTGATGATCTATTATCATCACAAGCATCACAAGTTTTATGAACTAGTTTCATTATTTTTATTTAAGAAAAGTAATTTCTACTCATGGAAAATTAACTAAGATTTAATATTCACCACTTAAAATATGGGATCATGTGGACACATGTCATCACCACATATCTTAACATGTGGGAATGTAATTTAAGGGTTGGATCATAATTACTTTGGTTTAAGTTCATTATTTAATGATTTAAAGTGACTAGAAATGCCTATATAGCATTATTTTGGTATTAGTCCAAAGTCACTGCATGTAAACCTTAATATTATTACATATTTCAGATAGGTATGGTTAAATGTGATTTTTGAGAGTTGGAATCAACTCAAAAGCTATCATGTTTGATTTTATAAAAATGTTTGAATGGGCGAAAGCTTCCGTCTTGTTATTTTTACTAGGAGAGATCTCTAACACTAATTGAATTAAATCCAATGGTCTTGGGTAGATATTTTTAGTAGCTTTCTAACAAAATTGGAATCACTCTATTTGGATTTGTAAATCTCTCTGAATTGATTTTCAAACTAAGGGACAGAACTAGGTTTAAACTAAAAAGAAAAATACTAATTTGAATTAACTGGGTCGCGCGGGAACGCTAACGGGCCGGCCCAGTGACACTCCGCGGCGCGGGGCTCAGCTAACAGGGGGGTCCACCAGTCAGCGGCTCATTACACGTGAAGCGGTACGGGGCGATATGGGTCATTGGATTAGAACAGGGATCAACGGCTGGGGATCGTCGTCGACGGACCTGTCACCGACGAGCTCTGTTCTGGAAACGTCAGTACATCTTCTTCTTCCTCTTAGAGGCAGTTCCTTGCAGGCATTTCCTTTCACCCATTTCCTTGCAGGCATGGACGATGGGAATCGCACAACAGAGACCCAGTTGGTCTCTGCCCATGGCACCACGACTTTGACAGTGGTGTACACAAATGATGAAGCGACTTTGGAGACAACTCTCGCCAGGTATGAGCAATTTCTTGAGAAAGAGAAGAACAAGTTTGTGGGGCTAGACTTGGAGTACACCCTTGCAAATAAGTGAAAAAATCCTCCACAAGAGATCGTTGTCGTGCAAATCGCCATACATGAGGAGGTCCTCATTTACCACTTCTGCGGTACATGAAATTTCAATTTGAGATCACCACTTCTGCATCCCTTGTTCCCTTACATCCTAAAACCATCTAACTACAGGAGTAAACCAACTAAGAAGCATTATCCGTCTCTGGTCAAGTTCTTGTGTAGGAAAGGGATAACTTTCACTAGCGTGAATATCACAAATGACACAATTATGCTTTCTTGTGCGTTGATAAAAATCCCAGATGGGTACCACATCGACATCCAAAATTTTTACAAGATCAAAGAATACCCAACGAAGGATGGCATGGGTGATATGGCAACGAAAATCATTGATAAATCCTATGCAAAACTGAAGAAATTGAAGCGACCCGAGCACAACTAGTGGGAGTGGAGGATTTTTCACGAGAGAGCTATGCCCTGGTATGCAGCCAGAGACGCCTACATGGCGTACGAGTTGTATAGTAAGCTCATTACCATGAAAGATGGGATGGTTAAGGCGGGGTTTTTCACGAGAGAGCTATGCCCTGGTTGCAAGCTAGCCCAGGAGAAGAAGCGTGAGGAGGACAGAAAGCGGTATCAGGACGAGCAGGGATCTTGGGACGATGGCGATAGCAAGCGGTTGAAGGGGAAGCAAGTCAAGGATGACAACAAGTGGTGGTGATACATTATGTGTTTGAACTAGATTAGTTTATTGTTTATTTTGTGTACGTAGTATATATTTTGGGATGTATAGATTAGTTTGGGATTTAAGCGTTGGAAGAACTTGCAAGCATATGTATGTGTTTACCTATATGATATATATTACAAAGTGTGATGGGTTGTTGCATTGAGATAGGCATTATATCTAGGCCCCTGGTGAGCATATGGTCTCTCACGTATATCGATCGATATGCATGTGCATGATCCAGCATCTTCTTGGGCTCAAACTTTGAGATAGGTAGCATATAGGCAACTTCAGTGGATTTTGTGATGCACCTTTTCCTTTGTGAGATGCATGACCACCCACACATGCTCCATTGCATGATGGGTGTGTTCTTTTCCTACACCAGTACACACTGATATATATCCACTAGAGCCACTGATCCCATTACATGACCACACATTGCATATATATGACCACATTGCATAGATATCCACACTAGCTAGATTTCATTGATCCACATACATGACCACATTGCATGTGTTCTCTTTTCCAAAACCACATTGTTGGTATATGTACACACTAGTGGATTCTGTGATGCAACTTATGTCACACTGGTGCAACATGCAATATGTTGCTTTCCTATGTTTTGGTCTATAGACCATGCATTTTTTAATACACATGGATCCTCCCCTAGAGACACTGCATGATGTGTGTTCTTTTCCTAAACCAGTACACACTGCTATATATATCCACTAGAGCCACTGATCCCATCACACCACACATTGCATATATATGTACACTATTCTTTTCCAAAACAACACAAGATGATGATATATATCTCTCTACATATATATATGCATGACTAGACACACATGCATATACTCAAGGATTATGTGATGATGCACAAATTCTGTCACACTGGTCCATGCATGCATCCATGCAATGTGGAAGCTCCTTTATTTAATTCCTATGTGTTGTTTGGTCTCTATGACCAATATGGAATATATATATATCTCTTATAGGGGGTCCTATTGCATGCATGTGTTCTTTTTACTAACCCACATTGATATGGTCACCAGAGTCATTGATAGATCGACATCCATGATGATCTATGACCACATTTGCATGTATGTACATTGTTCTTCCAAAACCTACCACAATGATATCTCTACACATATGCATGACCACACAATGCATATACTAGTCAAGTGGATTATGTGATGATGCACAACTAATAATTATTCTGTCACACTACATGCGTGCAATGTGTGGAAGCTCTCCTTTATTTAACCTATGTGTTTTTGGTCTCTATGACCATATATGGATCTCTCCTAGAGTCATATTGCATGCATGTGTGTTTTTTACATGCATATATTGCATTATTGTTGATAGATCCACATGAGATGACCACATTGCATGCATGTATGTTCTTTTCCAACAATATACCACATTTCGACATATATCGACATGATGACCACACATATATAACTCTGGGTGATGCAACTTATGTCACACTGGTGCAACATGCATGTAATGTGTGTGGAAGCTGTGCTTTTCCTATATTGGTCTTTGTGACCATACATGTGGCTGTACACATGGAACCCCTAGAGTCATTATTGCATATGTGTTCTTTTCCTAAACCACTTTGATATCCACACTAGCTACTAGTAGCTAGATGTCATTGATCCACATACATGACCACATTGCATGTGTTCTCTTTTCCAAAACCACATTGTTAACTGGTATATCTACCATACACTAGTGGATTCTGTGATGCAACTTCTGTCACACTGGTGCAACATGCAATATGTTGCTTTCCTATGTGTTTTGGTCTATATGCATGTGACCATGCATGGTTTAATACACATGGATCCTCCCCTAGAGACATTGCATCATGTGTGTTCTTTTCCTAAAACAGTACACATTGATATATATATATATCCACTAGAGCCACTGATGCCATGACATGACCACACATTGCATATATATGTATATTGTTCTTTTCCAAAACAACACAAGATAATGATATATATCTCTCTACATATATATGCATGACCAGACATGCATATACTCAAGGATTATGTGATGATGCACAAATTCTGTCACACTGGTCCATGCATGCATGCATGCAATGTGGAAGCTCCTTTATTTAATTCCTATGTATTGTTTGGTCTCTCTGTGACCAATATGGAATATATATAGCTATATCCTATAGGGGGTCATATTGCATGCATGTGTTCTTTTTCCTAGCCCACATTGATATGGTCACCAGAGTCATTGATAGATCCACATCCATGATGATCTGTGACCACATTTGCATGTATGCACATTTTTCTTACAAAACCTGCCACAATGATATCTCTACACATATGCATGACCACACGATGCATATAATACTCAAGTGGATTATGTGATGATGCACAACTAATAATAATTCGGTCACACTGCATGCATGTAATGTGTTGAAGCTCTCCTTTATTTAACCTATGTGTTTTTGGTCTCTATGACCATATATGGATCTCTCCTAGAGTCATATTGCATGCATGTGTGTTCTTTTCCATGCATATATTGCATTATTGTTGATAGATCCACATGAGATGACCACATTGCATGCATGTGTGTTCTTTTCCAACAATATACCACCTTTTGACATATATCTACATGATGACCACACATATATAACTCTGGATGATGCAACTTATGTCACACTGGTGCAACATGCATGCAATGTGTGTGGAAGTTGTGCTTTTCCTATATTAGTCTTTGTGACCATACATGTGGATGTATACATGGAACCCCCTAGAGTCATTATTGCATATGTGTTCTTTTTCCTAAACCACATTTATATCCACACTAGCTACTAGTAGCTAGATGTCATTGATCCACATACATGACCACATTGCATGTGTTCTCTTTTCCAAAACCACATTTTTAATTGGTATATCTACCACACACTAGTGGATTATGTGAAGCAACTTCTGTCACACTGGTGCAACATGCAATATGGTGCTTTAATTCCTATGTGTTTTGGTCTGTATGACCATGCATGGTTTAATTTGACACATGGATATATCCCCTAGAGACATTGCATGATCGATGTGTGTGTTCTTTTCCTAGTACACACTGATATACATCCACCTGAGCCACTGATCCCACACTACCACATTGCATACACTATTCTTCTCCAAAACCACAATGATATATCTCTAGCTAGCTACATGTACACATGACCGCCCTAATGTGGAGAAATCCATTGTTCAAAATAAACCATATTTTGAATCTTATCTATAAATTTGAATATATTATCTAAAATACTTACCTCTCCTGAGATCATTATACATGCCAGAATATAAACTAGTAGTCCACATTATTGCTTTTTTCAATATTTATTCGTCAATAATTTATAGTTTTCTTCACCAAGGCTCTTTTTAGTGAAGACTTTCTAAAATATGGTTAATTTTTTTGAACCCTCCATCGTGCATCCAACGGCCAGGACACCAACCCCAAATTTCAAGGTCGGATCCTCCCGCCCATCCAAAATTTGGCGCCAGTGCGGGAGAGTTTCTATGCAAATGAAATTTCTCTAGCTACAATTACGTTTGAGCCCACCCGCAAAGCGCCACCCAAGCATTCATGCAAAGGTCATTTAGGTAATCTATTCCAAACCCTTTTTATCCCCTCGCCGAAATGAGACAGATCCAAATTTCCCCACCGCCCTCGGCGCCACCGTCCTCCCCCTTTTCCCCTCGCCCTTCCTGCCTTCCTCCACGCCGTCCTCCCCCTTCTCCCCTCGCCGCTGTCCGTCCCTCTGCCATCTGCCTTTAATCCCCTCGTCTCCGTCCATCCTTCCAAGAGTAACCTCTCTGTCACCCTAGCACAAACCCTAGCCCCTCCTCACCATCCCAGTTTTCCACCATGTCCGTCCACCTCACCGGTTGTCCACCTCGCCGACAGTCGGCTGACCTTTTCTACCACCTCACTATACACTTCACCCGCAAAGTCGGCCAGCTCGCCGTCCATCTCCCCGACTAGCTCGATGTCCAGCTCGCCGTCCACCTCACTGACAAGGCCCGTAAACACACTGACAAGGCCCGTCCACCTCATCGCCCACCTCATCGACGAGGCCTGCTACCTCGCCGTCCAGATCGATGCCACGTGCCCCGAGTCACTGCAAGAAACGCGGTATAGAAAAGGCCCTATAGCTTGCAGGCAAGGAAACATGCTCATCCTCGATTCTCATGTATTTTTACTTTGCCTGGGAAATGTTATTCATTATCCTGTTCATGCCACCAATTTACCTTTTTTGTTGCAATTATTCTCTCTTATTTGTTCTACTTGTGAAATTGCTTGTGATTTTACAAGTCTTGTGATCAGGGTTGCATTATCATGTCTATTGCATGAGTTTGACTACTTCATGACATGTCTGATGACCAGAGTGTAAATTGTTCATAGTAGTATGTTTTACATGATAATTACTACTAAACAATCAACATCATATGTCATGACTTTTTTAATTGCCTATTTTAATTGCATGAAAGATGCTTATCCTTATGATGTTTAATTGTCCTGTCCTGCTTATTAGTGCAACCAGCTAACCAATTGACAAGTGAGATTCAGAGTATTCGACTTATGATCAGTTTACATACAGATAAAGTGTGCATTATCTTGGTTATTCCATTGGTTTGGCTGCTTCATCCTATGTCTTTTGATCAGAGTATAAATTTCTCATAGTGGACTCTATTACATGATGATTACTATAGAACAATCAACACCATAAGTTATATTTTGTTTATTTGCAGGATAGTTGTTTATCCTGCTTATGTTTTATTGTGATTATCCTCTTTAACTACGTGTATACTGATACATTGCAAATGTATATGTAATTTTTGATGTTCCATGCTTGGTTTTATCTACTTTCTTGTGTTTTGTTCCAACTTTGGAGTACTTTTTCATATGATTTCTTGGACTAACCTATTAACAAGAGCCACAGTGACAGCTGCCTGTTTTCTGCTGTTTTTGGTTCCAGGAAGTCAGAAAATGAATATTCTCAGAATTTGACGGGACAAAAGCAAAAGTTACTATTTTCCCGGAAGACTCACGGAGCCAGAAGGAGAGTCGGAGAGGGGCCATAGGGTGGCCCACCCCCTTGGCGCGGGCCAGCCCAGGTCACGCCAGGGCATGGTGTGGGCCCCCTGGCTAGCCATCGACCTTGCCTCCTTCCCCTATATATTCCTCCCGAGGCAGAAACCCTAGGGAATCAATCAGAAATCCACGAAAACTTCCGCAGCTCCGTTGCCACAGATGGGGAGATTTGGGGGACAGAAAGTCTCTATTTCGGCACCCTGCTGGGACGGGGAAGTGCCCCCAGAGACATCTCCATCGATCTCCACCGCCATCTCCATCACCGTTGCTGATTCCCATGATGAGGAGGGAGTAGTTCTCTCTCGAGGCTAAGGGTTCTCTCTATGCATGATCTTATTGAGATCATGATCTTGTAATCTATAGATCTACCTTGCTACTCAAGTGCTTTAATAGATCTCTGCTCTCCCCATGTGTGTGAAAGTGACAACGTGCACACCATGGTGGCACTTAGGTAGAGATTACAAATACTTGTTATGAGTTATATTTGGAGTTGGATGTCTTTATGAAATTGTGGTGTTTGTTGGAACCATCTAGTGCTCAAGGTAACAGTGTGGGGTTATCTAGATGGGAAAGGCTTACTTTGAGATGTGCTGTTATAGCCCTACCATCGATTAGAGTGTCCAACCGAGAGTAGTTAAGAGTAGTATCATAAAGAGAAGATATTTATGTGAGAGTGTTCAGTAGTGAAAGTATGATCCCTAGGCCTTGTTTCTAAGCATTGATACACCATTTGCAATTAGATTTGTTACATGTTTGCTTGCTTCCATCTTTATTTCAGTTTGACTTTAGTCTCTTCCACGCCTTCAAGCTATTTTCTATCACCATTACCACTTATAATTATTTATACCACTTGTATTTCACTATCTCTTCGCTGAACTAGTGCGCCTATACACCTGAAAAGTGTATTGGGTGTGTTGGGGACACAAGAGACTTCTTGTATCTTGATTGCAGGGTTGCTTGAGGGGGAATACCTTTGATCACTTCCTCCCTGAGTTCGATAAACCTTGGGTGATCCACTTAAGGGAAAACTTGCTGCTGTTCTACAAACCTCTGCACTTCGAGGGCCAACAACTGTCTACAAGACTAGAAGTGCGTAGACATCAAGCTCTTTTCTGGCGCCGTTGCCGGGGAGGTAAGGTAAAAGGTATTCACACCGGAGGATTAAAGAAGAGGAACCTCCCACGGCAAACGCCTATTTTTTGGCGCTATTGCTGGGGAGGTAAGGTAAAAGGTATTTACACCGGAGGATTAAAGAAGAAGAACCTCCCACGGCAAACGCCTATTTTCTAGCGCCGTCGCCGGGGAGGTAAGGTAAGAGGTACTCACATCCTCCGGTGTGAGTGCTCGAAGTTATTTCCTTTAGATTCTGAAATTTTGTCTTTTTGTTTCTTGTTTTCACTAGTTAGGCTTAATGGAAAACAACAACAAAATTAGAGAGCTTTATAGTATTTATCTTGAGTTAGGACATGAAGTGTTTGAAGAGAGAATTAAAAAACCTATGGAATTTTATTTGCATGCTTATAGCAATGTTGTTAGTACGAATTCTTTGGACACCATTATTGCTAATGCTATGGAAAAGTCTAAGCTTGGGGAAGCTAGTTTTTATCAAAATGATCTTTTTAGTTCACCGGCTTTAGAAGATAGCTATTCTATTGCTTATGATGATGCCAAACCTCCAACATATGATGATTACAATGATGAGTATGATATTTTTAGTCCACCTACTATTGAGGAGAAAATTAATTATGATTACAATATGCCTCCTATATTTGATGATTATGGTGATGAGAATAATAATGATAGCTATTTTGTTGAATTTGCTCCCACCATGATTAATAAGAATGACTATTCTTATAGGGAGAGTAATAATTGTTTTATGCATGTGGCTCATGATAAGAATATTTTATATTGTTAATTTTATTCGTGATGCTACTGAAAGTTATTATGAGAGAGGGAAACATGGTTTTATGCATCTCAATAATATTAAGTTTCCCCTCTTTATGTTGAAAGTCTTGAAGTTGCACTTGTTTTGCTTTACTATGCTTGTTGCTTTGTGCTTTCATGACTTGTTTCTTTACAAGATTCCTATGCATAGGAAGTGGGTTAGACTTAAATGTGTTTTGAATTTGCTTCTTGATGCTCTCTTTTACTTCAATTCATATTTCTTATGTGAGCATCTTCTCAAACTATCAAGCCTAACTTAAAGGCGTTAAAGAAAAGTACTTATTGGGAGATAACCCAAAAGTTTTAGATGAGTCTTGGAAGTTATTACTTCAGTAATAACCACTCCTTATCCTTTTTATTTGCTTTTTGTGCCAAGAGTAACCTCTAATGAGAGAGCAGTAATGATTGGGAAAATTGCTATCCCGAAACAGATTTCTGTGCTTCACCGTAAAAATTCGTGTAAAATCTCTGTACGTCATTTTGAGGCGTGAATTTTTTTGATTCTGCCCCAGGTTGTTAACTAACTTTCGTTAGGTCAACACTTTTTGATTTGAGAAATAGAAGGTCTTCGAAAAAATTCGTCTTTACCTGCTGGTCTGTTTTGATAGATTTCTGCCATTATTTGCATTTGCTTCTTGTTGGTTCCTTTTTGAGTTCTTTTGGGGAATTGAGCCTTTTGAGGGAAGTACTACAGTAGCTAGTATTCTAATGGAAGTTTATTTGGTGTTAGAACTGAACCTTAAGACCTATTATCTTGAGTGCACTAATGTTGCTAATAAAGATTGTGCGAAGTTTTGTATGAAGGAAAAATTTCAGGTGTATGGAAGTAATGAGTAATGAGATGAAGAATGGACTAAAGCTCAAGCTTGGGGATGCCACGCGTGTCACCCCAAGAAATATCCAAGAAGAACAAGCGTCAAAGCTTGGGGATGCCCAAGGCATCCCTTTCTTCATCAATACAAATCCCAGGTTTCTTCCAAACGCTTCATTTTTATTGTTTCGTGCACAGTTGTGTTGTTCTTGGAGCGTCTTCTTTTTCGTTTTCGTTTTGCTTTTTCGTTTGCTTTTGTTTGCTTAGTTTTCTGAATAAATTGGTTGGACCCCCTCTTTCATGCATTGGTTTTCAAATAGTTTGGTTTGGATTGGAAAATAGTAGGAAAGTTCATGCTTATGTGTTAAAGAGATCTTGTTTTTGACTGTGGCCTATGCTTTGTCATGCCATGCTTGATATTGTTTTGGCTATATGCTTAGTATTATTTGTTGTAGCATGAATTGTTATAAAAAATTGAGATTTCTTAATGTGCCTTGGATGAATCATGCGTTGTTTTAGCATATTAAAAGCATAGTATAGTGGTATTCTCCTTTGATGCTTTATTTGGGTTGACTTGGCGCATGCTGACACCATGTTATGACTATCTCAAGTCACCATAGCCTTTATGATCCTTTAGTTTTCAACTTGTAGTATCACTTTATGCTTTGATCAATGATGTTTTGTCGCTCTGCATGATTATGGCCATTATTGCTCTCTTAGTTTGTCGCTCCCAGTCTTTTGCTAGCCTCCACAACCAAGTATGAGTTCCACTCATGCATCCAACTCCCTAAACCAAGTTATTCTAAAGAGTCCACCATACCTACCTACTAGCTTATGCTATTCCAAGTCTATTCATGCTTTTGTTTACCTTCCAAATTAAACTTGTTATGAGAAAACTAGTGATTAAAGCTCTCACGAACTTGATGGCACACTTTACTTTTCTTGCCCTTAATAAAACTTGAACCATTGTGTCGTCTATGTTGTATATTCTTGCACTTATTTGTTGGGAATTAGCAGAACCATGCTTTCATGAGGAACACTTTCAACAATGCACTTGGTACTTGTACCTAGCTGATATCATGCTCTTTTGTATATGGATGTCGTCGGTGTGAAATGAAAGGGGAGCTTGTAAGTCCATGGAGTTATGTATATGTGTTAGAGAAACGCCTGGGCTGCTGGTCTAATCCATGCTGACATGGTGGAAACCTGCAACGTAACCATAATGAGCTATCTATGAAGCATTCTTCTTATAAAAAAAGAGTCCTATATTGAGAAAAAAGAGAAAAAGAAAAAAAGAGATATTATGAAAAGAGGAAAGAGAGAAAAAAGCACCATATTCCCATGGTAAATAAGAAGAATGCTGAGATGCTTGTTGTCTACTTGCCTTGTCATTTTGATATGGGGATTCTTCCGTATCATCGGGCAAGGGGTACCCCGTTGGCGGTTCTCTATGATACACATGTACTTACGATGACAAGAACTTACCGGTGACTAAACTTGAGTAGCATGAGGAGCTGCCCTCATATACAAGGGACATGAGATTTCTGACTTATACTTCGCCAAGCATGTACACCATAGTTTGTTCACTTTAAGATGCTTATGATAGGGGCAATGAGAGCTGAAAGCTATAAGTACCATAATTTTTGGAAGCTCTTTATGAGACTTGAATCCCTACTTCCTTTTATAAAAAGGCCTTTCTTCCACCATTATATTGAGTCTCCACCCTCTATCTTTATGCACATACTTTGAGAGCATAGTGGCCATTCTTAGTTCTATGTGCATTGTCCCAAGACTTGTTCATTGATGCATAACTTTGATATTGCTTGTTTTAAACTATTTGTATCTAGTCACACTTATGAACTTTGCAGGTGTCATATGCATTTATGTTTGCTACTCTATGAGGGACGAGCTGAATACTACTATGCTATGTTTTCTTTATGTGAAACAAACAAACGTCTTGCAAAGCATTGTTATTCATGAATCTTTTGTTTGTGCCTTTTCATGTTGCATCATAGTTTCTTTGTCTTATTGCTAGAACTTTGTCTTTCATGTTATGATTGAAGTACTATGATCCCAACTTCAAATGTTTTACAAATATTTTGATCAAGTTTATGATGGTGCATGTCACCTCAAAAATTATTCTTTCTTTTTATCACTTACCTACTCGAGGACGAGCAGGAATTAAGCTTGGGGATGTTGATACATTGCAAATGTATCTATAATTTTTAATGTTCCATACTTGGTTTTATCTACTTTCTTGTGTTTTGTTCCAACTTTGGAGTACTTTTTCATATGATTTCTTGGACTAACCTATTAACAAGAGCCACAGTGCCAGCTGCATGTTTCTGCTGTTTTTGGTTCCAGGAAGTTAGAAAATGAATATTCTCGGAATTTGACGGGACAAAAGCCAAAGTTACTATTTTCCCGGAAGACTCACGGAGCCAGAAGGAGAGTTGGAGAGGGGCCACAGGGTGGCCACACCCCCCCTTGGCGCGGGCCAGCCCAGGCCGTGCCAGGGCATGGTGTGGGCCCCCTGGCTGGCCACCGACCTTGCCTCCTTCGCCTATATATTCCTCCCGAGGCAAAAACCCTAGGGAATCAATCAGAAATCCACGAAAAGTTCCGCAGCGCTGCTGCCACCGAAGGGGAGATTCGGGGGACAGAAAGTCTCTGTTTCGGGACCCTGCCAGGACGGGGAAGTGCCCCCGGAGCCATATCCATCGATCTCCACCGCCATCTCCATCACCGTTGCTGATTCCCATGATGAGGAGGGAGTAGTTCTCTCTCGAGGCTAAGGGTTCTACCGGTAGCTATGTGTTCATCTCTCTCTATGCATGATCTTATTAAGATCATGGGCTTGTAATCTATAGATCTACCTTGCTACTCAAGTGCTTTAATATATCTCTTCTCTCCCCATGTGTGTGAAAGTGACAGCGTGCACACCATGGTGGCACTTAGGTAGAGATTACAAATACTTGTTATGAGTTATATTTGGAGTTGGATGTCTTTATGAAATTGTGGTGTTTGTTGGAACCATCTACTACTCAAGGTGACAGTGTGGGGTTATCTAGATGGGAAAGGCTTACTTTGAGATGTGTTGTTATAGCCCTACCATCGATTAGAGTGTCCAACCGGAGAGTAGTTAAGAGTAGCATCATAAAGAGAAGATATTTATATGAGAGTGTTCACTAGTGAAAGTATGATCCCTAGGCCTCATTTCTAAGCATTGATACACCGTTTGCAATTAGATCTGTTACATGTTTGCTTGCTTCCATCTTTATTTTAGTTGGCCTTTAGTCTCTTCCACGCCTTCAAGCTATTTTCTATCACCATTACCACTTATAATTATTTATACCACTTGTATTTCACTATCTCTTCGCCGAACTTGTGCACCTATACACCTGAAAAGTGTATTGGGTGTGTTGGGGACACAAGAGACTTCTTGTATCTTGATTGCAGGGTTGCTTGAGAGGGAATACCTTTGACCACTTCCTCCCTAAGTTCGATAAACGTTGGGTGATCCACTTAAGGGAAAACTTGTTGTTGTTCTACAAACCTCTGCACTTGGAGGCCCAACAACTGTCTATAAGAATAGAAGTGCGTAGACATCATATACTATTTCGGCTTATGATCTGTTTGCGTGTGATAAAGGTTGCATCATCTTGCCTTTTGCATTAGTTTGGCTGCTTCATCATATGCCTTATGGTCATAGTAGAAATTGATCATAGTGAGCTGTCACATGATGAGTTCTATAAAACAATCACTACAGTAGGTTATGTTTCCTGTTTAATTGCACTATTGCTACTTATCCTGCTTATGTTTTATTGTCCCACTCTGCTTATTACTGCAACCAATTGGTGAATTGTCCAGCTTGTTCATCGTCTTGTCTCTTGCTTTGCTTTGGCTGTTTCATCGTTAGTCTTGTGATATGAGATTCAGAGTAGAAATTCCTCGTAGTGGACTGTTGGTGACGACGGTTTAACTCATCAATGCCCATTGTTATGGACTTGGGTTTTGGAGAAGGAGGGAGATCTGGAGACATCTATCGGCTAGCAAACAAGCACACAGGGGACTCGAAGATTTACACAGGTTCAGGCCTCATAGAGGTCCCTACTCCTGCTTGTCTGCTCGTGGAATTATCAAAGGAATCGAATATTACAATGGTGCACAGATGCAATCTGGCAAGGGTTATGGAAACTAGGGTTGCGTGTGTCCTCCTCGCTGCCCCCTCCTAGCCTTTATATAGATAGGCTAGGTCCGGGGTAGCAGGTCGAGTCAGTTACAAGTTAGGGTTTCCCCCTTTGAACTTTCTATCTTTGGCTTCTTCTTGTTCTTCAAGCAATCGAGAGTCCGTAGGTTACTCGAATTCTTGATTTGCGCCTTGGCGACACCGTGGGCTTATTTGTATTTAGGCCGTATATACCAAGATCGAGTACCTGTAGGGTATACCCATGTCAGTAGCCCCCGAGTGTCCAGTGGAATCGCAGATTCGACTGGAGACTTTATGAAGCCTTTCGAGTGCATGACTGAGTACATTTTTTGACTGCTCTGTTTATGTCATAGGGATTGTTGATGTGCGTGCCTGATTTTTAACCGATGTATCGGTATCAGTTAACTACCTTAGGGTAAAACAATGCCACCTACTCGAACTCGAGTCCCTGGACTCGAATCCGGAAAAGTGCTGGTGTAATTCGACTCAAGCCGCGGAGGTCTTACAGGAGTCGAATTCCAATATATGGGTGTGAGCACTTGACGCGTCCGTCAAGGCATATTCGTCGTACCTGCAGGCACGGATATATTTCTGGTAGTGCGCAGCTTAATGTGTTGCCAGGCCTTATTTAGGTCTTACGTTCACGCTGCAAGCACGGCATCCGAATTTTATCATCGCGGAGATGATTCGGGTAACCCAGGAGACGCGGTCTCTTTGCAGGGAAAATTATGAGGCGGTGTCGCCAGAAACTTCGAGTGTGGACATTATCAACACACAGTACTTTTGTACAAATAATCATAGGGTGCACGACCAGCGCTCCCTATGGGAGTAGCCCCTGAGTGCCTGGTTGAGTCAAAGACTCAAGCAGGGACTAAAGAACTTTTGCGACTGCTGTCGTCTTTATTTGCTTGTTTCAGTCGAATTTGCTTCCGGCGCTCCCTATGGGAGTAACCCATGTCCATAGTCGAACCGTGCTTCGAGTGATTGGGTTTTGCTTTGATTGTTCATGTTCCTGTAAAAGAAGAAGAAAAAATCGTAGGGTGCGCGACTAGCGCTCCCTATGGGAGTAGCCCCCGAGTGCTTGGTGGAGTCGAAGACTCAAGCAAGGACTAAAGTAATCGAAGTTCTGCTGCATAGTTGTGGATGACATCAGTGCTGACGATTTTATGACCTCAGTTGCCCGCGTGAGCGAGTTTGACGGGACGTGACGAGCGGTGGGTCCCACTCCCTGACTCTGATTTGACTGGGCGTGCGTAATTTTTATTTTAACCGCGTCTCCTCGATTTCCGCGCGTAATGGGAGTAGTGGGGGGACGGTTCGTGTTTCAGCTCCTCCACGTGTCAAGCACGATGAACACCACGTGTCCAGTAGGGTTTTTCCGAGCTGTTGGATTGCATCTTCCAGGGGTTAAGTAGTGACACTGCGACGGTAATTTTCTCATCTGCTTTCATTCATCCTTTGCCTTCATCGCCATTGTTGCTGCTCCTCTGCTTTCTCTGCGCTCTTTTCCTTCTGCGGCGCTGGACCAGCTCCACACGTTTCCCAGCTACTTCCTTCGGTCGCATCGCTGCCGCGCAATGGGGAAGAAGAAAGGAGGTGTTGTGGCCGATTCCGCGGCTACCGCTGATGCGGTGAAGAACAAGGGCGGCTCCGCCACTACGGGCACCAGCACCTCCGCCGGCGGGAAGAAGAATGGCACGGGCACCTGCGTCACGAATGGCGCGTGGCGTTCATCCGTCATCAAGTCCTCTAATCTTTGTCTTCTTCGCCAAGACGGAGTGTTGTCCGCCGCAGTCACCGACGCGCGCATCCCCGGCGGCGAGGTAATCCCCTCTCCTCCTGCCGGTTTTCGAGTGATGTTCCTAGCGTTCATCATTCGCGGCCTCTCTTTGCCCATGCATCCTTTCTTTAGGTGTCTTCTTTGTTTTTACGGGCTCTAGCTCCATCAGCTGTCCCCCAATTCCATCCTCCACATAGCTTGCTTCATCACCCTCTGCTAGTGCTGGCTCGGGATCGAGCTGCATTTCGGTCTTTTCAAGCGCCTCTTCAAATTGAAACATCAATCGGCATCTAGTTTCATAGTCTATGATGTAGGCGGCTACGGAATCCATGTCGATCCATCCTCCACATACTTCGACATCAAGCTGATGATGTCTGTCCAAGGGTGGAGGGACAAGTGGTTCTATGTTCGCGACCAGAAGGCCGACAGAGACCACTTCGGACTCGCGCCCTTTGACCCCTCAATGCCATGCAAGAGGAGGCGCTCCTGGAAGAATGTGGTTATGCCTGGCGAGTCCGTGGAGCCAGATGTGCTGTACGAGCGCGTCTGTGACCTCGAGAGTCGCATAGGAAAAGAGGAAGGAGGTTGCGCACTCAATCGCACCTGGCGGCGCCATCGCGTCCAGCCCCTACAGGCCAGAGTCCATCCCATGTTTCAGTGGGCTGGCGCTGACGATGTCATTCGTGTGTCTGCCGATGGCATGTCCGCGAGTGAGGTAGATAAAAGGGTTCGACTGGTGACCAAGTACACCGTCAAGGATGTTCTCCCCAGTGAACCGGTCGTTCCTCCGTTCGACGCTTCTAACCCTCCTCTTGAGGTATAGTTGTGCTACGTAGTAGCTTAGTTTTTTGATTGCTTCTTTGATGTTTCTTTGCTTTGTTCTGAATTGTGGTCTGTATGCAGGATTGGGCGGTGTCACCCTGTATGCCCCCTCTTCCTGAGGGGGTTATCCCTCGCGACGCCTTGGAAGAGGACGAGTCAGAGTCGACCATCCTATCTGATGTGGAGGAGGAAGCCCCCGAGTCGGGTAGCCCGGATACTCACAAGTGTTCGCGCAGCAAGGATTCCGATGCGTCGTAGCCTTCGACTCCGGAAGGTGCAGGCGTTGGCGTGGAGTCGCCAATCCCTGCCGTTCCTGTGAGTGCTATGACGCCATATTCTCGCAAGAAGATGCGACTGCCAAAGGAGTCTTCGTCAGAGTCGGGGGAACCAACTTTTGACTTTGATAAGTTTGATTGGTAAGTGTTCGATTTGTCCTATCTGATTCTTCACTGGCTTTGCCTTGTCCTTGATGTTGGTTTTGTCTTGTAGTCAAGTGGCGTCGTCATCTTCTAGCGACGTCCAATTTTTGAAAGAATCGGGAGTCGCAACCTCAAGGGCCAAAAAAGAGGTCGAGCGTGCTCCTTCCCCTCCATTGGCGGCCCACTCCAGGCATAACTCTTCCTGTTCTCCGCATGAAGGGGAGCATCGAATGGTTGCCCGGATGACTACACACCAATCGTCTTCGGAGTCATTGGAGGATCATGTAAGTGTAGGATTTCTTATTTCGATGTTGTAGTCGATGCTATCTATGGCTTCTGCTGATCCTTTTGTTGTTTTCCTTTTGCCATAGCTCCTTGTGAAGGAGGCTGCTCACTTGGCGGAGCAGGTGCTTGTGATGGGCCGCCAGCATGCGATGCTGGAGACACGCCATCGCGTGGTAGAAAGTAAGTGCCCATTACTTCTCCCTTTTCTGCGTCATTTTTATGTAGTCGACTGATAGTCAATCCCCTTTTGTTTTGTAGCTGAGCATAATTCCCTTTTGCGCGACACCGCCACCATGGAGAAGACACTCGTCGCGGCTGTGAAGGGCCGCGATGAGGCAATCGCGGCGCGTGACGAGGCACAGACGCGCGAAGAGGATCTGCGTGCCTCCATCACAGCCAGGGAGAAGTTGTTCGAAGAATAGCTTTTCTCGATTGCCAAGGCCCTCTCAGGTACTATGTTTGGATATCATTATCTTGCTATGTTCGATTTTTTCCATTGGCGCTGATGTTTGTGTCCATGTATGGGTTTATGTACAGATGCTGGCGATTTGAGCTTCGAGCCTCAGGCCCTCCGCCGTGAAGACGCCTTGGCGGGTGCTCTTTCAGCAGTCGAGGACCGCAGCGCCACCGTTCAGCATATGCTCTCCAAGGCCAAGGGCGTGCTCAGTCGCCACCGGGAGGAGTTGATGCCCAAGGCTGAGCTGATCAAGAACATGAACAAGCTAGTGGAGTCTCTCGCTGGGGGTGTTCCTGCAAGCTTCAAGAACTCGCATCGTGCGGCTGGCGCGTCAATGTCACTCACCATGGTGCAGGCCCACGGAGTCGAGGTTGATCCTGCAGCGGTTTCGAAGGCGATCCCCGTTAGCGCGGATGGCCAGCAGGTATTCTTTGCTCCCTTCACGACTGCCTGTGGCAAATATGGGTTGTAGCTGATTACACAGTTGCGAAGTACTCTGAGGAGCTGTAGTGGGCCAAGAAGGCGGCAAAGGCTGTGGCATCAGGGGCTGGCAGAAAGTCAGTGGCATCTGATACTGCCACGGACTCGATGAAGCCCCCGAAGCCATCTAAGTTGAAGAAGCCAATCGCTCCTTAGTAGCTTTCTAATAGTTGATTAGTTTATGCCTGTCGCCAAGAACATGCCTTTGGCGAGTGTATCTGTGGATACTTTGCCAATCTTGAATGCACTCTAATATTTTGTCTGTGTCGATTTGATCTTCTTATTTGCTTCTTGATTGGCTTATGGTATTGTACGTCAAGTGATCCTTTGAGGGAACCTCAGGATTCGCCGCCCCTTGATGATACTTCGGCACCACCGCGCTCCAGGGTGGATGAGATGTCGCTGCTTTCACGACTGCATGACCGCGTGAAGCAGTTGGAGCATGAATTGCCCATGCTCTGTGGTAACGCGGATGTATGGAAGTCAAAGGCAGAGAAAGCGACAGCCCGAGAGCAGTATCTGCTGGGAGAAAATGACGCAGCTGGGCGACCAATTTAAGTGTTAGTTTGCTTGCCTTTATCTTTTCCTTATAGTTACTCGCAGTTGTGTGCTGTCCTTGTGCTTCCGTTGTTGCTTTGTATAGTTGTCAGCGCGCGTCATCCGCAGGATGAGCAGGATAGAATTGCTATTCGCATGCATGATCTGACACAAGAGCAACTTCAGAAGAGTGGATACTTCTGGGTGGATCATGATCGTTCGATAGCGCTGGCGACCCTGTAGGATCGTGCGTCGCGAGTGCTGCACTTTCTGAAGAAGTCGTAGTCATGCTTGAAGAACATTTATCGGACGATGTTTCCGCTAGATGTTGCTCCATCAAGCCTGCTGGCTCTTCTTGCCAAGTTCCAAGACCTGGCTGCGGTTCGCGAGTGTGTAAGGCAACAGTTGGTGGATGGTGCCAAGGCCGCTCTATCGCTGGTGCGACTAAATAGGCCGGACGTAGACGTTGCGGCAATTTCGGCTAGGCCACCTGCGCCACCAGCAGGTTCTGCTTGGGATATGGTGCCGCATTATCAGGCAGTGGATCGCCTAGCAGAGGAGATCGTCGATTTCTTCGAGGAGCAGACCAACGTTCTTTTGTTCTAGCAGTAGCTTAATTTGTATCCTGCACATAAGTGTACCAATGTTGTAAAGTTCGTATGTATGTCGTGTATAATTGACTGTCGATTATGTATAAAGAGCTTGTTAGCGTGTGAGTGTGTTGCACTATGCGATTCCTTTTCGTTAGCCTGGCCATGCACTTATCTCAGTCCCTTGTCAACCTGTCAGGTGCGTTGCAACTGGGTTGATGTTGTGTCAAGGGTTTCGATTGATTTGTCAGTACTCAGGATATCGCGTTTTTAGTTCGTAGAACAGATGTGTATAGGGTGGCGCAGCCCCCGAGTGGATAAGTTATGAAAAATAAAGGAGAACACAGAGTTTTGGGGCACTTAGCTTTATTTATTCGTGAGACAGTACAAAGTACAATGCGTTGCTAAGTAGCCTTGGCTGAGTGCCTTATTTGTGATGTAAAAGTAAAAATGACTAAGGGTAGAAGCGTCGCAGCTGCGCGACGTTCCAGGGGTTGGAGTATGCGACTCCTGTCTCTAGATCTTGAAGGCGATAGGGGCCACCTAGGATTACTTCTATAATCATGTATGGTCCTTCCCAGGGGGACTCGAGCTTGAGATGTCCTTGCTGCTTTAGTCGCAGGACCAGGTCGCCTTCGACGAAGGATCTGGGGAGTAGCCTCCTACTGTGGTAGTTGCGCAGGTTCTGCTGGTAGATCGTTGATCTTTCCGCGACGATTTCCCTTGCCTCGTCAAGGAGGTCGACAGAGTCTTCGAGTGCAAGAGATGACTCCTTCTCGCTGTAAGCGACCACGCGCGGCGCCTTGTACCGTACCTCGGCGGGTAGCACCGCTTTAGCCCCGTGCACCATAAAGAACGGGGTGTAGCCCATAGTACTGTTTGGAGTTGTATGTAGGCTCCAAAGTACTGATTGCAATTCGTCTGGCCAGCAGCCCGTGGCTTGTTCGAGTGGCCGGAGGAGTCGCTTCTTGATGCCGCTGCAGACGAGCCCGTTCCCCTTTTCGACCTGACCGTTGGTCTGCAGATGTGCGACCAAGGCGTAGCTGATGTTGATTCCCCGATTCTCACAGAATTCTTGGAACTCCGTGGACGTGAAGTTTGTTTTGTTGTCTGTGATGATGCTGTGTGGCAATCCGAAGCGGAAGACGATGGATTCGAAGAACTTGACCGCACTGTGCCCTGATTGATTGGTCACTGGCATGGCCTCTATCCATTTGGTGAATTTTTCGACTACTACCAGGAGGTAGACGTAACCTCCTCGTGAGGACTTGGGGAGCTTGCCGACCATGTCGAGTCCCCATTACGTGAAGGGCCAGGCCAATGGGATTGGCCGGAGCTCTGCGCAGGTGCGTGCGGCTTGTCCGCAAATTGTTGACACGCGTTGCATTTCTAGACGATGTCCTTGGCGTCACGCATGGCCGTAGGCCAGTAGAACCCAGCTCGTAGAGCTTTGGCCACGAGGGCACGACTGCCAGCGTGGTGTCCACAGGTTCCCTCATGGATGTCTAGGAGGATAGCTCTTCCATCAGCTGTGGAGACACATCGCTGGAGTACTCCTGTGATGCTGCGCTTGTATAGTTCGCCATTGCTAACAACGAATGCCTTGGATTGCTGCGCGATGTGCCGTGCATCAGTCGGGTCGTCCGGTAGCCTTTTTCTGAGGAGGTACATGATGTACGGCTGAGTCCAGGATGATTCGATCATCATGACGCTCATTGGTCCTTCGAGTCCTATGTCTAGCTCCAGGTCATTGAGTGCCATTGGCTCATTGGGTGGTGTAGCCCCCGAGTCCGTTGTCACGCTTGTTTTCTTCTCTGCTGCCTTTGGCTTGATGGAGTGTTCGCAGATGTGCTCGAGAAATACCCCAGGTGGTATGGGGCGCAGATAGAGCCCATGTTGGAGAGTGCGTCTGCCTCTTCATTGCTTTCGCGGCCTACGTGTCGCAGTTCGCAGCCGTCGAAGTCCCCTTCGAATGTGTCGTAGAGGTCACGATAGGCGATCATGTTGTCGTTCAGTGCGTCGCACTCATGCATTGTTTGGTTGATGACCAACTTGGAGTCGCCGTAAATAATGAGCCTTTTGGCGCCGCAGGCTTTTGCCATCCGCATCCCGTGTAGCAGGGCCTCATATTCAGCTTCGTTGTTGGAGGCAGTGAACTGCCTCCATAGGATGTACTTCAGCTTGTCCCCTTGAGGTGATGTCAGTATGACACCTGCACCTGCTCCGTCCTTCCGCTTGGACCCGTCGAAGTGCATTGTCCAGAGGTAGGACATATCTGGTTTGTCAGGAAGTTGGTTCTCCATCCAGTGCACGATAAAGTCAGGAAGTACTTGCGACTTGATTGTGTCACGCTTTTCGTATGTAATGTCTCGTGGAGACAATTCTATTCCCCAAAGCGCGACTCATCCCGTGGCGTCGGGGTTGTTGAGGATATGCCCCAACGGGGCGTCGTTGATCACCACGATTGGGTGTTCCTGGAAGTAATGGCGCAGTCGCTGGGCGGTCATGAAGACGCTGTACGCCAGCTTCTGGTAGTGCGGGTACCACTGTTTTGTTGGCGTGAGGACCTCGTTGAGGTAGTATACTGGGCGTTGTACTCCGTGGACCTTTTTTTCCTCGGCTCGCTCGACGATGAGCACTGTGCTGACCACCTAGTTGGTGGCGGAGATATATAGCAACAGTGCTTTTCTTTCCCGGGGGGTCACTAGTACTGGCGAGGTGGATAGCAGGCGCTTGAGGTCTTCGAATGCTTCCTGTGCTTCGTTGGTCCACTCGAACTTTTCAGCTTTGCGGAGGAGTTGGTAGAAGGGCAGTGCCTTTTCACCCATTCGACTGATGAATCGACTGAGGGCCGCGATTCGCCTAGCCAACTGCTGAACGCCCCTTATGTTTTTAGCTTCTCCATGGCCAGTATGGCTTTTATTTTCTTCAGGTTTGCCTCGATTCCTCTCGCGGAGATGAGGTACCCGAGTAGTTGCCCAGATGGGACGCCAAAGGCGCATTTGTCCGGATTGAGCTTGATCCGGTAGCGATCGAGGTTGGCGAAGGTTTCACGCAAATCGTCGATTAGGGAGGCTTCCTCTTTGGTCTTGATTACTATGTCGTCGACATAGACTTGAATGTTGCGACCAAGTTGTTCCTTGAGGCAAGCCTGCATGCACCGCTGGTAGGTGGCTCCCGTGTTCTTTAGCCCGAAGGGCATTCTTTGGTAGCAGAACACACCAAAGGGTGTTGTAAACGCTGTTTCTCTTAATCTTCCTCCTTCATTCGAATCTGGTTATAGCCTGAGTAGGCGTCGAGGAAGCAGATGCACTCGCATCCCGTGGTGGAGTCGATGATCTGGTCGATGCGCGGCAACGGGAAGTGATCCTTTGGGCAGTGCTTATTAAGAGAGGTGAAGTCCACACACATCTGCAGGATATCCGTGTCCTTTTTTGGTACCAGCACCGTGTAGGCGAGCCAAGTGCTTTCCTTGATCTCGCGTATGAATTTGGCATCGAGGAGTCTGTTGATCTCCATTCCGACTGCCTTCGCCCGTGGCTTAGATAATCGCTGGATTGTTTGCTTGACCGACCTTGCGTCTGGGTTGACATTGAGTGCGTGCTCGGCGAATTCCCTGGGAACTCCAGGCATGTCTGCAGGACACCAGGCGAAAATTTCCCAGTGCTCACGGAGGAATTCAACGAGCACGAGATCCTATGCGGGACTCAAGTTATTGGCGATGAGGGCCATTTTGGCGGGATCTGATGGGTGGACCTGCACTTTCTTTGTGTGCACTGATGAGCCGAAAGATAGATCAGGCGAGCTTGGCTGGCTTAGGGGAGGAAGACTGTTGTCTGTCGACTCCTTTAGTCTCGCGAGTTCTTCCTGCATGACAAAGGACTGGGAAATTCTGTTGAATTCCCTGTCACATCTGTCGGACCTCTCGAAGCTCCCGCTGACTATGATGACGCCATTGGGGCCTGGCATTTTCATCTGCAGGTAGGCATAGTGTGGTACTGCCATGAACCTAGCGAACGCGACACGTCCAAGGATGCAATGATACTGTAAGGGCCAGTCGACGACCTCAAAGTCGATGCGCTCGCGCCGAAATTTTTTTGGCGTGCCAAAGATAACATCGAGGTTGATTTTGCCTAGGGGATATATGCCTTTTACTGGGATGATGCCGTGGAATGTTGTGTCCGAGGCCTCGAGGCAAGTCAGAGGGATCCTCATTGCTCGCAAGGTACTCGCAAATATAAGGTTGATGCCGCTTCCGCCGTCCATGAAGACGCGGCTCATTTTGAAGCCTCCAATTTGTTCCTCGAGTACGAGGGGACAGTGGCCTGGATGAGGTACTTGAGGCAGGTGATCGCGTTTGTCGAAGGAGATGCAGGACTCACTTCCGCTGAGGTACTTAGTGGTAGATGGTGGCAAGTGTGTGGCCAAGTTGACTTGGCGAGTGATGGCCTTCTACACCCGATTGGAGAGGCGTCCTTTTTGGATCATCATAGTACCCATGGCCCGTGGGTAGGGTTCACCTCCCTGGTGCTGGTCCGGCGCAGCTGCGTTTGGGGGCATTCCAGGTGGTGGTGGTGGAGCGCCATGTGCCATGGCGCCTGGTGCCGCTCTGTAGCCTCTTTCGACTGCATTGCAATCCATCCGAGCTAATCCTTCATGTAGTTTGAGGAACTCGTGGCAGTCCTTGAGGAGGTGGCTGGACTTCTTCTTTCCGTCATGCTTGTCGATGTAGAAGTGCACCATACATGGCCCGGATAATTTGTCTTCAATGGATGTCACGGATGCCTCATCGCGATTGCGGCGTTGCCACACTTGCGTGGTCTTCCTGGAGTCGCGGTATCCACCGCTGCGGTATCCGCTGTTGCAGTTGTCATCGCGTCTGTCGGCATAGCCGACTGTGACCATGTTGACGTCGTTGCGGTCATCGTAGATGCGCATGCGACGTTTTCCTCGGCGGTCGCGTCTGCGCTCGAGTTCTGCCTCCTCGTCGGAGTGAGCGCGATTCTTCACCGAATCTTCTCCGTCGGCCCACCGATTCGGGATTTCCATCAGGTGGTCGATGGTCTTGGACTTTGAGCGGCCTAGCTCCTCCCTGAGCTCTATGCGGCGGACACCGCCGTTGAATGCATCAATCGCGCGATCTTCCGAGATATTCTCTGCGGAGTTCTTGATGATGGACCACCTTTGGATGTAGGAGCGTAGCGATTTTCTTGATCTTTGCTGGCAGCATCTCAGCTCTTCGATTGATGCAGGCCGTTTGTAGGTACCCTTGAAGTTGCGCACAAAGCTATAAACCAGCTCATCCCAACTGTGAATGGATCCGCGTGGGAGGTTGTTGAGCCACGTTCGGGCGGCGCCTTACAGCTGCAGCTGTAGGCATTGCATGGTCGTGCTTCGACTGCCGCCATGGAGCCTGACAGAGGAGATGTGATCCTCCAGCCAGATCTTCGGGTCCTATAGGCCGTCAAACTTCGGGTTCTCCGACGGGATTTTGAACCCCTTGGGCATTCGCATCTGCTTGATGGACCTGCTGAAGCATCTGGCGCTGCAGAGCTCCACGTCTTCTTCTTCCGAGTCAGTCGACCGAGCATGTCGCGCCCTTGATTTGCCGATCTTGCACTGCGTGATGTCATCGCGCGCATCATAGTCATGATCGTGTCGCCGTGAGCGGCGACGTCGAGACAGGTCATGACTATCGTCGCTAGATGAGGGCGAGGAGTAGCGCTTTGCTAGCGCTTTGCCTTTTTCGGCTCCGGTGTTGGCTCCTTGTCGAGGGCGGCTTCGACTAGTCCCAAGCCTGCGATCGTAGATCGGTGCATAGCGGCTCGGGGATCTCCAGCTAGCGGCTGATTGTTGAGGACGTACATGGTGGCTGCGGTCACCATGGCCTGCGGCATCTTGGGGACCATGTTGCCCCGTGTATCGACTGTCATAGAGCTGAAGTCAAGGACCTTTGCAGCTTCTATGCGTTCTTGCTCGGTGAGATGGGCCATCCGAGATCGTCTCTTGTTTGCGAGGTACTCGTTGCCCTTTGAGGAGGATCCTCCATGGGAGGAGAGCCCAGCATGTCGAAGGCTCGACTCGTCTGCCGCCTTTTTGCGCGCCTCGAGTTGCGCGATTGTTTGCACTTGGCGCTTGAATTCCTCCTTCAGGAGCCAATGGTATCCCATTAGCAGTTCTTGTGGAGATCCGAAGGGTAGAGGGGTGCCTCGTAAGGCCTCGCGACAGCGAGCCCACTCCTGCTCGTTGAGCCTGATCGCGACGCGTTCGCCGGTTTGCTCGTTTGTTATGGTCGGAGGCTCGACTGCTCCTCCATTGTTGATGGGGATGCGATTGCCGCCGTTGCCACCATTCCCGCCATTGCCACCGAGAGGCGGGTCGGTTTTGTTACCGCGATTGCCCGTGTTGTCACGGTTGGCAGAGGTATCGCCTGCGTTGATGACGGCGCACATGAAGTGATTTGGGAAGCTGCTGCTTCCACAGCTCTCATATCCGGAGCCATAGGCTCCATCTTCAGTGGCCAGATCGTTCGGATCGGAGTCGCGACTGCTGTCATTGACCGTTTTCTCGACTGTTGTCGGGGCGTTGAGCTCACCGAGGGTGCCCATCAATGGAGGGAACCATGATGCTGGGGCAATCGACGGCACCGTTGGCTGGTCAGGCATGCGGAGCGTGCCCATCTGGCCAACTTGGAAGCGGAAGCCCCCTATTGCCAGGCTGATCCCGTCGCCCACGGACTCGAAAGCCGGGCGAGTGGCCGGCGTGTGGACGGTGAAGTCGAACGCGCCGAAGAGCTGGCGAATCTCCGCTGTTGCGGAGTTGTAGATCGCAGTTGATGGGGCCGAAGAAGCCACAACATCAGCACTCCCAATTCCCACAGACGGCACCAATTGACGAGGGTTTAACTCATCAATTCCCATTGTTATGGACTTGGGTTTTGGAGAAGGAGGGAGCGCTGGAGACATCTATCAGCTAGCAAACAAGCACACAGGGGACTCGAAGATTTACCTAGGTTCAGGCCTTGTAGAGGTCCCTAGTCCTGCTTGTCTGCTCATGGAATTATCAAAGGAATCGAAGATTACAATGGTGCGTAGATGCAATCTGGCAAGGGTTGTGGAAACTAGGGTTGCGTGTGTCCTCCTCGCTGCCCCCTCCTAGCCTTTATATAGATAGGCTAGGTCTCGGGTAGCAGGTCGAGTCGGTTACAAGTTAGGGTTTTCCCCTTTGAACTTTAGATATTTAGCTTCTTCTTGTTCTTCAAGCAATCGAGAGTCCGTAGGTTACTCGAATTCTTGATTTGGGCCTTGGCGACACCGTGGGCTTATATGTATTCAGGCCGTATATACCAAGCTCGAGTACCTGTAGGGTATACCCATGTCAGTTGGACATTATGATTAGTATATTACAATCAATACCATAGGACATAGGTTATATTTTTGTAGCTTACTAAATAGTTATTTATTCATGATAGAACCACAATTGCATCCCATGGAAGAAAGACGGCTAGAAAACATCACGAGAAACAATGCGCGGATGCAAAAAATGGGCCTTAGGCCCCTTGTTTACCCATCTCCCATTGAATTATCCCCTAAAAAGAGCAAGGATGAAGGCTCTGGATCTGACTATTATCCTGAAGAGGAGGGGAAGGATGAGCTGGAGGTAGTCCCCTTACTTGCATGCTCATCATTTGTGTAATTATTTGGTTACTTAATTTTCCATATATGTTGTGCTTTTTTATTATCCTGAATTGACTACCTTTGAATTGTGTAGACTGAGAAGAGGAAATATAAGAAGAAACCTGTTGTCATGACAAGGATGGCTATTGGTGGTGGATCAGCTTCTCGGAAGCGCGTCTCGTTTAGCATGGCTGCCTCGACAGAAAGTACAAGACATACTAGGTCCAAGGGGAATCCGCCAGAAGTACTTCCACCTCCAAGTTCTCCACGGGGCCCACCAAGACCGCCAAGTGTTGCGACCTCTTCCCAAGAAACTCAGAGTCCTGCAGATCCGTATGCTCGAGGAGAGAAGGTAGTAGCCCAAATCGAGATGGCAGCACTCCATGGCAAGAAGGCAGCAGTCCAAGACGAGTAGACAGCTACCCTAGGAAAGCAACCAACTCCCCAAGGAAAGCACATTATATTGTTTGAATGGCACTTATTATATGGTAGAACACTGTCTCCACATTATATGTTTGTAGATGATTTTGGCCATCATCCTTCTGAAGATACTATTAAACATGATGATCCTCAAGTTGTCTTGAGGGCAAAAACATGGGGAAGCAGCGTGAGAACGTGTCCAAAGGAGGAAAGCTTCCATTTGCCATTCCTCCAGGAAGAACTATTGCTTCCAAGTTTGCCACTGAGTGTGTAAAAACAGTCAGGACTGGTATGCCTATCTTCCCCCGCTAGAAAGAGTACAAGGAGAGGCCGGATGTTAGAGCAGAGTTCTACGACAGAGTTCCCGTATGTTCTGTGACTCAACTGCCCTTTTCTTATCATTACTGTTCAAGCAGAGGCTGATGTATGATGTTTTATTTTAGCAAAAGTTTTTCATGGATGCATCACACCTAGATGTGCAGGTTGTTTGCAACCATCAGTTAATGGGGCACACATGTCGTCGGATTGATGACAAGTATGCCATGAGGGGGTCCTCGAGGTGTGCGGAAGAGAGGGGGTGAGACGTACGGTATTCCGGGACGGTGAGCACATAAGTTTACCCAGGTTCGAATCCGCTGGCTTTGGATGGATCCTACTCCTGCTAGCAATCCAGTAATACGGCAGAGCCAGAATATGGGTTACAAGGGTTTCGCCTGTGCGAGTTGAGATTGTAGACTATTGAGGTGCCCTAAAGGCTCTCCCTAGGACGGCTTATATAGATATCCAGCCTAGGGTTTTCAGGAGAGATCTATCCGGCTACGACTAAGAGTCTGTTGCAAAGTACATCTTGAACTACAAGTAACATTATGGGCCTTCCCATAGCCGGATTGGACTCCGTCTTTCTCCCTGACTGGGCCACCCGTGAAGCAAAGCTCTAACCCGAAGTGGGCCACCCTGGTCAATGAGGAACTGTGAGGATACCCAGAAAGTATATCCCCAACAGCAGCCCCCGGAGGCCTCCAAGATCTAGAGTCGGATTTATCATCGTCTAGCTTGATCTTCGGCTTGCGGAATCTTGAAGGGTTCCTGAAACTTCACAACAAAAGATATGATCCGGATCTTAAAAAATAAGTCGGACCTTTCAGTTGGTTACTCGGATTTTCCAGCTCGTTTTCAAACTAAGCCGGAACTTGGTCTCTAACGCCACCTAACACAAGCATGGTCAAGTCACGTCATCTGAGAGCGTTCCGTCAGCACGACCATTGGTGGGTCCGCGGTCTGCAGAACTGAGGCGCCGATTCAATGCGTGCATGGAGATCGAGGCGAAAAATGGCTTCTTCATCTTCTTCCTCTGGTTTGGCGGCAGCGGCGAAGGCGGAAGCTGCAGCGGAGAAGGAAAGCTATAGGGGAATCTGGATCCCCTGTGCCCTCGACGAGGCAGGCCTCAAGAATGTGGAGAAGGAGGGGTTACTCGTCGCCGGCGACTGGCGGAGCGGCTCCGGCGAAACCGTCCCCAACCCACACGAGGGCGAGCGAATTCACTTTGGTACTCATATGGACCGAGGTTTGTCCTTTCCTCCCTCGGAGTTCTTCTCCGAGGTGATAGATCACTATGGAGTTCAACTCCACAATCTTCCTCCCAATTCTCTTCTAGAAATGAGCGCATATGCTGCGCTTTGCGAGGGCTTTCTCGGCATTAGGCCGAGTTTGCTTCTCTTCCGGTTTTACTTTCATGTCCAGAGGAATTCCATCACTACCGGTGTTCCTTACATCACCGGTACCATTAGGTTTTCTCTTAGACGAGACCGGGCATATCCCAAAATTTCTACCAGTGACTCGGTCAAACAATGGCCAGCCACTTTTTTCTACCATAGGGATATTCCGGCTCCCGGCAAAGATACTGCTTTGCCGGTTTTTGTTGACGGAGCTGCCATGGCCCAGCCTTCCTAGGACGAGGCTGCTCCGACTCTTGCAGATGATCTGATCCTCGCTAAGAGGCGGATCGAATATCTGATCAAGCACAACGGTCTGAAGGGATCCGACTTGGTCCAGTGTTGGGTCTCATGCCGGATCCAGCCACTTCAGTACCACGGGGATAGACTGATGCATTCCGTCACGTCTTCTCTGACCGACTCCTTCCGCATCAGCCCCAAGGTCTACACCACTCAAGGCTACATAAGCCAAATCAAGTGGCTGATCAAGGAGTGGATCGAGAGGCGGATTCCAGAGGTTTCTCTGGACATGCACACGGCAGAAAACCCCGTGGTGCCGATAAGCTTTTATCATTACATCTTTTATGTGTTTCTATCTTTGAGTTATATTGCAATGATGATACGTTTTCTTGTTTTCAGCTTGCTGACATCCCCGAGTTGGAACTTCCTCCGCTCGAAGGATACCCTCCGGAGTTCTCTCAGGAGGTGGAAGTGGTTCCACTACCGGATCTTGCGCTCAAGAAGCGCAAAGCTCCGACAGTGGCGGTTGGCACAAAGGAGGTGCCTGTCGTGAAGAGGTACTCTTTCAGTCACAACTTTCCCATCTTTGTGCTTTACTTAAACTTCTTTCTGAGATGTAATGTTTCTGACTTTGTTACGTTCTCAGAGCAAAATCAATCATCAAGGGCAAGGGGAAAGGGATTTCTTCGAAGCCCTTACGCCAGACGAAGCTTGTCATAGCTTCGCATGCCGTAGCTCCTCCGACTCTGGCTCCTCAACCTTTTGCAACTCCGGTTATCTCGTCGGAAGCTGCAAAAGATCCAGCTCCTCAAACGGAGCCCGTGATCCTTGGGTCACACACTGATGGCACTGTGGGTGCGTCAGGTCAAGATAAGGGTGAAACCTCTTCAGGTAATGATCCCTCGGCTGAAGTCTTCGCCGAAAACCTCCTCAACAATCTGGGTCTTGCCAAATTTGGCCTGACCCAGAAATCTGCAGAGGAGATCTAGCGGCTAGCCAGGCAAGTCCTGGACAAAAGCCATTTATCCCCTGAAGAGGAGGCACAAGAAGCAGAGGACGTCAAGTTCTCTAACCTTCTCACTCAAGTCCGCCTTCGTGACGAGAGGATCAGGACTGGCGAGCTTCCAATAGCTCCAGTGATCCCTCTTACTCTCGCAGAGAAGGTGGGAGCTGAAGTGAACGCGGGTTTAGACAAACTCACCCGCGAGCAATATGTAAGTCGGAATTCCAACTCTTGTTTTTACATTATGTTATATCATATCCTCTAGCCCCCAAGTATGAAGTAGGATATAGAATTCGAGTTTATGCTTTCATTAGGATGCCAAAGAACGAACTAGTGTAGCCCCCAAGGCTCGTGCTGATATTTAGCAAAAAATATTAGCCCGAGTCTTAAGTAGCTTTCTGACTTTGGGCATTCTGACTTACAGAAAGTATGTTCCTATAACTAGGAATTATTGTCCAATGTCTGTAACAAGCGGAGAGAGATCAAAGCTCTCCGGCTAAAAAATGCTGAGCTCAAGGTAGCCAAGGATGAAGCAGAAGGTAAACATTTCGAGATTCAAACCTTGTCATTTGCTTTTTCTATGTCGAATTTTTCTGAACTGTTGTTCTTTTTTTCTTACAGCGTTGGTGAAACAATTCATCTCTATGATTGAAGAGGCCGAGAACCTCAAAACCCGAGTGGTGGAAAACAAGGGACTTTGCCAAGAGCTAGATAAGCTCAAGACGGATTATGAAACGAGCATAGCTCAAGTCCTGAAATCCTCCTCCATGGCCACTGAAGAGCGCGATCGCAAGATTGCCGCTCAAGATAAATTAATCTCGGACCTCAAGGATGATCTTGGCAGAGATAAGGACATACCCCAGGTGCTCCGGGCTAAACTCTAGAGTCTCCGGGAGGAGAAGACCAAGATTGACGATGTCATTCTTGGTACGTTCCACCTCTCTGACTTATCTTTTCTTTGACTTTTATCAATGTCGGATTTTTCTTGACTTGTTTTGTGTATAGGTCCTCTAAAGTTGTCGGACTCTTCCTCGTCCGAGCCCCGCACTCACCGGCTTACCCAAGTCGGTGACCTTCTTCATGACTACCGCTAGTCCCTTGAGGACATTGGCGAGTCTCTCAGGATTCCGAACATGCCAAGCATGTCAGATTTTGAGGTGCGGGACAGGGCCAAGGAGATGCCGCGGCTTGTTCAGGACTGGAATATGTCCTACGCACGGACTGCTGCGCAAAACGCCCTCTCCATGGTCATGAGCCATCATGGAAACATGGAGATATGGCAAGTGACTAAAGGGTACTGCAAGGTAGACAAAGACGGCCAGGAGCAGGACCTTCAAGCCATCATGCACTCCTGCGCCGGATACGGGTGCCATGTAGCTGATCTGACCAGCTACGAGATCCCCTTCTTCACCCACGTGGCTACTCCGCCTCCTCCCGCCGAAGAAGCCAAAGAAGTTTCTGACGATGAATGCACCAACTCGGATGCAGACATCTCGGAACGATATCAAGGCGGAGCGACCAGCGAGCCAGCAGATCCTTCATCTTCTCCTGCATTGTAGACCAGAAATTTTTGTATTATTCTGGAAAAACTGATGTGATTGTAAATATTAAGTACTATTTATTTTTGCAAGTGTTAAGCTTTTGATATATTCAGCACTTTTGACTTTTGAAATTTTTGCGTGCCTGAAATGTTTTCATAAGCACTTATATTTTTCGTCTCGACTTATCGTTTATCTGGCTTTCCGCCTCGTTCCTTTCGTGAGCCGGCTATACCTTCAGCCGGAAACTTTGCCGAGCAACTCGGAGCTCAATTGCTAAACTAGTTTAAACTCGGAAACAAAGCCGCCTTCCAGTACCAACAATTCACAACTCGGAAAATGCCCGAATCCGGCAATCAGATAAATAACCAAAGTAAAGACTAGAAACTTTTAGAGTTATACCCGAAGGTAGCAGTTTTTAGAATCGGAAATCTAGACCAGAACGGACATGAGCATAAAGTACTTTCAAGCATTCTGGGATTTTCGACTATGACATGATCATTCAGAAATAAGATGGTCTAAGAACTTCCCAGAAAAACTTGAGGGAACCAAAGCTTTTATTTCTCACAGAACATGTACATATGTATGATTACAAAGAAGGATAAACTAAGAATAAAAGGGACATAGCTGAGAAATATTCCATGGTCTGTCTAACTCATCCGGATTTGTACTGCCTCCAGCTCTCTTTCTCTTCTTAGTAGAAGGTCTTTCTTTGACTGGCCTCATGTCAGTTAAGTAGTACGATCCATTGTGCAATACTCGACTAACTAAAAAGGGCCCTTCCCATACTGGGGAAAGTTTGTGCTTTCTTTGTTGCACAAGCCGGAGAACCAAATCACCTTTATTGAAAGATCTATTTCGGACTCTCTGGCTATGATACTTGCGTAACTTCTACTGATAGGCTATAGATCTCATTTCAGCAACGACGCAAATTTCTTCAACTAAGTCGAGATCATTTTGTCGAGAAATCTCGACATCCTCTTCGATATACACGGCCACTCTAGGAGAAGTATGAATTAAATCACTAGGAAGAACTGCTTCTGCGCCATAGACCAAGAAGAATGGTGTGTATCCTGTTGACCTGTTCGGAGTTGTTCGAAGACTCCAAATTACAGAAGGTAATTCTTCTGCCCAAGACCCCGCAGCATGTCGTAGTGGTGCTTCGAGTCTTGGTTTCAGGCCTTGTAGAATTAAACCATTTGCTCTTTCAACTTGTCCGTTAGCTTGTGGATGTGTGACTGATGCAATGTCAAGCCAGATATTTTGTTCATCGCAGAATTCAGCCAGTTCTCCCATAGAAAAGTTACTCCCGTTGTCCGTGATAATGCTATGCGGATAACCTTACCGGATTATAACATCCTCGACAAATCTTTTGGCTGTTGCTCCATCACAACTAGTGACAGGTTTAGCCTCGATCCACTTGGTGAACTTATCCACCATCACTAAGAGGTGGGTAAATCCACTTGGAGCTCGTTTAAAGGGTTCTACCATGTCAAGCCCCCGGACCGCAAAAGGCCATGTTATAGGTATTGTTCGCAGCTGATCAGCTGGAACATGAGCTTGCTTGGCGTACTTTTGGCAGCCTTTGCATGTCTTGACTAACCGTTCGGCATCTGCCTGAGCTGAAAGCCAGAAAAATCCATGTCGAAAAGCTTTTGCCACTAAAGATTTGGCTGCAGCGTGGTGACCACACTCGCCTTCGTGGATTTCCCTTAAGATTTCTACTCCTTCTTCTAGAGATACACCGCGCTGAAAAACCCTAGAAACACTCCGTTTATGGAGCTCACCCTTAACAATAGTATAAGCTTTTGCTCGTCGGATAATCTGCCGGTTCAGCACCTCATCTTCGGGTAATTTGCCATCTACCAAATAATTGAGGTAGGCTTGAGTCCAGCTAGGAATTACAGCCAGAACTGCTATTAAAGGTGAGTCGGATTTGGTCGGATATTCCTCATCTACTCCCTTTATCGAGGGAACTTTGAGGTGCTCTAAAAATGCGCCATCCGGGACCACTTTCCGCGCAGAGCCTATTCGAGATAATGCATCTGCTTCCTCATTTTCTGCTCGAGGGATGTGTTGAACTTCAAACCCTTCGAACGATTTAGATAGATCATCCACGACGGCTTTGTATGCTGCCATGTGCTTATTTGAATTACAAATATCCGAGAATTGTTGAGCAACAAGATCCGAATCTCCGTAACACATCACACGTCGGATGCCAATATCCTTGGCAATCCGGATTCCATGTAGCAGTGCTTCATACTCGGCAATATTGTTTGTCGCTGTGAAGTGGATCTGCAACACGTATAATAATTTATCTCCTTGGGGTGATTTGAGCACCACGCCATCCCCCGAGCCCCCTCGAGCCTTAGACCCATCGAAAAAGAGGGTCCAATATTCCGACTCAGGGAGGACCACGTTCTCCTTCGTCTCTGTCCAATCAGCGACAAAGTCGGCAAGGATCTGGGATTTGATTGTTGTCCGAGGTTTATACTCAATATCAAAAGCTAAGAGCTCTATGCCCCATTTGGCGACACGTCACGTGGCGTCGCTGTTGCTGATTATGTCTCTCATGAGAGCTTTGCTCACCATGGTAATTGGATGCTCCTGAAAATAGTGTCGTAGCTTACGAGATGCTAGGAAAAAACCGTAAGCTAACTTTTGATAGTGCGGATATCGCTATTTTGATTCCGTCAAGACCTCGCTGACAAAATAAGTCGGACGCTGCACCAAGTATTCCTGATTTTCCTCTGGTCTCTCGACCACCATGCTAACAACCTTATTTGTCGCAGCAATATAAAGCAACATCGGTTCCTGAGGTTCCAGCACTGCGAGGATAGGAGCAGATGAGAGTACTTTCTTCAGGTCTTGCATTGCAGCTTCAGCTTCGTTAGTCCAGACAAAATCCTTGGCTTTCTTCAGGAGTTTGTATAATGGTGCGGCTATTTCACCAAGCCGGCTTACAAATCTACTGACCGCAACAATGCAACCAGTTAGTCTTTGTACGTCCTTCAGGCGAGTTGGCCTGGAAATATTGAGTATAGCCTTGATTTTGTCGCGGTTCACCTCTATGCCTCTTTGAGACATGATGAAACCTAACAATTTTCCGGCTGGTATTCCAAAGAAGCATTTCTTCGGGTTAAGCATGATGTTGTATTTTCGTAGATTGGCGAATGTTTCCTCCAAGTCGGAAATGAGTGATTCCTTCTTTTTGGACATCACCGGGATATCATCCACGTATGCATGTACATTGCGTCCGAGTTGGTCGTGAAGGCAACGCTGCATCATGTGCTGGTACGTAGCTCCTGCATTCTTCAGCCCAAAGGGCATCGTAACAAAACAGAAGGTTCCGAAGGGGGTTATGAATGAAGTTTTGACTTTGTCAGATTCCTTCATCCGGATTTGGTGATAACCGGAATATGCGTCGAGAAAACAGAGGAGTTCCGAGCCTGCCATAGAATCGATAACTTGATCAATTCTAGGCAAAGCGAATGGATCTTTTGGACAAGCTTTGTTCAAGGCAGTATAATCAACACACATCCTTAAATCAGTGGTGTCCTTTTTAGGGACCATTACAGGATTAGCCGACCACTCAGTGTGGATGACCTCTTCTATGAATCCGGCTAACTCGAGCCGTGCTAGTTCCTTAGCTATTTCCTTACGCTTTTCGTCGCCGAACCGTTGTAAGGACTGTTTGACAGGTTTAGTGTTCGAGTTTACATTTAGAGAGTGCTCAGCAAGTTCCCTAGGTACTCCGGTCATGTCAGATGGCTGCCATGCAAAGATATCTTGATTTGCTTGGAGGAACTTGACGAGCGCACTTTCCTATGCGCTATCTAGGCCTACGCCTATCTGGGTCACCTTGGAGGGGTCATCTTCCTTCAATGGCGCTTTCTTCGTCTCTTCTAATGCCTTGAACTCCGGATTTGGCTTGGTAACCTCCTTCTTCGTTGCAGGCATCTCGGACGGATCTATGCTCTTCTTGATCTCCTGGTACTCCTGGGCGTGCAGCACGGCTTCAGCAAAGGCGGCATTTCCATCCTCGCACTCTCACGCTTTCTTCGGGTCTCCCCTGATGGTGATCACGTCGTTGGGACCTGGAATTTTCATCATATTGTAAATGTAACACGGACGAGCCATAAAAGCCCAATAAGCCGGACGTCCGAATATAGCGTGGTATGCGCTCTTGAACGGGACCACTTCGAAGGAAAGTGCCTCCGTCCGATAATTCTTTGGAGTTCCAAAGGTAACATCCAAATTGATCTCCCCCAGGGAATTAGCTTGTCTTCCTGGGACAACTCCGCGAAAAATCACAGAGCTATGGTTTAGCTGTGTCTTCGAGATCTTCATCCGACGTAGCGTTTCGACACAGAGAATATTGATGTTGCTACCACCGTCCATGAGGGTCTTGGAGAAACCATAACCGTCAATAAGTGGGTTGATGATTAAGGCGTATTTTCCTCGCCTGTGTAGCTTAGGCGGATGATCATCACGGTCAAACATGATTGTCACTTCCGACCAGTCTAGATACTGGGGGACAGCCGGAACTATTGCATTGAGCTCGTGTAGAACTGCTTTCTTGACCTTTGCTGGTTGAGATCCGAGGAAGGTGACATAAGTGTCCTTCTTGGTGGGAAAAGTCTTCTTCCCTTCCGACTTGGGATTTGAAGCACCATCTTCCTCCATGTCGGAATCCTCCTTGGTCTCTTTGTCTTTTTCAGGATTTTTCTTTCCCTTCTTCCGCTTAGCTTTGTAGCCCGCGGTGTCATCTCTTTTGATGTCGTCGTTGAAACGACATTCAGCATTGGTGTGGGACGAGCCCCCACTGGCGTCTAGGTGATGCACACATGGGATATTGGCAATGTCGGCCCAAGAGTAGGTTTTGCCTGGTAGTTGTTCTCCTCTACCTTGGACCCTTGATGTCCCACGGCCACGCCCGCTGCCTCCGCCACATCCTCCTCGTCCTCCAGACCCGGAAACAGTAGTGACTACCGCTGTTTCCGTGTTGGGTTTTTCTTCCGAGGTGTTTTTGCGCTTCTGAGCTTGTTGGTTTGGTTGTTTTGCCGACTGAGGCACAGCTAGGGCATTGAGTAGTCCTTCTGCATCGTCGTCAGCATATGCATACTTGCTCGTTGTTTCTATCATCTCTCCCAAATCGGTAACCTTGTCACACTTCAAGCGATGGCATAGTAAACCAATAGGGAGACCTGCGATGAAAGCTTCCATCGCAGTTTGATCATTTACCCCTTCGTAGGAGTTCTTGGTGTCGATCCATCGTTCGAGGTAATCCCGGCAAGTTTCTCCGGCTTTCTGGGTGCAACGCCATAGGTCTCCAACCGTACCGGGCCTCCGATATGTGCATTCGAAATTCTGAAAGAACGCGCTTTGTAAATCATACCAGTTATGGATGGTGTTTGCCGGAAGTTCATTGAGCCATGATCGTGCCGTCTTCCGCAACATAAGTGGGAGATATCGGGTTGCGACCAGGCTGTTTCTGCCTTTGGCGATGCAGCAAGCTTGGAAGAAATCCTGTAACCAGGTGTCTGGCCGAGCAATGCCATCGTAGGCTTGTATGTGCCTTGAGATAGCAAATCCTTCCAGGAATTTTGTAGATCTGATGCGTGGACCAAAGCACTTTGGGCCCACGTACACGTCATCATTTTCATAGCGCCGAGCCTCTATGTTGGAGTTGATCCTGTGTCTTGCGTCATTCGGGGATAGAGATCATCCCGAATGCCGGCTATGGCTGCGGTGCCGTGGAGCCGGACTTCGGCTTCTGCCACCACCTCCTCCGCCATGTCGTCCTCCTTGCCCTCCATGGGAGCCGTTGTGATGACTGTGTGGTGGAGAAGGTGGAGCAGCTGGATAGTTTCCGGCTGATCACCGGCCTCCATCCGGAACATCATTATTCCGATTCCGGGGAGGGTCTTGACTATGACGAGCCTCCTGTCGGCTTGTACCTCTATGGTTTCCGTCGTTTCTTCGTCCGTCGTTCCCACCATAGTGAGGCTCAGCCAGACGGTTCTCATGTCTAGGAGGTGGCATTCTCTGACGATCCTCCTCCCGACGTTTCTCTTTATCTTCTCCCCTTTGATCCTTAGATTCTCGTCGGGGAGGATTCGTCGGATTCAGGGCAGCGATGGTGCCTTTCTCAGCCGCTGGTGCAATGTTGCCCCAACCACGTGTGGTTTTGCGATGCTGTCCTGACGATCCAGTTCTCGAATAATTGTCTTCCCGTCGTTCGGGGCGATAATACTGCTCCGGAACGTAATGGGGTCTTACGTCAGCCCATGCCGGGTCTGTGCGACATTGATCAGCATCTGAGACCAGTTTTTGACATTCGTACAGGGCGACCTTTTGCTGCTCTAGTCCCTTGTTGAGTAGCTTGATACCCTAATGGATCTCCTCTAGTCCTGGATTAGCCGATAGAATTTCTCGGGCTGCCATGGTATTTTGTACTGGTGTTTGGTATACCCAATCTCTGTTGCTATCTTTCCGTTGCTTCCTCATCTCATCTCCAAAAAGGACGGCACGGACACGTGGGAATTGGTTGTCATCTATGTGACGCTTCAGTGTCTTCTGATGCAGACGAGACATGTACTCCTTGTTCGACATGCGTTTCTTCTCCACCTCGATGTTTTTGGCTTCATCGAGGAGTTATTGACGACGCGCTTCTAGGGATTGCGCCCCTTCATCCAGCTCATCTGCAATAAGTTCTACAGCTGTAGGGATAGGTGTAGTTAATGCGGCATCGATGAGTTTACGCGCACCTTCAGTGATCACGTGTCCATCCATCGATGCTTCTTTCTTCAGCTCGTCTGGGATTAGTGCTCCATCCGAGTCTTCTTCGTATTCCTCGGCAATCACTTCCTCTGTCAGAGGGTCTTTTGCCAGGGTCTTGCTTTTCTTGTTCTTCTTCTTTGCCTTCTTGGCAGCACCGGTAGCAAAGACGGCTTTGGGCCCGTTTCCCGGAGTCAAGCTCTGATCGGTACTTTCGGACATTTGGACTTCGGGATTGTCTCTGACGTCCATGTCATCCTGCGCTTTGGGAGAGTGTTCCCCGGATCCTTCATCCATGTCTTCTCCTTCTTCTGCAGCTTTGGAGTTATACTCCTCTTCATATTCCACGGAGAACATTCGGAAATCTGCTGACGTCATCGACTCATCCGAGGATGCGGGTACCTCGGCGTTTGTTCCAATTGCCTCCAGCACCGAGTTGGTGTTTTCTCCAGCATCGGCAGAGCCGGATCCAGATCCCACGTATCCGACAAAGTGCGACGCGTGCTTCCTGAGGTCCATGCGGCTTTCGCGATCAGCCATATCGAAACTTTTGACGGTCTCGAGGATTGCATATGCGCTTTCGCCTTGCAGTATCATACGTCGTAGTGTGTACCTTAGGAAAGGCCTGTATGTTCCGGCATCATCTGAGCCAGAATCAGTGTCATTGATATGCTCCTCCTGGATTTCGACTTCCACGGGTGGGTCGATCTGGGATGTGGCTCCTCCGGGGAGATCCACTCCAGATTCGACGTTGACCGCTAGGTCTTCTTCAGGTTCGGATTTCTCCACTGTCTCCGTAACTAGTGCGGGCTAGGTGGGATTAGGGTTTTTTGAGATCCGGAGCTTTGCCGTCTCCGTGGACAAAGGGGACCCAGAAAATTCTTCTGCCTCTATCATCACCGCTGGGGTGGCTTGGGCAGGTTCAGCGAAACCGATGTAAACATCGATCTCGCCGAAAGACATGATTGTGTAGCCAGTCACGGCCTCCTTTGCCGGAATCCAAGTCTTGTCGAGAACAATGAGAGGGACGTCGCTGGCATAGAGGATGCGACCGACGGCGATAGTCTCGCCGATTTTGATTCTTGCAGATTCCGCTCGGAACACAGATCCGTAGCTCACTTGCCCCACGGTGGGCGCCAACTGTCGTCGGATTGATGACAAGTATGCCATGAGGGGGTCCTCGAGGCGTGCGGAAGAGAGGGGGGTGAGACGTACGGTATTCCGGGACGGTGAGCACACAAGTTTACCCAGGTTTGAATCCGCCGGCTTTAGAAGGATTCTACTCCTGCTAGCAATCCAGTAATACGGCAGAGCCAGAATATGGGTTCCAAGGGTTTCTCCTGTGCGAGTTGAGATTGTAGACTATTGAGGTGCCCTAAAGGCTCTCCCTAGGACGACATATATAGATATCCGGCCTAGGGTTTTCAGGAGAGATCTATCCGTCTACGACTAAGAGTCTGTCACAAAGTACATCTTGAACTACAAGTAACATTATGGGCCTAAGTCGACAAGTCTTCTGGGCCTTCCCGTAGCCGGATTGGACTCCGTCTTTCTCCCTGACTAGGCCACCCGTGAAGCAAAGCTCTAACCCAAAGTGGGCCATCCTGGTCAATGAGGAACTGTGAGGATACCCGGAAAGTATATCCCCAACAACGCAAGAATTCAAAGGCATCTCCTGAAGAAGCAGTTTTTTGACCCCCTCCCACTGAATTAAGTAACAAGGATTTCTCCTATTGAACACATGAACAATGCAGAGTGGTGCAAGCTTGTTGATTCTTGGACTGACCCTAGGAATTAGGTCAAGTATTGTCTACTCAACTTCCCCCTGTTTGTGTTTAACCAGGACTGCCTCTTATACTCTATGCTTTCTCTTTGTGTAGGCATGTTGTCTAATAAATAGGCAAACAAGAAATAGACAACCTTATCGCAGTGACTTGTTTTTCTGTGACAGCCGGGGCTTCTCCAATCACAGTGTGAAAAAAGCAACAGTAATCCCTCCAGAATACTTTTCATCTTTCTCATCTTCCAAAATTTCAATGCCATGTTTGTCTCTGAAATGAGTATGATCATTTGTAATTTGCTGGCTATTTTTCTAATGTTTGATTCTATTCCTAAAACTCAATATGCAACCAAGGAAAGTAAGATGGCACCTAATGGTACAGAAGATATCACTGAGGCTGAACAACCTCCTTCCACCAACACAGTGCACAATGTGTTGTCGCGGGACATCAGCATCCATTCTTCAAGACCATCCAAGACTCTCCTTGAAGCGCAACTCGGGGCTCAGAGAGCAGGGAATGTGATACTACGCAGTGCCATTGTGGGGTTGTAGACGGAGAGACCAGATGGAAAGGCAGAAGCCCTGAAGGAAGCGTAGGAAGTGTGGAAGAAGCTATACCAGGTCCATCTTTGTCATCTTCGTATAATTCAATACCCTGTTTGTCCATGAAGATGTGCTTGGAATTTGCTTTCTACTTTTCTAACGTTTGCTTCCATAACTATTAGGCACCCATTGGAAGCACGGTGGCGCCATCTGGTGCAGAAGATGGCATTAAGGATCAACCCCTTGCTTCCACTGATGAAAGCATCCATGCTTAAAGACCAACCATCTCTCTCCTTGAAGCACAAGTTTTGGCTGAGAGAGCAGCGAATGAGGCACTGAGTAGACACATTGCAACATTGCTGAAGGAGATAGAAGCAAAGAATGAAGCGCGGAAAGCACTTGTGAACTTCACAGACCTTATAAATGCATCACTTCAGCAATTCTTAGCTATATTGTGTAAGTGAACTAGTGGTGTGACTCAAAGCTTGTTAGGATCATTTCTTTATTTTGTTGAAAACTTATGTGCGAACCTATTTATGTCCCCTGAAACATGTGCCCTGCAATTTCTCTCATTTTGATCTGGACAGTGTAATCTAGCAAAGTTGACACCACTCTTCTCCGACGTAAATGAAAACGTCATGTTTGTTTAGTTGACGAAAATATTTCTCTCACCGATAGACACCTACATGGTGCACTTTCACTCATCAACATCCTCGACGAAACAGGAACATCATCTCTTCTTCCCTGACGAATTGAATTTGTCATGCATTGGAGATACGCGTCCAACTCTCATTGGTACATGATTCGTGCTACAGATGGACCACGTGTTTCCTTCCTATTGGTCCACGTGTCGCCCTAACGATCGACCACGCGTAAGCGGGCCAGCTTATTGCTGTGACGAAAACAAAATTTGTCTCTGCCAGCATGACAAAATGGGAAGGATGACATAAGCAAATGAAAGGATGACGTCAGCAAACAGCGCTAGTGGAATCAGGCCGTGACGGAAAAAACGTCAGGAAGTAGATGACGTCATAGACGACAAACAATGACGTCAAAAAACGTCACTGATGGCAGTTCGTGGTGCCATCCGCCATGTGGCATCATTCATGACGAAATAAAAACGTCATGACAGACCGGGCCTGGGCCAGGCCGGTCTAGTTTGCCGCGACGAAATTGCAGGAACGTCACGGACGGGCCATGACGTTTTTAGACAGAAAAACGTCATGGATTGAATTATGATGTGAGGTCCTTGACCTATTTTTTCATCGCATAATTCGTCGCGGATGTCCATCTACGACGTTTTGGCCCTCATCCACGACGATATCAGATCGTCATGAACTGCCCAGATTCTTGTAGTGGATCCACTAGATGTCATTGGATGTGTGTGTTTGTGTATTAGTGTGCATCATTGTGGTTTTGGTAAAGAACACATGCAATGATGCCACTCCAGCATGTGGTGTTCTTTTCATAGACCACATGGAAACACTAGATGTCATTGCATGTGTGTTCTTTTCATAAACCACATGGATCCACTGATGTCATCGCATGTTGATGACCCACAAGTATAGGGGGTGTATCGCAGTATTTTCGAGGGAAGTGAAACCCAATTTATTGATTCGACACAAGGGGAGCCAAAGAATATTTATAAGCCTTAACAACTGAGTTGTCAATTCAGCTGCACCTGGAAACAATCTTGCTCACATCAGTTTATCAGTAGCAACAATTTTGTAGTGACAATAGCAGAGTAATAGCAGTAGTAAAAGTAGAGACAGTAGTAACAATTGCAGTAAACAGTAGGATTAAAGCGCGGTAGGCATAGGGATGGATGGACGGGCGTTGCATGGACAAGACAATTCATATGGCAATCAAGACATAGGGAATTTTCAGATAATTAAGATAAAGCATCCATGTACTAAATAATCATAGGCATGTGTTCCATATATAGTCATACATGCTCACAATGAGAACTTGCACAACATCTTTTGTCCTGCCAGCCCGTTTGTAGCGGGGCCTCAAGGGAACTGCTGGCAATTAAGGTGCTCCGTTTAATAGAGCACCGGAGAAAATCATTAACACTCTGTGAACACATGTGATCCTCACATCAAAGCCATTCCCTCTAGTTATCCCGGTTGCTGTCACTTCAGGGCCTTTGGTTCCGGACAACAATATGTGTATACAACTTGCAGGTAAGACCATAAACAATACTATCATAATGAATCAATAACATGTTCAGATCTGAAAACATGGCACTCGGGCCCTAGTGACAAGCATTAAGCACAAAAAGTTGCAACAAAGTCAAAAAGCACTAATAATAGATACTAGGCACCATGCCCTAACAATTTGATGCCATTACATGAACGATTTCATCCAATCCCTACCATCCCCATAGCCTACAGTCGGGGATTACTCACTCATGGATGGGGAAACATGGATGGTCGATGGAGAAGCGATGGTGATGATGATGGCTATGATCTCCTCCAATTCCCCGTCCTGGCAGGGTGCTAGAACAGAGTTTCTGGTTCCGAATCACGAAATCTGGTGGTGGGGGCACGGCGGAACTCTTTCTGAAAAAATGTCGAATCCCCTTTGGTTTTTAGGTTAAGAGGCAACTTATAGGCGAAGAGGGAGGCCGATGGGGCAGCCGAGGCGGCCACACCACCCCCCAGGCGTAGCCTGGCCTGGCCCACGCGGCCAGGTGGTGTGGGCCCCTCGTGGCCCTACTCCGTCTCATCTTTTGGCTCCATGAGTCTTCTGGTGAAATAGGATTTTTGGCATATTTTCCAGGATTTTTCTTGATAGTTGATTTTCTGCACAAAAACTAGACACCAAGGTAATTCTGCTAAAAACATCATCAGTCCATGTTAGTTGTATCCAAATCACACAAGTTTAGAGGAAAAACAATAGCAAAAGTGTTCGAGAAAGTAGATACGTTTTGGATGTATCAACTCCCCCCAAGCTTAGCTTATTACTTGTCCTCAAGCAATTCAGTTGAAAACTGAGTGCGATAAAAGAAACTTTCACGAACACATTTGCTTCATAAGATGTATATGTTCTCAGCATATGATCAACTACTCAGGCAATTCATAATAAAGAGTATGCAACTAAGTTTACTTAATAGTCATTGCAAGCTATGAAGAGATTCCAACTCAAAAATAATAAGTAGCATGAAACATAAACATAAGCAACATTACAATGCTCATAACAAGGTATGATAGAGTGGTATCTCGCTTGCCTTTGATTGTAGAGAAAACATAAATGCCAAGGCACCTCTTAAGTTCAAGTGAAGACTAGAAGTAAAGATATCAAAGATACAAGCATCAAAGTCATAACACAATTAATCAAGGTTTGACACAAGCACATTACACTAAGAATGACAACTATGCTCTCAAGAAAGTGCTCAAAGAATAGGTGGTGACTCAACAAGGGAATGAAAAGGTTTTGAAAAGTTTGAAAGGCTTCCAAATGATGAAAGTATGATACTCATTAGCTTTGAGCTCTCATTGCCCCTATCATAAGCATCTTTAAATGGTTAAGGTGAAAGTGAGGCCCAATCTGAGTTATATGCTTGACACACTATAAACTAGAAATCTCATGTCCCTTGAGTACGAGGGCCGCTCCTCATGCTACTCAACTTTAGTTACCGGTAAGTTCTTGTCATACTAAGTACATGCATATCATAGAGAACCGCCAACGGGGTACCCCTTGCCCGATGATACGGAAGAATCCCCATATCAAAATGACAAGTCAGCAGACAACGAGCATCTCAGCAATCTTCTTATTAACCATGGGAAAATGGTGCTTTTTCTCTCTTTCCTCTTTTCTCATATCTCTTTTTTTTCTTCTTTTTCTCAATAGCTATCTCTCTTTTTTTTCATAAGAAGAATGCTTCATAGATACTCATTATGGTTACGCTGCAGGTTTCCACCATGATTAGGCATGGATTAGACTGGCAGCCCAAGCGTTTCTATAACACACATACATAACTCCATGGACTTACAAGCTCCCCTTTTATTTCACACCGACGACATCCGCAAACAAAAGAGCATGATATCAACTCGGTATATATTTACAGGTGTTGAAAGTGTTCCCCATGACAGCATGGTTCTGCTAATCCCCAGCCTATAATTTCAGTCACGATGGTTCAGGTTTATTAAGTGCAAGAAATAAAGTGTGCCATCAAGTTCGTGAGAGATTTACTAACTAACTTTCTCATAACAAGCAAGCATTTTATTTGGAAGAAAACTAGGCATATTGAATATGCACGGAATAGCAAATGATGCTAATAGGTAGGTATGGTGGACACTTTTGGCAATATTGGTTTTGGGGAATTGGAAACACGAGTAGAGCTCATACTCAGTGCAAGTGAAGGCTAGGAATAGTAAGGGAGCGACAAACGAGAGAGCAATAACTGTCATAATCATGCTTGCAACAAAATAGGACTAATCATGGCATGAAAGTGATTCAAGACCCTTGAGGCAAAATAATTCATCGAGGCTTAACTGATTATTGTTTCAGTCATATGCATGCATGAGCATGTGCCAAGTCAATTCAAGTGAAACATTCAGAGGAGGATACCACAGTGTCATACCAAGTTATCAATAGAGCAATGCAAGCAAACATTCATATGACATGCTACAAACTATTAGCAAGCTGGAGCTAATCATAAGAATGCAAGAACTACTAAGCATCCATAAGTAACATACACCCTACATGAACAGACTAAGATGCCCATAATGATGAGTATATGTACAAAAATGAAAACAAATAGATTTTGTTACCAGCCTCTTACCACACCTCAAGTTGTCATTAATCCTCATTATTGCCCTTCACTTGTGTGGCTTGAATAATAACAAGAGACCAAATTCCAATGAGGACTGCTGAACCCTGCGACAAACTTAAAACCAAAGAACAACAAATATTTTTGGTGTTTTTAATTTTTAAAGGCAAGAACAAAAAGGAAAAACAAGCAAAGCAAAATCTTTTTGGGTTTTTCAAATAGTTCAAACAAAGCAAAAAGGAAAAATCAAACCAAGGAAAAAGAAGAAGAAGCAAAAAAAGAGAAACAACGGAAATATTTTTGGTCTTTTTGTGTTTTAGAAAGCAAAAGTAAAGAAGGAACAAAAACTAAAAAGAGAGCGAAGCATGTATATACAAAGTACCGACTAAACATGATATGGAGATGAGTGTGATGTCGGTGTACCTCCCCCCAAGCTTAGGCTTTTGGCCTAAGTGGGTATCAATCCCAAGCTGGCCAAGATGGAGAGCCTCCGTAGTATGGAGAGGAGGTACCCTCGTCCTGGTACGAGCTCGAGCATGCCCCACCGTAGTGCGCAGAGTAGTCGTAAGAAGGCACATCCTCCTGGTGCTGCCTATTGAAGCCACGGAAGCGGAGCTGCTCGTCCTCCTCCTCCTTGGAACGCGACCATGGCCTCCTGTGAATACTGAACAAAGTAGAATGCAACAAAGGAATCTCCCTCTCGTCCCCGTCAGTAAACAACACCTTGTATACTAAACCCTCCGTACTAGAGTCAGCATTGACAAAATGATGTGTTTTCATAGCAGCAAGATCAAGCCTTTGTGGTGCCAACACAGTGTCATTAGGATCCACAGAAAGTTCTAATGCAACAACCATATGTGAAGCAATAATGCCCCCATAAATGGGTCCCCTAGCGGCTAGGCGGCGAGCAATGAGAAAGCCAAGATTGTATCGGGTATCATTATTAAGTGCAGTAGTGAGGAAGGCTAAATGATAATTAGAGATATTACTTGTGTTCTCCCTACCAAGAAAGCTAGTGGCAAGATAATAAGCAAAGTATCTAAGAACTGGGAGTTGGATGTTTCTTATCTTCGCACGCTGAGCTACACGGTCATCGTCATTTGTCACACTTCGATAGAGTTCCAGCAAGTCAGCGGGTCGACCTTGGATCTTCTTCATTGTCCCCGTCATGCCTATACCTATAATGCTGCAAAATCTTTCCAATGACATGGTAATAGGCTGATTATAAATTCTGAAAGAAACAGTTGACTAATAAGGGTGTTAGTGAAAACAAAACTCTCAATGAAAGTTTTGGTGAGCACGGCATATTGCTCACTCTCATCCTGCATGTAAGTGGTCAAACCGACCCTCTGGACCAGTAGTAAGAAATCATCAAGGATCCCTACAGCTTGCAAAAAGGTAAAACAAGGGAAAGTAGATGGGTGAGCATCCCCCTCGTCTCCTTCATTGCCAAAGCGTGGTGCAATGAGATCTTCATTGTATGAAGGCCTAAACTGAGAGGATGATCTTGAGGGCCTTGACCTCCTAGGTGTGCCCCTCTCAAATATTTCTCCAAATGTGTGGTTGTTCATCTTTGATATTCTGAAATTTAAACATCCATTATACAAGTGATTGCAAAGGGAATACATAATGAAGGGGACTACTCATAGGGATTTGTAAGAGGCCTAAACATGCATCAAAACAATATCTCTAAGCATTGAACAAGCTTACAAGCTCTCATAACCTGTCACCTACAGCAGCAAAATACTCAAGATATAAACCACTAAACACAAATCTACTTGGACAAGCGGAGGAGTCACATACCGGAGAACAAATGCTCCAAATTTCAGCAGCAAAAAAGGGCTGAGCAAGGAGATCGAAAAATCAAGGACAAGAATAGAAAGAACGCGATTTTGAGCAATGAACTGGTGTTTTCTCAGGAGAGAGAGAGAGAGAGCAGTGAGAAGTGAGAGAGTGAGTGGAGGGCCAGGGGTGGCCCACACCATGGCCAGGCGCGCCCCTGGGCTGGCCGCGCCACCAGGTGGTGTGCCTTCCTGGTGGCCCCCCTGGTACTCTCCAGGCACTTCTTTGCACCTTTTTTCACGTAAAAATTTATTATGAATTTTCTGGAATTTTTCAAGACACTTTATTTTTGAGCAGTTTTCAGGAATAGAAGAATGATGTTCTGACAGAAAAAAGTTTCTGGAATGATGCAACAGCTAAACAAAGCTAAAACTTCAGAAGTTCTAAGACACTCTAATGCAAGAAACTAACAACAAAAAAGTAAACTAAACGAAAGCAAAAACTAAAATGGATAGAATAGAAGTAAGCGGAGATAATCATGGTGAAAACATTGTTTTCTTCATTAAAATCCCTTTGTTAACAAGGTTGATCAGGTCTTGTTACCAAAACAATTTTATATAAAACAAAACTTTGTATTCCACTAATGATTATGTTACCTCAACCTTGATAGCAACGGTCCCAATCATAATAGTTTCATATTTTTCTCGTGGTATGGGACAATATATTTCTCCAACTTGAATGCCCTCAACATGTTCAATTGAATTCAAACCATAAGTCCTATCAATCTTCTTGGGGAAATAGACAATATGTTCCATGTCATTAACATTGAAAGTCACCTTTCCTTGATTACAATTAATAACAGCTCCTAGAGTGTTAAGAAAAGGTCTCACAAGAATAATAGACAGATTATCATCTTCAGGCATTTCAAGCACAACAAAATTAGTTAATATCAAGCAATTATGAGCCACTTGAATAGGTACATCCTCACATATACCAACAGGAATAGTAGTAGATTTATTAGCCATTTGTAAAGATATATCAGTTGGTATTAGTTTTTCTAGTTGAAGTCTCTTATAGAGAGAAAAAGGCATAACACTAACTCCTGCTCCCAAATCACACAAAGCAATTCTAACATAACTATTTTTAATAGAGCAAGGAATGGTTGGAATCCCTGGGTCTCCAAGTTTCTTTGGAACCTTACCATTAAAGGAATAATTAGCAAGCAAATTATAAATTTCTTCATTAGGGATCTTCCTTTTATTCGAAACAATATCCTTCATATACTTTGAATAAGTAGGCCATTTAATAGCATCAGTCAAAGGAATTTGCAAGAATAAAGGTTTCATCCAATCACAAAACTTATTATAGTGTTCATTTTCCTTTGACTTGTGTTTCTTATCAGGGAAAGGCATAGGTTTTTGGACCCAAGGCTCTCTTTCACTACCATGTTTCTTAGCAACAAAATCTTCTTTAGTGTATTTAGTATTCTTAGTGTGCCTTTCACGATCTTCTTCAACTTTTTATTTATCAGGAGCATCGTTTTCTACATTACCACTTTCAGTTTCAGCATTAGAGACAGATATACTATTAGGATCTTTAGCAGGTTCAGAAGGTTCTACAATAGTTTTATGTTTCTTTTTTCTTTTCTTAGGAGTAGTACCACTATTTTCAGCTTGTTGAGAATCCTGCTCAATTCTTTTAGGATGCCCCTCGGGATATAGAGGATCCTGGGTAGCAGCACCACTTCTAGTTCTAATTTCATAAGCATGTTTTTCTTTAGCAGCATTAACTAGCAAGTCTTTTTGTACCTTAATAAGCTGATCAATTTGAGTTTGAACCATTTGAAAATGTTTAACAAGCATTTTAACATCATTAGAGGTTCTTTCCACGATATCTTTTAACTCAACAATAGCTCTAGAGTTGTGCATTAAATGATTTTGCACCCTTTTATTAAAATTATCTTGCTTAACAATAAAAACATCAAATTCTTCTAAGCATTGACCAGGAGGTTTAGAGTAAGGGATATCACCTTCATCAAAATGTTGGAGAGAGTGTACCTCAATAGTGGATGAGTGGGGTATTGGCTTACATAATTCTTCTATAGGAGGTAAATTCTTGACATCTGCAGCTTTAATTCCCTTCTCCTTAAGACATTTCTTAGCTTCCTTCATCACTTCATCATTTAGTTTAATAACTCCCCTCTTCTTTCATGTTGGCATAGGCGTAGGTATAGCTGGTTCAGGTATAATTATCTCAGGTATAGCTGGTTCAGGAGGAGTCCAATCTTCATAATTTTTGCTTACTTTAGCCATTAACTCCTCAGCTTCCTTGGGAGTCCTATTCCTGAAAACACAATCAGCACAACTATCCAGGTATGTCCTAGATTCTTCAGTTAGTCCATTATAAAATATGTCAAGAATCTCATTATTATGTAATGGACATCTAGCCTGTGAATGAATCAAAGCACAAAACCTTGCCCATGATTCAGGAAATATCTCTTTTTCTCCCTATTTAAAATCAAAAAGTTCCTGCAAAATAGCATGTCTAGCGCTAGGAGGAAAATATTTCTGAAGGAAGGTACTAACCAAGCAATCAGGGCTATCAATAGATCCAGGAGGTAAATTATTAAACCAAGTTTTAGCTTCTCCTTTTAGTGAAAAAGGGAAAATCATAATCCCACAAAAAGGTTCCACAAAATCATAATCATAGCTTCTCCTTCATGGGCATCTTAAACCGCACTTTCATTCTTAGGCCCACAAAAAGGTTCTTTCTCAACAATAGCTATGTAAGATAGATCAAGAGAGAAATCATAATCCTTATCTTTAATGTTTACGGGAGATGCAGCAAACTTAGCATTAGGAGACAATTTGGGTTTTATAGTACGCCTCTCAAGGAGACTCTTAATAGCACTCCTATCATGGGTGTTTTGACATTCTTTAATAAATTCATTGGTCATCTCTATATAACCGTCCTCAATATCATAGCTCTCTCTAGACTCAGGTGAACCGACAGGTGTAGTAGTGTCTTCATTAGGAGTTTCAGTATTTCCAGCTATAGTTCTAGCAATCGTAGCATCTAGGAAAGGACCTAATGAACCACTTTTATCAAGCACAGTAGAAGCAGCATCATAAGTATCAGAAGTTTCAGATTCAGCAGTAGTAGTAGTGTGTGTAACATGTGTATGTGGTGGTGTAAGGAGCTTACTCATAACAGATGGTGAATCAAGAGCAACAAAGGTGTTCAGAACCATACCTCTTCTTGTAGTGGATGGTAAAATAGGAACCTTGCCATCACGAGACTTACCCATGATGGATGGATGGCAGCGAACAATAGTGATTCCAAGTGAACTTGATAAATAGAGCTATGCTCCCCGGCAACGGTGCCAGAAAATAGTCTTGATGACCCACAAGTATAGGGGGTGTATCGCAGTATTTTCGAGAGAAGTGAAACCCAATTTATTGATTCGACACAAGGGGAGCCAAAGAATATTTATAAGCCTTAACAACTGAGTTGTCAATTCAGCTGCACCTGGAAACAATCTTGATCATAACAGTTTATCAGTAGCAACAGTTTTGTCGTAATAATAGCAGAGTAATAGCAGTTGTAAAAGTAAAGACAGTAGTAACAATTGCAGTAAACAGTAGGATTAAAGCGTGGTAGGCATAGGGATGGAGGACGGGCGTTGCATGGACAAGACAATTCATATGGTAATCAAGACATAGGGCATTTGTAGATAAAGAAGATAAAGCATCCAAGTACTAAATAATCATAGGCATGTGTTCCATATATAGTCATACGTGCTCGCAATCAGAACTTGCACAACATCTTTTGTCCTGCCAGCCCGTTTGCAGCGGGGCCTCAAGGCAACTACTAGCAATTAAGGTGCTCCTTTTAATAGAGCACCGGAGCAAAGCATTAACATTCCGTGAACACATGTGATCCTCACATCAAATCCATTCCCTCCGGTTATCCCGATTGATGTCACTTCAGGGCCTTTGGTTCTGGACAACAATATGTGTATACAACTTGCAGGTAATACCATAAACAATACTATCATAATGACTCAATAACATGTTCAGATCTGAAATCATGGCACTCGGGCCCTAGTGACAAGCATTAAGCACAACAAGTTGCAACAAAGTCAAAAAGCACTAATAATAGATACTAGGCACCATGCCCTGACAATCTGATGCCATTACATGAACGATCTCATCCAATCCCTACCATCCCCATAGCCTACAGTGGGGGATTACTCACTCATGGATGGGGGAAACATGGATGGTCGATGGAGAAGTGATGGTGATGATGATGGCGATGATCTCCTCCAATTCCCCGTCCCGGCAGGGTGCTAGAACGGAGTTTCTGGTTCCGAATCTCGTAATCTGGTGGTGGCGGCGCAACGGAACTCTTTCTGGAAAAACGTTGAAACCCCTTTGGTTTTTAGGTCAAGATGCAACTTATAGGCGAAGAGGGAGGCCGAGGGGGAGCCGAGGCGGCCACACCACCCCAGGCGCGGCCTGGCTTGGCCCACGCGGCCAGGTGGTGTGGGCCCCTCGTGGCCCTACTCCGTCTCGTCTTCTGGCTCTATGAGTCTTCTGGTGAAATAGGATTTTTGGCATATTTTCCGGGATTTTCCTGATAGTTGATTTTCTACACAAAAACTAGACACCAAGGTAATTCTGCTGAAAACAGCGCCAGTCCGTGTTAGTTGTATCCAAATCACAGAAGTTTAGAGGAAAAAAAATAGCAAAAGTGTTCGGGAAAGTAGATATGTTTTGGACGTATCACATGTGTGTACTTTTTCCTAGACCACATGGATCCACTAGATGTCATTACATGTGTGTTCTTTTCATGCCCCACATGGATCCATTAGAATTCATTGCATGTGTCTTCATGTCCAAAACCATATGGATCCAATAGATGTCATTGCATATGTGTTCTTTTCCTAGACCACATAGATCCACTAGATGTCATTGCATGTTTTCTCTTTTCCTATACCACATGGATCCACTAGATGTCATTGCATGTGTGTTCTTTTCCTAGACCACATGGATCCACTGATGTCATTGTATGTGAGTTATTTTCATGAACTACATGGATCGCCACTAGATGTCATTGCATGTGTGTGTGTGTATTAGTGTGCATCAATGTGGTTTTGGAAAAGAACACATGCAATGATGCCACTCCGGCATGTGGTGTTCTTTTCATAAACCGCGTTGATCCATTAATGTCATTGTATGTGTGTTCTTTTCATAAACCACATGGATCCACTGATGCCATTGCATGCGTGTTCTTTTCATAAACCACATGGATCCACTAGATGTCATTGCATGTGTGTTCTTTTCCTAGACCACATGGATCCACTAGATGTCATTGCATGTGCGTTCTTTTTCTAGACCATATGGATCCACTAATGTCATTGCATGTGTGTTCTTTTTATAAACCACATGGATCCACTAGATGTCATTGCATGTGTGTGTATCAGTGTGCATCAATGTGGTTTTGGAAAAGAACACATGCAATGATGCCACTCTAGCATGTGGTGTTCTTTTCATAAACCACATGGATCCACTAGATGTCATTGCATATGTGTTCTTTTCATAAACCACATGGATCCACTACATGTCATTGCATGTGTTTTTTTCATGCCCCACATGGATCCACTAAATATCTCTACATGTGTTTTCGTTTCATCAACCACATGGATCCACTAGATGTCAGTGCGTGTGTGTTCTTTTCATAAACCACATCGATCCACTGTTGTTATTGGATGTGTGTGTTTGTGTATCAGTGTGCATCGTTGTCATTTTGGAAAAGAACACATGCTATCATGCCAATCCAACATGGTGTGTTCTTTTCATAGACCACATGGATCCACTAGATGTCATTGCATGTGTGTCCGTTTCCTAGACCACATGATCCACTAGATGTGATTGCATGTGTGTTCTTTTCCTAGACCACATGGATCCATCGATGTTATTACATGTGTGTTCTTTTCATAAACCACATGGATCCACTAGATGTAATTGCATGTGTGTTCTTTTCCTAGACCACATGGATCCACTGATGTCATTGCATGTGAGTTCTTTTCATGAACCACGTGGATCACCACTAGATGTCATTGCATGTGTGTGTATTAGTGTGCATCAATGTGGTTTTGGAAAAGAACACATGCATTGATGCCACTCCAGAATGTGGTGTTCTTTTCATAAACCGCATTGATCCACTAATGTCATTGTATGTGTGTTCTTTTCATAAACCACATGGATCCACTGATGTCATTGCATGTGTGTTCTTTTCATAAACCACATGGATCAACTAGATGTCATTGCATGTGTGTTCTTTTCCTAGACCACATGGATCCACTAGATGTCATTGCATGTGCGTTCTTTTTCTAGACCATATGGATCCACTGATGTCATTGCATGTGTGTTATTTTCATAAACCACATGGATCCACTAGATGTCATTGCATGTGTGTGTATCAGTGTGCATCAATGTGGTTTTGGAAAAGAACACATGGAATGATGCCATTCCAGCATGTGGTGTTCTTTTCATAAACCACATGGATCCACTAGATGTCATTGCATATTTGTTCTTTTCATAAACCACATGGATCCACTACATGTCATTGCATGTGTTTTTTCATGCCCCACATGGATCCACTAAATATCTCTGATGTGTTTTCTTTTCATCAACCACATGGATCCACTAGATGTCAGTGCATGTGTGTTCTTTTCATAAACCACATTGATCCACTAATGTCATTGGATGTGTGTGTATCAGTGTGCATTGATACATTGCAAATGTATCTATAATTTTTGATGTTCCATGCTTGGTTTTATCCACTTTCTTGTGTTTTGTCCACACTTTGGAGTACTTTTCATATGATTTCTTGGACTAACCTATTGACAAGAGCCAAAGTGCTAGTTGCCTATTTTCTGCTGTTTTTGGTTCTAGGAAAGTTAAAAAATTAATATTCTCGGAATTGGACGGGACAAAAGCCAAAGTTCCTATTTTTCCGCTAGTCATCAGATGCCAGAATACAAGACGGAGAAGGGCTGGGGGCCGGCCACACCACCTGGCCACGTGGCCAGGCCTAGCCCGCGCCAGGGGGTGGTCTGGCCAACCCCAGCACCCCCTCGGCCTCTCCTTCCTCCTATAAGATGCCCTCGGGACGAAAACCCGAATTACCCGATCAAAAATCCACGAAAGAGTCTATAGCCGCCGTCATCTCCATCCCTAGATCAGGAGGGATCTGAAGCTCTTCCCGGCACCCTGCCGGAGAGGGGAATTCACCCTGGAGGCCCTCTCCATCATCATGCAAGCCTCCAGTGTGATGCGTGAGTAGTTCATCTTTGGACTACGGATCCATGTAGTAGCTAGATGGCTGGTTCTCCTCCTTTGTGCTTTCATGTCTAGATCTTGTGAGCTCCGTTCATGATCAAGATCATCTATTTGTAATTCTGCATGTTGTGTTTGCGGGGATCCTATGGATATTGAGATGCTATTTCAGATTGATTATTGATTCTATCATGTCTTTGTTATTTGTGATCTTGCATGCTTTCCGTTGTTAGTAGCTATCTTGGCCAAGTAGATGCTAGCAACTCCAAGAGTTAGTATTTATGCACGATAGTGGGTTCATGCCTCTGGTAATCTGTGGAAGTGACAGAAATCTCTAAGGTACTAGATGTGATGTTGTTACTAGGGAGAAAACAACAATCCTTTGTTCATTGAACAATCGTATTGTTTACATTACACGCAATTCATAAAGCAATAATCTGTTGCTTGCAACTTAATACTGGAGGGGGTTCGGATGATAACCTGAAGGTGGATTATTAGTCATAGATGCAGTTGGATGGTGGTCTATGTATAATGTTGTAATGCCCAATCAAGTTCCAAAGGAGTCAATATGATTAGTATATTCTTGTATTTCTTTCTCGATGTTTGTCAATTGCCCCGCTGTAATTTGTTCACCCAGCATGTTATCTATCTTAAGGAGAGCCACCTCTAGTGAACTATGGATCCCGGTCCTTTATTTTACATACAATCTACAAATTGTTTACTGCTTTGTGTTTACTTTCTGCAAACTATTACTTCATTCCATTCGATACGTTTAATCCTTTGTTTTCAGCAAAACCGGTGAGATTGACAACCTCAATGCAAGTTGGGGACAGAATTCTGTGGTTGTGTGGTCCAGGTCTCCATGTTGCTACTAGCACCGGTAGTGCGCCCTGCCAAGGCTCAGCTAGGAATACCTTTGGGGTGTTTCCTTGCTCCTACTGGTTCGATTAAACCTTGGTTTCATAACTGAGGGAAACTTGCTGTTGTGCTCATCATACCTTCCTCTTGGGGTTCCCCAACGAGCTCTACATCAACACCGAGCCATCAACCACTTTTCTGGCGCCGTTGTCAGGGAGTCAAGGACATCTTCACAAGGGGAGTCCCTCATAACCAATCTCTTTACTTTGTTAATTTTGTTTTGCTTAGTTTCTTTTAGCTTTGTTTGCTTGTTTCTTTATCAAAAACACAAAAAAATTAGTTCCTACTATAGTTGTTATTTTCATTGGTCTATTATTGTCTTGCTTTATCATGCTTTCTATCAATGGTTGGTTTCTTTGAAACTGAATCTTATTGGCAAGGTGGGTTCACGGAAGAACAAAAATATTATTATAAGGAACACCACTTGTCACAAAAAGGGAAACACTTATGGGAACAAATTGATAAATTGTATACCATTGCTATAAACGTGTGCTCTACTTATAATGTTACTTATTTCTTTGATAAATCTTGTTGCTGTAGGAGGTATAAACACCTCCCTTTTCAATGTGAGTATAATGATAATGTTACCATATCTTCTTATGTTAAAGGGAATTATGACTTTTATGATGTGGAACAAATTGAAGAATTAATTGCTTGGAAGGGTGCATTTGAACTTGCTAGGTTGCTTGAAAATACTGATGATTCACCTTATAAATATGAGGTTTATGATATACTTAAATTTTTCTTTGATAATTACAAGGTAGAAAATGGATATATTCTTGAATATCTTAATAGATGCTCTCCACCAATGGAAGAGACTAATGCCTTGCAGGAGCCTATGGAAGAAGAAATTGCTGAAACTGGAAGCTCATTGGATGAAAAGGAGGAGGAGAGTGATGATCAAGAGGAGGAAGAATGGATCTACCCATCCCTACCTTCTAATGAGAGTAACTCGTTACCCCTTACATTATTTGATTGTCCCCCATGCTTACCAAAGGATGACGAATGCCATGTTCCTCAGGATTCTTTTGAAAATGTTTATAATAAAGCTCTAGTGTTTGTAGATCATGAAAATCATGCTTTATGTGATAGTTATATTGTTGAGTTTATTCATGAGGCTATTGAAAATTACTATGAGAGAGGAAAATATGGTTGTAGAAGTTTTCATGGTACTGAAACACCTCTCTATATGCTGAAAGTTTTGAAGTTACTCTTGTTTTATCTTCCTATGCCTGCCACTTTGTTCTTTGTGAATTTATTTGCATACAAGATTCCTATGCATAGGAAGTGGGACAGACTTAAATGTGTTTTGAATTTGCTTCTTGATGCTCTCTTTCACTTCAATTCATATTTCTTATGTGAGCACCTTCTCAAACTATCATGCCTAACTTAAAGGCGTTAAGGAAAAGTACTTATTGGGAGATAACCCAAAAGTTTTAGATGAGTCTTGGAAGAGTAATAACCGCTCCTTATCCTTTTTATTTGCTTTTTGTGCCAAGAGTAACCTCTAATGAAAGAGAAGTAATGATTGGGAAAGTTGCTGTCCCGAAACAGATTTCTGTGCTTCACCGTAAAACTTCGTGTAAAATCTCTAAACGTCTTTTTGAGGCATGAATTTTTGTGCTTCTGCCCCAGGTTGTTATCTAACATTCGTTAGTTTAAAACTTTTTGATTTGAGCAACAGAAGGTCTTCGAAAAAATTCTTCTTTACCTGCTAGTCTATTTTGATAGATTTCGCCATTTTCTGCATTTGCTTCTTGTTGGTTCCTTTTTGAGTTCTTTTGGGGAATTGAGATTTTTGAGGGAAGTGCTTCAGTAGCTAGTGTTATAATGGAAGTTTATTGGTGTTAGAACTGAACCTTAAGACTTATTATCTTGAGTGCACTAATGTTGTTAATAAAGATTGTGTGAAGTTTTGTATGAAGGAAAAATTTCAGGTGTATGGAAGGAATGAGTAATGAGATGAAGGATGGACTAAAGCTCAAGCTTGGGGATGCCACGCGTGTCACCCCAAGAAATATCCCAGAAGTACAAGCGTCAAAGCTTGGGGATGCCCAAGGCATCCCCCTCTTCATCAATAAAAATCCTAGGTTTCTTCCAAACGCTTCATTTTTATTGTTTCATGCATAGTTGTGTTGTTCTTGGAGCGTCTTCTTTTTCGTTTTCGTTTTGGTTTTTGGTTTCTTCGTTTTCTTAGTTTTCTGAATAAATTGGTTGGACCCCCTCTTTCATGCATTGGTTTTCAAATAGTTTGGTTTGGATTGGAAAAGAGTAGGAAAGTTCATGCTTATGTGGTAAAAAGAGCTTGTTTTTGACTATGGCCTATGCTTTCTCATGCCATGCTTGATATTGTTTTAGATTTACGCTTAGTATTCTTTGTTGTAGCATTAATTGTTATAAACAATTGAGATTGCTTAATGTGCCTTGGATGAATCATGTGTTGTTTAAGCATATTAAAGCATAGTATAGTGGTATTCTCCTTTGATGCTTTATTTGGGTTGACTTGGCGCCTGCTCACACCATGTTATGACTATCTCAAGTCACCATAGCCTTTATGATCCTTTATTTTTCAACTTGTAGTACCACTTTATGCTTTGATCAATGATGTTTTGTCGCTCTGCATGATTATGGCCATTATTTGCTCTCTTAGTTTGTTGCTCCCAGTCTTTTGCTAGCCTCCACAACCAAGTATGAGTTCCACTCATGCATCCAACTCCCTAAACGAGGTTATTCCAAAGAGTCCACCATACCTACCTACTAGCTTATGCTATTCCAAGTATATTCATGCTTTTGTTTACCTTCCGAATTAAACTTGTTATGAGAAAACAAGTGATTAAAGCTCTCACGAACTTGATGGAACACTTTACTTTTCTTGCCCTTAATAAACTTGAACCATTGTGTCGTCTATGTTGTATATGCTTGCAGTATTTGTTGGGAATTAGCAGAACCATGCTGTCATGGGGAACACTTTCAACATTGCACTTGGTACTTGTACCTAGTTGATATCATGCTCTTTTGTATATGGATGTCGTCGGTGTGAAATGAAAGGGGAGCTTGTAAGTCCATGGAGTTATGTATATGTGTTAGAGAAACGCCTGGGCCGCTGGTCCAATCCTTGCTGACATGGTGGAAACCTGCAGCGTAACCATAATGAGCTGTCTATGAAGCATTCTTCTTATAAAAAAGAGTCCTATATTGAGAAAAAAATAGGAAAAGAGAAAAAAGAGATTATGAATAGAGGAAAGAGAGAAAAAAGCACCATATTCCCATGGTAAATAAGAAGATTGTTGAGATGCTCGTTGTCTGCTTGCCTTGTCATTTTGATATGGGGATTCTTTCGTATCATCGGTCAAGGGGTACCCTATTGGCGGTTCTCTATGATACACATGTACTTACGATGACAAGAACTTACCGGTGACTAAACTTGAGTAGCATGAGGAGCGGCCCTCGTATACAAGGGACATGAGATTTCTAACTTATACTTCGTCAAGCATGTACACCATAGTTTGTTCACTTTAAGCTTAATCACTTCAAGATGCTTATGATAGGGGCAATGAGAGCTGAAAGCTAGAAGTACCATAATTTTTGGAAGCTCTTTATGAGACTTGAATCCCTACTTCCTTCTATGAAGGCCTTTCTTCCACTTATATATTGAGTCTCCACTTTCTACCTTTATGCACCTGCTTTGAGAGCATAGTGGACATTCTTAGTTCTATGTGCATTGTCCCAAGACTAGTTGATTGATGCATAACTTGATATTTCTTGTTTTAAACTATTTGTATCTAGTCACTCTTATGAACTTTGAAGGTGTCATATGCATTTATATTTGATACTCTATGAGGGACAGGCTGAATACTATTATGCTATGTTTTCTTTATGTGAAACAAACAAATGTCTTGAAAAGCATTGTTATTCATGAATCTTTTGTTTGTGCCTTTTCATGTTGCATCATAGTTTCTTTGTCTTATTGCTAGAACTTTGTCTTTCATGTTATGATTGAAGTACTATGATCCCAGCTTTGAATGTTTTACAAATACTTTGATCAAGTCTTTGATGGTGCATGTCACCTCAAAAAATATTCTTTCTTTTTTATCACTTACCTACTCGAGGACGAGCAAGAGTTAAGCTTGGGGATGTTGATACATTGCAAATGTATCTATAATTTTTGATGTTCCATGCTTGGTTTTATCCACTTTCTTGTGTTTTGTCCACACTTTGGAGTACTTTTCATATGATTTCTTGGACTAACCTATTAACAAGAGCCACTGTGCCAGTTGCCTGTTTTATGCTATTTTTGGTTCCAGGAAAGTCAGAAAATGAATATTCTCGGAATTGGACGGGACAAAAGCCAAAGTGCCTATTTTTCTGGAAGTCATCAGATGCCAGAATACGAGACGGAGAAGGGCTGGGGGCTGGCCAGACCACCTGGCTGCGTGGCCAGGCCTGGCTCGCGCCAAGGGGTGGTCTGGACGACCCCAGCACCCCATCGGCCTCTCCTTCCGCCTATAAGATGCCCTCGGGACAAAAACCCTAAGTACCCAATCAAAAATCCACGAAAGAGTTTGTAGCCTCTGTCATCTCCATCCCTAGATCGGGAGGGATCTGAAGCTCTTCCTGGCACCCTGCCGAAGAGGGGAATTCACCCTGGAGGCCTTCTCCATCATCATGCAAGCCTCCGGTGTGATGCGTGAGTAGTTCATCTTTGGACTACGGATCCATGTAGTAGCTAGATGGCTGGTTCTCCTCCTTTGTGCTTTCATGTCTAGATCTTGTGAGCTCCGTTCATGATCAAGATCATCTATTTGTAATTCTGCATGTTGTGTTTGCGGGGATCCTATGGATATTGAGATGTTATTTCAGATTGATTATTGATTCTATCATGTCTTTGTTATTTGTGATCTTGCATGCTTTCCATTGTTAGTAGCTATCTTGGCCAAGTAGATGCTAGCAACTCCAAGAGTTAGTATTTCTGCACGATAGTGGGTTCATGCCTCTGGTAATCTGTGGAAGTGACAGAAATCTCTAAGGTACTAGATGTGATGTTGCTACTAGGGAGAAAACAACAATCCTTTGTTCATAGAACAATCGTATTGTTTACATTACACGCAATTCGTAAAGCAATAATCTGTTGCTTGCAACTTAATACTGGAGGGGGTTCAGATGATAACCTGAAGGTGGATTATTAGTCATAGATGTAGTTGGATGGCGTTCTATGTATAATGTTGTAATGCCCAATCAAGTTCCAAAGGAGTCAAGATGATTAGTATATGCATGTATTGCTTTCTCGATGTTTGTCAATTGCCCCGCTGTAATTTGTTCACCCAACATGTTATCTATCTTAAGGAGAGCCCCCTCTAGTGAACTATGGATCCCGGTCCTTTCTTTTACATACAATCTACAAACTGTTTACTGCTTTGTGTTTACTTTCTGCAAACTATTACTTCCTTCCATTCGATACGTTTAATCCTTTGTTTTCAGCAAACCCGGTGAGATTGACAACCTCATCGCAAGTTGGGGACAAAGTTCTATGGTTGTGTTGTGCAGGTATCCATGTTTCTACTAGCACCGGTAGTGCGCCCTGCCAAGGCTCAGCTAGCAACACCTTTGGGGTGTTTCCTTGCTCCTACTGGTTTGATTAAACCTTGGTTTCATAACTGAGGGAAACTTGCTGTTGTGCTCATCATAGCTTCCTCTTGGGGTTCCCCAACAAGCTCTACATCAACACCGAGCCATCATGCATCATTACGGTTTTTGGAAAAGAACACATGCAATCATGCCACTCTAGCATGGTGTGTTCTTTTCATAGACCACATGGATCCACTAGATGCCAGTGCATGTGTGTTCTTTTCCTAGACCACATGGATCCACTAGATGTGATTGCATGTGTGTTCTTTTCCTATACCACATGGATCCATTGATGTCATTTCATGTGTGTTGTTTTCATAAACCACATGGATCCACTAGATGTCATGGCATGTGTGTTCTTTTCATAAACCACATGGATCCACATGAGTCATTGGATGTGTGTGTGTATCAGTGTGCATCATCGTGGTTTTGGAACAGAACACATGCAATGATGCCACTCCACCATGGAGTTGTCTTTTCATGGACCACATGGATCCACTAGATGTCATTGCATGGATGTTCTTTTCATAAACCACATGGATCCACGGATGTCATTGCATGTGTGTTCTTTTCCTAGACCACATGGATCCACTAGATATCAATGCATGTGTGTTCTTTTCTTGCCCCAGATGGATCCATTAGATGTCATTGCATGTGTGTGTATCAGTGTGCTTCATTGTGGTTTTGGAAAAGACCATATGCAATGATGCCACTCCAGCATGTGGTCATCTTTTCATAAACCACATGGATCCACTAGATGTCATTGCATGTGTGTTATTTTTATAAACCAGATGGATCCACTAATGTCATTTCATGTGTGTTCTTTTCATAAACCACATGGATCGACTAGATGTCATTGCATGTGTGTTCTTTTCATACCCCACATGGATCCACTATATGTCATTGCATGTGTGTGAGTATCAGTGTGCATCAATGTGGTTTGGGAAAAGAACACATGCAATGATGCCACTCCAGCATGTGGTGTTCTTTTCTTAAACCACATGGATCCACTAGATGTCATTGCATGTGTGTTCTTTTCCTAGACCACATGGATCCACTGATGTCATTGCATGTGAGTTCTTTTCATGAACCACATGGATTGCCACTAGATATCATTGCATGCGTGTGTGTGTGTATTAGTGTGCATCAATGTGGTATTGGAAACGAACACATGCAATGAGGCCACTCCAGCATGTGGTGTTCTTTTCATAAACCGCATTGATCCACTAATGTCATTGTATGTGTGTTCTTTTCATAAACCACATGGATCCACTGATGTCATTGCATGTGTGTTCTTTTCATAAACCACATGGATCCACTAGATGTCATTGCATGTGTGTTCTTTTCCTAGACCACATGGATCCACTAGATGTCATTGCATGTGCGTTCTTTTTCTAGACCATATGGATCCACTTATGTCATTGCATGTGTGTTCTTTTCATAAACCACATGGATCCACTAGATGTCATTGCATGTGTGTGTATCAGTGTGCATCAATGTGGATTTGGAAAAGGACACATTCAATGATGCCACTCCAGCATGTGGTGTTCTTTTCATAAACCACATGGATCCACTAGATGTCATTGCATATTTGTTCTTTTCATAAACCACATGGATCCACTACATGTCATTGCACGTGTTTTTTTCATGCCCCACATGGATCCACTAAATATCTCTGCATGTGTTTTCTTTTCATCAACCACATGGATCCACTAGATGTCAGTGCTTGTGTGTTCTTTTCATAAACCACATTGATCCACTAATGTCATTGGATGTGTGTGTGTATCAGTGTGCATCATTATGGTTTTGGAAAAGAACACATGCAATCATGCCACTCCAGCATGGTGTGTTCTTTTCATAGACCACATGGATCCACTAGATGTCATTGCATGTGTGTTCTTTTCCTAGACCACATGGATCCACTAGATGTGATTGCATGTGTGTTCTTTTCCTAGACCACATGGATCCATTGATGTCATTGCATGTGTGTTGTTTTCAAAAACCACATGGATCCACTAGATGTCATTGCATGTGTGTTCTTTTCATAAACCACATGGATCCACATGAGTCATTGGATGTGTGTGTGTATCAGTGTGCATCATCATGGTTTTGGAACAGAACACATGCAATGATGCCACTCCAGCATGTAGTTGTCTTTTCATGGACCACATGGATCCACCAGATGTCATTGCATGGGTGTTCTTTTCATAAACCACATGGATCCACTGATCTCATTTTATGTGTGTTCTTTTCCTAGACCACATGGATCCACTAGATATCAATGCATGTGTGTTCTTTTCTTGCCCCACATGGATCCATTAGATATCATTGCATGTGTGTGTGTATCAGTGTGCTTCATTATTGTTTTGGAAAGGAACATATGCAATGATGCCACTCCATCATGTGGTGTTCTTTTCATAAACCACATGGATCCACTAGATGTCATTGCATGTGTGTTATTTTTATAAACCATATGGATCCACTAGATGTCATTGCATGTGTGTGTGTATCAGTGTGCATCAATGTGGTTTTGGAAAAGAACACATGCAATGATGCCACTCCAGCATGTGGTGTTCTTTTCTTAAACCACATGGATCCACTAGATGACATTGCATGTGTGTTCTTTTCATAAACCACATGGATCCACTAATGTCATTGCATGTGTGTTCTTTTCCTAGACCACATGGATCCACTAACGTCATTGCATTTGAGTTCTTTTCATGAACCACATGGATCGCCACTAGCTGTCATTGCATGTGTGTGTGTATTAGTGCGCATCAATGTGGTATTGGAAAAGAACACATGCAATGATGCCACTCCAGCATGTGGTGTTCTTTTCATAAACCACATGGATCCATTAGATGTCATTGCATATGTGTTCTTTTCATAAACCACATGGATCCACTACATGTCATTGCATGTGTTTTTTTCATGCCCCACATGGATCCACTAAATATCTCTACATGTGTTTTCTTTTCATCAACCACATGGATCCACTAGATGTCAGTTCATGTGTGTTCTTTTCATAAACCATATTGATCCACTGATGTCATTGGATGTGTGTGTGTATCAGTGTGCATCATTATGGTTTTGGAGAAGAACACATGCAATCATGCCACTCCAGCATGGTGTGTTCTTTTCATATACCACATGGATCCACTAGATGTCATTGCATGTGTGTTATTTTCCTAGACCACATGGACCCACTAGATGTCATTGCATGTGTGTTGTTTTCATAAACAACATGGATCCAGTAGATGTCATTGCATGTGTGTTCTTTTCATAAACCACATGGATCCACATAAGTCATTGGATGTGTGTGTATCAGTGTGCATCATCTTGGTTTTGGAATAGAACACATGCAATGATGCCACTCCAACATGTAGTTGTCTTTTAATAGACCACATGGATCCACTAGATGTCATTGCATGGGTGTTCTTTTCATAAACCAAATGGATCCATTGATGTCATTGCATGTGTGTTCTTTTCCTAGACCACATGGATCCACTAGATATCAATGCATTTGTGTTCTTTTCCTGCCCCACATGGATCCATTTAGATGTCATTGCATGTGTGTGTCTATCAGTGTGCTTCATTGTGGTTTTGGAAAAGAACATATGCAATGATGCCACTCCAGCATGTGGTGTTATTTTCATAAACAACATGGATCCACTAGATGTCATTGCATGTGTGTTCTTTTCATAAACCACATGGATCCACATAAGTCATTGGATGTGTGTGTGTATCAGTGTGCATCATCGTGGTTTTGGAACATAACACATTCAATGATGCCACTCTAGCATGTAGTTGTCTTTTCATGGACCACATGGATCCACTAGATGTCAGTGCATGGGTGTTCTTTTCATAAACCACATGGATCCACTGATGTCATTGCATGTGTGTTCTTTTCCTAGACCACATGGATCCACTAGATATCAATGCATTTGTGTTCTTTTCCTGCCCCATATGGATCCATTAGATGTCATTGCATGTGTGTGTGTATCAGTGTGCTTCATTGTGGTTTTGGAAAAGAACATATGCAATGATGCCACTCCAGCATGTGGTGTTCTTTTCATAAACAACATGGATCCACTAGATATCATTGCATGTGTGTTATTTTATAAACCAGATGGATCCACTGATGTCATTTCATGTGTGTTCTTTTCCTAGACCATGTGGATCCACTAGATTTCATTGCATGTGTGTTCTTTTCATGCCCCACATGGATCCATTAGATGTCATTGCATGTGTGTGTATCAGTGTGCATCATTGTGGTTTTGGAACAGAACACATGAAATGATGCCACTCTAGCATGTGGTGTTCATTTCATAAACCACATGGATCCACTATATGTCATTGCATGTGTGTTATTTTCATAAACTAGATGGATCCACTGATGTCATTTCATATGTGTTCTTCTCATAAACCACATGTATCGACTAGATGTCATTGCATGTGTGTTCTTTTCATGCCCCACATGGATCCACTAGATGTCATTGCATGTGTGTGTACCAGTGTGCATCAATGTGTTTTTGGAAAAGAATACATGCAATGATGCCACTCCAGCATGTGGTGTTCTTTTCTTAAACCACATGGATCCACTAGATGTCATTGCATGTGTGTTCTTTTCATAAACCACATGGATCCACTAATGTCATTGCATGTGTGTTCTTTTCCTAGACCACATGGATCCACTGATGTCATTGCATGTGAGTTCTTTTCATGAACCACATGGATCGCCACTAGATGTCATTGCATGTGTGTTACTTTCATAAACCACATGGATCCACTAGATGTCATTGCATGTGTGTTCTTTTCATAAACCACGTGGATCCACTAGTTGTCGTTGCATGTGTGTTCTTTTCCATAACCACATGTATCCACTGATGTCATTGCATGCGTGTTCTTTGCATAAACCACAAGGATCTACTAGATGTCATTGCATGTGTGTTCTTTTCCTAAACCACATGGATTCACATGAGTCATTGGATGTGTGTTCTTTTCAAAAACCACATGGATCCACTGGTGTCTTTGCATGTGTGTTCTTTCATAAACCACATGGATCCACTAGATGTCATTGCATGTGTCTTGTTTTCATAAACCACATGGATCCACATGAGTCACTGGTTGTGTGTGTGTTATTGTGAATAATTGTGGTTTTTCTAAAGAACACATGCAATGATGCCACTCCCGCATGTGGTGTTATTTTCATATACCACATGGTCCACTAGATGTCATTGCATGTGTGTTATTTTCATAAACCACATGGATCCACTAATGTCATTGCATGTGTGTTATGTTCCTAGATCATATGGATCCACTAGATGGCATTGCATGTGTCTTCTTTTCATGCCCCACATGTATCCATTAGATGTCATTGCATGTGTGTGTATCGGTGTGCGTCATTGTGGTTTTGGAAAAGAACACATGCAATGATGCCACTCCAGCATGTGGTGTTCTTTTCTTAAACCATATGGATCCACTAGATGTCATGGCATGTGTGTTGTTTTCATAAACCACATGGATCCACTGATGTCATTGGATGTGTGTTCTTTTCATAAACCATATGGGTCCACTAGATGTTATTGCATGTGTGCTCTTTTCATGCCCCACATGGATCCACTAGATGTCATTGCATGTGTGTACTTTTCATAAACCACATGGATCCACTAGATGCATTGAATGTGTGTTCTTTTCATAAACCACATGGATCCCCTATATGTCATTGCATGTGTGTTCTTTTAATAAACCACATTGATCCATTGATGTCATTGTATGTGTGTTGTTTTCATAAACTGCATGGATCCACAAGATGTCATTGTATGTTTGTTCTTTTCCTAAACCACATGGATCCACTAGAGTCATTGCATGTGTGTTATTTTCATAAACCACATGGATCCACTAGATGTCATTGCATGTGTGTTCTTTTCATAAACCACATGGATCCACACGGGTCATTGTATGTGTGTTCTTTTCCAAAACCACTTGGATCCACTAATGTCACTGCAAGTCTGTTATTTTCATATACCACATGGATCCACTAGATGACATTGCATGTGCGTTCTTTTCCTAGACCACATGGATCGACTGGATGTCATTACATGTGTGTTCTTTTCCTAGAACACATGGATCCACTAATGTCATTGCATGTGTGTTATTTTCATGAACCACATGGATCCACTAGATGTCATTGCATGTGTGTGTATCAGTGTGCATCAATATGGTTTTGGAAAAGAACACATGCAGTGATGCCACTCCAGCATGTGGTGTTCTTTTCATAAACCACATTGACCCACTGATGTCATTGTATGTGTGTTCTTTTCATAAACCACATGGATCCACCGATATCATTACATGTGTGTTCTTTTCATAAACCACATGGATCCACTCGATGTCATTGCATGTGTGTTCTTTTCCTAGACCACATGGATCCACTAATGTCATTGCATGTGTGTTCTTTTCATAAACCACGTGGATCCACTAGATGTCATTGCGTGTGTGTGTGTATGAGTGTGCATCAATGTGGTTTTGGAAAAGAACACATGCAATGATGCCACTCCAGCATGTGATGTTCATTTCATAAACCACATGGATCCCCTAGATGTCATTGCATGTGTGTTCTTTTCATAAACCACATGGATCCACATGAGTTAATGGATATGTGTTCTTTTCATAAACCACATGGGTCTACTAGATGTCATTGCATGTGTGTTCTTTTCCTAGACCACATGGATCCACTGATGTCATTGTTGATGTGTTCTTTTCATAAACCACATGGATCCACTAGATGTCATTGCATGTGTGTTCTTTTCAAAACCAAATGGATCTACTGATGTCATTGTATGTGTGTTATTTTCATAAACCACATGGGTCAACTAGGTGTCATTGCATGTGTGTTCTTTTCATAAACCACATGGATCCACATGAGTCATTGGATGTGTGTTCTGTGGGGCCCCCAGATTAATCCTCCGGGAATCCCTGTTATGCATACACCACGATCCCATGATCATTCTGTCGTGGCACATAACCGACAAGTATCAAAGTAAACATACATTACTTAAACGAATACAAGTCATACCTAAATTGCCATTATGTCTACATAGATCATCATCAGTGGTACTTATCAAGCGTCGAGCCCGAGCCATGCCTTAACCTATAGGCAGCTGACAGGGAGAACATCCTAGCTCGCATAGACGTCAACTTCATCATCTTCTTGATATCTGACCAAGTTAATAGCCAGGGACAATGCCAGTGAGTACTTTGAATGTACTCGCAAACCACCTTAAGAAATTAATAATAACAAGAGGATTTGCAATATGGATGTTGTAGTAGGAGGGCTCCAAGAGAGGTTCTTTTCTCACATAGTTTCTCTTGTAGATATCGCATCTACATATCTTTGTTGAAAACGTTTTGTAAAACATTTTTGGAAACCCTTTTTGAGAAGTTTTGGAAAACACTAGGATTGGGTCACCCATATGTTTCGTCCTTACGGTCATCCCATGATCAAACTCCTTTCCTTCCTTTCCGACCATCCCATGGTCAAAACATTTCAAAAGCCATTGCTTTTCTAAAATCCTTTTTGAAAACAAAACCAACACCGCTCTACAGCAACCTTCCCAACCATCCATCACCATGGACATGGCTATTCGAATATATTTACACTCTGTAGAGGTTGTACACTTTACCCACACCATCCGGGTACCCTGCCCTAATCTTCACCGATCGTGGGTCGAGTAACCGATCAAGACTCTCTAGATGCCACTCTAGATAGTCCCTACCATATGAGTTGTTCATCTCAACACCGGGACATCGGGGCAACAGACCAACCGGAGCTCATTCTGACTCCTCCAGAGTGGGCACTTTCAATGAGAGGCTCATAGTATCACTCGGGCTGCTCCCGAGGGCAGTTCGCCATTCCTCCAGGTGATTGTCTAACAGTTGACCCTTTCTGTAAAGGAATCCTGGCATTAGAGGGAGATGATCCCTTAGAAGTAGTTGTGAGAATTCCCACACCAGAGTAGCTAACTTCAAGTCCAGCCTTGTCCCATTCCAGAGTAATGTGGTTGCACCGGTTAATTGTTCTGGCAAAACTACAAAGAACCGGGTGCGTTTTTGTAAACCTTTTTCCTCCATATTTCCTTCAGCATTTTGTAAAACAAAATCCATTTTATTTTCTCAACTTCTCTTGGTAGGTCAAACCTCACCAAGGTTTTGCCATAAACATTTTGTAAAACTTTTTCGGGGGTCTTCCCATCCTCTAGTTTTGTTTTGGCTAAAACGGGGTCTCCAAAGGGGTATGGTGTTATACACCATCTACCATACTAGGGTCGAGTAGGTGTCATCAAGGGGGTTGTACTTAGTATTACTAATGTGTAATGGTTTGGAGGAGTCAAGCCACTACCAGATATAGATCATCATATAATAAAACAATGTAGTTTTCATAAAATAGAAGATAAAACATGCATAAGTAAAATAGTAGAACAAGTCTTATAAGGAAGAAGGTGGCTTGCCTGAGATCAGCAAACTGGCAATATATGTCCCTGGACTTCTTCTTAGAATACCATAATAACCAATAATAATAACCATCTTCTTCTGGTCTCCGATATAATCGCATCTGTCGTCGTTATGGATCACATGCAAGCAAACAAAGGGCACAATCAATACAAGGCATACAATTACCAATACCATATAGAAAACAAACATACCACACATTATTCAATGTACAAAAATGATATCAACAGACAGGTATTGAAATAACAAGGCCAACAAAAGTGGTTTCATGATTTTATCCATTTTCTTTATTTAGTTATGATTATTCTAGTGAAATAACCTCTAGTTTAGGTGAAAAATTCACCAGAAAAGATTTGGGTCTCAAATAAATTTGTCCTCAGAGGTTTTGTTAGAATTTGGTGTTTAAGATTTTTGAGAGTTGGACTCATCTCAAAATATTTACGAGAATTCCCTCACTCTTTTTGGAGTTACGGAATTACTGTAGTCAATTTATTGGTGGATTAACTATGCGCATAATTTTTTATTTCATCATAAATGAAAGAGATCACAGAAAATATTAGTCTCATAGGGTTGGGTAGGGGTTATGTTTTAGGAAATAGGATATTTGGATTTAGTTCTGTACCTAATTTTATTTGACCTGGAGAAAATCTTAAAGTCAAACAGGGGCTGTTTTTGTTATTTTTTCTACGGGCAAACTAGGAAGCAAAAGAGGGTGAGGTCAAGGGGACATGCAAGGCATGACCATCACTTTGCAGTACACAAAGGTTTCATGTCATTTGGGGTTGTAAAATTATAGGTAGGATTTAATGAGTGTTTTAGATACTTTCTGGAAATTGATTTAATATAATTAATCTATAGATATTCTGAGATAACCAAGGGTACAACATGTTTGGGAAAACATGCAGGTATCTAGAGTATTTTATATCTGGGCAATTTGGGTCATTTTCCATTTTCATTTCAATTTAAACCTAAGGCCAAATTTCTGGATTTGGACAGAAGAATAAAGAAAAAGGGCAGGGGATAGCTGCGCTGAGATCTGGCAGGAGATGGGCCAAGGGAGGAAGATTCGGCCCAGGTGGGGCGACACCATGCGTGGGAGGGTGGAGTTCAAACCTGACTGGCGGGGCCCGCCAGTTAGCGACGTAGGAGCGCCGAAGCGGTACCGGGGAACGTGGGCCGTCGGATTAGAGCGAGGAAACCCTAGGGGCCGCGGAGGTCGGCCGGGGTGCTTACCAGAGGGCTCGTCGGCGAAAGGGGAGGATCGGAGGCAACACGGTGCAGCTCAGCGAGCAGATCCATGGGCGACAAGGTCAAGTTCCACGCTGGGAAGCATTCTGCGCGGTGATGCCCGAAGAGGGTGCTCGGGAGCTCGCCGGATCTGGCTAGGGGAAGCATGCATGTCGACGAGAAGAGGACGAGGAGGATGCAGGGGTCGTGTAGAGAGCAGAGGTGGTCATGTCAGGGCTGCAGATGCTCAGAAAGGAATAGACCACCAACGGTGCTCTAGATTCGGACACGCAATGACGGCGGCGTCTCCAGGGTTCCTACAGTAGAAAGAGGAGAGAGGAGAGGTTGGTCAGCGAATGGGGGTCCTGGAGATTCATAGAGAGGGGAAAGGGGTGGCCTGGTGCAACGTTGTGCTCACCTTTTCGAGGAAGGCCGAGAGGAGAACACCTTCTTCTCCATGTCGGGGGAGAGGTGAGGGGCTAGATCTGGAGCTCGAGGGAGATGTGTGGAAGGGGAGGAAGCAAATGAGGGCCGAAGAAGAGGCAGGGATCTTCTATCCTATTTAACTCGAGGGGGAGGGTGTATGGTGCACCAAGTGCACAAAGGGCTATGGCTGGTCCATGGCTTGCTCATTGGATAAGCTGGGCGGTGGAGAGGGGGGTAGTGGGGCTCTGGGTCGTGGCAGAGGACAGAGAGTGAGAGGGTTGTTGCTACCAAAGTTTAAGGGCTAGGCTATGTTGCTTGTCCCCCTCTCTCTCACTTCCAAACATAAGAGACAAAGAGGAGATGGGCGCTACAGGGGTATGCTATAGTGGTGGTCGACCTGGGTGGGTGTGGTGGTTGTTGTGGACAAGTATTGAACAAGTTTGAGAAGGTTTTGATTTAACTTTGGATCATGGTTTTGAATATCTCCATTTTTGGCCATTTTGATGATCATGAAGAACCTCATGATCTTTGATCTTAGAAACCTGAGGTGAGGATGTTGGTACGTGGATATGGTTCAGGTACATCTCCATAAATTATTTTGGAATTATTGGATGAGGTTTGGTCCACTTTATATCACATATTAAAATAGTGCAGAAATGGTTTTCGGGATTTGATTTGATATTTTTGAATTGGACAAGGATGGTTTTTGGCTTGATATTGTCCTAAATCTCGGTCCATACTTTGAGGAATTTTCCCATGATTTATTGGTGCATAAAAGTATTTTAAACATTTATTTTCTCATTTCTGCCTATTAAAAAAATAGGCAAAAAAGAATTATTAAAACTCTTCATAAAATATTTATTTTGAATTGGGAAGATAGATTATGATATATAGGCCTCATATGAGCCTAAAGTTGGAGAAGTGTTTTGGCAAAACCCAACCTTTCCTTTATGGAAGGAATTTTGGAGGTTTTGCCCATTAATTGAATTAAATAGTTTTGAGCCATAATAATTATGGATAATATTTTATAAATATGGATATTCAAAGTATATGATGTCCAAAAGATGTATCAAACATTTTCAACCTTGGGTTTTTAGCATCCAACTTGATTTGGAAAGAAAAATAGGATATGAAGGATCTTGGGTAAGGCTATTTTTATGCCTCCAAAACTTGATTGTATCTTGGATATCAAAGCTCCTCTTGGGCCATGGGCTATATGGATATATAGATCAAGTTAGGTAGACCACCATGGTGCATATGTTTGAGGTTGATCAGGGTTGATCTATCCAAGGATTGATTCCCAATTTTGAATAAAATAAACCTACCAAAGCAGATTATCAAATAGCCTTCTAAACCATGTGGATTTTTGAAGCACAAAGGTCCATTTGGAACATGTGAAGTAGTTATTGCTATACATTTATGAGTAAAACACAACCATGCAAAGTGTTGGTCCAAGGAAGGTAGGATGGAGGTGTGAGCTTCTGACCAAGTAGGCTAGTTGATAAGATTTGTAGGAAATGTTATTTTCTTGCCTGCAAAACTATCAAGAACAAGTGGGTTAGAGGATGTTCTAGCCAAGGTAAGGAGTGGGCCTTAGTATTCCTTAGGATTGTCTACAAGATGGTGCAAGTGCATTTACAAAAATGCACAAGGGTTGGGAAAGATAGGCACTCAAAGAAGTGATGTTGAAACAGTTTCTAGACTTGGTCAAAATTTGGCAGTTTTGAGGCTATTGACTAGAATGTAAGAGAGGATGTTTTTGATGAGTTGCCAGGTACCAAAGCATCATCAAGTGGATGATGTTGAAGTGTAGATTGAGTAGAACAGATCCATGCTTGATGTTGGTCTTCATTGACTTGGAAGCTTCTAGAATGGATCACTTCAGAATTGCTCTGGTTAAGGGTTTTGGATGATCACCTAGTGGCTAGAGATCAGATCCATCTTGGTTAACTTGTTTAGGTTTGACACTCTTGGATTAGATAGATGCTAGATGCTGAGCTCCTAGGGTAGCTCATACTAATTCCTAGGCGAACAAGTCAGACAACTGATCAAGGCAATTCATCAAACAGTAGATCAAGGCAACTCATCTTACAAACAAAACAAATCTACTACCATGGGTACCTCCAAGCCTAGCTTGAGGTAAGGATGGGTATTTTGAATCAGTGGAGTTTGAATAAGGTGAGAGTCCTTGGTATTTCTACCAAGAGTAGGATTCTAAAGCTTTATAAAAAGGTTTTAGAAAAACCTAGAGGTAAGAGTAGTTGAAAACTCTGTCTTGAAAACATAAGGAGATTATATCATATAGATCTCCTTAATTTTGTTAATAGAAGCTACTAAAATAGTTTTGATTTGCAACAGCATCTTGGCTCAGAACATTTGAGAATATGTAAAAAGAGCTAGGACAGTTTTGTTAAATAGCTTTTGTCAACTGATGCTGACGTAAGGAGTATATCCTAGGCTATACATTCAGATGCATAAGCACAGACAAACAGCAAACAGGCACTGCATCATTGAACAAGAAAAGGTTTTTTCCCCTGATTTTTGCATTCTAGACAACTAATCAGGGTTGCTGGATTTGGGACGTTATAGACCTTTCCCCCTTAAAAGAATCTCGTCCCGAGATTCAGGAGAGTAGGGTTAGGGGATTTTGAGTCGGAGTTAGTGTTAGGCTCTTCTAGCGTACTAACTTACAGATTTCATCTTTGAACGTGGTTATTTTGTCGGTAGAGTTGGACTTCAGTCTTCTCGGATGCACGGAGAGTTGAGTAGGCTTCAGTCCTGATTGCGATGGAGGATCTTCCTTCTGTAAGGATTACTGTGTTTCTCTTAAGGGCTTATCGTATCTTAGTTCAAAACTTTGGGTATAAACTCCTGAGTTTGCTTCCAGCGAGAGGTTACTCTATTTTTGGTGGGAAAGATGCAGCCTTTCCCTCTTAGGATTAAACTAGGTTAGCTTGAAGATAACACATTCTCTCCTTGAAGTCATTGGATGTTGTTCTGAGGACCGTCGTCAACCTTTCTATAAGGAGATGAAATCTTCAGATGTCTTCCGCTGGGTCCTAAGGGGCTCATATACTACTTTATCGCACTTAGCCTATTCAATACTGTTAATTTCATGGATTGTACAAACTAGTTAGACTGATGGGGATTAGCGAATATGCGGCCTTTCAGTTAGGTCTTCAGCTGAAGTAGCAGAGGGACTCTGTTGAATCTTCAGTTATTTTTTCCTCTGATGACTCACGAGTTGTTGTATGGCGAAAGGAGGTCTGAGCTAGAGATCCTTTCTAAAGTATCTTCTGGTAGACATTCTTCTGGAGATTGAGTGGGAAATACACAGTCTTTCCACCTTAGAGCTTTACCAAGGTTCTTTGAGAAGGGTGTAGATCTTCTGTCTTGAAGTGCTGGCTTGCTGCTAAGGAAGGCTATATCTCCTAGAGTCTTAAGTTGAGGTCTTCAGGTGGCGTTCCATTGCTTAAACCTTGTCGGGGGTGCTTTCCTAATGAAGTTTGAAGGAGTTAGCTTAGGGCAAGTTAGCGGTTAACGACTCTTCTTGCTAGTCTTTGTAACACCTCAAAAATATTAAACAAGGTTATCAAGTTCTAGTCACCCAAGTTTAGGGTTAAGAAAAACTTTTATTCTTAAACACATATGAATGCATGTGCGTTGGTATTGATACATGAATGCTTGCTATGCCATTTTTGATTGCTACAAATGATAAGGATTAGTTTAAGGGTGAAAAAAATATCATCTAGGTCAATTCCAAACAAAACCAAATTAAAAAAATAAATTAAATAAGAGGCATATGATCATATGGTCACTTTTGCCAAAATTAACCACTAGCCCACTTTGGGCATCTCTATTAAAAGATTTCCAACAAAAACAATTCTACTTCTTTTCACCCTTTGCTAGACCAAGTGAAAATGAATCCAAGCAAACTTTACAAACTTATAGAAACCAATTTCAAACCTATTTGAGAGGCAATTCAAAATTGAATCAAGTGTAGGTCTCTAGATCATCATTTTACAAAAACCACTCAAACCTCCACCACTTGACAAACCTTAGCAACCAGAGACTATTAAGCATGTGACCAACACACCAACCAAACTTCAATGAAAAATTTGAATCTTTAGTTCATGCGGCCATTTGATCGAACACTTATCAGACAAAGTACAAGTTCAACAAATATTCATTGTTTTGATCAATCAATTGATCACCAATCGTACCCAATTCGACTCCACTACTCACCCATGATCACTCCCAGTACACAGCCGTGTAGTGGAGCCTCTCTCATTCCCCGTTGCACCAGTGCCATGTCGTACCTGAGCATGTCCATGCCGGTCGACCATGGACACGACGCCACAGGTCACGCCGCCCTCTAATACGTCGTAAACGTATCTATAATTTTTTATCTTCCATGCTTGTTTTATATCCACTTTCTTATGTTTTGTCCACACTTTGGAGTATTTTTACACATTTTCTGGAACTAACCTATTAACAAGATGCCACAGTGCTAGTTGTCTGTTTTCTGCTATTTTTGGTTTCTGAAAAGCTAGTAAGGAAATATTCTCAGAATTGGACCGGACAAAAGCCAAAGTCAATATTCTACCCGAAGAAACACGGAGTTCGGAGGGGAGACAAAGTGACGCATTAGGGCGGCCACACCTGGTGGCGGCCCAGCCTGGGGGGCGCGCCACCAGGGGGTATGGGCCCCCTAGTGCTCCACCGACCTTGCCCCTTCGCCTATAAAAGCCTCCCGGGACGAACACCCTAAGGACCCGATCAAAATTCCACGAAAGACCGCCGTCATCTCCATCCCTAGATCGGGAGGGATCTGAAGCTCTTCTCGGCACCCTGCCGGAGGGGAGAGATCACCCTAGAGGCCTTCTTCATCACCATGACTGCCTCCGGTGTGATTCGTGATTAGTTCAACTCTAGACTACGGGTCCATGTAGTACCTAGATGGTTGGTTCTCCTCCTTTGTGCTACCATGTTTAGATCTTGTGAGCTCCGTTCATGATCAAGCTCATCTATTTGTAATCTTACATGTTGTGTTTGCGGGGATCCGATGGATATTGAGATGCTATTTCAGATTGATTATTGATTCTATCATGTCTATGTTATTTGTGATCTTGCATGCTTTCTGTTGTTAGTAGCTACCTTGGCCAAGTAGATGCTACCAACTCCAAGAGGGAGTATTTATGCTCGATAGTGGGTTCATGCCTCTAGTAATCTGGGGAAGTGATAGGAATCTCTAAGGTACTAGAGGTCTTGTTGCTACTAGGGAGAAAACAGCAATCCTTTGTCCATGGGACAATCATATTGTTTACTTTACACACTTTGCTTAATGCAATTATCTGTTGCTTGGAACTTAATACTAGAGGGGGTTCGGATGATAACCTGAAGGTGGATTATTAGTCATAGATGCAGTTGGATTACGGTCTATGTATAATGTTGTAATGCCCAATAAAATCTCATAGGAGTCAAGATGATTAGTATATGCATGTATTCTTTCTCGGTGTCTGTCAATTGCCCCGCTATAATTTGTTCACCCAACATGTCATCTATCTTAAGGAGAATCACCTCTAGTGAACTATGGACCCCGGTCCATTCTTTTACCATCAATCTACCATCTATTTACTATTTAATGTTTACTTTCTGCAAGCAATTACTATCTTCCACACAATACGTTTAATCCTTTGTTTGTAGCAAAACCGGTGAGATTGATAACCCCACTGTAAGTTGGGGCAAAGTTCTGTGGTTGTGTTGTGCAGGATTCCAAGTTGGAAACAACACCTTGGAGGTGTTTCCTTGCTCCTACTGGTTCAATAACCTTGGTTTCATAACTGAGGGAAAACTTGCTATTATGCTCATCATACCTTCCTGTTGGGGTTCCCAAGGAGCTCGAATATATTTTGAGCCTTCAAGCCTTTTTTCCAGCGCCATTGCCGTGGAGTCAAGGACAGCTTCACAAGGGGAGTCCCTCACAACCAATCTCTTTACTTTTTTTGTTTTGATTAGTTTATTTTTGCTTTGTTTGCTTGTTTGTTTTATCAAAAACACAAAAACAATTAGTCCCTGCTATAGTTGTTATTTCTGTTGGTCTGTTATTGTCTTGCTTTATCATGCTTTCTATCAATGGTGGGTTTCTTTGAAACTAGATCTTATTGGCAAGATGGGTTCATGTAACAACAAAAATATTATGAGGAACACCGTTTGTCACAAAAAGGGAAACTCTTATGGGAACAAATTGATAAATTGTGTACCATTGCTAGAAACATGTGCTCTACTTATAATGTCACTTATTTCTTTGATAAATCTTGTTGTTGTAGGAGGTATAAACACCTCCCTTTTCAGTGTGAGTATAATGATGATGTTACCATATCTTCTTATTTAAGGGAAATTATGACTTTTATGATGTGGAACAAATTGAAGAATTTATTGCTTGGAAGGGTGCATTCGAACTTGCTTATTTGCTTGAAAATACTGATGATGCACCTTATAAATATGAGGTTTATGATATACTTAAATTTTGTTTCGATAATTACAAGGTAGAAAATGGATATATTCTTGAATATCTTAATAGATGCTCTCCACTAACGGAAGAGACTAATGCCTTGCAGGAGCCTATGGAAGAAGAAATTGCTGAAAATGGAATCTAATTGGATGAAAAAGGGGAGGAGAGTGATGACCAGGAGGAGGAATAATGGATCTATCCATTCCTACGTTCTAATGAGAGTAACTCTTTACCCATTACATTATTTGATTGTCCTCCATGCTTACCAAAGGAGGATGAATGTTATGTTCCTATGGATTATTTTGAATTTTTTTAAATAAAGCTCTAGATGATGGTCCTATATTGGTTGATAATATTAATTGTACTACTATTTAAAATGAGATTGATCAGTCATCTTGTTATAAAATTGTTAAAAGTGGGGCTGAAGGTTTTAATCCCACTATTTTTGATCTTGATAAAAATTATGTGTTTGTAGATCATGAAAATCATGCTTTATGTGATAGTTATATTGTTGAGTTTATTCATGAGGCTACTGAAAATTATTATGAGAGAGGAAAATATGGTTGTAAAAGTTTTCATGGTACTGAAACACCTCTTTATTTGCTGAAAGTTTTGAAGTTACTCTTGTTTTATCTTCCTATGCCTGTCACTTTGTTCTTCGTGAATTTATTTGCATATAATATTCCTATGAATAGGAAGTGGTTAGAATTAAATGTGTTTTGAATTTGCTTCTTGATGCTCTCTTTTACTTCAATTCAAATTTCTTATGTGAGCATCATCGAATTTCTTATGCCTAGCTCAAAGGCGTTAAAGAAAAGCACTTATTGGAAGATAACCCAAATTCTTACTCAATAAATTTTTCTTTTGTTGAGACTTGGAAGTTACTGCCTTAGTAATAATCTCTCCTTATCATTTTTTTGGTTTTTGTGCCAAGAGTAACCTCTAATGAGAGAGAAGTAAGGCTTGGGAAAGTTGCCGTCCCGAAACAGATTTTTGTGCTTCGCTGTAAAAAATCGTGAAAAATCTCTGTATGTCGGATTGAGCTGTAATTTTTTGTGCTTCTGACCCAGGTTACTATCCAACTTTAGTTAGTTTAACACTTTCCTATTTGAGCAACATAAGGTTTTCCAAAAAAATTGTCTTTACCTGCTGGTCTCTTTTGACAGATTTCTGCCATTATTTGCATTTGCCTCTTAATCTCTTTCTCTTTGAGTTCTCTTTGATCACTTGAACTTTTAAAAAGGAATTGCTACAATAGCTTGTGTTTTAATGGAAGTTTTACTTGTGTTTAAACTGAACCAAAAAACTTATTATCTTGAGTACACTAATGTTGCTAATGAAGATTGTGTGAAGTTTTGTATGAAGGAAATTTTAAAGTGTAGGGAAGAATAATGTGATAAGGTGAAGTATGGATAAAATATCAATATTGGGGATGCCACCCGTGTTAAGAAATATTCAAGAAGTACAAGCATAAAATCTTGGGGATGCCCATGGCATCCCCTTCTTCATTAATAAAAATCTCAGGTTTTCTTCCAAACACTTCATTTTTTTGTTTCATGCACAATTGTGTTGTTCTTGGAGCGTTTTCGTTTTTTTAGTTTTGTTTTGCTTGGTTTGCTTAAATAAATTGGTTGGACCCCTGCACTCATACATAGTTTCACATAAGTTGATTTGGATTGTAAAAGAGTAGGAAAATTCATGCTTATAAGTGGTATAAAAGGAGCTTGTTTTTGACTGTGACTTAGACTTTATCATGTCATGCTTGATATTACTTTGACTTTATGCTTAGTGATTATTGTTGTAGCATAACTTGTTACAAAAAATTGAGATTTCTTAATGTGCCTTGAAAGAATGATGCGTTGTTTTAGCATATTAAAGCATAATATTGTGGTATTCTCCTTTGATGCTTTATTTGGGTTGACTTGGCGCATGCTCACACCATATTAAGACTATACCAAGTCACCATAGCATCTATGATCATTTAGTTTTCGACTTGTAATATAACTTTATGCTTTAATTAATAATGTTTTATCGCTTTGCATGATTATGGCCATTATTATTCTCTTAGTTGCTCGCTCCCAGTCTTTTGCTATCCTCCACGTGTACCAAGTATGAGTTCCACTCATGCATCCAACTCGAAATAAAACCAAGTTATTCCAAAGAGTCCACCATACCTACCTATTAGCATTATTGCTATTCCAAGTATATTCATGTTTTTATCTACCTTCCAAATTAAACTTGTAATGTGAAAACTAGTGATTAAAGCTCTCACGAACTTGATGGCACACTTTAATTTCTTGCACTTAATAAACTTGAATCATTATGCTCATCTATGTTGCGTATATGCTTACGTTTGTAAGTTCTGAATTAGCAGAACCATGTTACCATGGGGAACACTTTCACCATTGCACTTTATTTAGTTGATCTCATGTTCTTTTGCTTATGGATCTCGGTGGTGTGAAATGAAAAGGGAGCTTCTAAGGCTCATGGAGTTCGTATATGTGTTAGAGAAACACCTGGGCGGCTAGTCTAAGCCATGCCTAATCATGGTGGAAACGTGCAGCATAACCATAGTGAGCAATATGTGAAGCATACTCAATAAAAAACCTCTGCAAATAGGAAAGAAAAAAAGAAAAAAAACCTATGCAAATAGGAAATAAAAGGATCGTTGAGATGCTCATTGTCTGCTTGCCTTGTCATTTTGATATGGGAAAGCTTCCGTATCATTGGGAAAGGGGTACCCCGTTGGCAGTTCTCTATGATACACATGTACTTACAATGACAAGAACTTACCTGTGACTAAATTTGAGTAGCATGAGGAACGGTACTCGTAAGTAAGGGGCATGAGATTTCCAGCTTATAACTTGTCAAGCATATCCTCATATTTGTTTACTTTAACCTTAATAACCTAAATATGCTTATGGTAGGTCCAATGAGATCTAAAAGGGAATAAGTACCATAATTTTTGGAAGCTCTTTATGAAACTTGAATCCCTGCTTCCTTCTATGAAGGGCCTTTCTTTTACTTTTATGTTGAGTCTCCATCTTCTATCTTTATGCACCTATTGAGAGATCATAGTGGTCATTCTTAGTTTAATGTGGATTGTCCCAAAACTTGTTGATTGATTCATAACTTTGATATTGCTTGTTCTTAAACTATTTGTATCTAGTCACCCTTATGAAATTTGAAGGTGTCCTATGCATTTATGTTTTGCTACACTATGAGGGACAAGCTGAATATCATTCTCATTATGTTTTCTATATGTGAAACAAACAAACGTCTTTCAAAGCATTGTTATTCATGAATCCTTTGTGTATACCTTTTCATGTTACAACATAGTTTCTATGTCATATTGTTAGAACTATATCTTTCATGCTATGTTAAAGTACTATGATCCCAGCTATCAATGTTTTACAAATACCTTGACCAAGATTGTGATGGTGCATGTCACCTCAAAAATTATTCTTTTTTATCACTTACATACTCGAGGACAAGCATGAGTTAAGCTTGGGGATGTTGATACGTCGTAAATGTATCTATAATTTTTGATGTTCCATGCTTGTTTTATATCCACTTTCTTATGTTTTGTCCACACTTTGGAGTATTTTTACACATTTTCTGGAACTAACCTATTAACAAGATGCCACAGAGCCAGTTGCCTGTTTTCTGCTGTTTTTGGTTTCAGAAAAGCTAGTAAGGAAATATTCTTGGAATTGGACCGGACAAAAGCCAAAGTCAATATTTTACCCGAAGCAACACGGAGTCCGGAGGGGAGACGGAGTGGCGCACCAGGGCAGCCACACCTGGTGGCGGCGCGACCTAGTGGGGCGCGCCACCAGGGGTGTGGGCCCCCTGGTGCTCCACTGACCTTGCCCCTTCGCCTATAAAATCCTCCCGGGACAAAAACCCTAAGGACCCGATCAAAATTCCATGAAAGAGTCTGTAGCCACTGTCAGCTCCATCCCTAGATCGGGAGGGATCTGAAGCTCTTCCCGGCACCCTGGCGGAGCGGAGAGATCACCCTAGAGGCCTTCTTCATCACCATGACTGCCTCCGGTGTGATGCGTGAGAAGTTCATCCCTGGACTACGGGTCCATGTAGTAGCTAGATGGTTGGTTCTCCTCCTTTGTGCTACCATGTTTAGATCTTGTGAGCTCCGTACATGATCAATATCATCTATTTGTAATCTTACATGTTGTGTTTGTGAGGATCCGATGGATATTGACATGCTATTCCAGATTGATTATTGATTCTATCATGTCTATGTTATTTGTGATCTTGTATGCTTTCTGTCTTTAGTAGCTATCTTGGCCAAGTAGATGCTAGCAACTCCAAGAGGGAGTATTTATGCTTGATAGTGGGTTCATGCCTCTAATAATCTGGGGAAGTGACAGGAATCTCTAAGGTACTAGATGTGCTGTTGCTACTTGGGAGAAAACAACAATCCTTTGTCCATGGGAAAATCGTATTGTTTACTTTACACACTTTGCTTAATGCAATTATCTATTGCTTGCAACTTAATACTGGAGGGGGTTCGGATGATAACTCAAAGGTGGATTATTAGTCATAGATGCAGTTGGATTACGGTCTATGTATAATGTTGTAATGCCCAATGAAATCTCATAGGAGTCAAGATGATTAGTATATGCATGTATGCTTTCTCGGTGTCTGTCAATTGCCCCTGATGTCTACGCACTTCTATTCTTGTAGACTGTTGTTGGGCCTCCAAGTGTAGAGGTTTGTAGAACACCAGCAAGTTTCCCTTAAGTGGATTACCCAAGGTTTATCGAACTCAGGGAGGAAGTGGTCAAAGGTATCCCTCTCAATCAACCCTGCAATCAAGATACAAGAAGTCTCTTGTGTCCCCACCACACCCAATACACTTGTTAGGTGTATAGGTGCACTAGTTTGGCGAAGAGATAGTGAAATACAAGTGGTATGGATAATTATAAGTGGTAACAGTGCCAGAAAATAGCTTGATGGGTAGGAAGAGACTAAAGGCAATCTGAAATAAATATGGAAGCAAGCAAACATGTAACAGATCTAGTTACAAACGGTGTTTCAATGCTTAGAAACAAGGCCTAGGGATCATACTTTCACTAGTGAACACTCTCATATAAATATCTTCTCTTTATGATACTACTCTGAACTACTCTCCGGTTGGATAACTCTAATCCACGGTAGGGCTATAACAGCACACCTCAAAGTTCGCTTTCCCCATCTAGATAACCCCTCACTATCACCTTGAGCGCTAGATGGTTCCAACAAACACCACAATTTCATAGAGACATCCAACTCCCAATATAACTCATAACAAGTATTTGTAATCTCTAGCCTAAGTGTCACCATGGTGTGCACGCTATCACTTTCACACACGTGGGGAGAGTCAGAGATCTATTAAAGCACTTGAGTAGAAGAATAGATCTATAGATTACAAAGCTCATGATATCAATAAGATCACGCATAGAGAGAGATATGAACACATAGCTACAGGTAGAGCCCTTAGCCTTGAGAGAGAACTACTCCTTCCTCATCATGGGAGTCAGCAATGGCGATGGAGATGGCGGTGGAGTCGATGGAGATGGCTCCGGGGGCACTTCCCCATCCTGGCAGGGTGCCGAAATAGAGACTTTCTGTCTTTCGAATCTCCCCTTCGGTGGCGGTGGCGCTGTGGAACTTTTCGTGGCTGGCGGTTGGATTATTTAGGGTTTCTGCATCGGAGGCTTCTTATAGGCGAAAGGGTGATGTCAAAGGGTGGACCAGGGTCCCACACCACCTGCTGGCGTCGCCAGGGGACCCACGCCACCCTATGGTGTGGCCAACCCTTGGCCCCTCTCCGTCTTATCTTCTGGCTCCGTGAGTCTTTCGGTAAAATATCGACTTTGGCTTTTGTCCGGTTCAATTCCGAGAATATTTCTTTTCCATCTTTTTTGAAACCAAAAATAGCAGAAAACAGGCAACTCGCACTATGGCATCTTGTTAATAGGTTAGTTCCAGAAAATGTATAAAAATACCTCAAAGTGTGGACTAAACATCAGAAAGTAGATACTAAACAATCATGGAACATCAAAAATTATAGATATGTTTATGACGTATCAACAATCCCCAAGCTTAACTCCTACTCATCCTCGAGTAGGTAAGTGATAAAAAGAATAATTTTTGAGGTGACATGAACCATCACAATCAAGATCAAACCAGTTGCAAGCATTGAAAGCTGGGATCAAAGAACTCTAAACATGAGCATGAAAGATGATGTTCTAACAATAAGACAAAGTAACTATGCGACAACATGAAAGGATACAAACAAAGGTTCTTGAATAATAATGCATTGAAAGACGTTTGTTTGTTTCACATATAGAAAACATAGCATAGTGGCATTCAGCTTGTCCCTCATGGAGTAGCAAAACATAATTGCATAGGACACCTTCAAAGTTCATAAGGGTGACTATATACAAATAGTTCAAGAACAAGCAATATCAGCATTATGAATCCATCAATAAGTCTTGGGGCAATGCCCATTAAACTAACAATGGCCACTATGCTCTCTCAATAGGTGCATAAAGATAGAATATGGAGACTCAACATAAAAGTAAAAGAAAGGCCTTCATAGAAGGAAGTGCTTACTCAATATGTTGAGCTCGTTGGGGAACCCTAAGAGGAAGGTATGATGAGTATAGCAACAAGTTTTGCCTCAGTTATGAAACCAACCTTATTGAACTAGTAGGAGCAAGGAAACACCTCCAAGGTGTTGTTTCCAACTTGGAATCCTGCACAACACAATCACAGAACTTTGCCCCCAACTCAGAGAGGTTGTCAATCTCACCGGTTTTGCTGAAAACAAAGGATTAAACGTATTGTGTGGAAGATAGTAATTGCTTGCAGAAAGTAAACAGAAAGCAGTGAATAGCTTTGTAGATTGATAGTAAAAGAAAGGACCAGGGTCCATAGTTCACTAGTGGTGATTCTCCTTAAGATAGATGACAAGTTGGGTGAACAAATTACAGCGGGGCAATTGACAAACATCGAGAAAGAATACATGCATATAATAATCATCTTGACTCCTAGGAGATTTGATTGGGCATTACAACATTATACATAGACCGTAATCCAACTACATCTATGACTCATAATCCACCTTCAGGTTATTATCCGAACCCCCTCCAGTATTAAGTTGCAAGCAACAGATAATTACATTAAGCAAAGTGTGTAAATAATATGATTGTTCTATGAACAAAGGATTGATGTTTTCTCCCTAGTACCAACAACACATCTAGTACCTTAGATATTTCTGTCACTTCCCCAGATTACTAGAGGCATGAACCCACTATCGAGCATAAATACTCCCTCTTGGAGTTGCTAGCATCTACTCCGCCAAGATAGCTACTAACAACGGAGAGCATGCAAGATCACAAATAACAAAGACATGATAGAATCAATAATCAATCTAAAATAGCGTCTAAATATCCATCGGATCCCCGCAAACACAACATGTAGGATTACAAATAGATGATCTTAATCATGAACGGATCTCACAAGATCTAAACATGGTAGCACAAAGGAGAAGAACCAACCATCTAGCTACTACATGGACCCGTAGTCCAGGGATAATCTACTCATGCATCACACCGAAGGCAGGCATGGTGATGAAGAAGGCCTGCAGGGTGAATTCTCCCCTCCGGCAGGGTGCCGGGAAGAGCTTTAGATCCCTCCCGATCTAGGGATGGAGATGGCGGTGGCTACAAACTCTTTCGTGGAATTTTGATCGGGTACTTAGGATTTCTGTATCGGAGGCTTCTTATAGGCAAAAGGGGAGGCCGAGGGGGTGCCCTAGGTGGCCGCACCACCCCTTGGCGCGAGCCAGGCTTGGCCACACGGCCAGGTGGTGTGGCCAGCCCCTGGCCCCTCTCTGTCTCGTCTTCTGGCTGCGTGTTCCCCTCGGTAAAATATTGACTTTGGCTTTTGTCCCGTCCAATTCCGAGAATATTCATTTTCTAGCTTTCCTGGAACCAAAAATAGCAAAAATCAGGCAACTAGCACTGTGGCATCTTGTTAATAGGTTAGTCCAAGAAAGTGTATAAAAATACTTCAAAGTATGGACAAAACATAAGATAGTAGATATAAAACAAGCATGGAACATCAAAAATTATAGATACGTTTGCAACGTATCAATATCCCCAAGCTTAACTCCTGCTCGTCCTCGAGTAGATAAGTGATAAAAATAAAGAATAATTTTTAAGGTGACATGCACCATCATAAACTTGATCAAAGTATTTTTTAAAAATTGAAAGCTAGGATCATAGTACTTTAACATAGCATGAAAGATATAGTTCTAACAATAAGACATAGAAACTATGATGTACCATGAAAAGGTACAACCAAAAGATCATGAATAACAATGCATTGAAAGATGTTTGTTTGTTTCACATAAATAAAACATAACATAGTGGCATTCAGCTTATCCCTCATGGAGTAGAAAAACATAAATGCATAGGACACCTTCAAAGTTCATAAGGGTGACTAAATACAAATAGTTTAAGAACAAGTAATATCAAAGTTATGCATCAATCAACAAGTCCTGGGACAATGCACATTAAACAAAAATGGCCACTATGCTCTCTTAATAGGTGCATAAAGGTAGAAGATGGAGACTCAACATAAAAGTGAAAGAAAGGCCTTCATAGAAGGAAGCAGGGATTCAAGTCTCATAAAGAGCTTCCAAAAATTATGGTACTTATTAGCTTTCAGCTCTCATTGCCCCTATCATAAGCATCTTGAAGTGATTAAGGTTAAAGTGAACAAACTATGGAGTATATGCTTGACAAAGTATAAGTTGGTAATCTCATGTCCCTTGAATACGAGGGTCGCTCCTCATGCTACTCAAGTTTAGTTACCGGTAAGTTCTTGTCATAGTAAGTACATGTGTGTCATAGAGAACCGCCAACGGGGTACCCCTTGCCCGATGATACGGAAGAATCCCCATATCAAAATGACAAGGCAAGCAGACAATGAGCATCTCAGCAATCTTCTTATTTACCATGGGAAAATGGTGCTTTTTATCTCCTTCCTCTTTTCTCATCTCTTTTTTTCTTTTTTCTCAATCTCTATCTCATTTTTTATAAGCAAAATGCTTCATAGATTGCTCATTATGGTTACGCTGCAGGTTTCCACCATGATTAGGCATGGATTAGACCACCCGCCCAGGCATTTCTCTAACACACATACAAAACTCCATGGACTTACAAGCTCCCCCCTTTCATTTCACACTGACGACGTCCATAAACAAAAGAGCATGATATCAACTGAGTACAATGTACAAGTGCAATGTTGAAAGCGTTCCCCATGACAGCATGGTTTTGCTAATCGCCAACGTATAAGTGCAAGCATATACAACTTAGATGACACAATGGTTTAAGTTTATTAGGTGCAAGAAAAGTAAAGCGTGACATCAAGTTCGTGAGAGCTTTAATCATTAATTTTCACATAACAAGTTTAATTTGGAAGGTAAATAAAAAACATGAATATACTTGGAGTAACAAATGCTAATAGGTAGGTATGATGGACTCTTTGGAGTAAATTGGTTTTATTTGAAGTTGGATGCATGAGTGGAACTCATACTTGGTTATGGAGGCTAGCAAAAGACTGGGAGCGACCAACTAAGAGAGCAATAATGGTCATAATCATGCAAAGCGACAAAACATTATTAAAAAACAGTAAAACTTACCTAGCTAGGAGCTCCCACAGCCATTTAAACTCCTAAGACATCCGATCTTCTCATCTAACGGTCTATGCGTTCTCTGTCATCCCGAACCGTGGTTAACGAAGGTTTTTACGTTGTTCAATCGCCACAAAACAGTCCAACTAGTTACTGGGCTGCTAATCCACAGAACTACTTAGGCCACCCCAGGTTTGTCAGACCCCGAATCGGTCCAATGGGCCAGCAGTTGGGCCTTTAAAAAAATTCTCCTCACAGTCACAGCGGTTGTCGTTAGGAGATAGAAGAAATACAAACCTTCTTCTTCTCTCGGCTTTCCTCTCTATTCTGGTTGCATCGTCATTACTCTTAGGCCACCACCGCCGAAGAGTACGGCAACCAAAAACTAACAACTCGATTCACAACAAAGGAGAAGTAGGAACGTGAGGCTACCAACACCTTCGTGTAATCGATCTCACTATATTTTGCATAGACTTAGAAGAGGCGGCACATGATTTTGGTTTCTTCTCCGGTGACGCCACGCCACCAACGAGGTTCATATGGCACACATGCATATTAGCGGGCTCCCTCCATACGGGCGTACGATTTTTCGATCCGCCGGTGGCCTCGGCCCATCATCCGAGTGAACGCCTGACCTTCGGTTTCGTGTGGGCGGCTTGATAATCAAGGTTCGCAAACTGAAACTGCCGGCGCCTTAATCATGGTGGTAATTTTGACCCACTCCTTCGACTAATTATGGAGATTAATCTAGGCATTATTATCAGTTCTCTTCTCTCCTTGATAAATAAGTGCAACCAACAATCTTTTTTCCTTACACTTTCAATCTCACCTTGGAACACCGTTTTATTTCTCTCCTTGATTCTCCTCATATGTGCTGCGTAACCCTCTCGTCTTTCCTGGCATTGTGTGCAGCGGCAGGTTTGGAAAAGCAAAAGAGGCCGACGAAGTCAGCATCTCGATGATGCAAGAGACGATACTAGGGAGGCAGCAGCGGCCTTCTCGGCGATCTCCCGGATGCAAAGCGGAGCGCCCGAAGCAAGAGCAGGACAGGAGTCGTGGAAATTGAAAAGACTAACCTCAGAAGCAAGAGCTCCACAAGATCCACCATCAGTTGATAGACAGGTCCAATCCGTCCCGATATGACTTGATTTTTTACCAATTCTTAAACATGTTGAGAATGTGAAGAAGCTTCCTGAGCTAATTTCTGCAGGCCATCTGAGTGAAGCAGCGTTAGCAGTGTTGGAGGAGCTGTTACCGTCTTCCGCCATCAGCCAGAGGCCAGAGCTCCTTCGCTGTCCACAACAACCAGCTGAACTTTAACTAGCCTCCTCTGATATTTAGTTTCGTGAAATCGTTTTGTTTGTGTTGGTAAAGATTTTTTCCCGGTGCTCATCTCATATACACATTTTCTGACCTTGAACCTTCATATAGTGTGGGTTGATCTGCGTTTGTGGTGGTGGGCTATGAGGACAAGTAAATGATGAACATAATGCAACACCCTCTTCTGTCGGCTGTGCTGCAAGTACTCTTTGCTCGCTTCAGTTTTAGGTGAGAAGCATCTCAAGTTCTCAACTTCCCGTTACACCTGATAGCAAGTAAAACCCCTTTTTTTTTGCAGAGAGGTGCAGCATTATGCTTTTGGCTATGTGGGTATGGAACTGATTTGTCTAAATCATTGTGCTTTTTTGTTCTTAGTGGCAATTAAATTTTATATCTTCTACGTGGCATCTGAGGGTGTGTATAGTTATTTTACCAATTATTAGGTGTCTATTCAACTTTTCTTATGGTAACATGGCTACCTACTTACTACCACCACAAAAAAATAGCTACTTACTTTAATTGTCTATACCTGTCATTTATGTGGTTATGAGTTACAGAGAACTGAAATTTGAGTCTCTTATTATCAGTTTTGTACTAAACATTTAGTGAAGGTAATATTCCAGATTGACTATTTGCTTGACTACTTGCTCATTTTGCATATGTGGTAAGGTAGTGAAACATAGGTCTGCTTGCCACAACATTCCAGAATCAAGAGCTTGTTCTCATCGGAAGAAGAGACCGGCAACAAATGTTCATCTTCTATATCCAAGTGCTACATTAACTCTATTGATCAGTTGGGTTCTGGTTACTAACAATTGTATATTATTGTTGTTCAAATGGAACCCACGGATGGTGGACATCAGGTTTTTTCATAATAAAAAGAGATTAACTATTGCTATTTCTCACATAATAGTTCCTATTACCGCGAGGGACATTTCTTAGCTTTACTTTTGTACTTAATGCTGGCATTCAGGTTTAGCAAGAAACTAAAATAAAGTGAATTTTTGCTCAGCAATGCAAGCTTTGATTTCTTCGAGCTTGACCTTCATTTTAGATTTGAATAATATGCAAGAATAAAAGATGGAAGCTTTCAGAGGATAGATTTTCTAATGTTTTTGCTATGACAAGTTTCTGTACTATATTATCATGAATGTGATCTAGAGAAAATGTGAAAAGAATGCAGTTACGTGAGTGTTTTTTTTTTTGCGAGGTACGTGAGTGTATTTGTTCAGAAATTATATGAAATGCTACGAACATGTATCATCGCATTGTAGTTCTAATTGGTCAAGTTTACCAAATGCCCCTATTTTGTGTTTGTTCAAACATTTTTTTATGAAGATGGACGGGCGCGGCAAAGCGCGCTTTCATGGTCTAGTTAAAGCATAAAGTGATATTACAAGTCGAAAACTAAAGGATCATAGAGGCTATGGTGACTTGGGATAGTCTTAACATGGTGTGAGCATGCGCCAAGTTAACCCAAATAAAGCATCAAAAGAGAATACCACAATACTATGCTTTAATATGCTAAAACAACGCATGATCCTTTCAAGGCACATTAAGCAATCTCAATTGTTTAGAACATGTCATGCTACATCAATAATCACTAAGCATAAAGCCAAAACAATATCAAGCATGACATGACAAAGCATAGGCCACAGTAAAAAACAAGCTCACTTTTACCACTTAAGCATGAACTTTTCCTACTCTTTTCCAATCCAAACCAACTCATTTGAAAACTAATGTATGAATGAGAGGGTCCAACCAATTTATTCAAGAAAACTAAGCAAACTAAGCAAACGAAAACCAAAAAACCAAAATTAAGATGCTCCAAGTACAACACAACTGTGCATAAAAGAATAAAAATGAAGTGTTTGGAAGAAAACCTGAGATTTTTATTAATGAAGAAGGGGATGCCTTGGGCATCCCCAAGCTTTGACGCTTATACTTCTTGGATATTTCTTGGGGTGACACGGGTGGCATACCCAAGCTTGAGCTTTAGTCCATTCTTTATCTCATTACATCATTCTTTCCCTACACCTGAAATTTTCCTTCATACAAAACTTTACACAATCTTCATTAGCAACATTAGTGTACTAAAGATAATAAGTATTTCAGTCTCAACACAAGTTAAACTTCCATTAAAACACTAGATACTGTAGCAATTCCTCAAAAAGCTCAATTTCCCCAAAAAGAACCTAAAAAGGAATCAATAAGAAGCAAATGCAAATAATGGCAGAAATCTGTCAAAACAGACCAGCAGGTAAAAACCGATTTTTTGGAAGACCTTCTGTTGCTAAAATCGAAAAGTGTTGAAATAACGGAAGTTGGATAACTACCTGGGGCAGAAGAACAAACAATTACAGCTCAAACCGATGTACAGAGATTTTTCACAAATTTTTACAGGGAAGCACAAAAAATTTGTTTCGGGACAGCAACTTTCCCAAGCATTAATTCTCTCTCATTAGAGGTTACTATTGGCACAAAAACCACACAAAAATGATAAGGAGAGGTTATTACTGAAGCAATAACTTCCAAGACTCAACTAAAACTTTTGGGTTATCTCCCAATAAGTACTTTTATTTAACGCCTCTAAGTTAGGCATAAGAATCAAGAAAATAATCAAGTATTCTCAAATGAAGAAGCATTAAGAGCAAATTTTGTTTTAATAGGAGAGGCAAAAGGAATATTCTCTATTTTCTTAGGGAAGTGTTCTATACCTTTCTTGAGTGGGAGTTCATATTTAATGGTGCCTTCTTTCGTATCGATAATGGCACCAACAGTTCTAAGAAAAGGTCTTCCCAAAATGATAGGACAAGAAGCATTGCATTCAACATCCAAAACATAGAAATCAACGGGGACATATGCATTGTTAACCATAATAAAAACATCATTAATACTCCCCATGAGTTTCTTTTTAGCATTATCATCAAGTGGAACATTTAAATAACAATCTTCCAATGGTGGCAAATCAAGCATTTCATAAATCTTTCTAGGCATAATAGAAACACTACTATCAAGCTCACATAAAGCTTTGAGATCAAAATCATTCACTTTCATATTAATGATGGGTTCCCAACCATCTTCTAATTTCATAGGAATAGAAGCTTTATGTTTCATATTTTCTTCTTTAATTTTTATGAGAGCATGAGTAATGTGTTTTGCAAAGGCCATATTCATAGCACTAGCATTAGGACTTTTAGCAAGCTTTTGTAGGAGCATAATTAATGCAGAGATATTGCAACCATCAAGATCAACATCATAATTATCATCTAAAGTAGTAGAGCTATTGTTACCCATATTCTGAAGAATTTCAGCATTTTTATTAGAAAAGGTTCCATTGGGTTTACTAGCTTCAACATTAGTGGTATTGATAGTAGAAATACTAATATTTCTAGCAATTTCATCTTCCCTTTCCCACTTAGCATGCAACTCAGGTAATAGTCTAACATTTTCATCAATTCTAACTTGTATGGCATTAGTAGTAGCAAAAGGATTTTCAATAGTTTCAGATTTAGCAGCCATTTTATTCAAAGAAGATTGTGCTTCAGACAATGATGCTATATTTCTTTCACCATTAGAGAGTTTTTCCTCAATAGTTTTATTGAAAGCAGTTTGTTTACTAATAAAATCTTTAAGCATAACTTCAAGTTTAGAGGGTGCACTCATATTATTTTTGTAGGAATTTCCATGAGCATTACCATTATTGGGAGGATATGGCCTATAATTATTATTACCAAAATTGTTCCTGTAGGCATTGTTGCTAAAATTATTGTTTCTAACAAAGTTCACATCAATTTGCTCTTCTTGAGCAACCAAAGATGCTAAGGGAACATGATTTGGAAAAATATGAGATTTCCCATTAACAAGCATATACATAGTAACATCAATTTTATCACTCATGGAGGAGGTTTCTTCAATAGAATTTACCTTCTTACCTTGTGGAGCTCTCTCAGTGTGCCATTTAGAATAGTTAACCATCATATTATCCAGAAGCTTTGTTGCAGCACCCAAAGTAATGGTCATAAAGGTACCTCCAGCAGCAGAATCCAGTAGATTTCTTGAAGAATAATTCAGTCCTGCATAAAAGGTTTGGATAATCATCCAAGTAGTCAGTCCATGAGTGGGACAATTATTTACCAAAGATTTCATTCTTTCCCAAGCTTGAGAAACATGTTCATTATTAGATTGTTTAAATTTCATTATTTCACTTCTCATAGATATAATCTTAGCAGGAGGATAGTATTTTCCAATGAAAGCATCTTTGCATTTAGTGCATGAATCAATACTATTTCTAGTTAGGGATTGCAACCATTCTTTAGCTTTTCCTCTCAAAGAGAAAGGAAACAATTTAAGCTTAATAATATCTCCATCTATATCCCTATGTTTTTTCATCTCACAAAGTTCAAAAAAGTTATTAAGATGAGCAGCAGCATCTTCAGTACCAATACCAGGAAATTGTTCTCTCATAACAAGATTGAGTAAAGAAGGTTTAATTTCAAAGAAAGTAGCTTCAGGAATAGGTGGAGCAATAGGTGTGCACATGAAATCATTGTCGTTGGTGCTAGTGAAGTCACACAACTTAGTGTTTTCAAGAGTAGTCATTTTTTGTGTTTTTAATAAAGAAAGCAAACTAGTACAACTATTTTTTTGTACTTTTGATAAAGCAACAAGCAAACAAAGCAGAAATAATCTAAGCAAAACAAATAAAACAAAGTAAAGAGATTGGTTATGAGGGACTCCCCTTGTGAAGATGTCCTTGACTCGCCGGCAATGGCGCCAGAAAAAGTCTTGCTTACTCTCAATATGTTGAGCTCGTTGGGGAATCCCAAGAGGAAGGTATGATGAGTATAACAACAAGTTTTCCCTCAGTTATGAAACCAAGGTTATCGAACCAGTAGGAGCAAGGAAACACCTCCAAGGTGTTGTTTCCAACTTGGAATCCTGCACAACACAATCACAGAACTTTGCCCCCAACTCAGTGAGGTTGTCAATCTCACCGGTTTTGCTGAAAACAAAGGATTAAACGTATTGGGTGGAAGATAGTAATTGCTTGCAGAAAGTAAATAGAAAATAGTAAATAGCTTTGTAGATTGATAGTAAAAGAAAGGACCGGGGTCCATAGTTCACTAGTGGTGATTCTCCTTAAGATAGATGACATGTTGGGTGAACAAATTACAGGGGGGCAATTGACAAACATCGAGAAAGCATACATGCATATACTAATCATCTTGACTCCTATGATATTTGATTGGGAATTACAACATTATACATAGACCGTAATCCAACTGCATCTATGACTAATAATCCACCTTCAGGTTATCATCTGAACCCCCTCCAGTATTAAGTTGCAAGCAATAGATAATTGCATTAAGCAAAGTGTGTAAAGTAAACAATACGATTGTTCTATGAACAAAGGATTGTTGTTTTCTCCCTAGTAGCAACTACACATCTAGTACCTTAGAGATTTCTGTCACTTCCCCAGATTACTAGAGGCATGAACCCACTATCGAGCATAAATACTCCCTCTTGGAGTTGCTAGCATCTACTCCGCCAAGATAGCTACTAACAACGGAGAGCATGCAAGATCACAAATAATAGACATGATGATAGAATCAATAATCAATCGGAAATAGCATCTCAATATCCATCGGATCACCACAAACACAACATGTAGGATTATAAATAGATGATCTTGATCATGAACGAAGCTCACAAGATCTAAACATGGTAGCACAAAGGAGAAGAACCAACCATCTAGCTACTACATGGACCAGTAATCCAGGGATGAACTACTCACACATCACACGGGAGGCAGGCATGGTGATGAAGAAGGCCTCTAGGGTGAATTATCCCCTCCGACAGGGTGCCGGGAAGAGCTTCAGATCCCTCCCGATCTAGGGATGGAGATGGCGGTGGCTACAGACTCTTTCATGGAATTTTGATCGGTACTTAGGATTTCTGTATCGGAGGCTTCTTGTAGGTGAAAGGGGAGGCCGAGGGGGTGCCCGAGGCGGCCGCACCACCCCCTGGCGTGGGTCAGGCCTGGCCACGTAGCCAGGTGGTGTGGCCGGCCCCTGGCCCCTCTCCGTCTCGTCTTCTGGCTCCGTGTTGCCCTCGGTGAAATATTGACTTTGCTTTTGTCCCATCCAATTCCGAGAATATTCATTTTCTAGCTTTCCCGGAACCAAAAAACAGTAGAAAACAGGCCACTGGCACTGTGGCATCATTTTAATAGGTTAGTCCAAGAAAGTGTATAAAAATACTCCAAAGTGTGGACAAAGCATAAGAAAGTAGATAGAAAACAAGCATGGAACATCAAAAATTATAGATACGTTTGCAACATATCAGGAAGCAGGGATTCAAGTCTCATAAAGAGCTTCCAAAAATTATTGTACTTATTAGCTTTTAGCTCTCATTGCCACTATCATAAGCATCTTGAAGTGATTAAGGTTAAAGTGAACAAACTATGGAGTATATGCTTGACAAAGTATAAGTTGGCAATCTCATGTCCCTTGAACACGAGGGCCACTCCTCATGCTACTCAAGTTTAGTTACTGGTAAGTTCTTGTCATAGTAAGTACATGTGTATCATAGAGAACCGCCAACGTGGTACCCCTTGGTCGATGATACAGAAGAATCCCCATATCAAAATTACAAGGCAAGCAGACAATAAGCATCTCAGCAATCTTCTTATTTACCAGGGGAAAATGGTGCTTTTTCTCTCTTTCCTCTTTTCTCATCTTTTTTTTCTTTTTCTCAATCTCTATATTTTTTTATAAGAAGAATGCTTCATAGATTACTCACTATGGTGATGCTGCAAGTTTCCACCATGATTAGGCATGGCTTAGGCCAACGGCCTAGGCGTTTCTCTAACACACATACATAACTCCATGGACTTACAAGCTCCCCTTTCATTTCACACCGACGACATCCATAAACAAAAGAGCATGATATCAACTGGGTACAATGTACAAGTGCAATGTTGAAAGCATTCCCCATGACCGCACGGTTCTGCTAACTCCCAACTTATAAGTGCAAGCATATACAACATAGATGACACAATGGTTCAAGTTTATTAGGGGCAATAAAAATAAAGTGTGCCATCAAGTTTGTGAGAGCTTTAATCACTAATTTTCACATAACAAGTTTAATTTGGAAGATACATAAAACAAGAATATACTTGGAATGGTGTAACACACCATGCATAGGAATTTATAGTGGACTCTTTGGAATAACATGGTTTCTAGGGAGTTGGATGCATGAGTAGAGCTTACTCAATACAAGTGGAGGCTAGCAAAAGACTGGGAGCGACCAACTAAGAGAGCAATAATGGCCATAATCATGCGGAGCGACAAAACATTATCAATCAAAGGATAAAGTGGTACCACAAGTCAAAAACTAAATGATCATAGAGGCTAAGGTGACTGGTTCATAGTCATAACATGGTGTGAGCATGTTCTAAGTCAACCCAAACAAAGCATCAAAGGAGAATACAACAATATTATGCTTTTGTATGCTTAAACAACGCATGATTCTTTCAAGGCATATTAAGCAATCTCAATTGTTTGGAACAAGTCATGCTACAACAATAATCACTAAGCATAAGGTCAAAGAAACATCTAGCATGACATGATAAAGTCTAAGCCACAGTCAAAACAAGCTCCCTTTTGTACCACTAAAGCATGAAGCTTTCTACTCTCTTCCAACACCAATCGACTTATTTGAAACAACTCAAAAAGATAATAATAAATAAAGATCAGTGAGCTTGTATCACAAATCCACAAACAAGAACTAAAATGTTCTAACCTGAAAGCACAAGAAAACTAAGGCTAAACGTAGTGCTAGCAAAAGAGAACACTCACAAAACAATAAGAATGAAAACTAGAGTGTTCTAAACAATGAAAGTAGAGTGTGTCTCTCTCCAAAATAAGTGCTAGGATCCAACCAACTTATTGCAGCAAACCAAGCAAAATAAAACTAAAAACAAAAACAAAGATGCTCCAAGAACAACATAATAGTGAATGAAACAATAAAAACGAAGTGTCTAGAAAGACCTGAGATTTTTATTGATGAAGAAGGGGATGCCTTGGGCATCCCCAAGCTTTGACGCTTGTACCTATTGAATATTTCTTGGGGTGACACGGGCTGGAATCCCCAAGCTTGAGCTTTTGTCCATTCTTCATCTCATTACATCATTCTTTCCCTACACCTAAAAATTTCCTTCATACAAAACTTCACACAATCTTCATTAGCAATATTAGTGCATTCAAAAGATAATAAACCTTTGGGGTTTAGTTTTAAAACAGAAAAACTTTCATTAAAAACACAAGCTACTGTAGCAATTTCCTCAAAAAGCTCAATTCACCAAAAAAGAACTCAAAAAGAAATTGATAAGAGGCAAATGCAATTAAAGGCAGAAATCTGTCAAAAAAGACCAGCAGGTAGAAAACGATTTTTTCGAAGACCTTCTGTTGCTCAAATAAAAAAGTGTTGAACTAATGAAAGTTAAATAATAACCTGGGGGATTGGTTCAGAAAATTATGGCTCAATCCGACATACCGAGATTTTTCATGAATTTTTACAGTGAAGCAGAAAAATCTGTTTCGGGACAGCACTTCCCCAAATCTTACTTCCCTCTCATTAGAGGTTATTCTTGGCACAAAAATCAAATAAAAAAAGGATAAGGAGAGGTTATTACAGAAGTAATAACTTCCAAGACTCAAGAAAACTATTGGGTTATCTCTCAAGAAGTACTTTTCTTTAACGCCTTTAAGTTAGGCATGATAGATTGAGAAGATGCTCACATAAGAAAATTGAATTGAAGTAAAAGAGAGCATCAAGAAGCAAATATGGAACAAATTTAAGTCTAACCCACTTCCTATGAAAAATAATCTTGTAAAGAAACAAGTCATGAAAGCACGAAGCAACAAGCATAGGAAAGAAAAACAAGTGCAACTTCAAAAATTTCAACATAAAGAGGGGAAACTTAATATTGTTGAGATACATAAAACCATGTTTCCCTCTCTCATAATAACTTTTAGTAGTATCATGAATAAAATTAACAATATAACTATCACATAAAACATACTTTTCATGATCCACATGCTTAAAAGAATTAATACTCCCCACATAAACATAGTCATTCTTATTAATTATAGTGGGAGTAAATTCAACAAAATAGCTATCATTGTTATTGTCATCACCATAATCATAAACTATAGGAGGCATATTGTAATCAAAATTAATTTTCTCCTCAATAGTAGGTGGACTGAAAATATCATATTCATCATTGTAATCATCATATATTGGAGGCATAGTATCATCAAAGTAAATTTTCTCCTCCATGCTTGGGGGACTAAAAATTGCATGCTCATCAAAACCAGCTTCCCCAAGCTTAGACTTTTCCATAGCATTGGCAATAATGGTGTTCAAAGAATTCATACTAATAATATTGCTATTAGCATGCAAATAAAGTTCCATAGGTTTTTTAATTTTCTCTTAAAACACGTCATGTCCTAACTCAAGATAAAAGCTCTCTAATTTTTTTATTGTTTTCCATTAAGCCTAACTAGTGAAAATAAAAACAAGAAACAAAAAGATATAATTATAGAATCTAAAGGAAATAACTTCAAGCACTCACACACCAGCAACTGTACTAGAAGATAGCTTAGTAGCCAGAGGATGTGAGTACCTTTTACCTTACCTCCCTGGCAACGGTGTCAGAAAATAGCTTGATGTCTACGCTCTTCTATTCTTGTAGACAGTTGTTGGGCCTCCAAGTGCAGAGGTTTGTAGAACAGCAGCAAGTTTCCCTTAAGTGGATTACCCAAGGTTTATCGAACTCAGGGAGGAAGTGGTCAAAGGTATCCCTCTCAAGAAACCCTGCAATCAAGATACAAGAAGTCTCTTGTGTCCCCAACACATCCAATACACTTGTCAGGTGTATAGGTGCACTAGTTCGGCGAAGAGATAGTGAAATACAAATGGTATGGATAATTATAAGTGGTAACGGTGCCAGAAAAGAGCTTGACGGGTAGGAAGAGACTAAAGGTAATCTGAAATAAAGATGGAAGCAAGCAAACCTGTAACAGATCTAGTTGCAAATGGTGTTTCAATGCTTAGAAACAAGGCCTAGGGATCATACTTTCACTAGTGAACACTCTCATATAAATATCTTCTCTTTATGATACTACTCTGAACTACTCTCCGGTTGGATAACTCTAATCCACGGTAGGGCTATAACAGAACACCTCAAAGTTCTCTTTCCCCATCTAGATAACCCCTCACTATCACCTTGAGCGCTAGATGGTTCCAACAAACACCCCAATTTCATAGAGACATCCAACTCCAAATATAACTCATAACAAGTATTTGTAATCTCTAGCCTAAGTGCCACCATGGTGTGCACACTATCACTTTCACACGTGTGGGGAGAGTTAGATATTAAAGCACTTGAGTAGCAGAATAGATCTATAGATTACAAAGCTCATGATCTCAATAAGATCACGCATAGAGAGAGAGATGAACACATAGCTACCGGTAGAGCCCTTAGCCTTGAGAGAGAACTACTCCCTCCTCATCATGGGAGTCAGCAATGGCGATGGAGATGGCGGTGGAGTCGATGGAGATGGCTAGGGGGGACTTCCCCGTCCCGGCAGGGTGACGGAACAGCTGTCCCCCGACTCTCCCCTTTGGTGGTGGCGGCGCTGCGGAACTTTTCATGGCTGGAGGCTGGATTATTTATGGTTTCTGCATCGGAGGCTTCTTATAGGCAAAAAGGCAATGTCAGAGGGTGGACCAGGGGCCCACACCACCTGGTGGCGCGGCCAGGGGACCCAAGCCACCCTTTGGTGTGGCCAACCCCTGACCCCTCTCCGTCTCGTCTTCTGGCTCCATGAGTTTTCCAGTAAAATATTGACTTTGGCTTTTGTCCGGTTCAATTCTGAGAATGTTTCTTTTCCAGCTTTTCTGAAATCAAAAACAGCAGAAAACAAGCAACTGGCACTGTGGCATCTTGTTAATAGGTTAGTTCCAGAAAATGTATAAAAATACCTCAAAGTGTGGACTAAACATAAGAAAGTAGATACTAAACAAGCATGGAATATCAAAAATTATAGATACGTTTAAAACGTATCTACCCCGCTTAATTTGTTCATCCAACATGTCATCTATCTTAAGGAGAATCACCTCTAGTGAACTATGGACCCTGGTCCATTCTTTTACCATCAATCTACCATCTATTTACTGTTTACTGTTGAATTTCTGCAAGCAATTACTATCTTCCACACAATACGTTTAATCCTTTGTTTTTAGCAAAACCGGTGAGATTGACAACCTCACTATAAGTTGGGGAAAAGTTCTGTGGTTGTGTTGTGCAGGATTCTAAGTTGGAAACAACACCTTGGAGGTGTTTCCTTGCTCCTACTGGTTTGATAACCTTGGTTTCATAACTGAGGGAAAACTTGCTGTTGTGCTCATCATACCTTCCTCTTGGGGTTCCCAATGAGCTCGAATATATTTTGAGCCATCACCCTCGCCCATGATGCCTAGACGGTAGCCGTGACCTCCCCGCACCCCTCTGTCCAACCCTCGTGCAACGGCGAGCAGTGTAGAAGCCAGAGCAGTCGCGCCCATTTACTTCTCTGCCATGCCGAGCGCATGCCAGAGCTCCGAAGCCGCCTCGCGCAGCCACGCTGTGCCTCACTCTCTCCATGCGTACCCGCACTCACCACGTCACCAGCAACCTCCCAGACATGATCGTTCCCCGCCGCGTGCCCCGTGACCACCATACGCGATGACGAACACCTCAGTACCTGCACAGAGCGCCGATGTTTCCCGACAGATTAAGACCGCCCCTTGTCGCGCCACTACACGCGTGACGATCTCCACAGCCCACCGTGTCGACCTATGCCCTTCGCCATGACTATAGCGACCTGTAGCAACGTCGCAGACGAACCCGAGCCATGTCGTGTTTCCTCCATCGCTGGTGTATAAATAGGACCCTTCCCTAGCCTCAAACAGCACACCATTCCACTCCACTCTCTCTCAGAAACACCCCTGACCATTCCCCCGAGCAAGGCGAGCACCACGTCGCTGGAATTTAGCCGGAGCCCGCTGCTGCACTGAAGGAAAGGCGTCGTTCATTGGAGCCGCCATGACCACCAATCGACTCACCGTCATCTACTAGCCCGTTCGCCCCCATTACCGGATCTAGATGGAGCCCTGGTAAGCCTCCGACGACCCCCACCGTGCCGCTAGGTTTAGAATCTTGCGCACCCCCTGCGACGTAGACGATGAACCTGAGCCGTTGATTCGATCTCTAATCGTAGGGCTGAGGTTAGCTGATACCATTTCATTTAGATAGAGCTGCTGACGCGTGGGACCAGCCTGTCAGCAGCCCGCTGCGCGCGTGCTGTGCAGCTGGGCCGGCCCATTTCTTTTCCCGTGCGTACCCACCGTTTCAAACTTAGTTTTTCTATTTAATTCAAAACCCAGTTCAGTAGATGTGTTGAAAATTGAATTCAATGAGATGTACTGATCCAAATTGCATGTTTCCAATTTTGCTAGAAAGGTACTGAAAACTCTACATACTCCCGTTGGAATCAAACCATTTGAAATTATGGATCACCTATGGTGAAAATAACAAGACAGAAACTTTCACAACTTCATACATTTTTATAAAATCAACCATAAATGCTTTTGAGATGATTCCAACTCTCAAAAATCACATATTCCATGCTCTATCTAAATTTGTAGAAATATTTAGTTTGACATGAAGTAATTTTGGACTAGTATTAAAAGAATACTATATTGGCATTTCTAGTCACTTTAATACTATTAAATAGTAATATTAAATCTTGTAATATATGATCACCCCTTTTTAATCACATTCCCAAGTATTAGAATATGTGGTGATGACATGAGTCAACATGATCCCATATTTTAATTGGAGAATATTAAATCTTAAGTATGTTTCAGTGAGTAGAAATTACTTTTCCAAAATAAGATAAATAAGAATATGACAATATTTCATGTGATCCTTGAGATGATGCTAGATCATCTAGTGTGAGTTCATGTGTTCTAAATAGAAGTAGTTAAGTGTTGTTTGGTGATTGTGTACCACCTATGTATTTATAGATGTTAGTACCGACCCAGGGTACAACGAGGAGTACTTCGAGGAAGAGGAAGAGAACTTCAACAACTGCACTACTCAAGGCAAGCTAAAACTATGCAAGCCCACTATGCAAGATAACCTATGCAAGATGCACCATGCATGCTTGGTTATGCAACTTTGATTATACCAATCCCAGTTTTATTCCAAGCTTTACCTTTCTCTTTACTAAAGTTTCTTACCTGGTTAATTAATTTTGATTAGTGGAAAATAGGATGGATACCATCAAGATCATAGAACGAGCCTTGGGTAATTACACTTGATTAGCACCCCTCAATATTGACACCCCCATTACTAGTGGCTAGTCCTAAACTAATCTTGATCACTTTAGATGGGAACACTTGGAGAAAATGATTATGAAAACCTTGGAATGATGAGTCATTCTATTGAAATGTTTTGACATGTGTTGCGCAACACAATGAGTTGGAGATGATACTGAATGAAACACGTGCCTTGAGTTTTTTTAAAAACTGATGGTTGGGTTAGGATGCGATACCATTCCAATTTTACCATACAACCACAATGCCTGAGTTGGGGTATGGCTTAACTAGAAGCTTATGTGTCTTAGTATGGGTTCCCTCATGGAAAGAGGTTGAGATGAGGCTACCTCGTGATTGTGAATGTCTACCTATGCAGTTCTGGGGATGGCAGTTAGCCATGGCTAGGAGGCCAAGCTCATAGGGGAGGTGTCTATACTAGGGTTGTAATTGAAAGGTTAGAATTGATTATCTGCATACCAAGTATGATGATTCAGGGTTATCCTTGATGGATGTATCGAATTTTGTGGTGAAAGTGTACCGCCTCTATAGAGTGTCAAACTATTCGAATAGCCGTGTCCACGGTTATGGACAGTTGGAGTGGCCATACTGTTTCGTTGTCAGATGATTTCAAAATGACTTGTGACTTGAAAGATGACTTTGACTTGACCACAACAGAGTTGTGGACAGGAAAACTAGGTTCCCTCTTAAGTAATCTAGAGAACTAAAGTAGGATTACTATGAAGTCCTTATGAAATAAAATTGGCTTATTGCAAATAATATTAGAGCTTAGGACCCTACTAGTATTACCTTACTTGTGTTAGTGATAGTTTGCGAGTACTTAAAGAGTACTCATGGCTTTGTCCCTGGTTATTCCCATGGCTAGACTACGAGGAAGACTACCCAGAAGATGGACAGCAGGAGGTCTATGATAACTAGGATCATCTCCCATCGTCAGCATCGCCTATGACAATGAAGATGGAGCCTCTATTATGCTTAATTTCCGCTACTTTGATTGTATTAAGACTGGATCATGAGATCCTCTATTTGTAAGACTATTATGGTTTGTAATGGATGATGTACTGTGGTACCAATTCTGTTATGTCTCGCAAAAATGGTAATCCTAGGATTGCTATGTACGGCATAACAGGTATCTGGACTTAAAAAATCCGGGTGTTGACAGTCTTCGATTGGGGTAGGATAGCTAACTTCGGAGAGAGCATCTTCACTTGAACTCTTTGTGTTTTTTCTACTCGATGGTGAGGTAGACTCGTTGTCTTCATGCAGTCATGTCTTCAGGGTTTACAGTTATCTTGGCATTCTAGTGAGGACTTCATGTCGGTTCGGGTAGGGTCAACTATAATAGTTAGTCTCTTGAGGGGGGTCAGAAGCTCTAGTATACCGAAGGTTAGTGGAGTCAGGTATTTACTAGTTTTATTGGTTAGTAAGTCTTGTTGTTTCTTGCGAATCATGAGGATCCTTTGGTGTTAGACTTGCGGTTTCAACGAAATTCTTGTTGTAATGGTCCGATGAATAATGGAGTGTTGCGCTATTGACGAGTCTTGAGAGGTGAGTTGGAAATTGGACGAGGTATGCCATCCTGCTGACGGGGAGTCTTCGAATTGTTCTGACCTGATGATGTCGAACTCCTGGTTCTTGCGATGCTTTTCCTCTCCTATACTTCCAAGGTTAATTCGGGTTCTTGTTAGCGACAACTAACATGCATGGGGGTTTCTTGAGTTATGACGGGTGTATCAATTCTTAAAAAGCACATTTTTCTCGGGTCAGACAAACCAAAACGCACATATAAGGTAAACAGAGCAACGGGGCCGCAATGATCTTTGCAAACAGCATACATCAAGCAACACAATGTGCACTTAGGCAAGCAAACACGGCCAATTATAGGGACCAAGGAGTTAACTACTCGCGATATAGGGGAATCCTATATTTAAGACTATTAGTCCTAGATGTCACGTTGCTGAGGTATGGGTCACTATCTTGTAGCTGAAGCCTTCATCGTATCTTTGGACGGTTCTTGATAGTGTAACACCTGATGTCTTCGGATTAGGGGAATTCCGTTGGTAGGGCGATATTGTAGTCTCCTTGTGTTTGCTGGTAGATGCTTATCTTCATCACGTCCTCATCGTCTTCACTGGGTTCTAAGTCCTAGTTATTTGAAATCCATATGTTTGAAAGTTGGACGAGAATTAGAGGAAACCATTTTCGAAATACTTTAAAATTAGGAGAGGATAAGAACTAGAACTTTTTGAAAACCTTTAAGGAAGTAGTTTTCCAAAGCCGATGTTTCCAGAAATAGTGTTTCCTGTTTAACGACCATGCTAACTAAGGTTCTCCTATAGTCAGGATGGCTCTGATACCAAGTCTGTGGGCCCCCCCATTAATCCTCCGAGAATCCCTATTATGCATACACCACGATCCCATGATCAGTCTGTCGTGGCACATAACCGACAAGTATCAAAGTAAACATCCCTTACTTAAGCGAATACAAGTCATACATCAATTGCCATTATGGCTACATAGATCATCATCAAGAGAACTTATCAAGCATCGAGCCTGAGCCATGCCTTAACCTATAGGCAGCTGACTGGGAGAACGTCCTAGCTCGCATAGACGTCAACTTCATCATCCTCTTGATATCTGACAAGGATAATAGCCAAGGACAATGCCAATGAGTACTTTGAATGTACTCGCAAACCACCTTAAGAAAATAATAATAACAAGAGGATATGCAATATGGTTGTGGTAGTAGGAGGACTCCAAGAGAGGTTCTTTTCTCACATAGTTTCTCTTGTAGATATAGCATCTACATATCTTTGTTGAAAACTTTTTGTAAAACATTTTTGGAAACCCTTTTTGAAATGTTTTGGAAAACACTAGGATTGGGTCACTCATATATCTCATCCTTCCATTCATCCCATGACCAAACTCCTTTCCTTCCTTTCTGACCATCCCATGGTCAAAACATTTCCAAAGCCATTGCTTTTCCGAAATCCTTTTCGAAAACAAAACCAGCACCGCTCTATAGAAACCTTCCCAAACGTCCATGACCATGGACACGGGTATTCGAATAATCGTACACTCTACAGAGGTTGTACACTTTACCCACACCATCCGGGTACCCTGCACTGATCTTCACCACTCGTGGGTCGAGTAACCGATTAAGACTCTCCATATGCCACTCTAGTATAGGCCCTACCCTATGAGTTGTTCCTCTCAACACCGGGATATCGGGGCCACAGACCAACTGGAGCGCATTCTGACTCCTCGAGAGTGGGCACTTTCAATGAGAGGCTCATAGTATCACCTGGCTGCTCCCGAGGGCAGTTCACAATTCCTCTAGGTGACTGTCTAATAGTTGACCCTTTCTGTAAAGGAACCCCGGCATTAGAGGGAGATGATCCCTTAGAAGTACTTGTGAGAATTCCCACACTAGAGCAGCAAACTTCAAGTCCAGCCCTGTCCCATTCCAGAGTAATGCGGTTGCATGGGTTAATTGTTCTGGCAAATCTGCAAAGAACCAGGTGCGTTTTTGTAAACCTTTTTCCTCCATCTTTCCTTCAGCATTTTGTAAAACAAAATCCTTTTTGTTTTCTCAAACTTCTCTTGGTAGGTCAAACCTCACCAAGGTTTTGCCATAAACATTTTGTAAAACTTTTTCGGGGGTCTTCCCATCCTCTAGTTTTCCTTCGGCTAAAATGGGGTCTCCAAAGGGGTATGGTGTTATACACCATCTACCATACTAGGGTCGAGTAGGTGTTGTACTTAGTAGTACCAATGTGTAATGGTCTGGAGGATCCAAGCCACTACCAGATATAGATCATCATATAATAAAATAATGAAGTTTTCATAAAACAGAAGATAAAACATGCATAAGTAAAACAGTAGGACAAGGCTTATGAGCAAGAAGGTGGCTTTCCTGAGATCAACAAACTGGCAATATATGTCCCTGGACTTCTTCTTAGAATACCATAATAACCAATAATAATAACCATCTTCTTCTGGTCTCCGATATAATCACATCTATCATTGTTATGGATCACATGCAAGCAAACAAAGGGAACAATCAATACAAGGCATACAATTACCAATACCATACAGCAAACAAACATACCACACATTATTCAATTCAGTAGGTTTTGATAGATTGTTATCATAGCATTTGGAAATACTTTACTTGCCTTCGTGGTTTTGCCTTTTTGATTTATTTTTCAAATATCACCTAAAGAAGGGATTTTGAACTAAGGCTAGGGTCTATAGGATATCAATGTACAAAAATGACGTCAACAGATAGGTATTGAAATAACAAGGCCCACAAAAGTGGTTTCATGATTTTATCCATTTTCTTTATTTAGTTATGATTATTCTAGTGAAATAACCTCTAGTTTAGGTGAAAAATTCACCAGAAAATATTTAGAGCTCAAATAAATTTGTCCTCGGACGTTATGTTAGAATTTGGTGTTTAAGATCTTTGAGAGTTGGACTCATCTCAAAATATTTACCAGAATGCCCTCAGGAAATTCCAAAAGGTAGTTCTAGAAGGTTTTTATCTTTTTAACCAGATTTAATTTACAAGGGATTTTGATATGATTCCAAGGACACATGCTAGGTATTTTGGATACCTCTCTGTAGAAATTGGAACCACTTTTTTTGGAGTTACATAATTACCGTAGTCAATTTATTGGTGAATTAACTATGCACAAAATTGTTTAGTTCATCATAAATCAAAGAGAGCATAGAAAATATTGGGATCATAGGGTTGGGTAGGGGTTATGTTTTAGGAACTAGGATATTTGGATTTAGGTCAGTACCTCATTTTATTTGACCCAGAGAAAACCTTAAAGTCAAATAGGGGATGTTTTTGTTATTTTTTCTACGAGAAAACTAGGAAGCAAAAGAGAGTGGGGTCAAGGGGACATGCAAGGCATGACCATCACTTTGCAGTACACAAAGGTTTCATGTCATTTGCGGTTGAAATCTACATGTAGGATTTAATGAGTGTTTTAGATACTTTCTAGAAATTGATTTAATATAATTAATCTATAGATATTCTGATATAACCAAGGGTACAGCATGTTTGGGAAAACATGCAGGTATCTGGAGTGTTTTAGATCTGGGAAATTTGGGTCTTTTTCCATTTTCATTTCGATTTAAACCTAAGGCCAAATTTCTGGATCTGGATACAAGAATAAAGAAAAAGGCAGGGTATAGCTGGGCTGAGATCTGGCCGGAGATGGGCCGAGGGAGGCGGATTTGGCCCAGGTGGGGCGATGCCGCGCGCGGGAGGGTGGAGTTTGAACCTGACTGGCGGGGCCCGCCAGTCAGCGGCGGAGAAGCGCCGAAGTGGTACCGGTGAACATGGGCCTGGATCGACGACCAGGGGGCCTCGTCCTCCTCCCGACATGCAGACACATGCGAAAACCCTAGGGATGGCGAAGGTCGATCGGGGCGCTTACCAGAGGGCTCACCGGTGAACGGGGGGAGGATCGGAGGCGACGTGGTGTAGCTCAACAAGCAGATCCATAGGCGGCAAGGTCAAGTTCCACGCCGGGAAGCGTTCCGCGCGGTGACACCCGAAAAGGGTGCTTGGGAGCTCGCCAGAGCTGGCTAAGGGAAGCATGCATGTCGATGAGAAGACAAAGAGGAGGATGCAGGGGTCGCATAGAGAGAAAAGGTGGTCATGTCGGGGTTGTGGACGTTCGGAATGCAATAGACCACTGACGGTGCTCTAGATTCGGACATGCAATGGCGGAGCATCACCGGGGCTCCTACAGCAGAAAGAGGAGAGAGGAGAGGTTGGTCAGCGAATGGGGGTCCTAGAGATGCATAGAGAGGGGAAAGGGGTGGCCTAGTGCAACGGTGTGCTCAACTTTTCGAGGAAGGCCGAGAGGAGAACACCTTCTTCTCCATGTCGGGGGAGAGGTGAGGGGCTAGATCTGGAGCTCAGGGGAGATGTGTGGAAGGGGGAGGAAGCAAATGAGGGCCAAAGAAAAGGCAGGGGAGCTTCTACCCTGTTTAACTCGAGGGGGGTGTATGGTGCACCAAGTTCACAAAGGGCTAGGGCTAGTCCATGGCTTGCTCATTGGCTAAGCTGGGCGGCGGAGAGAGGGGTAGTGGGGCCCTGGGTCGTGGTAGAGGACAGAGAGTGAGAGGGTTGCTGCTGCCAAAGTTTAAGGGCTAGGCTATGTTGCTTGTCCCTCTCTCTCTCTCACTTCCAAACATAAGAGATAAAGATGACATGGGTTCTACAGGGGTATTCTTCAGTGGTGGTCGACCTAGGTAGGTGTGGTGGTTGCTGTGGAGAAGTATTGAACAAGTTTGAGAAGGTTTTGATTTAACTTTGGATCATGGTTTTGAATATCTCCATTTTTGGCCATTTTGATGATCATGAAGAACCTCATGATCTTTGATCTTGGAAAGCGGAGGTGAGGATGTTGGTAGGTGGATATGGTTCAGGTACATCTCCATAAATTATTTGGGAATTATTGGATGAAGTTTGGTCCACTTTATATCCCATATTCAGATAGAGCAGAAATTGTTTTCAGGATCTGATTTGATATTTTTGAATTGGACAAGGATGGTTTTTGGCTTTATATGGTCCTAAATATGGGTCCATACTTTGAGGAATTTTCCCATGATTTATTGGTGCATAAAAGTATTTTAAACATTTATTTTCTCATTTCTGCCTATTAAGAAAATAGGCAAAAATAATTATTAAAACTCTTCAAAAAAATATTTATTTTTGAAGTGGGAAGATAGGGTATGATATATAGGCCTCATATGAGCCTAAAGTTGGAGAAGTGTTTTGGCAAAATCCAAACTTTCCTTTATGGAAGGAGTTTTGGAGGTTTTGCCCATTAATTGAATTAAATCATTTTTGAGCCATAATAATTATGGATAATATTTTTTAAATACGGATATTTAAATTAGATGATGTTCAAAATATGTATCAAACATTTTCAACCTTGGGTTTTTAGCATCCAACTTGATTTGGAAAGAAAATAGGATATGAAGGATCTTGGGCAAGGTTATTTTTATGCCTCCAAAACTTGATTGTATCTTGGAGCTCAAAGCTCCTCTTGGGTCATGGGCTATATGGATAGATATACCAATTTAGGTAGATCACCATGGTGCAGATGTTTGAGGTTGATCAGGGTTGTTCTATCCAAGGATTGATTCCCAACTTTGAATAAAATAAGCCTGCCAAAGCAGATTATCAAATAGCATTCTAAACCTTGTGGGTTTTTGAAGCACAAACATCCATTTGGAACAAGTGAAGTAGGTATTGCTAGAACTTTATGAGTACAACACATCCATGCAAAGAGTTGGTCCAAGGAAGGTAGGATGGAGGTGTGAGCTTCTGACCAAGTAGGCTAGTTGATAAGATTTGCAAGAAATGTTATTTTCTTGCCTGCCAAACTATCAAGAACAAGTGGGTTAGAAGATGGTATAGCCAAGGTAAGTAGTGGGCCTTGGTAGGTCTTAGGATGGTCTACAAGATGGTTCAAGTGCATTTCCAAAAATGCACAAGGGTTGAGAAACAGAGGCACTCAAAGAAGTGATGTTGAAACAGTTTCCAGACTTAGTCAAAATGCCCGATGTTGGTCTTCATGCCCAAACTTTGATGAGTTGCAAGGTACCAAAGCATCATCAAGTGGATGATATTGAAGTGTTGATTGAGTAGAACAGATCCATGCCCGATGTTGGTCTTCATTGACTTGGAAGCTTCTAGAATGGATTACTTTAGAATTGCTCTGGTTAAGGGTTTTAGAGGATCACCTAGTGGCTAGAGATCAGATCCAGCTTGGTTAACTTGTTTAGGGTTGACACTCTTGGATTAGATAGATGCTATATTATGAACTCCTAGGGTATCTCATGCTAATTCCTAAGCGAACAAGTGAGACAACTGATCAAGGCAATTCATCTAATAAAAGATCAAGGAAACTCATCTTACAAAAAAATCTACTACCATGGGTACCTCCAAGCCTAGCTTGATGTAAGGATGGGTATTTTGAAAGGCTGGAGTTTGAATAAGGTGAGAGTCCTTGGTATTTCTACCAAGAGTAGGATTCAAAAGCTTTATAAAAAGGTTTTAGAAAAACCTAGAGGTAAGAGTAGTTGAAAACTCTGTCATGAAAACATAAGGAGATTATATCATATAGATCTCCATAATTTTGTTAATATAAGCTACTGAAACAGTTTTGATTTGCAAAAGCATCTTGGCTCAGGTTTTGAAATGCCAGAAGAGAATATGTAAAAAGAGACAGGAAAGTTTTGTTAAATAGGTTTTTTCAACTGATGTTGAGGTAAGGAGTATATCCTAGGTTATACATTCAGATGCATAAGCACAGACAAACAGCAAACAAGCACTACATCATTGAACAAGAAAAAGTTTTTGTTCCCCCTGATTTTTTCATTCTGGACAACTAATCAGGGTTGCTGAATTTGGGACGTTACATGTTCTTTTCCAAAAACACATGGATCCACTAGATGTCATTGCATGTGTGTTCTTTTCATAAACCACATGGATCCACTAGATGTCATTGTATGTGTGTTCTTTTCATAAACCACATTGATCCACTAATGTCAATGTATGTGTGTTCTTTTCATAAACCACATTGATCCACTGATGTCATTGCAGGTGTGTTCTTTTCATAAACCACATGGATCCACTAGATGTCATTGCATGTGTGTTCTTTTCCAAAACAAAATGGATCCGCTAATGTCATTGCATGTGTGTTCTTTTCATAAACCACATGGATCCACATGGGTCATTGGATGTGTGTTCTTTTCCAAACCACTTGGATCCACTGATGTCATTGCAGGTGTGTTCTTTTCATAGACCACATGGATCCACTAGATGTCATTGCATGTGTGTTCTTTTCCTAGACCACATGGATCTACTAGATGTCATTGCATGTGTGTTTTTCCTAGACCACACGGATCCACTGATGCCATTGCATGTGTGTTCTTTTCATAAACCACATGGATCCACTAGATGTCATTGCATGTTTATTATTTTCATAAACCACATTGATCCACTAATGTCATTCTATGTGAGTTCTTTTCATGCCCCACATGGACCCACTAGATGTCATTGAATGTGTATTCTTTAAATAAACCACATGGATCCACTAGATGTCATTGCATGTGTGTTCTTTTTATAAACCACATTGATCCACTGATGTCATTGTATGTGTTTTTTTCATAAACCACATGGATCCATAAGATGTCATTAGATGCGTGTTCTTTTCCGAAACCACATGGATCCAATAGAGTCATTGCATGTGTGTTCTTTTCATAAACCACATGGATCTACTAGATGTCATTGCATGTGTTTTCTTTTCATAAGCCACATGGATCCACTAGATGTCATTGCATGTGTGTTCTTTTCGTAAACCGCATGGATCAACATGGGTCATTGGATATGTGTTCTTTTCCAAAATCACATGGATCCACTGATGTCATTGTAGGTGTCTTCTTTACATAGACCAGAAGGATCCACTAGATGTCATTGCATGTGTGTTATTTTCCTAGACCACATGTATCCACTAGATGGCATTGCATGTGTGTTGTTTTCCTAGACCACATGGATCCACTGATGTCAGTTCATGTGTGTTGTTTTCATAGACCACATGGATCCACTAGATGTCATTGCATGTGTGTGTATCAGTGTGCATAAATGTGGTTTTGGAAAAGAACACATACAATGATGCCACTCCAGCATGTGGTTCTCTTTTCATAAACCACATTGATGCACTAATGTCATTATATGTGTGTTATTTTCATAAACCACATGGATCCACTGATGTCATTGCATGTGTGTTCTTTACATAAACCACATGGATCCACTAGATGTCATTGCGTGTGGGTTCTTTTCTTAAGCCACATGGATCCACATGAGTCTTTGGATGTGTGTGTGTATCAATGTGCATTATTGTGGTTTTGGAAAATAACACATGCAATGATGCCACTCCATCATGTGGTGTTGTTTTCATAAACCACATGGATCCACTAGATGTCATTGCATGTGTGTTCTTTTCATAAACCACGTGAATCCACATGAGTCATTGAATGTGTGTGTATTAGTGTGCATCATTGTGGTTTTGCAAAAGAACACATGCAATGATACCACTCCAGCATGTGGTGTTCTTTTCATAGACCACATGGATCCACTAGATGTCATTGCATGTGTGTTCTTTTCATAAACCACATTGATCCACTGATGTCATTGCATGTGTGTTCTTTTCCTAGACCACATGGATCCACTAGATGTCATTGCATGTGTGTTCTTTTCATGCCCCACATGGATCCATTACATGCCATTGCATGTGTGTGTATTAGTGTGCATCATTGTGGTTTTGGAAAAGAACACATGCAATGATGTCACTCCAGCATGTGGTGTTCTTTTCATAAACCACATGGATCCACTAGATGTCATTGCTTGTGTGTTCTTTTCATGCCCTACATGGGTCCTGACATGGGTATACCCAACAGGTACTTGATCTTGGTATATATAGTCTGAATACAGCAGAGACCCACGGTGTCGCCAAGGCCCAAACAGAGAACTCGAGTAACCTACGGACTCTCGATTGCTTGAAGAACAAGAAGAAGCTAAAGATAGAAAATTCAAAGGGGAAACCCCTAACTTGTAACCGACTCAACCTGCTACCCGAGACCTGGCCTATCTATATAAAGGACAGGAGGGGCGGCGAGGAACACACACGCAACCCTAGTTTCCACAACCCTCGCCAGATTGCATCTGCGCACCATTGTAATCCTCGATTCCTTCAATAATTCCACGAGCAGACAAGCAGGATTAGGGACCCCTGCGAGGCCTGAACCTGGGTAAATCTTTGAGTCCCCTGTGTGCTTGTTTGCTAGACGATATATGTCTCTAGCACTCCCTCCTTCTCCAAAACCCAAGTCCATAACAATGGGCATTTATGAGTTAAACCCTCGTCAATTGGCGCCGACTATGGGAAGTGGGAGTGCTGATGTTGTGGCTTCTTCGTCCCCATCAACCGTGATCTACAACTCCGCAACAGCGGAGATTCGCTAGCTCTTCGGCGCATTTGACTTCATCATCCACACGCCGGCCACTCGCCCGGCTTTCGAGTCCGTTGATGACGGAATCAGCTTGGTGATCGGGAGCTTCCACTTCCAAGTTGGTCAGATGGGCACGCTTTGCATGCCTGACCAGCCGACGACACCATCGATTGCTCCAGCATCATGGTTCCCTCCACCGATCGGCACCCTCGGTGAGCTCAACGCCTCGACAACAGTCGAGAATACGGTCAGCGACAGTAGTCATGAATCCGATCTGGGCGATCTGGCAACTGAAGATGGAGCTTATGGCTATGGATCTGAAAGTTGTGGGAGCAGCGGCTTCCCCAATCACTTCATGTGCACCGTCATCAACGCGAGCGATCCCACCGCCAACCGCGACAACACAGGCAACAGAGGCAACGAAACCGACCAACCAAACGGTGGTATACCTAATGGCGGACCACCACCGAATGGTGGCCCTACTAACGGCGCCCCTGTCAACAACGGAGGAGCAGTCGAACCTCCAACTATGATAAACGAGTAAACCGGCGAATGCGTCGTGATCAGGATCAACGACCTCGAGTGGGCTCGCTGCCGAGAAGCCCTACGAGGTCACCCTCTACCCTTCGGCTCCCCGCAAGGACTGCTGATGGGTTACCATTGGCTCCTGAAAGAGGAATACAAGCGCCAACTAGAAACAATCGCACAACTCGAGGCGCGTAAAAAGGCGGCTGATGAATCAAGCCTCCGACGAGCTAGGCTCTCCTCCTACAGAGGATCCTCCTCTAGGTGTAACGAGTACATCGCCAACAAGAGACGATCTCAACTCGCCCACCTCACCGAACAAGAACGTGTAGAAGCCGCCAAAGTCCTCGACTTCGGCTCCATGACGGTGGATACGCGTGGCAACGTGCTCCCGAAAACGCCGCAAGCCGCGGTAACGGCAGCCACCATGTACCTCCTCAACAACCAGCCGCCAGCTGGAGACCCTCGAGCTGCCATGCACCGATCTATGATCGCAGGCTTGGGGTTAATCGAGGCCGCCCTCGACAAAGATCCAGCATCAGAACCGAAGAAAGGCAAGGCTCTGGCAAAATGCTACTCCTCGCCCTCATCTAGCGACGACAGTCATGGTATGTCTCGACGTCGCTGCTCATGGCAACATGACCACGACTATGATGCGCGCGATGACCTCACGCAGTGCAAGATTAACAAATCAAGGGCGTGACGTGCCCGGTCGACTGACTCAGAGGACGAAGATGTGGAGCTCTGTGGCGCTAGATGCTTCAGCAGGGCCATCAGACAAAACCGAATGCCCAAGGGGTTTAAGCTCCCATCAGAGAACCCAAAGTTCGATGGTCTGCAGGACCCAAAAATCTGGTTAGAGGACCATATCTCCTCCGTCAGGATCCACGACGGGAGTCGAAGCATGCCCATGCAATGCCTGCAGCTACAGCTGCAGGGCGCCGCCCGAGCATGGCTAAACAACCTCCCACACGGATCCATTCGCGGTTGGGAAGAGCTAGTCTACAGCTTTGTGTGCAACTTCAAGGGCACCTACAAAAGTCCCGCATCAATCGAAGAGCTGAGATGCTGCCAGCAAAGGTCAGGCGAGTCGCTACGCTCATACATCTAGAGGTGGTCCATCATCAAGAACTCCACAGAGAATATCTCGGAGGATCGCGCTATTGACGCATTCAACGACAGCGTACGCTGCATAGAGCTCAGGGAGGAGTTGGGCCGCTCGAAGCCCAAAACCATCGCCCACCTGATGGAAATTACGAATCGCTGGGCAGATGGAGAAGATTCGGTGAAAAATCGCATTCACTCTGACGACGAGGCAGAACTCGAACGCAGACGCGACCGCCGAAGCAAACGCCGCATGCGCATCTACGATGATCGCGACGACGTCAACATGGTCGCAGCCAGCTACGCCGACAGACGTGACGACAACCGCAACAGCAGCTACCGCAGCGGTGGATACTGCGACTCTTGGAAAACCATGCAAGTATGGAAGTGCCGCAATCGCGATGAGGCACCCGCAACATCCATTGAAGACAAGCTGTCCGGGCCATGCACTGTGCACTTCTACATCGACAAGCACAACAGAAAAAAGAAGTCCAGCCCCCTCGTCACGGACTACCGCGAGTTCCTCAAACTGCATGAGGGACCGGCTCGGATGAATCGCAACGCAGTCGAAAGGGGCTACAGATCCGTCCTAGGCGCCGTGGCACATGGATCTCTGCCACCACCACCTGGACCACCCCCAAATACAGCTGCGCCGCATCAGCACTACGGAGGCGAACCATACCCACGGGCCATGGGTACCATGATGATCCAAAAGGGACGCCCCTTGAATCGGGTGCAGAAGGCCATCACTCGCCAAGTCAACTTGGCGACAAAGTCACCACCATCCACCACTGAGTACCTTAGTGGAAGCGACTCCTGCATTACCTTTGACAAGCACGACCACCCGTGCCAAGTACCGCGTCCAGGCCATTGTCCCCTCGTCCTCGAGGCATAAATTGGAGGCTTCGATATGAGTCGCATTTTCATGGACGGCGGAAGCGGCATCAACCTTATGTTCGCGAGTATCCTGCGAGCAATGAGGATCCCTCTGACCTGCCTAGAGGCCTCAGACACAACATTCCATGGCATCGTCCTAGGCAAGGGTGTATATCCCCTTGGTAAAATCAACCTCGACGTCATCTTTAGCACACCGAATTTTTTTTGGAGCGAGCGCATCGACTTTGAAGTTGTCGACTAGCCCTCACAGTACCACTGCATCCTCGGACATGTCGTGTTTGCTAGGTTCATGGTAGTACCGCACTACACCTATCTGCAGATGAAAATGCCAGGCCCTAATGGCGTCATCACAATCAACGGGAGCTTCGAGAGGTCCGATAGTTGCGACAGGGAATACAACAGAATCTCCCAGTCCTTCGACATGCAGGAGGAACTCGCAAGATTGAAGGAGCTGACAGACAACAGTCTGCTCCCCCTAAGTCGGCCAAGCTCACCCAACTTGTCCTTCGACTAATCAGTGCACACGAAGAAGGTTCAGGTCCACCCATCGGATCCCGCCAAGACGGCTCTCATCGCCAACAACTTGAGTCCCGCATAGGAACTCGCGCTCGTCGAATTCCTCCGTGAGCACTGGGAAATCTTCACCTGGTGTCCTGCGGACATGCCAGGAGTTCCCAGGGAATTCACCGAGCACGCAACAATGTCAACCCAGACGCAAGGCCAGTCAAGCAAACAATTTGGCGACTATCTGAACCAAGGGCAAAGGCAGTCGGAATGGAGATCAACAGACTCCTCGACGCCAAATTCATACGCGAGATCAAGGAAAGCACTTGGCTCGCCAACACGGTGCTAGTACCAAAAAAGGACACGGATATCCTGCAGATGTGTGTGGACTTCACCTCTTTGAATAAGCACTGTCTGAAGGACCACTTCCCGCTACCGTGAATCAACCAGATCATCGACTCCACCGCGGGATGCGAGCGCCTCTGCTTCCTCGATGCCTACTCAGGCTATAACCAGATTCGAATGAAGGATGAAGATCAAGAAAAAACAGCATTTACAACGCCTTTTGGTGTGTTCTTCTACAACACAATGCCCTTCGGGCTAAAGAACGCAGGAGCCACCTACCAGCGGTGCATGCAGGCTTGCCTCAAGAACCAACTTGATCGCAACATTCAAGTCTATGTCGACGACATAGTAATCAAGACCAAAGAGGAAGCCTCACTAATCGACGATTTGCACGAAACCTTCGCCAACCTCAACCGCTACCGGATCAAGCTCAATCCGGACAAATGCGCCTTTGGCATACCATCTGGGCAACTACTCGGGTATATTATCTCCGCAAGAGGGATCAAAGCGAACCCAAAGAAAATAAAAGCCATAATGGCCATGGAGAAGCAAAAAAACATAAGAGGCGTCCAGCAAATGGCTGGGCGAATTGCGGCGCTCGGTCGATTCATCAGTCGAATGGGCGAGAAGGCATTACCTTTCTACCAACTCCTCCGCAAAGCCGACAAATTCGAGTGGACCAACGAGGCACAGGAAGCATTCGAAGACCTCAAGCGCCTGCTATCCACCTCGCCAGTACTGGTGACCCCACGCGAAAGGGAACCACTGTTGCTATACATCTCCGCCACCAACCAGGTGGTCAGCACGGTGCTCGTGGTAGAACAAGCCGAGGAAAACAAGGTCCATGGAGTACACCGCCCAGTCTACTACCTCAGCGAGGTACTTACACCAACAAAACAGCGGTACCCGCACTACCAGAAACTAGCGTACGGCATCTTCATGACGGCCCGACGACTGCGCCACTACTTCCAGGAGCACCCAATCGTGGTAGTCAACGACGCCCCGCTTGGGCACATCCTCAAAAATCCCGACGCCACCAGACGAGTCACACTTTGGGGAACTGAACTGTCTCCATGAGACATTACAATTGAAAAACGCGATGTAATCAAGTCACAAGTTCTCCCTGACTTCCTCGTGCACTGGATGGAGAACCAGCTCCCCAAAAAACCAGATATGTCCTACCTCTAGACAATGCACTTCGACGGCTCCAAGCGAAAGGACAGGGCTGGGGCAGGTGTCATACTGACATCGCCCCAGGGAGACAAGCTGAAATATATCCTGCGAATGCAGTTCACCGCCTCCAACAACGAAGCTGAATACGAGGCCCTACTGCACGGGATGAGGATGGCAAAAGCCTGCAGCGCCAAGAGGCTCATAATATATGGTGACTCCAAGTTGGTCGTCAACCAGAAAATGCACGAGTGTGACGCACTGAACGACAACATGATCGCCTACCGTGACCTCTACGACACACTCGAAGGAGAGTTCGACGGTTGCGAGCTGCGGCACATAGGTCGCGAAAGCAATGAAGAGGCGGACACACTCGCTAACATAGGCTCTACCTGTGCCCCCATACCACCTGGGGTATTTCTCAAGCGCATATGCGAACGCTCCATCAAGCCAAAGGCCGCAAAGAAGAAAACAAGCGCAACAACGGACTCGGGGGCTATGCCGCCCAATGAGCCAATGACACTCGACGACTTGGAGCTGGATACAGGACTCGAAGGACCAATGAGTGTCATGATGATCGAGCCATCCTGGACTCAACCGTACATTACGTACCTTCTCAGCAAGAGGCTACCGGACGATCCGACTGATGCACGGCACATCGCGCGGTGATCCAAGGCATTCGCCATTATCAACGGCGAACTATACAAGCGTAGCATCATAGGAGTACTCCAACGATGCGTCGTCGCGGCCGATGGAAGAGTCGTTCTCCTCGACATCCATGAGGGGACTTGCAGGCACCACGCCGACAGTCGCGCCTCGTTGCCAAAGCTCTAGGAGCTGGATTCTACTGGCCTACGGCCATGCGCGATGCCAAGGACATCGTCCAGAAATGCAACACGTGCCAGCGGTTCGCAGACAAGCCACACGCACCTGGTGCAGAGCTCCGGCCAATTCCATTGGCCTGGCCCTTCGCGCAATGGGGACTCGACATGGTCGGCAAGCTCCCAAAGTCCTCACGAGGAGGCTACGCCTACCTCCTAGTCGCAGTCGACAAATTCACCAAGTGGATAGAGGCCATGCTAGTGACCAATCAGTCAGGATACAGCGCAGTCAAGTTCTTCGAGTCCATCGTCTACCGCTTTGGAGTACGACACAGCATCATCACGGACAATGGGAAAAACTTCACATCCAAGGAGTTTAAAGAATTCTGCGAGAATCTAGGAATCAACGTTAGCTATACCTCCATAGCACATCCACAGACCAACGGTCAGGTCGAAAAAGCTAACGGGCTCGTTTGCGGTGGCATCAAGAAGCGACTCCTCAGGCCACTCGAACAGGCCGCGGGTTGCTGGCCAGATGAACTACAATCAGTACTCTGGAGCCTACGCACAACTCCAAACAGCACCACAGGGTACACTCCGTTCTTCATGGTGCACGGGGCCGAAGCGGTGCTACCCGCCGAAGTACGATACAAAGCACCACGTGTGGTTGCTTACAGCGAGCAAGAGTCAACTCTTGCACTCGAAGACTCCGTCGACCTCCTTGACGAGGCAAGGGAAATTGTCGCGGAGAGATCAACGATCTATCAGCAGAACCTGCGCAACTACCACAGCAGAAGGCTACGCCCCAGGTCCTTCATCGAAGGCGACCTGGTCTTGCGACTGAAACAGCAAGGGCATCTCAAGCTCGAGTCCCCCTGGGAGGAACCATACGTGATTACAGAAGTAATCCCAGGTGGCGCCTATCGCCTTAAAGATTTAGAGGCAGGAGTCGCATACTCCAACCCTTGGAACGTCGCGCAGCTGCGGCGCTTCTACCCTTAGTCATTTGTGTTTTTACATTGCAAATAAGGCTACTTAGCCAAGGCTACTTAGCGACACATTATACCTCGTACTATCCTGCAAATAAATAAAGCTAAGTGCCCTGAAACTCTGTGTTTTTCTTTTATTTTTTGCAAATTATCCACTCGGGGGTTGCGCCACCCTATACACATCTGTTCTATGAACGAACGCGATATCCTGAGTAGCTGGCACGCCAATCAAAACCCTTGACAAACATCAACCCAGTTGCAACGCACCTGACAGGTTAACAAGGGACTGAGATAAACACAAGTCAGGCTAATGAAAAGGAATCGCATAGTGCAAAGCACCCGCAAAACATACACGCTAGCAAATCTCTTTTACACATCACTGTCAATCAATTATACACAGCAGATATACGAACTTTACAACACTGGTACAACTATGTGCAGGATACAAACTAAACTACTGTTGCAGCAAAGGAACATTGGTCTGCTCCTCAAAGAAGTTGATGATCTCCTCCGCTGGGCGATCCACCGCCTGGCAGTGAGGAACCATGTTCCAAGTCGAACCCGCTAGCGGCGCTAGGGGTCCGTCCACAATCGCGGCAACATCCACATCGGGTCTTTGCAGTCGCACCAGCGACAGAGTGGCCTTGGCACCAGCCACTAGTTGCTGTCGTACACACTCGTGGACCGCGGTCAAATCTTGGAATTTGGCAAGAAGGGCCAGCAGGCTCGATGAAACAATGTCCAGCGGGAACATCGTCCGATAAATATTCTCCAGGCATAATTGCGACTTCCTCAGGAAGTGGAGCACTCACGATGCACGATCCTGCAGGGTCGCCAGTGCGATCGCGCGATCATGATCCACCCAAAAGTATCCACTAGCCTGAAGCTGCTCTTGGGTTAGATCATTCATGCGAATGGCGATCCTATCTTTCTCATCCTGTAGATGGCGCGCACTGACAACTATACCAAGCAAAGGCAGGAGCATGAAGACAAGGAACAACTGCGAGTGACTACAAGGAAAAGATAAGGAATAAGAAAACTAACATTTGAATTGGTCGCCCAGCTGCGTCACCTCCCCTAACAGATATTGTTCTCGGGCAGCGGATTTCTCCGCCTTCGACTTCCATACATCCGCATTACCGCGGAGCACGGGAAATTCACGCTCCAACTGCTTCACACGGTCACGGAGTCGCGAGAGCAGAGACAACTCATCCACCCTTGAGTGCGGTAGCGCCAAGATGTCATCAAGGGATGGCTAATCCTAAGGTTCCCTCAACGGATCACTCGATGTGCCCTATCACAAGTCAAGCAAGAGGCAATAAGAAGACTAAGGCGATGCATAAACAAAAGATTCAAGTGCATTCAAGATTAACAAAGTATCAGCAGATACACTCGCCAAAAGGCATGTTCTCGACAAAATACATAAGCTATTTAACTATTACAAGATACGACTACTGAGGAGTGATTGGCTTCTTCAACTTCGACTTCGGTTTTGGGGGCCTCATCGAGTCTGTGGCAGTGTCAAACGCCAGAGACTTTCCCCTGGCCCCTGACGTCGCAGCCTTAGCCATCTTCCTAGCTCGCTGAAGCTCCTCAGAGTACTTCGCAACTATATTGATTAGTTGCGGGCCGTACTTGCCACAAGCAGTCGCGAAGGGAGCAAAAACTACCTGCTGGCCATTAGCGCTGACAGGCATCGCCTTGGAGACTGCTGCAGGATCAACTTCAACTCCATGTGCTTGAACCATGGCGAGTGACATTGAAGCACCAACCGCACGGAGTGAGTTCTTGAAGCTTGAAGGAATGCCTCCGGCAAAGGACTCCACCAGCTCATCCATATTCTCGATCAACTCAGCTTTGGGTGCCAGCTCTTCTCGGAGGCGACTGAGCACGCCCTTGGCCTTGGTGAGCATCCCCTGAACGACAGCACTGCGATCTTCGACTGCTGAAATGGCACCCGCCAGGGCGTCATCACGACGGAGTGCCTGGGGGTCGAAGTTCAGACCACTGGCATCTACATACAAATCAAGCATCGGCACAAAAGTCAAGTACAACAAACAAATTCGAAAGAAGGGACACGACGACAATCTAGACAAGGGAATATCTGAGAGGGCCTTGCCAATCGAGAAAAGTTGTTCTTCGAACAACTTCTCCCTGGCGGCAATGGAAGCGCGTAGGTCCAACTCGCGTTTCCGCGACTCGTCCCGTGCTGCGATTTCCTCATCACGGCTCTTCATCACCGCGGCAAGGGTTTTCTCGACGGAAGAAGCACTACGGAGGAGTGCATTATGCTCAACTGTGACACAAATGAAGACAAACCGTCAGACGAATACATCAAAAGGATACAGAGGAAAAGTAAAGAACACTCACTTTCCACTGCACGATGGCGATTGTCCAGCATTGCATGCTGACGACCCATCGCAAGCACCTACTCCGCAAGACGAGTGGCTTCCTTCACAATGAGCTACGGCAAAAACATAGTAAAGGGTCAACAGATGGCATAGATGAAAATTCGACTGCAAAATCATAAGAAGAGATACTACACTTAGATGATCCTCCAAAGACTCCGAAGTCGATGGATTTGCAGACGGCCGGATAACCATCTGGTGCTCCACATTGTGTGGAGAACTTGACGAATTATGCCCGGAGTGGGCCGCTAATGGAGGAGAAGGAGTGCGCTCAGCCACTTTCTTGGCCTTGGAGGTCGCGACTCCAGATTCCTTCAAAAATTGGACGTCGCCAGAAGACAACGATCCCGGCTGACTGCAGCACAAAACCAACATCAAAAGAATGCAACTCCAAAGAAGAACCAAAAGGAAGACTCGTATAATTACCAATCAAACTTGTCAAAATCGAAGGTTTGATCCCCCAACTCTGACGACGACTCCTTCGGCAGCCGCATCTTCTTGCGAGAAGATGGTGCCACGGCACTCACAGGAACGGCAGGTATCGGCGACTCTGCGCCAACAGCTTCACCTTCCGGAGTCGAAGGAGACGATGCATCCAAATCCTTGCTGCGCGAACGCTTGCGAGTGTCCAGACCACTTGACTTGGGGGCTTCCTCCTCCACATCAGATGGTACGGTCTACTCCAACTCGTCCTCTTCCAAGGCTTCACGAGGAATAACCCCCACGGGAAGAGGGGGCATACAGGGTGACACCGCCCAATCCTGCATAAAAAAAACAATTTAGCACAAAGTCATGAAACAGCAAAGAAGCAGTCGACAAGCAAAGCTACTATGTAGCACAATTGTACCTCAGGAGAAGGGTTAGCAGCATCAGAACGGAGAAACGTCTAGATCATTGGGAAGCACATCCTTGGCAGTGTACTTGGTGACCATTCGAACCCTTTTATCTACCTCACTCGTGGAAATGCCATCAGCAGATACGCGAGTGACATCGTCCGTGCCAGCCCACTAGAACATAGGGTGGACTCTAGCCTGCAGGGGCTGGACGTGGCGGTGCAGCCATGTGCGAATGATGGCGCATCCTCCCTCCTCTTTACCCATGCAACTCTCGAGGTTGCAGACGCGCTCGTATAGCACATCTGTCTTCGTAGACTCATCGGGCATAACTACGTTCTTCCAGGAACGCCTCCTCTTGCACGGCATCGCGGGATCGAAGGGCGCGAGTCCAAAGTGGTCTCCGTCGGCCTTCAGGTCATGGATGTAGAACCACTTGTCCCTCCACCTTTGGATGGACACTGTGAGTTTGATATCGAAGTATGTGGTGGAGGAGTTGACGTGGATACCGCAGCCGCCTACATCATAGACTACGGAGCCAGACGCCGTTGGCGCTTCAGCTTGAAGAGGCGCTTGAAGAGACCAAAGTGCGGCTCAATTCCAAGCCAGCACTCGCAAAGAGTAATGTAGCAAGCTACATGGAAGATGTAGTTTGGGGACAGCTGATGGAGCTGGAGCCCGTAAAAACAGAGAAGGCCCCTGAAGTAAGGATGCAGGGGCCACGAGAGACCGCGGATGATGAACGCTAGGAACATCACCCGAAAGCCGGCAGGAGGAGAGGGGATTACCTCGCTGCCAGGGACGCGCATGTCAGCGACTGCGGAAGACAAAACTCCGTCTTGGCGTAGAAGACGAAGCTCTGAAGACTTGATCACGAATGCACACCACACACCATTGGTGACGCGAGTGCCTGTGCCCTTCTTTTTCCCGGCGGTGGCGGTGCTGGTGCCCACAGCGGCGGAGCCACCCTTCTTCTTTGCACCAACCGTGGTGGCGGCGGAATCGGCCGTGGCACCTCCCTTCTTCTTCCCCATTCTATGGTGGCGGTGTGACCGGAGAAAGTAACTGGGAAAACACGGAGCTGGTCTAGCACCGCGAAAGAGAGGAGCACAAAGAAGCAGAGGAGCAGCAGCAATGGCGATGGAGGCAAAGGCAGAGAGGAAGCAGATGTGAAAATTACCGTCGCAACATCACTACTTAACCCCCTGGAAGATGCAATCTAATGGTCAGGAAAAACCCTACCAGACGTGTGGCGTTCATCGTGCTCGACACGTGGAGTACCTGAAGCGTGAACCATCCCCCACTACCCCCATTACGCACGGAAATCGAGGAGGCACAGTTAAAACAAAGATTATGCACGCTCGGTCAAGTCAGAGTCAGACAATAGGACCCACCGCTCGTCACGTCCCATCAAACTCACTCACGCGGGCAACTAAGGTCATTGCATCATCAGCACTGACGTCATCCAAAATTACGCAGCAGAAGACTTCGACTACTTTAGTCCTTGCTCGAGTCTTCGACTCCACCAAGCACTCGGGGGCTACTCCCATAGGGAGCACTGGTCGCGCACCCTACGATTTTTCCTTTTCTTTTTGCAGGAACATGGACAATCAAAACAAACCCAACTACTCGAATCCGTGATTCAATTATGGACATGGGTTACTCCCACAGGGAGCGCTGGAAACAAATTCGATTGAAAGAAGCAAACAAAAGACGGCAACAGTCGCAAAAGTTCTTTAGTCCCTTCCTGAGTCTTCGACTCAACCAGGCACTCGGGAGCTACTCCCATAGGGAGCGCTGCTTGCGCACCCTATGATTATTTGTACATCGTACTGTATGTTGATGACATCCACACTCGAAGCTTATGGCAACACCGACTCAAGAATTTTCCCTACAAAGATATTGCGTCTCCTAGGTCAGCCGAATCATCTCCGCGGTGACAAAATTCGGATGACGCGCTTGCAGCATGAAGGTAAGACCTGAATAAGGCCTGGCAACGCATTTGCAGCGCACTACCAGAAATATATATGTGCCTACAGGTACGATGAACATGCCTTGACGGACGCGTCAAGTGCTCTCGCCCATATACTGGAATTCGACTCCTGTAAGACCTCCGCGGCTTGAGTCGAATTACACCAGCACTTTTCCGGATTCGAGTCCGGGGACTCGAGTTTGAGTAGATGGCGTTGTTTTACCCTAAGGTAGTTAACTGATACCGATACATCGGTAAAATAAGGCACGCACATGAACAATCCCTATGACACAAACAGAGCAGTCGAAAAACATACTCAGTCATGCACTCGAAAGGATTCCTAAAGTGTCCAGTCAAATCTGCGATTCCACTTGACACTCGGGGGCTACTGACATGGGTATACCCTACATGTACTTGAGCTTGGTATATATGGTCTGAATACAGCAGAGGCCCATGGTGTTGCCAAGGCCCAAACGAAGAACTCGATTAACCTACGGACTCTCGATTGGTTAAAGAACAAGAAGAAGCTAAAGATAGAAAGTTCAAAGGGGAAAACCCTAACTTGTAACCGACTCAACCTGCTACCTGAGACATGTCCTATCTATATAAAGGCCAGGAGGGGGCGGCAAGGAACACACATGCAACCCTAGTTTCCACAACCCTCGCCAGATTGCATCTGTGCACCATTGTAATCCTCGATTCCTTCAATAATTCCACGAGCAGACAACCAGGAGTAGGGACCTCTGTGAGGCATGAACCTGGGTAAATCTTCGAGTCCCTTGTGTGCTTGTTTTCTAGCCGATAGATGTCTCCAACGCTCCCTCCTTCTCCAAAACCCAAGTCCATAACAATGGGCATTGATGAGTTAATCCCTCGTCAGGTCCACTAGATGTCATTGCATGTGTGTGTATTAGTGTGCATCAATGTGGTTTTGGAAAAGAACACATGCAATGATGCCACTCCATCTTGTGGTGTTCTTTTCATAAACCACATGGATCCACGAGATGTCATTGCATGTGTGTTCTTTTCATAAACCACATGGATCCATTGATGTCATTGCATGTGTTTTTTTCATAAACCACATGGATCCACAAGATGTCATTGCATATGTGTTCTTTTCCTAAACCACATAGATCCACTAGAGTCATTGCATGTGTGTTCCTTTTATAAACCACATGGATCCACTAGATGTCATTGCATGTGTGTTCTTTTCCAAAACCACATGGATCCACTAATGTCATTGCATGTGTGTTCTTTTCATAACCCACATGGATCCACTAGATGTCATTGCATGTGTGTTCTTTTCATAAACCACATGGATCCACTAATGTCATTGCATGTGTGTTCTTTTCATAAACCACATGGATCCACTAGATGTCATTGCATCTGTGTTTTTTTCATGCCCCACATGGATCCACTAAATATCACTAAATGTGTTTTCTTTTCATCAACCACATGGAGCCACTAGATGTCAGTGCATGTGTGTTCTTTTCATAAACCACATTGATCCACTAATGTCATTGGATGTGTGTGTATCAATGTGCATCATTGTGGTTTTGGAAAAGAACACATGCAATGATGCCACTCCAGCATGGTGTGTTATTTTCATAGACCACATGGATCCACTAGATGTCATTGCATGTGTGTTCTTTTCCTAGACCACATGGATGTACTAGATGGCATTGCATGTGTGTTATTTTCCTAAACCACATGGATCCACTGATGTCATTGCATGTGTGTTCTTTTTATAAACCACATGGATCCACTAGATGTCATTGCATGTGTGTGTATCGGTGTGCATCAATGTGGTTTTGAAAAACAACACATGCAATGATGCCACTCCATCATGTGGTGTTCTTTTCATAAACCACATTGATCCACTAATGTCATTGTATGTGTGTTCTTTTCATAAACAACGTGGATCCACTAATGTCATTGCATGTGTGTTCTTTTCATAAACCACATGGATCCACTAGATGTCATTGCATGTGTGTTCTATTGCTAGACCACATGGATCCATTAGATGCCATTTCATGTTTGTTGTTTTCCTAGGCCACATGGTTGTACTGATGTTTTTGCATGTGTGTTCTTTTCATAAACCACATGGATCCACTAGATGTCATTGGATGTGTGTTCTTTTCATAATCCACATAGATCCACATGAGTCATTGGATGTGTGTTCTTTTCCAAAATCACATGGATCCACTAGATGTCATTGCATGTGTGTTCTTTTCATAAACCACATGGATCCACTAGAAGTCATTGCATGTGTGTTCTTTTCATAAACCACATTGATCCATTGATGTCGTTGTATGTGTGTTGTTTGCATAAACCACATTGATCCACTGATGTCATTGCATGTGTGTTCTTTTCATAAACCACATGGGTCCACTAGATTTCATTGCATGTGTGTTCTTTTCATAAACCACATGGATCCATATGAGTCATTGGATGTGTGTGTGTGTCAGTGTGCATCACTGTGGTTTTGGAAAAGAACACGTGCAATGATGCCACTCCAGCATGTGGTGTTCTTTTCATAAACCACATGGATCCACTAGATGTCATTCCATGTGTGTTCTTTTCTTAGACCACATGGATCCACTAGATGTCATTGCATGTGTGTTCTTTTCCTAGACCACATGGATCCACTAATGTCATTGAATGTGTGTTCTTTTCATAAACCACATGGATCCACTATATGTCATTACATGTGTGTGTGTATGAGTGTGCATCAATGTGGTTTTGGAAAAGAACACATGCAATGATGCCACTCCTGCCACACTGGTGCAATATGCAACATGGAAGCTGCTTTCCTATGTGATTTTGGTCTGTGTCACCATGGTTTGACACACTAATCCGCATGATGCCATTGCATGTGTTCTTTTCCTATACCACACCGGTCACCTAGTTCCATTGTATGTGTTATTTTCCTAAACCACATGGATCCACATGACAACACACACTCAAGTGGATTCTATGATGCAACTTCTGCCATATTGGTAAAACATGCAACATGGAAGCTGCTTTCCTATGTGTTTTTCATCTCTGTGACCAATGTTTGACACACTGATCCACTAGTGTCATTGCATGTGTTCTTTCCTAGACCACATGGATCCACATGACAACACACACTCTAGTGGATTCTGTGATGCAACTTCTGCCACACTGGTGCAACATGCAACACGGAAGCTGCTTTCCTATTTGTTTTTGGTCTCTGTGTCCAAGGTTTGACACACTGATCCACTAGTGCCATTGCATGTGTTATTTTCCTAGACCACATGGATACCCCGTGATATGTCAGGGTTCATATTTTCACATGATATATATAATCTCATAGTTCTTTATAGTTTTTTTAGCTACAAATGATTTGATGTACGCAACTATGTATTCCATTTTGAAAAAACACGAATTTTCCGTCTTTAAAACTACTTCTATTTTATATTTGAATACCTTAGTCAGTTTTTCCCTTGGTGTTTTGATTCTACTTAGTTTTGCCATCTCTCGTAGTCACAAACTCTCCTAAAAGCCCAAACATGTGCTCACTTTTCCTGCTACGTGATGATTGGTTGACAAAGTTCTCACGCGGATCGCCTGTGCCTACCGTTGATCCTCTCTGATGCAATGCAGATCGTTGCACGATACCGTGCCCTTCACACTACATCGTGAGAACACACGAAAGTCCGCTTGCCATCTGGCCACCCTATTTTATCCATTGAGTTTTTTATGGTCTCGTCTCTCTCAGCGACACTTCTATAAGAAGGAACATTGAGTCGTACATTAAATAATTCCACGAGTGGTCATGTCATGTTTAATCTAGTCATATCTTTCATCTTTTAACCTTTTTAGTAGAGGCATATCATGAATAGAGAAGTTATCATATAAGATGGTTTGCATTGTGGAAGTATCTCTCCTCCAGTTAGTTATCTATGTATCCCTTGGTGTGAGTTGCCATTATGGAATATTAATGAGAAGTTTTATCATTTACTTTTTACACATCTTATTTTAGTTTGCAATTTCTGTTATATGATAGATCTTGTTGTTAGTATTGCTATCACTTTGGGATCATTAAGTAAATTTAGTTGGTTTTGGCAAACCTAGCTCTGGTTAGTAGCAACACTATTTGAGGATTGAATGGAATAGAGAAAAGTACTTTTAGAATATAATTTCATTATCTTTCTTTCTTGATTGGCTCATAAGCTTAGTATTCTCTAGTTAAGATCTTTTGTGTTTCCAAGGAAGATTGCATGATTGTTTCTATCACTTGTATGTTTGTTTGTTTCCTTCAACTCTTATGCTTGCTACCCAGCCTTGCTAGGCAAAAACCTGTACTCAGAGGGAATGCTTCTCGTGCATCCAATCCTTGAACTAAAACCTATGCCATTTATGTCCACCATATATACCTATTAGCATTATTGCTATTCCAAGTAAATTCTCGAGTTTTATCTATCTTCCAAATTAAAAATGTTATGTGAAAATTAGTGATTAAATCTCTCACAAACTTGATGGCACACTTTATTTTCTTGTACTTAATAAATTTGAACCATTGTGACTATCTTATGAAGCTTGTATGCTTGCAAATTATAAGTTGGGAGTTAGCAAAACCATGTTATCATGGGGTCCGCTTTCGACATTGCACTTATTTATTTAGTTGATATAATGTTCTTTTGTTTATGGATGCCAGCTGTGTGAAATAAAAGGGCAGCTTGTAAGCTCATGGAGTTTGTATATGTGTTAGAGAAACGCCTGGGCAGCTAGCCTAAGCCATGCCTAATCATGGTGTAAACTTGCAGCATAACCATAGTGGCATTCTATGAAGCATCCTCAATAAAAACCTATGCAAATAGCAAATAAAAAGATTGTTGAGATGCTCATGGTCTGTTTCCTTGTCATTTTGATATGGGATAGCTCCTGTATCATGGGGCAAGGGGTACCCTGTTGGCGGTTTGATGGCTCAAAATATATCGAGCTCGTTGGGAACCCCAAGAGGAAGGTATGATGAGCACAGCAGCAAGTTTTCCCTTAGTTATGAAACCAAGGTTATCGAACCAGTAGGAGCAAGGAAACAACTCCAAGGTGTTGTTTCCAACTTGGAATCCTGCACAACAAAACCACATAACTTTTCCCCAACTTACAGTGAGGTTGTCAATCTCACCAGTTTTGCTGAAAACAAAGGATTAAACGTATGGTGTGGAAGATAGTAATTGCTTGCAGAAAGTAAACACTAAACAGTAAATAGATGGTAGATTGATGGTAAAAGAATGGACCAGGATCCATAGTTCACTAGAGGTGATTCTCCTTAAGCTAGATGACATGTTGGGTGAACAAATTACAACGGGGCAATTAACAGACACCAAGAAAGCATACATGCATATACTAATCATCTTAACTCCTATGAGATTTGATTGGGCATTACAACATTATACATAGACCGTAATCCAACTGCATCTATGACTAATAATCCACCTTCAGGTTATCATCCCAACCCCCTCTAGTATTAAGTTGTAAGCAACAGATAATTGCATTAAGCAAAGTGTGTAAAGTAAACAATACGATTGTCCCATGGACAAAGTATTGTTGTTTCCTCCCTAGTAGCAACAGCACATCTAGTACCTTAGAGATTCTTGTCACTTCCCCAGATTACTAGAGGCATGAACCCACTAGCGAGCATAAATACTCCCTATTGGAGTTGCTAGCATCTACTTGGCCAAGATAGCTACTAACAACGGAAAGCATGCAAGATCACAAATAACATAGACATGATAGAATAAATAATCAATCTAAAATAGCATCTCAATATCCATTGGATCCCCACAAACGCAACATGTAGGATTACAAATAGATGATCTTGATCATGAACGGAGCTCACAAGATCTAAACATGATAGCACAAAGGAGGAGAACCAACCATCTAGCTAGTACATGGACCCGTAGTCCAGGGATGAACTACTCACGCATCACAGCGGAGGCAGTCATGGTGATGAAGAAGGCCTCCAGGGTGATCTCTCCCCTCCGGCAGGGTGCCGGGAAGAGCTTCAGATCCCTCCCGATCTAGGGATGGAGACGGCGGTGACTATGGACTCTTTCGTGGAATTTTGATCGGGTCCTTAGGGTTTTCATCTCGGGAGGCTTTTATAGGCGGAAAGGCTAGGTCGGTGGAACACTAGGGGGCCCACACCACCTGGTGGCGCCCCCCCTAGGCTGCACCGCCACCAGGTGTGGCCGTCCTGGTGCGCCACTTCGTCTCCCCTCCGGACTCCGTGTTGCTTTGGGTAAAATATTGACTTTGGCATTTGTTCGGTCCAATTCCGAGAATATTTCCTTACTAGCTTTTCTGAAACCAAAATAGCAGAAAACATGCAACTAGCACGGTGGCATCTTGTTAATAGGTTAGTTCCAAAAAATGTGTAAAAATACTCCAAAGTGTGGACAAAACATAAGAAAGTAGATACAAAACAAGCATGGAACATCAAAAATGATAGATACGTTTACAACGTATCAACATCCCCAAGCTTAACTCCTGCTCCTCCTCGAGTAGGTAAGTGATAAAAAAGAATAATTTTTGAGGTGACATGCACCATCATAATCTTGATCAAGGTATTTGTAAAACATTGATAGCTAGGATCATTGTACTCTAACATAGACATGAAAGATATAGTTCTAACAATAAGACATAGCAACTATGTTGTAACATGAAAAGGTACAAACAAAAGATTCATGAATAACAATGCTTTGAAAGACGTTTGTTTGTTTCACATATAGAAAACATAAACAGAATGGTCTTCAGCTTGTCCCTCATAGTGTAGCAAAACATAAATGCATAGGACACCTTCAAAGTTCATAAGGGTGACTAGATACAAATAGTTTAAGAACAAGTTTTGGGACAATGCATATTAAACTAAGAATGACCACTATGATCTCTCAATAGGTGCATAAATATATAAGATGGAGACTCAACATAAAAGTAAAAGAAAGGCCCTTCATAGAAGGAAGTAGGGATTCATGTCTCATAAAGAGCTTCCAAAAATTATGGTACTTATTAGCTTTCAAATCTCATTACCCCTATCATAAGAATCTTTAGGTGATTAAGGTTAGAGTGGACAAATATGAGGATATCATTGACAAGTTATAAGCTAAAAATCTCATGCCCCTTGCTTACAAGTACCATTCCTCATGCTACTCAAGTTTAGTCACAAGTAAGTTATTGTCATTGTAAGTACATGTGTATCATAGAGAACCGCCAACGCGGTACCCCTTGCCCGATGATACAGAAGCATTCCCATATCAAAATGATAAGGCAAGTAGACAATGAGCATCTCAGCGATCTTTTTGTATTCTATTTGCATAGGGTTTTCCCTTTTTCTTTTTTTCTTTTTTTGGATGCTTCATAGATTGCTCACTATGGTTATGCTGCATGTTTCCACCATGATTAGGCATGGCTTATACTAGCCGCCCAGTCGTTTCTCTAACACATATACGAACTCCATGAGCCTTTCAAGCTCCCCTTTCATTTCACACCGCCGGGATCCATAAGCAAAATAACATGATATCAACTAAATAAAGTGCAATGTTGAAAGTGTTCCCCATGGTAGCATGGTTCTGCTAATTCACAACTTACAAAATGCAAGCATATACGCAACATAGATGGGCACAATGGTTCAAGTTTATTAAGTGCAAGAAAGTAAAGTGTGCCATCAAGTTCGTGAGAGCTTTAATCACTAATTTTCACATAACAAGTTTAATTTGGAAGGTAGATAAAAACATGAATATACTTGGAATAGCAATAATGCTAATAGGTAGGTATGGTGGACTCTTTGGAATAACTTGGTTTTATTTGGAGTTGGATGCATGAGTGGAACTCATACTTGGTACATGTGGAGGCTAGCAAAAGACTAGGAGTGACCAACTAAGAGAGCAATAATGGCCATAATCATGCAAAGCGACAAAATTATTAATTAAAGCATAAAGTGATATTACAAGTTGAAAAATAAATGATCATAGAGGCTATGGTAACTTGGTATAGTCTTAACATGGTGTGAGCATGTGCCAACTCAATCCAAATAAAGTATCAAAGGAGAATACCACAATATTATGCTTTTATATGCTAAAACAACGCATGATTCTTTCAAGACACATTAAGCAATCTCAATTGTTTGTAACAAGTCATGCTACAGCAATAATCACTAAGCATAAAGTCAAAGCAATATGAAGCATGACATGATAAAGTCTAAGTCACAGTCAAAACAAGACTCCTTTGTACCACTTATAAGCATGAACTTTGCTACTCTTTTCCAATCCAAATCAACTTATTTGAAACTATGTATGAATGTGGGGGTCCAACCAATTTATTTAAGCAAACTAAGAAAATGAAAACTAAAAACAAAAATGAAGACACTCCAAGAACAACACAATTGTGCATGAAACAATAAAAATGAAGTGTTTGGAAGAAAACCTGAGATTTTTATTGATGAAGAAGGGCATGCCTTGGGCATCCCCAAGCTTTGACGCTTGTACTTCTTGAATATTTCTTGGGGTGACACGAGTGGCATCCCCAAGCTTGATCTTTTGTCCATACTTCATCTTATCACATTATTCTTCCCTACACATTAAAATTTCCTTCATACAAAACTTCACACAATCTTCATTAGCAACATTAGTGTACTTAAGATTAAAAAAATCTTTTGGTTCAGTTTCAACACAAGTAAAACCTCCATTAAAACACAAGCTAGTTTAGCAATTCTTTTTAAAATTTCAAGAAATTTGGCAAGAACTTAAAGAGAAAGAGATTAAGAGGCAAATGCAAATAATGGCAGAAATCTATCAAAACATACCAGCAGGTAAAAACTGATTTTTTCGAAGACCTTTTGTTGCTCAAATCGAAAAGTGTTAAACTAATGAAAGTTGGATAACAACCTGGGGCAGAAGCACAAAACATTACAGCTCAATCCAACATACAGAGATTTTTCACGATTTTTAGAGCGAAGCACAAAAATCTGTTTCGGGACAGCAACTTTCCCAAGTATTATTTCTCTCTTATTAGAGGTTATTCTTGGCACAAAAACCACACAAAAATGATAAGGAGAGGTTATTATAGAGCCAATAACTTCCAAGACTCAACAAAAGAAAAATTTATTGACTAAGAATTTGGGTTATCTCCTAATAAGTGGTTTTCTTTAAAGCCTTTAAGCTAGGCATAAGAAGCAAGAATCAAGTATTCTCAAATGAAGAAGCATTAAGAGAAAATTTCGTTTTAATAGGAGAGGCAAAAGGAATCTTCTCTCTCTTCTTAGGGAAGTGTTCTATACCTTTCTTGAGTGGGAATTGATATTTAATGGTGCCTTCTTTCATATCAATAATGGCACCAATAGTTCTAAGAAAAGGTCTTCCCAAAATAATAGGATAAGAAGCATTGCATTCGACATCCAAAACATAGAAATCAATTGGGACATAGGTATTGTTAACCATAATAAGAACATCATTAATACTCCCCATGAGTTTATTTTTAGCATTATCATCAAGTTGGACATCTAAATAACAATCTTCCAATGGTGGTAAATCAAGCATTTCATAAATCTTCCTAGGCATAATAGAAACACTACTATCAAGATCACATAAAGCTTTGAGATCAAAATCATTTATTTTCATATTAATGATGGGTTCCCAACCATCTTCTAATTTCATAGGGATATAAGCTTTATGTTTCATCTTTTCTTCTTTAATTTTTATGAGAGCATCAGTAATGTGTTTTGTAAAGGCCATATTCATAGCACTAGCATTAGGACTTTTAGCAAGCTTTTGTAGGAACATAATTACTTCAGAGATATTACAACCATCAAGATCAAGATCATAATTACCATCCAAGGTAGTAGAGCCATTGTTTCCCATATTTCGAAGAATTTCAGCATTTTTATTGGAAAAGGTTCCATTGGTTTTGGGCATTGTTGCAAAAGGAATGGGGGCTTCATGTGGTTTGCTAGCATCAACATTAGTGGTGGTGCTAGTTCAAATACTACTATTTCTAGAAATTTCGTCTTCTCTTTCCCACTTAGCATGCTATTCAGCTAACAGTCTAACATTTTCATCAATTCTTACTTGTATGGCATTAGTAGCAGCAAAGGAATTTTCTATGGTTTCAGGTTTAGCAGCCATTTTATAAATCAAAGAGGATTGTGCTTCAGACAAAGATGACCGTGATCCAACTGCATCTATGACTAATAATCCACCTTCAGGTTATCATCTGAACCCCCTCCAGTATTAAGTTGCAAGCAATAGATAATTGCATTAAGCAAAGTGTGTAAATTAAACAATATGATTATACCATGGACAAAGGATTGATGTTTTCTCCCTAGTAGCAACAGCACATCTAGTACCTTAGAGATTCATGTCACTTCCCCAGATTACTAGAGGCATGAACCCACTATCGAGCATAAATATTCCCTCTTGGAGTTGCTAGCATCTACTTGGCCAAGATAGGTACTAACAACAGAAAGCATGCAAGATCACAAATAACATAGACATGATAGAATCAATAATCAATCTGAAATAGCATCTCAATATCCATCGGATCCCCACAAACACAACATGTAGGATTACAAATAGATGATCTTGATCATGAACGGAGCTCACAAGATCTAAACATGATAGCACAAAGGATGAGAACCAACCATCTAGCTACTACATGGACCCGTAGTCCAGGAATGAACTACTCATGCATCATACTGGAGGTAGTCATGGTCATGAAGAAAGCCTCCAGGGTGATCTCTCCCCTCTGGCAGGGTGCCAGGAAGAGCTTCAGATCCCTCCCGACCTAGGGATGGAGATGGCGGCGGCTACAGACTCTTTCCTGGAATTTTAATCGGGTCCCTAGGGTTTTCATCCCGGGAGGCATTTATAGGCGGAAGGGCTAGGTCGGTGGAGCACTAGGGGGCCCACACCCCTTGGTGGCCCGCCCTCAGGCTGCCGCGCCACCAGGTGTAGCCGCCCTGGTGCGCCACTTTGTCTCCCCTCCGAACTCCTTGTTGCTTCGGGTAAAATATTGACTTTGGCTTTTTACGGCCCAATTCCGAGAATATTTCCTTACTAGCTTTTCTGAAACCAAAAACAGCAGAAAACATGCAACTAGCACTGTGGCATCTTTTTAATAGGTTAGTTCCAAAAAATGTGTAAAAATACTCCAAAGTGTGGACAAAACATAAGAAAGTAGATATAAAACAAGCATGGAACATCAAAATTTATAGATACGTTTACGACATATCACGGTTCTCTATGATACACATACATTTACAATGACAGGAACTTACCGGAGACCAAAGTTGAGTAGCATGAGGTCTAGTACTCGTACTCAAGGGGCATGAGATTTTCAACTTATAATTTGTCAAGCATATAACTCATATTTTTCCCTCACATTAACCTTAATCACTTCAAGATGCCTATGATAGGGGCAATGAGAGCTCAAAGCTAGGAAGTACCATAATTTTTGGAAGCTCTTTATGAAACTTGAAATCCCAGCTTCCCTCTGCGAAGGGCCTATCTTTTACTTTTTAGTTGAGTCAGTAAACCTATTCCTTTCTATCTCAATCAAGCATTTGAGTTGTTGTGATTCAATCATCCATATGATGATTTATTCAATCATGTTTCTTATGTTCCTTGTTTTGCACACTACTCTTATTTGATTGAATATTACTTTGAAGGCTATCATTGAAAACCCCATTATGTTTGACTCCTGCAATTTGTTAACCGTTCTCTGACCAAGAACAAAGTTTGCCATTACCAATTATGATTTAATTTGTGTATCTTTATTATGTTTCCCTTACTCATTGCAAGTTAAGTTATATAATAGTGAGTTGTTTTCTATTATGATTTGTGTATTGATGAATGTGATGCTTCTTGTCCGTATTCTCTTTATCGACACTTCACTCCATAAACATGTGGTCATGTTTATTAAGCTCAGTTTTCGCTTGGGGGCAAATGAGGTTTAAGCTTGGGGGAGTTGATACGTCCATTTTGCATCACTGTTTTATATCATAATTTACTATTATTCATTGATATATTTCATATTAAGAGATGATACTTATGTTATTTCATCTATTTTTGCATGATTGATGACTTTTGTAGGATGAACCACCGGAGTCAGGATTCTGATGGAAAAAAGCACTGTCCAGATGCAATATTTGCGAAGATCAGAAAATCCTGGAAAATATACGGAAATGCCTATTTTTCCAGAAGACGAAGGAGGCCAGAAGGAGGAGTGGAGATGGGCCACAGGGGGACCACACCACCCCCTGGCGCGGGGCCCCTGGCCGCACCACCAGGTGGTGTGGCTACCCTGGCCCACCTCTGGCATCACCCTTTGGCATATATAATCCCCTCGGAAACCTAAAGTTCCGGGAGCGACCCCAGAAATATTTCGCCGCCTCTACGAGGCGGAAACTACACAGAGAGAAAGAGCTCTCCGGCAGGCAGAAATCTGCCAGGAAATTCCTTCCCAGAGAGGGGAGATCGTCGCCATCAACACCGTCATCAAGCTAGACTTCATCGGGATCATCATCATCATCTCCACCATCATCTCCACCAGAACCATCACCACCACTCCGTACCACTTTAACTATTGGGTTGAATCTTGCATAGTTCTTAGGGTAAACTTTCCCGGTGTTGATTACTTGTTGTAGTTGATGCTATTGAGTGGAACCATTGAATTATTGTTCATGTTCAGATTGTTACTTATCATTATTTCATCTCTGATCTTGATCCATATTATGTCTCGTGAGTAGTTCGTTTAGTTCTTGAGGACATGGGAGAAGTCATGTTGTTAGTAGTGGAATTGTGTTGAGAAGGATTTAATGGTTTGATATTTAAGTTGTGGTGCTATTCTTCTAGTGGTGTCATGTGAACATCGACTACATGATACTTCACCTTTATGGGCCTAGGGGAATGCATTGTGTATTTGGCTACTAATCGTGGGGTTGCCAGAGTGACAGAAACCTAAACCCCCGTTAGGAAACCTTTACATAAGGGAGTGTAGGATCTTAGAGTTTAAGGTTGTGGTTAGGTTTTTATCTTAATTCTTTCTTGTAGTTGCGGATGCTTGCAAGGGGTATAATCACAAGTATGTATTAGTCCTAGTAAGGTCACTACATTAGCATAGGTTAACCCACACAACACTTATCCAACTAGAGAAGATTAATCAACTATATGAAGCGAAAGCACTTGACAATATTCCCATGTGTCCTCGAGAATATTTGGTCATCTTAAGTAATACAACCAACTTGTCATTTGCTAAAGAAAGGATTGGGCCACTTGCTGCAATTATTATTATTGTCTTTTATTTACTTGCACTTTATTTATCTGCATTATCAAAAACCCCTGAAAATCCGTTTGCTAAGTATTTACAGAGAATTCCTGATCCAAACCACTTGTCAACACCTTCTACTTCTCGTTGGGTTCGACACTCTTATTTATCAGAAATACTACGATACACCCCAATACTTGTGGGTCATCATGGAGTTCGACGAACACGCTCTGCTCGTGTACCCGGAGGTACATATATTTCTCCATGTTTCATATTTTTTGCTCGGGCTGTAGATGTACCCTTTAATCTATAGAAGAACTACTTAATATGTTCATGTGCTACTTAATGTAGTCCTAAGGATTAGATGCACCATACAAACCGGTGCATGCAGAGATTTAGTCTGTTCTGAATGATTACACATTATTTATTTATTAATAAGTTATCAAGAACCCAAACAATCTTAATTTAGGAACGAGCTAGGGAGACAGCCATAATGAACTGTTGAACCTATATAAATATGTTATTGTTTTCGAAGTAACTTGGAATGGTTGTTCAAATATCTATTCATTCTTTTGCTCATTTCTATTTACCTTTATACATTACAGGTAGATTCTAGTGAGGTGAACCCTGACAAGGAGGACATGGACAACAAGATCCACCATGTCATGAAGAAGCTCAAGTGCGGGAGAATCCCTTTCCGCACTTGACTTGGGGAGTTCAGGTGCCCTTTCTGTAAGAAAGGAGTCAATCCGAGGATTGACAGCTTGATTCCATATGCGGTGGCATCAGTAAAAGCCTGGCTAGTAAACACAAGCCAGCGACCAAGGCTAATCATGCTGCTTATCGCGAATTCCTGAGGGAGTATGTCAAAACCGGCCTGGTGTCCGCTTACCTAGGAATCGGGAACCTCTAGCTGACGAACCTGTGACTGTGCTACCACAGCCACTAATAATGTTTAATTCTCTTACCGTTTCTAGACACTGAAACTATGTGGTGTGTTGAAACCTGATGCTATGCTACGGACACGTGTGTTCCAAAGTTTCTTGACTGGCATAATGATCACAGGTAGCTGCCCACTTTGTTATGCCCTGTCACGTTACGTCGTGTCAGCACCGTGCACCCGCTGCAGAGCGGCAATGGGACGGTGGTCTCCGTGACCGGTCTCCGCCACATCGCTCACCCGTCCCATCGCCTACAAGGCACAGTCGTCCCCCCAATTTAAGCGCTAGGATTGGAACCCAACGGTGCTCGCCCGGTCAAACGTACTTCTGAGTGGGTATGACTGAAATTATGGTAAATGCAATTTATGATGCACACCCCCCATTTTACGCATCGCCTGCCGTCCCCGCTCCACATCACCGTGCAAAAATTCCCAACTCCTTCTGTCACCGCCACAGCCACCGCAAGAACCATCGACGCTGCCGCAGCCACCGCCACTACCATGCCATACCACTTCAACAGATCTCTCCACTGCCACGCCTAGTCCCAGCCAACGCTACCGATGCTAGGCCACCGCCGCCACATTAACTGCTGCCATGGACGCAGAGTATGGCATGTTGGGCAACAGGAGTGACTTCACCGACGAGTACACCGTCACCGCCCATGGCACCACCGAGCTAACGGTAGTCCACATCAATGAGTCAGTGAAGGTGGCCAATGTCATCGCAATGTACAAGCGGTGGCTACAGGAGCCGAAGGACAAGCACAAGATCATTGGCCTAGACCTAGAGTATACTGGTGGTAGGAAGAAGGTGGCGCTTTTGTAGTTGTCCATGCGCAACCCCTGCCTCCCATACCACGTATGCAGGGCCAAATGGGTATGCCCAGAAATTCGTGAGTTCCTGCATAGGAGGGAGATCTACTTCGCCAGCGTCGACATCAAGAACGACACTCTGAAGCTAGAGCGGGATCTCCTCGGTCATGTCGTCAATCACGTCGATCTCCAGCATGTGTGGAGGTATCCAGATGACGATATGGGGAAAGTCGGCATGGCTAGACTCGTTGCTGACATCATCGACCGCGAGTACGCCGGCATGAAGGTCGATTTACCGAAGCACCTGCATGATTGATGGGAGTGGAGGTACCTAAATTAGGATGTGATCCGGTACGCAGCCAAGGACATGTATGTCTGGTACGAGATGCTCAATAGGATATGGAGGATGAGTGAGCGTGTTGTTTACCACTACTAGTTTCACATTATGTTCCTAGTTTATCTCGCATGTATTTTATCTCGCCTGTACTTTCTAAGCATTATGCGTGTCATAAGGGAGCTCGTATGATCCTTGTGCTATTAGGTAGTTAACATGTATGAATTACATTTCCCCTTTTTGTATGCTCAACATTCATACTTACAAATTCTATATGTTCCCTTTGCATGCGGCATAATCCAGATGTCGTGGTGGTGTCACGGCAGATGCCATGGATAGGCTAAAGGTGGGGACAAGATGCACTAGAGGAATCCAGGGAGGGATAGTGTGGTGATTCCACACACAGATGTTTGTATTTGATTCACTTCCAAGGTTTACAAGTGCTCCTTGAGCTGTATTGGGGAAAGGAGGAAGAAGGAACTCTCTTACTCTCTCCACTAGCTAGCCCTTAGGAACATACTAGTAAAACTCAACCAACTAGAGATCAACCAGTCAAAGACCCCCCCCCCTTCTACATATGCCCTAGCCCTCCTTATATAGGGGTGGCTAGGTCTCCAATTAGGGCATACGTGGAGGGAATATGCCTCTTCCCAAAATAGTAAGCCGACCGGGTCACTTTTGCCCATCGTCAGCCATGCAGAGGCTACGTGAGCCTCTAAGGCGCCAGCGTCATCCGACACAGGAAGCGTCACCTTTGTCGGCCACGCCTCGGTGGTCCTGGCCTCTGTCCACTTCGCTCATGCTCTACATACAGTGGTCACCTTTTGACCAGCGAGATACCTTCCTTCTCTTGCAAGCTTGATATAACACGGATCGTGCCTGGTTGATCCGGCCACACTGGTACCTGCATACAAGTTACATAAATCCTGCCGACATACGACATAAGTCGGCCGGGACTCAGTTAGGCGGACATCCTCAGGTCCGGGTTACTCCGTGATTCGGCCTGCCTTGAGGTGACTCGGCCAGCATTCGCTTTGACCTTGCCGTACCTCGGTAAACTCGGCCATTATACCCCGGCGTGACCCTACCCGGGGGTATCCCCCCACCATTAGTCCCTGAAGATGGTGCGGTCTTAGCTACCTTAGCCGCTAAGGCCACAGTAGGTTCAATTTCACCAAGCCTTTTGCTCCCTTTTCCGAGTTACATCATATCCCGGATTTCATTGACTATCTCTTCCCTTGGCACATTCCGAGTTTTCACTCGCTGGCCGGGTCATCCCACAGTTATCCGGGTTATTCTTCCTTCTCTCGTACGCTTCCCCACATGGAGGGTAATCATTACTTTGCCTCATTTTAAGGGCCTGCGCCAGTTAATGTCAGCTGTTACTGTTGCACACGTCACATCGTGTATGTATCTTCATTAACTGTGTCACCATGTCACGTCGTGGGATCTCCTGCGCCCTGTGGCCCTTCCTGTGGCTCGTCGCTGATTGGCTGATCCGGATCATACACGGCCACACCATGTGGCCCATCCGCACAGCACGATCCCACTACCCCTCTGGGGCATGGTTAAATAGGTGAGGGGCACGCCTCTCGGGTCTTTTCCCCGTCTTAGTGCCCCTCTGCCTCTTCTTCTTCTTCCTCCCAGCGACAGCGCCGCCGCCGCACCTGCTTAGCTGCGCCGCCGTCGCACTGTTCCTCGCGCACCAGCGTCGCCGCCACGGGTCCGTGCTAGTCTAGGTCACTGCCCTCCACCGCCGATAGGGCCAGTGAGGACAGCGACCTAGAAATGACTAAGGAAGAACTCGCCGTCGCGGAACAGGAGATGGAAGAGGATGCGGAGAACACCGAGCGTGGCGCCTGGGCTAGGTCCTGGGTATGCCAGGACGACCTAGACTGGTTGTACCGCACCCGGCGTATCCTGGAGGGCGTCATCGCCCACCTCGCCGCCGAGGAGCTCGCTCCCTCACCCAATCCGGGTGAGTTTGTAGTGTTCCTCTCCCACTTCCAGCGTGGGTTCGGCCTCCCCGTCAGTGACTTCTTCCATGACTGGCTCAACACCTACGAGCTTCAACCGCATCACCTTCCGGTGAATGCCATCACCTCCCTTTCTGCTTTTGCTTCCACCACAGAGGGCTACACCGGATTGTGGCCCACTAAGGAGCTCTGGATCCGGTTTTTCAGTCTCCGCCGGAACGTGATTCCGAATAGAGAGCTTGACCCGGAGGACAAACAACTCACACAATTCGGCGCTGCTTCCATCTCTCCTCGAAAACAGTCCGTCTTTCCCCGAGTCACGGGGCTTGACTCTTGCAAGGGCTGGGCCCGAACCTTCTTTTATGTCAGAAATGGCACAACTGAAGATCTGATCCGGCTGCGCCCCTATGTTCCGGGTCCTCCTAATCCGGATCTCTGGGACCAGATCCCCAAGAAACCCACTGTCTTGGCGAACCAAGTCAACAAACGGTTCTAGGAGCTGAAGGACGCGGGGCTGCGCAACAAGGATGCCATGATCACTTTCGTTCGCAACCGAAACTCCCCTCTCTAGAAACGCACACATAAGCTTTGCTACATGAGCTGGCGCCTTGACCCCAACCGGACCTCCTCATTCGAGTTGAGCAACACCGAGATTTTCCACCAGGTCAAGGCCCTCTTCACCACCAACAATAAATTCACCGTTGATTGGGAGTGGGGGATCGAGCACTTCTGCCAAGATAGGCTTCCTCCTGCGGTAAATCTCGTGCTCCAATCTTTTTCCAAGTTAAATCATATGTCGGAATTTGTTGTATGTTTGATCCCTTCGCATTTTCTTTCTCTTAGATGTTTCTTTAGCAAACTCTTGAGGATGGCACCGAGCATTCTCTCAAGTGGGCCCCAGATCGAGATGTCCCGGACGAGGAGGAGCCGGATCAGGAGATGTTCCTACCGTTTCCCGATGCGACCAAGCGACACACTAGTAAATTCTCTTCCATTAGAGATTAGCCTGAGGATGAAGATGATTCCAACATTGAGGTGATGGAAGCATTTGACGTTGTCCCCCTTTCTTACGCCTTTCCGGCATCAGCTAACCCCAGTGGGCAGATTCATGAAGATCCTCCCCTCGCCATGGGCGAACCTGTTCCGGTTGCGTCCAAGAAAAGGGGAGCTGCATCTTCTTCTTCTTCCGGACCTTCCAAACCAACGAAGAGATGAAAGAAGTCCGCAGACAAAGCTGCCACCAAGCCTATGACCAAGGCCATAACCCGAAGAGCTCGCAAGCCCAAGGAGCCTTTGACCTCTGATGAGTAAGTCATTTCTTCCTTATCCAATTTTCTGCTTCATGTTTTGCTATTCATTTGTTCTTCCTTTGTTATAGTTTCTTATCATTCATCATTTGATTCGGCATGGCCGCGGTGGAGGTTCCTCAGAGCGGGTCCGGCATCGCCTCGCCACTCCGACATAGCCCTTCTCCCTCTCATGGCGACGATTCTCGCCCGTTGAGCCCCATTCAGGAGGGTTCAGCAGCTGCTCTAGGTTCTAGCCCACCTCGTCCAGAGGAGGGCAACCTCGGAGCAAGGGGAAGTGGCTTTGCCGAGGCAGCGGTTGCTCCTAGCTCCATTTCGGCTCCACCGCAACCAGCTACATCCGAGATACCAACTGCACCCCCGCCAAGGCAAAAATCAGCACCAGCACCAGTGCCAGCACCAGCAGCAGCACAAGCATCTGCAATAGCACCAAGCCCCTCTGCCTCGTCCGAGTCTTCCAAGACTCAGCGAGAAGACACCAGCATCACCAAGGCTAGCACTAAGGCAGCTCCCAAGGCTAAATCCGTGGCTCAGACCTCCACCTCTCAGCAGCAGCCCAAGGGCAAGAAAGCTCCTGACGCCATGAAGGCAGCGTCTATCGAAGTTGGACAGCGTACACTTGCATCCATGCTTTCAAAGAATACCCCGCCGAAGAAGGACGTCTCTGCCAGGTCAGCTGATGCACAACTTGTCTTGCACACTAGCCCCGTTGTTGCACAAGTTGAGAGAAGGGAGGCCCACGCCAAGGGTTTAGTCGTGCCACATATGCTTAGCGGAGAGCGCTATCCTCCAGCCTTGATCGAGTTTGTCAATAACTGGAACAAGGCGGAGTTCGTCCACAACGACGATCTCCCAGACAAATTTGGGCCTGCCGAATTTGCCGCGCAGATGAACACAGCCTCTAAGGCTATAAACCTTGCGGGGTGGATGATGGAGGTATGCTACTTCGTCTTTTCTTTAACATGTACTAGTTCTTAGTTATATAACCATTAGTCCCCGAGCCTCCGAGGAAGTAACTTGTTACTCGGCCAGATGCTCCTTAGAGAATTAGTGTAGCTCCTTAGTAACTTCGAATATGCACACACCTAGAGCCGGGTTAAGTTCCACTTGGCCTGGATCTTGTACACTTCGAATATGCACACACCTAGAGCCGGGTTAAGTTCCACTTGGCCCGGATTTTGTACACTTGGAATATGCACACACCTAGAGCCGGGTTAAGTTCCACTTGGCCCGATTTTGTACACTTCGAATATGCACACACCTAGAGCCGGATTAAGTTCCACTTGGCCCAGATCTTGTACACTTCGAATATGCACACACCTAGAGCCGGGTTAAGTTCCACTTGGCCCGGATTTTGTACACTTCGAATATGCACACACCTAGAGCCGGGTTAAGTTCCACTTGGCCCGGATTTTGTACACTTCGAATATGCACATGATCAAATCAACTTTGCTTTTCACAGGTTACCACCAATCGCCGGAGCGCTGAGTTTCAACGTCTCTTGGACACACATAAGTCGTTGTGCGCGAAACATTCTACACTTCTCGCTGAGTTCGAGAAAAGGGGCAAGTTTTCTCCATAGCTTTTTTCCCATCTTTCTTTGTTTTTCCCGCCGTACTAATTCATCATTCGGATTGCGCAGCTGGAGTGGAGGCTGAGAACATCCTTATGAGGAAAATTTTGGACCAAATAAAGGGTAAGTCATTTTTGCTTAATCTTCCTCTGCGCTCTATCTCCTTTTCTTCTTGGCTCGGTAAATATTCATACCTCGGCTTTGCCGGGTCAACAAACTATTTCAGCATCTCTTGAAGATAGTGTGCACGTGCCTGATATGATGATGCATTTTCTCGAACAAGCAGGGAAGCACCAGGCCGAACTCAAGAAGAAGGATGATGAGCTCGCCCTCCTCCGGACCAAAGATGATGAGATTGCCAAGCTTAAGGCGGAAATGAAAAAACTCAAGGCGCTCCACAAATCCGAACTTGATAAAGCTGTCCAGAATTTTACTGAAGAGCGAGAACGTCTCAATCTCCAAATTGCCAAGGATCAAGAACTGATGAAAGAGGCCGACACTAAGCTTGAGTCGGCGAATGCTGAACTTGTGCAACTGTAACACCCTCGAATCGGCCCTATGCAAGTTTTAGCGCTTCCCGCCAAACTCACATAGAAATGATTCAAGGACGCCCACTAGGCACTTTCGTGCGGGTGGAAAACGAAGTAATACCATTAAACAATAGTCCACGATGGAACCCACAGAACATATATATATATACAACAACGACTCCATGAGTCAAGAATACAGATATACAGTACAAAGATCCAAATCACCTTGAAAACGATACAACATCCGAGTATGGATAAGATGCAAATGGGGCTAAGAGCCCTGAAGAATAACCAATGGCGTCCATAACCCTGCCCAGGCCAAGCCGGAAGGGTAACCCTGCTAACGACGTCGATCTCAAACCTGCTAAGACAAAAGGGGTGTCGACAAAGGGCAAAGGAAAAAGAGGAGCGTCAGTACTGAGGCCAGTACACGGCGAGCTAGAATTCGGTGGCTCTCGCCTACATAGGTATGGTGGACTGAAGCGGCAGCGAAGCATGCACTAAACAACCTATAGAGACTCGATAAACAGTCGGCTATTAGAGAGGGATAAGAGAGACCAATTCGGTACCAACCTGATACTAACACCAATCATACCCATCCTGGCATTTCCCCCTCGAGACCAAACGAGGAAGTCAAACCGAGGAACTCACACAGTTAGTAGTTTTATTCATTCCATTATAGTGGAAGCACTTACTAGTCAGATATAGATAGCATGAGTCATCCTGATAGCATAAGTAGTGGCCAATTTTAGTTAACCATTCAGTTGTAGTTGCAGTACTTACTAGTCAGATACAATTAGCATGTGACATCCCAAACCTAGCAGTTGTTGGCACTTTTATTTCATTCCATTGAAGTTGCGATACTTACTAGGCAGGTATAACATGACACGATACACCCCAGTTCCACCAGTTGTTGGCACTTTTATTATCCATTCCATTATAGAGAAGCTGATTACTAGTCACATATTAAGTCAAATTTATAGCACTACTTTAGTTATGCTTGTCTATGATCGAGATACTATACTCCAAGTCATCCATAACCGCGGACATGGCTTTCAGAAAGATTTACCCTCTAGGGGTGCACAAATAGCAACACACACACGATCAACCTTGGAAAAACCAAATCAAAACCCAACGAGGCTTTCACGACAAAGCAATCACAGGATTCATAAATCATTTCAGGGGGCCACCCCACTAAGCTACCCGCAACGAAGTTGGCCGGCTCCGAGACAGACCCAGGGTTTGTGTCAATGGTTGTAAATGACTAGGAACCCGAAAGTGTGACTGGGCTTGTCAATACCGCGAAAACATTCCACGTTCCAAAATAGTACAGGTGCTCCACGCACAATCGTAAATAAAGTAGTAAAGCATGGCATAAGTACAGATAGTAATAAAGCCCCAAACTAGTTTGTGGCCCCAAGAAATAAGAAATGAATCAAGCTCTGGCTAAGGGGTTTCATGGTCCCACATGCGGATAGTGCGATAGTCAAGGAACAGGTATCAAGTACTCGGGGCCTACGGGACACAAGTGAGCGGTTAAAAACCAAATATTTGCTATTGCCCACCGATGCATCTGCATTCGTTATATCTATTCCCAGCATTTTAATATCAAGTTGTAATTAAAGCCATGATCATCTCCACCATTAAGCATCTCCACCATTAAGCATATGCCAACCTTCCAACAACGGTGGAACAACAACGACGCGAAGCAGCACCTAAGCAAGCAACTACGACTCTCAAGGCCGACTGCCTATCAAACAACAGGCAATAGGATGTGTCCAAGGCAATATAGAGGCTGCAGGGAATATAAATGGTGCACGGAAACTAAAGCATCGCAACAAGGATAGCAATAGATCAACAGGAGGAAGTAAAGACTAGAAATACAAAATAGGTAGAAAGGGGGAGATTGCTCGCCTGGGAAACACTGTTGAAGATACATTATCTGAAGAACTTGTTGATACTCGCATCAACTCAACATCCTAATCCATGAAGAAGCAAAACACTAAAAGAAACACCGGATGCACTATTTAATACTATGGCAGAAGATCGGGCATGATGCAGGTATGGTGCATGACATGGTAAAGATGCGATGCAATTAGGCAATATTAAGCGAAACCGGGGTCCCGACAATTAATTAAATGGTTCAAGTTATTTAGATACCCCACAATTTAAATGTTACATTAACAAGACAAAACATGGCATCGGTTCGCTACACAAATTTAAATGGAGGCGGTATAATACAAGAATAGCCTGCATATGGCCTCCATATTTAATTATGAGGTGAATCAGCATAATGCCCCCAAAACCACATGTTATGAATGCAATCATGTACAATTAAATGCAACAAGATAGATGTCATATATTATAAAAATAGGAGGGTCTCCGAAAGGGGATCACACATTGACGTTGCCGATCTTAGGTTTTGATGTGGTTCGGGTTCAGTCTTCGGTCCGAGGGAGATCATGAGGTACCGGCGTAACCGGGTCTGGCGGAGTTCTCGGCGTCTTTGAGGTCCATGCTTCAAGGTCAGAGACGGTGATAGGCTAGGGTTTTGAACCGACAAAGGTAGAAGAACTGGCTCGTCAATCGATTCTCTTCTAAAGATCTTGTGGAGGCAAAAACACTTGACGGAGTCGGCCTCGGTGGCTCTTGTAGTCATCTAGAGACCTTGTCGACGTTCCTGGTGTAGCAGTTCTCGATCACGGGAAGCCTGGGGATCTTGTTAGCACCAAAGATGATCTGGGCAGAGGTCCTACTATGAGTGCAACAACCGGTCGCGGACATGGTCTTAGGCAGGAACAACACACAAACACCTAACTTGCGTGCAGCTTCTTCTTGTGGCGAGCATGTACAGATGGGCCGAGTCAGGGTGAGGTAGAGCTCGGAGCATGCTAGGGTCAATGCACACGCAGGGGAATGTGGGCATCGCGGAACTCGAGCTCGGGCAGCGAGATGTAGGGGCACATCCAGCGAGGTGCAGGGCACAGCCAGGACGGGGACGCGAAGCCACGGACAAGCTCAAACTAGGACGGGCGACGCTGCAGGATGGAGCACAGCGGAGGAGCTTGGAGCGGGACAAGGAGGAGACGAGGCAGGGGTGGCCAGGGATGGAGCTGGTGGCGGCGGTCGCTCAAGCAAGGATACAGGGTGGCGACGGCTTGACGCCGGCTAGGCACGGATGGAGAGAAAGGGCGCGAAGACAGGGGCGCCTAGGCAAGCTCAGGCGGTCTACGTCGCAGGGCCTGATGCGGCGGCGCCATGGGGACGAGCAGAGGGTGGCGCGGCCTTGCTGGGACGAGGGCATCCGCGACGGTACGGTGGCAAGGAGGACGACGCGGAGATGGTGGAGAGGCCCGCGGCGACGCGAGGCTTCCAGCGGCTGGAGGAGGCGGTGCTACATGCGGCGGAGGCGCATCAGAGGCTCGACGGTAGGGTCACGGTCGCGTCGAGGGGAGCTTCGGGGTGGGCGGCGAGCTCAATGGTGCAAAGGCTCACGTGAGCAGCGGCGCTAGGGTTTGGGGAGGACGTCGTCGATGCGAGCAGAGAGCAGTGCCGAAGTCCAGGGTTGGTGGAGTGGGTCACGCAGGGAAAACGGGAGAGGACGGGATGCTCGGTGGGTGGTTCTACGGGGTGGGGCCGGCTTCGCGACACGGTTTGCACGCGGGACAGGGTGGGGCCGGGTTTTGCGTTGGTGTCGTGTTGCGCGGCGTGTCACGCGGGACAGGCCAGGCAGTAGCGGGGCTAGAGCGGTAGCACGGCTCCACGCGGGTGGGACCGAGGGTCGCACTGGCGTGAGCGCGTGAGAGCTACCGCACGGGGTAGAGGCAGGGTGGGGGTGTGGCGGCTGCGCGGGATAGGACTAGGTGGTGGTCTAGGTTGGGAGATTTAGGTTAGGGTTTTGAGAGGTTAGTTTTTAGGTTTTGGGTAGTAGGCTAGCTGGGCCTTTGGGCCTGGCCGGCTGCCTCCCTGAAAAATATTATAATTATTTATTTTAGTTTTAAAAGGCTTTTGTAAATAGTTTTTAGGGAAATAAAAGATATCTGAAAACACCACAGTTTTGATTTGAATAAAGAGAGAGGATATTTAGAAAACGAAGATAGGATTTTGGAAAATAGTTTTAGGCAAACATATGCATGATGACATGACGATGCTCAAATGTAATGTGGCATGATGACATGAGCATGCAGTCATGATGATGCACAAAACAGAAATAACAAGCGATTTTCTATTAGTGGTTTTAGCGGGGTGCTACAATTCGACACCACTAACAATGGATCTCGCCCTCGAGATCCGCCTCATGGTACGGGGAAGAAGGCTGATGATCTGAATCTTCTCGCTTCGTGTAGATCCTCACTACACCACTAACAAAGATTCTTGCTCCATCTTTAAATCAGTGACACCACCAACAAGGGATCGTTGCTCACGTTCATTGAGGGACACTCCGGATAAAAAATGACGGAGGTAGAGGTACCAAAAGATAAGGCCACCTTTAACTTTCGTGAGAGGAGAGAATAAGTGTAATCTAATTCACTTCAATGTACGAGAGCAAATAGAATGAGTAGTAGGCATGGGGGCCAATCCATCACGCACCCAAACTATTACTCCGCACATGTAGTAGAAAAGCGTGACACCCATTCTCGGAATTAAGACTGAAGATCTCAACAAGCGAGGTTCGGAAACAAAGGAGTGATGCATGCTCTCCATCGGATCTGATGTAGATGTCATCGTCACGTTAGAAAACTCCGGAAGGTACAAAGAAAATTTTAGTGGATTTTAGAACAAACAAAGGTACAACAGAGGAAGGATTCCTCAGATAGCATGCAGACCGGGTGCAGAACACCGTTACAATAGGAAGGAAGCGAAACCCTAAAGGTACGACAGAAAACCCAACCACGAGATTTCCTAGACTTGAAGAAAGGTAAGAGAACAGATTCAGAACTCGCAAAGGTAAGAGGAGAATAGCATAGGGGTAAGTAGTAAAATAGACCTACTCAGATCTATCCAAGCGATTTTGCAAAATAGTTTTGACACTCTACTTCGTCTGTTAGCTAGGTTATCCTACAGGCTGGACCAGTGGGTATCGCAACTGCTGGGCTCTGATACCACTTTGTAACACCCTCGAATCGGCCCTATGCAAGTTTTAGCGCTTCCCGCTAAACTCACATAGAAACGATTCAAGGACGCCCACCAGGCACTTTCGTGCGGGTGGAAAACAAAGTAATACCATTACACAATAATCCATGATGGAACCCACAGAACATATATATACAACAACGACTCCATGAGTCAAGAATATAGATATACAGTACAAAGATCCAAATCACCTTGAAAACGATACAACATTCGAGTACGGATAAGATGCAAATGGGGCTAAGAGCCCTGAAGAATAACCAATGGCGTCCATAACCCTGCCCAGGCCAAGCCGGAAGGGTAACCCTGCTAACGATGTCGATCTCAAACCTGCTAAGACAAAAGGGGTGCCGACAAAGGGCAAAGGAAAAAGAGGAGCGTCAGTACTGAGGCCAGTACACGGCGAGGCTAGAATTCGGCGGCTCTCGCCTACATAGGTATGGTGGACAGAAGCGGCAGCAAAGCATGCACTAAACAACCTATAGAGACTCGATAAACTGTCGGCTATTAGAGAGGGATAAGAGAGACCAATTCGGGACCAACCTAATACTAACACCAATCATACCCATCCTGGCATTTCCCCCTCGAGACCAAACGAGGAAGTCAAACCGAGGAACTCATACAGTTAGCAGTTTTATTCATTCCATTATAGTTGAAGCACTTACTAGTCAGATATAGATAGCATGAGGCATCCTGATAGCATAAGTAGTGGCCAATTTTAGTTAACCATTCAGTTGTAGTTGCAGTACTTACTAGTCAGATACAATTAGCATGTGACATCCCAAACCCAGCAGTTGTTGGCACTTTTATTTCATATCATTGAAGTTGCGATACTTACTAGGCAGGTATAACATGACACGATACACCCCAGTTCCACCAGTTGTTGGCACTTTTATTATCCATTCCATTGTAGTGAAGCTGATTACTAGTCACATATTAAGTCAAATTTATAACACTACTTTAGTTATGCTTGTCTATGATCGAGATACTGTGCTCCAAGTCGTCCATAACTGCGGACACGGCTTTCAGAAAGATTTACCCTGCAGGGGTGCACAAATAGCAACACACACACGATCAACCTCGGAAAAACCAAATCAAAACCCAACAAGGCTTTCACGACAAAGCAATCACAGGATTCATAAATCATTTCAGGGGGCTACCCCACTAAGCTACCCGCAATGAAGTTGGTCGGCTCCGAGACGGGCCCAGGGTTTGTGTCGATGGCTATAAACGACTGGGAACCTGAAAGTGTGACTGGGCTTGTCGATACCGCGAAAACATTTCATGTTCCAAAACAGTACAGGTGCTCCACACACAATCGTAAATAAAGCAGTAAAGAATGGCATAAGTACAGGATAATAATAAAGCCCCAAACTAGTTTGTGGCCCCAAGAAATAAGAAATGAATCAAGCTCTGGCTAAGGGGATTCATGGTCCCACATGCGGATAGTGCGATAGTCAAGGAACATGTATCAAGTACTCGGGGCCTACGGGACACAAGTGAGAGGTTAAAAACCAAATATTTGCTACTGCCCACCGATGCCTCTCATTAGTTATATCTATTCCTAGCATTTTAATATCAAGTTGTTATAAAAGCCATGATCATCTCCACCATTAAGCATATCTACCATTAAGCATGTGCCAACCTTCCAACAACGGTGGAACAACAACGACGCGAAGCAGCACCTAAGCAAGCAACTATGACTCGCAAGGCCGACTGCCTATCAAACAAAAGGCAATAGGATGTGTCCAAGGAAATATAGAGGCTGCAGGGAATATAAATGGTGCACAGAAACTAAAGCATCGCAACAAGGATAGCAATAGATCAACAGGAAGAAGTAAAGACTAGAAATACAAAATAGGTAGAAAGGGGGAGATTCCTCACCTAGGAAACACTGCCGAAGATACATTATCCGAAGAACTTGTTGATACTCGCATTAACTCAATGGCCTAATCCGTGAAGAAGCAAAACACTAAGAGAAACACCGGATGCACTATTTAATACTATGGCAGAAGATCGGGCATGATCCAGGTATGGTGCATGACATGGCAAAGTTGCGATGCAATTAGGCAATATTAAGCGGAACCGGGGTCCTGACAATTAATTAAATGGTTCAAGTTATTTAGATACCCCGAAATTTAAATGTTACATTAACAAGACAAAACATGGCATCGGTTCGCTACATAAATTTAAATGGAGGCTGTATAATACAAGAATAGCCTGCATATGGCCTCCATATTTAATTATGAGGTGAATCAGCATAATGCCCCCAAAACCACATGTTATGAATGCAATCATGTACAATTAAATGCAACAAGATAGATGTCATATATTATAAAAAATAGGAGGGTCTTGGAAAGGGGATCACACATTGACGTTGCCGATCTTGGGTTTCGATGTGGTTCGGGTTCAGTCTTCGGTCCGAGGGAGATCATGAGGTACCGGCGTCACCGGGTCTGGCGGAGTTCTCGACGTCTTCAAGGTCCATGCTTCAAGGTCAAAGACGGTGATAGGCTAGGGTTTCGAACCGACAAACGTAGAAGAACTAGCTCGTCAATCGATTCTCTTCTAAAGATCTTGTGGAGGCAAAAACACTTGACGGAGTCGGCCTCGGTGGCTCTTGTAGTCGTCTAGAGACCTTGTCGACGTTCCTGGTGTAGCATTTCTCGATCACGGGAAGCCTGGGGATCTTGTTAGCACCAAAGATGATCTGGGCAGAGGTCCTACTATGAGTGCAACAGCCGGTCGCGGACATGGTCTTAGGCAGGAACAACACACAAACACCTAACCTACGTGCAGCTGCTTCTTGTGGCGAGAAGGTACAGATGGGCCGAGTCGGGGCGAGGTAGAGCTCGGAGCACGCTAGGGTCAACGCGCACATAGGGGAATGTGGGCATCGTGGAACTCGGGCTCGGGCAGCAAGATGCAGGGGCACATCCAACGAGGTGCAGGGCGCAGCCAGGACGGGGACGCGAAGCCACGGACAAGCTCAAAGTAGGACAGGCGATGCTGTAGGACGGAGCACAGCGGAGGAGCTTGGAGCGAGACAAGGAGGAGAGGAGGCAGGGGCGGCCGGGGATGGAGCTGCTGGAGGCGGTCGCTCAAGCAAGGAGACGGGGCAGCGACGGCTTAACGCCGGCTATGCACGGATGAAGAGGAAGGGCGCAAAGACAGGGGCGCCTAGGCGAGCTCGGGCGGTCGACGTCACGGGGCCTGATGCGGCGGCGCCATGGGGACGAGCAGAGGGTGGCACGGCCTTGCTGGGACGAGGGCGTCCGCGACGGTACGGTGGCGAGGAGGATGACGCAGAGACGATGGAGAGGCCCGCGGCGACACGAGGCTTCCAGCAGATGGAGGAGGCGGCGCTACGCGCGGCAGAGGCGCAGCAGAGGCTCGACGGCAGGGTCACGGTCACCGCGAGGGGAGCTCTGGGGCGGGCGGCGAGCTCACTGACGGCAAGGCTCACGCGAGCGGCGGCGCTGCGGTTTGGGGAGGACGTCGTCGATGCGAGCAGAGAGCAGCGGCAAAGTCCGGGGTTGGTGGAGTGGGTCAGGCAGGGAAAACGGGAGAGGACGGGATGCTCGGTGGGTGGTTCTATGGGGTGGGGCTGGCTTCGCAACACGGTTTGCACGCGGGACAGGGTGGGGCCGGGTTTTGCATTGGTGTCGTGCTACGCGGCATGTCACGCGGGACGGGCCAGGCAGTAGCGGGGCTAGAGCGGTAGCGTGGCTGCACACGAGTGGGACCGGGGGTCGCGCTGGCGTGAGGGCGTGAGAGCTGCCGCACGGGGTAGCGGCAGGGTGGGGGTGTGGCGGCTACGCGGGATAGGACTAGGTGGTGGTCCGGGTTGGGGGATTTAGGTTAGGGCTTTGAGAGGTTAGTTTTTAGGTTTTGGGTAGTAGGCTGGCTGGGCCTTTGGGCCTGGCTGGGTACCTCCCTGAAAAATATTGTAATTATTTATTTTAGTTTTAAAAGGCTTTTGTAAATAGTTTTTAGGGAAATAAAAGATATCCAAAAACACCGGGGTTTTGATTTGAATAAAGAGAGAGGATATTTAGAAAACAAAGATAGGCTTTTGGAAAATAGTTTTAGGCAAACATATGCATGATGACATAACGATGCTCAAATATAATGTGGCATGATGACATGAGCATGTGGTCATGATGATGCACAAAACAGAAATAACAAGCGATTTTCTATTAGTGGTTTTAGCGGGGTGCTACACCAACTTCGGGAGAGGCGCGACAACTGCACCAAGGAGTTGACCCGGATCCACAGCCATATTTCCCGTAAGCTCTTTTTCCTTCAACCGACATTGATCTTCCCGGGTCAACTTCCTTTACTTATTTCACTTGTCTCGTTTTCAGATAAATTTCTGGAGGGTGATGCCATTGCAGCCACTGCCGTTGCCAAATTCTACCAGAAGAGGGGTACCCCAATTGGTCCTAGCACAGAGATTATTCCCTATGACATGGAGGACCTGCTGGTCAGCTTATCTTCTCGCGTTGAGATTGTGAAGAATTATGGGAAGGATATCCTAGATGTGGCAAACCGGATCTTCAATGCCTTTTGGCCTAATGAAGATACTCCAGAGGGGGCCACTGCTCTTATTGCCAAGTTAATGGAGTGCGAGACCCATCTTGACCTTTGGAGGGAATCCGCTGGACGCGCCGAAGCTGAAATCGTCCTCCACTATGTGCTCACATGGTATGAAAAGATAAACCTGAATCTTCTTGAGCGCATGCGCTGATCAAGGTGGTCCACTGACCTAGATTAGATAGCTCGGTGCAAGGCTTGCGCCCATAACCTCATTCAGTATGCCCCCATCCATCAATGGAATGAGGGACCAAGTTTCCTTGGCGCTGTCGACGATGAATATGTCGAAGATGGTTCGGTTGAGGAGGAAGAGGATGAAGCCTCGAACGTCGAAGAATATGAAGAAGAAGCTGAAGCCGAGGCTGGAGTTCCACCTATTGGCGTCGAGTTACCTCCCCCTGCTGCTCCTTGATCAAACACTTAGCATTTTATCAGATCCCTAGTATGCCGGGTGCAAATGTATTAAGCACACAAACTATGTTTTGCTACTAAGTTGCGTGTGCCGGATTAAGTTGGGCGTAGTCCCCGAGTTTCATTTTCTTGTTTCTCCAATTTCTTGCCTTGGCTCGTGTCTACCTTGGTTCGGTTTTATGACTTACGAGTCCGAGTTTCAAAAATTGACTTAACAATACTTGGAAACTTTAGGACTAGCTCAAAGTAATTCAGCATAGTAAAAACGAGGTAAACATAAAGTTAGTCCGAATAACAAATGTCGCCTCAATTAAGTTCTTTTCCTTAGTTGTTTTTCGTGTGCTACGCAATTTTAAACCTATTCTCTTGCTTGCCATGAAGCCAAATCTTGTTGGACAGCAGCAAGTCGAAGAGTTAGATTTTTGGTGCTCACACACTACTAATCCGTCTTAGGTAGAAGCAACTTACGCCAGCCGACATATAAATATTAAATACATAAAACAAACAATAAATATCACTAAGGCAGTCCCCGAGTTACTGCCCGAGGTGCCAAGATTTCATTGATAAGCTCATTGCCGGCATACATACCGACATATGAGAGACTCAGATACACACACTTCTTTGCTAAGTGTAGAACGGACGAATTAGAACTACATTCCATGGACGCTTAGATTCCTATGGTTTTGCATCGATGAGATAATATGAGTCATTGTGCAATGCTTTGCTCACAATGAATGGCCCTTCCCATGGGGGGGATAGCTTATGCATGCCAGCAGTATGTTGTACCAACCGGAGTACCAGATCACCTTACCGAAAGACTCGGGGGTTTACTTTCCGGCTATGATAGCATCGGAGATTTTGCTGATATATGGCGGATCTGAACAATGCCAATTCTCTCGCTTCTTCCAGCAGATCAACATCATTTTGCTGGGCTTCTCGCACTTCGGCTTCTGTGTATTGGGTGACTCTAGGCGAATCATGCTCTATGTCGGCTGGTAATACAGCTTCCGCCCCATATACCAGAAAGAATGGCGTATAGCCTGTTGATCGATTCGGAGTTGTTCTTAAACTCCACAGTACCGCTGGTAGTTCTTCTATCCAGCACCCCGCTGATCTTTGCAGCGGCTCAATGAGCCGGGGTTTTATCCCGGATAATACTAATCCGTTGGATCTCTCCACTTGTCTGTTCGATGCGGGGTGGGCTACCGAGGCAACGTCCAGCCGGATCTTCTTATCTCGGCAGAATCGTGCAAATGCTCCTTCAGCAAAATTTGTGCCATTATCTGTTATGATACTGTGAGGATAGCCGTATCTCAAGATGATATCTTTGAGGAACATTACGGCCGTAGCTCCATCAAATTTTCTTATTGGCTTCACTTCAATCCACTTCGTAAACTTGTCCACCATAACCAAGATATGGGTCATATTTTCCCATGCTGGTTTGAACGGGCCAACCATATCCAAACACCACACGGCAAATGGCCAGGTAATTGGTATGGTCTTGAGCTCCAACATTGGCATATGTGTCTTGGTAGCATACCTCTGATAGCCATTGCATTTTCTTACTAGATCTTCTGCTTGTTCCAAGGCACTTGGCCAGTAGAACCCATGCCGGAAAGCTTTTGCCACCAAAGCTCTGGATGAGGCGTGATGCCCACATTCCCCTTGATGTATATCCCGGAGGATGTCAAGCCCTTCTTCCGGGTCAACACATCGCTATAGGACATTTGTGACGCTCCTCTTGTATAGTTCGGCATTGATAATTGTGTACGCCTTTGCGCGCCTCTGAATTTGCCTGGCAAGCACCTCTTCACTAGGCAAAGTTCCATCCTTCAGGAATTGAAATATGGGAAACGCCCAAGCTGGTATAGCTCGCACTAGAAACAGCTCGTCATCTACTTCCATTTGCTCCACCGGAATAACCTCTGCCGGATCTCGCTATGCAGTCCTCAGGTTCTGCGAAGCAGTCCCCGAGTTTCCTAAACCACTTCCCACGTCAATGTCCATGGGCACAGCTCCTGACTCCGGATCTGCCGGGATGTAGGTTGAGTCGGTTTCTGGGGACGGCCTGATAGATGGTTTTCTGAGGTGTTCCAGTGCTACACCCGGTGGAATTGCTTGTCGGGTTGATCCGAGCTTCGACAATACGTCGGCAGCCTCGTTTTCCAGCCGGGGTACATGGTGAAACTCGCATCCCTCAAAGTACCCAGATATCTTTTGCACATGGAATCTGTACAATGCCATGTTTGGATCAAGAGCGTCCCACTGCCCCGAGACTTGTTGAACTACCAAATCCGAGTCGCCAAAGCATTGGATCCGACGTATTCCAATTTATTTTTCCACTTTGAGCCCATGCACAAGTGCTTCATACTCAGCGACATTGTTTGACGCGGCGAAATGGTTTTGCAGCACATACTTCAGCTGGTCGTTCTTTGGCGAGGTAAGTACAACTCCGGTGCCTAACCCGGTTTTTGTCTTTGATCCGTCAAAATGCATTCTCCAGTAATTCAGATCTAGTAACGGTGGTTCATATTGCATCTCGGCCCAATCTATGAAAAAATCGGCTACAGCCTGAGACTTGATCGCATCTCTCCTGTCGTATTGCAGAGCATAAGGGGCTAGCTCAATTGCCCATTTTGTGATTTGGCCGCTTGCATCCTTGTTACTCATTATCTCAGATATGGGGGCTTCACATATCACCTTGATGGGGTGCTCTTCAAAGTAGTGTTTTAGCTTCTTTGCCGACATGTACACACCATATGCCATTTTCTGATAGTGAGGATAGTTTTGCTTCGATGCGGATAATATCTCGCTTAGGTAATAGACTGGCCTTTGCACTGACTTACCCTCTTCATCGCGCTCAACCACCACCACTGCACTTACAACTCAGTTGGTTGCAGCTATATAGAGCAACATTGGCTCTTTTGATAGTGGAGAGGCTAACACTGGTGCAGTGGCTAACATTTTCTTTAATTGGATGAAGGCTTCATTGGCCTGCGGCGACCATACGAACTTGTCCGCTTTTTTCATCAGTTGATAGAGAGGCAACGCTTTTTCTCCCATCCGACATACAAACCGACTTAAAGATGCCAGGCATCCAGTGAACTTCTGGACATCGTTAAGACACTTCGGCAATTCCATTCTCTCTATGGCTCGGATTTTTGTCGGGTTAACTTCGATACCTCGTCTGGAGACAAGAAATCCGAATAATTTTCCAGCCGGGACACCGAATGTACATTTCTCCGGGTTAAGCTTCATCCGGAATCTCCTTAGGTTCACAAATGTTTGCCTAATATCTTCAAGGAGCATTCTGCTTTCCTTGGTTTTTATAACCACATCATCCACATATACTTGCACATTTCCACCAATTTGATCGTGCAAACATTTTTGCATACATCTTTGGTATGTTGCCCCTGCATTACGTAAACCAAAAGGCACGGTGCGATAGCAATAAGCCCCATACGGGGTAATAAACGCAGTATTTATTTGGTTATTCGGATTCAGAGGTATCTGGTTGAAACCAGAATACGCATCTATGAATGACAACAGTTCACACCTAGCAGTAGAATCTATGACCTGATCTATCCTTGGCAGTGGAAATGGATCTTTTGGACACGCCTTATTCAGGTTCGTGTAATCAATACACATACGCCAAACCACTGCCACATTCGGATCATCTTTTTTCTTTTCCACAAGCACCGGATTAGATAGCCAATCTGGGTAAAGCACTTCCATGATAAACCCGGCTGCGAGGAGCCGAGCTATCTCATCCCCAATGACTTTTCTCCTATCTTCGGTGAAGCGGCGGAGAGGTTGCTTCACCGGCTTTGCTCCGGGTCTCACATTCAAAGAGTGCTCAGCCAACTCCCTCGGAACACCTTGCAAATCCTATGTGGACCAAGAAAAGATATCCCGATTCTCACGGAGGAAGTTGACAAGCTTGCTTTCCTATTTGTCATTTAACCCGGCACCAATTGTTACGGTGCGCTCTGGGAACAGATCATCCACTGGCACTTTCTTTGTATCCTTTGTTACTTGAAATGAGACACTTCCATGCGGGTTACTCAATGCCGACATATACTGCTGTGCGGACTGAGCCAATGCCGCTAGTTCCTGTATCTTTCTTTTCTCTTGCGTAATCACGAGTGACTCGGCTAGGTTAGACCCGGCTGACGCACACTCAATGGAACGTCGGAAATCTCCAGCTATGGTAATTACTCCATTTGGCCCGGGCAACTTCATCTTCAAGTAACTAATGTGACAACTTGCCATGAACTTGTTCAGTGCTGGCCTGCCGAGTAACGCGTGATACGCACTTTCTAAGTTCACAACTTCAAACTCCAAATTTTTGGTTCGGCGGTTATCTCGCATGCCGAACAATACGTCAACCCGGACCTTGCCAATAGGTTCACAGGAAATGCCTGGCACAATGCCATGGAAAGTTGTTCTTGTAGCCTGGAGCATGTTCTCCGAGATACCCAACTTGCGCATCGTATCCACGTACATGATATTGATGTTGCTGCCATTGTCAATCAGCACCTTGGAGAATCTCACATTGATATTGGGGCCGATGAACGTTGGGTCCAGCACCAACACATATGAACCAGGACTCGGCATAAGCTTGGGATGATCCTTGATATTCCAAGTAATTTCCTGATCCGACCAAGGCATATACCTCGTCATTGCCGGCATAACTGCGTTCACTTCCATGTGTCGGTGCTACAAGCTCTTTCTGTCTGTTTCTCTGTGGTAAACACATAGTAACTCTGGTGATGCTCTCTATATTCATTTCTCCCTTCATTTCTGGGATACCTCTGATCTGGCTGATGCTGATTTTCTACCTGATGCACTGCATCCCTTCTCTCATGGTTTTCATACCTCGGCGGAGGGGGTGGCAACATTAACTGTTGCATGTTCGCTCCGGAGAGCAATTGCTGCCGGGGTAACTCCTGCTGAGGTTGATCATTTCGAGGTGCCTGAGCATTCCCCGAACCACTTTGTTCTATCTTCCTCATCCACTCACATTGTTGAGTCATGTGACACGCCGGGTTACTCGGATTTGGCGTGTGAAATTTACACGGTTGATCCAGCATTGCCTCATGGGTATACCTCGGACGGTCTTTCTTTTCTTGCCACTGTTTCTTCTGCTCTGGTGTCCAAGTTTTCTTGCCATCATTTCCTGGAGTCCATTGTTGCCCCCCAGTTTTCTGACGCTGATTACCTCCTACTCCGGGTTGATCCTGATTTACAGCAGCAACTTGTTGCAAACTGTACCTGTAATCCGGTATATCATCTCTTCTCTTACCCCGGTAGTCATTCCGTCGGGATGATCCGGCTCCATCCCACTGGTAGTACTCCTCATTTGACTCGTTTGACACAAGCCTAGGTTGAGTCGGATCACCCAACGCATATGAATCAGCAATCCGGATTGTCTCTGCCAGTGTAGTTGGCATATCCCTTTGTAGCCTTTGCCACAGCATGCTTGCATATCTACACCCTTGTGCAAACCAAGCTATTGCCTCTGACTCGATCACACCCTCACATGAGTTTCTCACGGTGCACCAGCGGGTCAAGAACTCCCTGTCTATTTCATTTGGTCTCTGCTTGCACATTGCTAGGGTTTGTGGCCTATTCGGCCTCTGATACGTGCTCAAGAAGTTGCTGACAAACATTTCCTCAAAATCAATCCAACAGTTGATACTTCTGGGTGGCAAATTGTTTAACCATACCCTTGCTGGCCCCTCCAACATCTCAGGTACATATCTCACAGCCCATCTCAAGTTGCTTGTGGAATTTTTCACCGCTGTAGCGTAGTTGATCAACCAATCCTCCGGCTTTGTGCTGCCGTCATATGTTTTCGTGCATCTGGGTAACTAGAAGTTCGGTATCGGAGGCTCCTTCAAGATTCAGGGTCCAAAACACGCCGGACCCGGAGGACCTTGACACTCAATTTGCTCCGACCTATAAAGCCGATCCAATTTTAACTGGCATTGTTAGGCATCAAGTCCCTGCTTCCCAATCTTGACCCTATCACGTGATAGTCCGGCCTTGGGTATCCTGCGTTCACCATTTCCGAATCGCCATCATTATATTTGTCTTGCTCTCGTGGAGCGCCTCTCTGTTGCATACCTCGGCCGGCACTTTGCTCTTGCCGTGGTATATTCCGCTGCTGCGGTTGCCCTGCTCCCACCGAGTTGCACTGTCCGGCATTACCGTTTACAGCATTTCATTGACTGGCATTGCCTTGGTCGCGGTTACCTTGGCCAGCCTCACCTCGGCTGACACTTCATCGATCATCATTTGCCTGCACTGCTTTTCCTTTCCCTGCCCTTGCCGGGTCATATGGGACTATCTATTTGTTTCTCCTCGCCAAAGTTACCACCTCCTCTCTTCTTGGGTATCCATGAGGGGATGATGCTGCTCCAGCTGATTTCTCCGGGTTACCTACAGCTGAATGAACAACTTTGGACGCGCCAGCCCTTGTCGGGTTTGCCCTGAGCAACTCTTCATTTTGTCTGTTAGTGATCCGAACTAACTCATTGACTCTTTCTTGCTGTCTTTGTCGGGCTTCACCCGTCAAACCCTCTAACTCGGATGCAGCTGCATCCGCCGCTCTGAGGTTCTTTGCCGGGGTACTATACTTCGGCAGTCCCGCGGACAGAAAGTTCTCTGACTCCTCGACTCTAGTATCACCCTCTTTGTTCATTTCACTGATGAGGTTTTTCCCCTTTACTTTTACAGCATCTACCTTATTTGCTCTTGCGTACTCGCGCAGTGTCATGTTCAACGACTGCTGAGCCACGACTATCTTTTTGGCACCCTCTAGTATTTTCTGCCTATTTTCCTCTAACTCGGCCTGTGCCTGAGCCGGATCTACTGCAGGTGCTATGGGGCTCTCTAGGCTATCTATCGCCTGCTGCAGCACGTTCTCAGGCCTCTCTAGTGGAGGACCTCTAATTTTCCTTGGTGCCTTGGGTGTTACCTCCGGATCTGGTGCCGGATCCTTGCTCGCGCCAGCGCCAGGCGCTGTCATCATCACCTCGGCGCAGTCAGAGGTGCGAGTGATACGCGCCCCGTGAACCGCGCTAAGGGGTAGCTCACCTCCCTCGACGACGTGGCGCGGGTGAACGCATGACACATCGATAGAGACGTAGACCTTATGTGCGCCAAGCTTGACGAAGAGGCCGTTGCGCGGAAGGGGTCGCTTGCCGAAGCAGCCAGCGTTGTCACTGACAAAGTCCAGTGCTCCAAAGCACTGAACAACCCCGGGGACGATGCGCTCGCCGTTGCCGATGAGGTTTCCCGTCCGGATCTTCACTCCTGCTAGCCCCGCTAGCCCCACGGTGGGCGCCAACTGTCGTGGTGGTGTCACGGCAGATGCCATGGATAGGCTAAAGGTGGGGACAAGATGCACTAGAGGAATCCAGGGAGGGATAGTGTGGTGATTCCACACACAGATGTTTGTATTTGATTCACTTCCAAGGTTTACAAGTGCTCCTTGAGCTGTATTGGGGAAAGGAGGAAGAAGGAACTCTCTTACTCTCTCCACTAGCTAGCCCTTAGGAACATACTAGTAAAACTCAACCAACTAGAGATCAACCAATCAAAGACCCCCCTTCTATAGATGCCCTAGCCCTCCTTATATAGGGGTGGCTAGGTCTCCAATTAGGGCATACGTGGAGGCATATTCCAGGGAATATGCCTCTTCCCAAAATAGTAAGCCGATCGGGTCACTTTTGCCCATCGTCAGCCATGCAGAGGCTACGTGAGCCTCTAAGGCGCCAGCGTCATCCGACACAGGCAGCATCACCTTTGTCGGCCACGCCTCGGTGGTCCTGGCCTCTGTCCGCTTCGCTCATGCTCTGCATACAGTGGTCACCTTTTGACCAGCGAGATACCTTCCTTCTCTTGCAAGCTTGATATAGCACGGATCGTGCCTGGTTGATCCGTCCACACCGGTACCTGCATACAAGTTACATAAATCTTGCCGGCATACGACATAAGTCGGCCGGGACTCAGTTAGGCAGACATCCTCAGGTCTGGGTTACTCCGTGATTTGGCCTGCCTTGAGGTGACTCGGCCAGCATTCGCTTTGACCTTGCCGTACCTCGGCTAACTCGGCCATTATACCCCGGCGTGACCCTACCCAAGGGTATCCCCCAACACCAGAACTGCCATGCAACGCCTGTGTTAGGAACTATCTAGTGATACCACACCTCACATGATACCATGATACCATTGTTTATAATTCAAATTTGCATGTTCAAAAAATTCAAAATAAATTTGTGAATGTTGACAAGAAGTATGTTTATAATACCTAGTGTTTGTAGAACCCAACTCGAGATAGATGCAGAGAACCTAAAAATACAAATCAAACATGAATAGGTCGCAAAAAGACAAAAACATAAAATGACACTATTCACAAAGCAATTTGTCTTTTTTATTTCTCTATGCATATTGTGAATTTGGTTCTGAAAATTTTAGGAAATGTAAACACACATTGTGAACACCTACAAATTTATTTCAAATTTTTTGACACATGTAAATTTGATTTTTGATAAATGGTATCATGGTATCATGTGAGGTGTGGTATCACTAGATATTTCCTACTGGGTTACTAATGAATATAGATACCTGAGATTATGGTGGGATCCACAAGATCATATGCTATTGTCCACAAAAGGGCACAATCTAAGGACACATTCATAATATAAGATGCTAGCAAACTTGACACATCGTGCTTGGCTATAGTGGTACAGACATAATTTGTGTTATAGTGAATGGTACAGTCATAAACAAGCCCAAATTATTGTTTGAAACACAACAATCATGTACTAAAACATAACAAGCCCCATACACATAGCTATCGCACATAGTACTTGTGAAATAACATGTTTTCATAAACATAATGTAACACCCCAAATCTTTAATCAAAGTTATCAAGTCCCTAATCACCCAATTTAGGGTTAACAAAAACTTTTATTAAGAAAAAGGCATATGAATGCATATGTGTTTGCATTAGTGTAGAATTGAGTGTATATGCCATGCTTGATTGTTCTAAATGTTGTGAAATGGTTTAAAGGTGAATGCCACATCATCTAGACCATTTACAAACAAAATCCAAAGAGAAAGAAACCAAATAAGATTAAATAAGGCAAATGGTCATTTTGACCATTTTAAACCACTAAGCCACTTTAGGTGTTCCTAGGAGAAGATTTGTAACAGAAACATTTCTAACTCTTTTCCCCCCTTGCTAGACCAAGTAAAGGTGTATCAAGGCCCACTTTACAAACTTACAAAAACATCTAGCAAATCAATTAAAAGGACATTTGAAAATTGAATCAAGTGTATGTGTTAAGATCACACTTTTTCAAAAACCCACCAAATCAGTTCACCTTGACAATCCCAAGCAAACCTAGTCTCCCAAGCTTAAGTCAAGTTCACTCAAAAAGTTTGAATCAAAAATTCAAAAATAAATTTCATGCGGCCATTTCATCAAACACTTGGCATGCACAGAATAATCCCTAGACTAGCTTCATTGTTTCATACAGTGATCATCGACCATTTTATCTCCAATTTAATCCCCTGTCCCCTCTCAGCCTAACCCAACCCAGACAAGCTTCTCCTTCAGCCGCTGGCACAGTGGAGCGCCGCCCGTTCTTGGTCGTCGCCGGCCGACAGTGAGCAGCATGTCAGGAGCCACGCCAGCCCCGCCCAAGACGCGCACCAGACACGCGAGCACCTACCGCCACCCCCTGACCACCCCATGGTCGAAGCCCAGCCCTGGACCACACTAGCACCGCCGCGCACTGCCTCTCTGCGCCGTGTCCAGAGCGCGCCAGTGCGCGGCGCCCGACCAGCCCCGCCAACTCGTGCCTTGCCCTCACCGTGCACTCGCAGCCTCGCCATGATCACGCCACCCCAGCAGCCACCCCCGTTCGCCGCCGCACGACCCTTAGCTCCCGTGCGCCGCCGCAAACACCTCTGCCTCCGCCTAGAGCATCGCACACGCCCAACCGTTACACACCGCCCCACGCTGCGCCATTAAGTCCGTGAGAACCGCCAGGAGACACCGCACCGTCCACCTACCCCCGCCATGCCCTTAGCTCTCTATGCCGCCCTCGCCAGAGACGCTAGACTGCACCGCTCGGTCCCCTCGTCGAGCTATAAAAGAAGGCCACCCTAGCCTCCATTCCTCACACCACTCGACTCCACACTCACCACTGAGCCTCCCACACCCCTTCCCGGAGCAAGGCAAGCACCACCGTGCCAGAATTACACCGGAGTCTACCGCTATTGGAGGAGAAGGGCGCCATCGATTGCGACCACCCCAAGCCTCGTCGTTACTGCACCTCACTTCGCCGTCGTCTACCACGCCATTTGCCCCCATCGCCGAGCCTAGCTGGAGCCCAGGTGAGCCCTGATAGACCCCCACCGCCGTGTTATGGTTCAGGCCTCGCCGGAGCTGTTCGTCGTCGACGATGACTCTCGGCCGTTAGATTAGAAGTTGATCGCATGGCTCAGATTCGCCCACATAGTTTCGCTTAGTTAGTTTCGCTGACCAGTGGGTCCGTGATGTCAGCAGCCCGCTGCGCCACGGAGTGCCACTAGGCCGGCCCGTTAGCTTTCCCGCGCTGGCCCAAAGATTCAATTAAGTGATTTTCTAATTTAGTTGAAATCATATTATGTCCACTTATTCAAAAATCAATTCAGAGAGTTTCACTTAACCAAATGGCATGATTCAAACTGAAAGATAATTAAAATATCTATCCAAGCCCGTTGGATTTAAATCATTTGGAGTTAGAGATAATCTATAGCAAAAATAACAAAACAAAGACTTTTTCAACTTCAAACATTTTTCAAAAAGCAACCATAATAGCTTTTAAGTTGATTCCAACTCTCAAAAATCACATTTGACAATACCTATCTGAATATGTAATAATATTTAGGTTTGCATGCAGTGCCTTTGGACTAGTACCAAAATAATGCTATATAGGCATTTATAGTCACTTTAAATCATTTAAATGATAATCTTAAACTTTATAAAATGTGACCAACCCTTCAATCACATTCCCATGTATTACAATATGTGGTGATGACATGTGTCCACATGATCCCATATTTTAATTGGAGAATATTAAATCTTAATTAATTTCAATTAGTAGAAATTACTTTTCTCAAATAAAATAAATGAAACTAGTTCTTTAAATCTTATGATGAGTGTGATGATGCTAGATCATCAAGTTTGAACCTTAGTGTGCTAATTAGACTTAGTTAAGTATTGTTTGGTGATTGTGTACCCCGTATTCATTTATAGACGATAGTGTCGACCAAGTCTACGAGGAGGAGGAGTTCTACCCCGAAGAAGATGAAGAGAACTTCAATCACTGCACCAATCAAGGCAAGATATTATTAGCAAGCTAGAACTAAGCAAGTTAACACTTGCCCCCTTTTGATAACTTAAGCAATTGCATTAGGCATGCTTGGTTATACATTTTGATTATTACCCATCCCAAGTTTTACTTGCAAGCTTTACTCTTTTACTTTACCAAAGTTCTTTACTTTTAGTTAATGCCTTGTGAGGTTTTGGAAATATAGTATAGATAGCATAAAGAGTATAAAACTAGGCCTATACTAGATGTCATTCTATGGCATGAGATTGAGATTAGCATCCCTCATTAGTGAACACTCTTAACTTAGTGGCTAGTGTTAAGCATTAAAACTTGATCACTTTGGTTGGGGATATGCCGAATGGGGTATGCCCAGCAGGACGTTCCGATTGGGCCAAAAGGTCTCGCGAGTGGGCCTGCAGGACGGCGACTGGAATGCGACTAAGGGGAAGGCCCAGCGACTTGAGACTAGAGGACCAGAAGCGTACCAGAAGCCTAGTCGGATTAGGTCAAAGCCTCCAAATCCATATCTTGTTCGGTTGTAACTTGTAAACCCTAGCGAGGCGCCTCATATATAAACCTCCCTAGGGTACCCTGAGGACTTACGTTCCATCATACACCCCTTCAAGCGACTCGCTACTTAGACATCGAGCTCGCCACCCCTGTAACTCGCTCTCCAATAATCTAATCTAGCAGGAGTAGGTCTTTACCCTCCGGGGGGGGAACCTGGGTAAACCCATGTGCATCCGCCCCCATCTCGCACCGCAGATGGCCGCTAGCTCTCGCCCCCAATTTAATCAATCGCTGCCTACTGCAGCGACTGCCGTGGCCATTTCCACGACAGTGGTGCCCACCGTGGGGCATAGCAGGACTGGCCTGAGTTCTGCGGTGAGACCCTATTCGCTGATCGATCGGCTGCTAGCCACCGGCCGCATGATGGACATCAGTGGGATCTTACAGATCCTGCCCAACAGCTACATCCCGGCGTCACGCCCGGTCACTCACGGCGCGGTAATGTCGGTCGGCTCCATCAACCTCTTCGTCGGCTTCACCGGCGCGGTCGACCCAGCGGTGACGGTGATTGTTGGCGGATCGCTGGCGCACCACGATCTGCTCTTGGAGGAGCAGGTCCGCTCCATCAGGAGCCTCGTCACCGAGTATGACTCGGCCGCCAGCAATGCGGCCGTGACCAACGCCGCCACGAACGACGAAGCCCTAAATGACAATGCCAACTCCGCGACCCTTGCCTCGGTCGATGGATCTATCACCGCGGCATCAAGAGAGGACTCCATCACGCGGGTCTCCAACCCTGAAGATTTCGAGGACTCCTCCATCCTTGTGATCTTCGATTCTGATTCCGGCTCGGAGTCGCCTGAAGACTTCCGCGCTAGATCCAAACGCTTTAACACGGTCTACATGGCGGGCAGTATGGCCGTCCCGCCAGATCCGTTCTCCACACCGATTCCGCCGACTGCCACGGCCACAGAGGTGGAGGAGGCCCGCCTGCGACTCGTGGAGGCGCAACGCAATGAGCTCGCCGAGCGCGAGAAATATCACCTCGAGCGGGAAACGGCGTGGGAGCTATCGCTCTATCACCAGCGCTGCATCAGGACCCGCCTGAACTCCAACGTCCAGGGCCGTGTCCTGAACTTCAACGATGAAAGAGACCCCGCACGCGCGGCCGAGCGCGAGTGGTGCGAGAACGCGCCACCAGGTGGAAGCAACCGACCACCACCTGGCGCACCGGCGACCGGAGCCCCTCCACCACCCATTGGCCGTGCGCCCCCACCGGACCAACCGCAGATCATCATCTCACCACAAGCCCGCGACGCCAACGAACTCCCACTCTACTCCACCCCGATGGACAACATCATCGCGGCCGACGGCACGGTCGCCAACCTCGACGTCTAGGGAGACGGCACGCTGCAGATCCAGTATGCCAAGGCCCTACTTGCTGGGACCATCGAGCAACAAGCCACTGGAGTCAACCCGCGGGGTCGGATGTATTCCCGCTCCTCAGCAAGCAAGGCAGCCTCAAGCGGCCACACCACCATCGCCAACGCCGTGACCTGCCCACCACCGCAACCACTAGCAAACCAGCCGCGGGCCGCCAACCCTGTACTCTCCACCATTGAACCATGACCGGTGAACAACACGATCGCCGCCAACGGGCAGCCCATCGACGCCCGCACGCACATTGTCAACAACCAGGCCTGGCGGGCGCGCCAGCCCAATGACTTGAGGCACACCCTCAATAATCGTGGTGACCCTGGACCCAGGGGCTCGCTCAGCCGAGTCGGCCCCCAATGCTTCGGGCCTATGATCAGAGGGGAAAAGTACCCCGCCAACTTCAAGGCACCCAAAGAGATCGAAAAGTATGATCCAACGTACGATCCAGCAGTGTGGCTAGATACATACCTCATGGCGATGGGAATCGCCGGCCACACCGACCTGTTCGCCGCTCGCTGCCTCCCCCTGATGATGGAGGGTGCGAACCGGCAATGGATAAACACCCTCCCTGCTGATAGCATCGATTCCTGGGAGGACATGCAGGATGCCTTTGTCTGGCACTTCGAGGGCTCCTACACCCGCGCCACCACCATCGAAGACCTGGAGCAGTGCATCTAGGGACAACGTGATTCAACCCGCCACTGGATTCAAAGGTGGCAAGAACTGTGGATCAATGCTTCCGGCATCCACCCGGACATGGCGATACATTGTTTTAAGAACGCGTGCCGGTATGAACCCCTGGTTGCTAAGATCAAGCGGGTCTACCGGATGCTCGACAACATCCCCGACCTCCTCGAAATTGCCAAGCGCTACACGGAGGAGGACCCCAACCAAGACTTCGACGACGAGTCGGGAGGAAGACGTCACACCAGCGGCCACGACAGCGGGCGACAGCGCGACATGCACTACAGCAACACCCGCATCACCGGCAAGCGCCACACGGACGGGCGAGTCGACTTCATTGCCAACACCGGCTATGGCCAACGCGACCCCAAAAGCTACCGTCACGACGGAGGAAATTACCGCGACATCGGAAACTACCGCGCCAACAACACGGCGAGGCTGAAATTCGACCCCGCCGCCCTACTCAACTAGCCCAATGTCTACCACAGTAGGGAGGGGAAACCCGCCACCCACATCACCGCGGACTGCCACTCTCTCAAAGAGATTGAAAAGGCAAGGCGAGCAAGGGAAGACCCCAACAACAACCCACCTCGGGACAATGGAAACGCCGGTGGCTTCGGCAACGCCGTCGGCTCGCTACACACCTTCACCGGGCTCGGCACCAAGCGCGAGAGGAAGGTGCTCACCCGCGCAGTCACCGTCAATGCGGTGACACAGGTCGACATCCCACGCTTCCTCAACTGGTCCGAGCAGAGCATCACCTGGAGTCGCCAGGACCATGCTCCCAAGATCGAGTACCCAGGGCGAGTCGCCCTGGTGGTCAGGCCCAAAGTGGCCGACTATTGGCTGCCCAAGACACTGATGGACGGTGGGAGATTCATCAACATCATGTATCTGGACATGTTCAAAAGGCTCCAACTCCCGGAGTCGGCAATCCAGCCGACCCTGACAACCTTCCACGGCATCGTCCCTGGTCGGAAGGCATACCCGATCGGAAAAGTGACATTACCGGTCACCTTCGGCACACCAGCAAACTACCACACCGAGCGAATCGAGTCCGAGCTAGTGAACTTCCGCAACCCCTACCACTGTGTCTTGGGATGCCAAACGTTTGCCAAATATATGATGACCCCCCACTACGCGTACAACATGATGAAGCTCCCAGGGCCGAGCGGCACCATCACCGTCCACGGTGACCCCGATATGGCCATGGAATGCGAGGACAAAGGCGTTGATCTCGCCGACGCCGTCATCGCCGTGGAGATTGACCATGCAGAGGAGCTCGCGAAATACGCGGGCAACATCAACAAGGACGACCCCACCATACTAAAGAAGCCAACCGCCACGAACTCCACGTTCGAGGCAACCACGCATACCCGCACCGTCGAGCTCATCCCGGGCGACTCCAGCCAGACAGTCACCATTGGGGAGCATATGAGCCCCGCATAGGAAAGAGCGCTCATCGAGTTCCTCCGTGAGAACCGCGACATCTTCACATGGAAACCTTCCGACATGCCAGGTGTCCCGAGGGAACTCGCTGAGCAAAAACTGCACGCCACCCCAAGGTGCAACCGGTAAAGCAGTCGCTGCGGCCCTTCAATGAAGAGCGTCGCCGAGAAATCACCGAAGAAGTGCAACGCTTGTTGGCAGCAGGCTTCATTCGGCCAATAAAACACTCCAAGTGGCTGGCAAACTCAGTCCTGGTCCTGAAAAAGAACAACACATGGAGAATGTGTATCGACTACACCAACCTCAACAGCGCATGCCCGAAGGAGGAGTTCGTCCTACCGCGCATCGATCAGATCATCGACTCGACCGCGGGATCAGAGTTGCTGTGCTTCCTCGACGCTTACTCTGGCTACAACCAGATCAAAATGGCGGTCAAGGATGAGGGGAGGACGGCGTTCATCATGCCATTCGGCGCCTTCTGCTACACGGCCATGACGTTCGGCCTCAAGAATGCCAGCGCCACATACCAAAGGTGCATGCAAGAGTGCCTGGCGAACCAAATTGGCCGCAACATTCACGTCTACATCGACGACATGGTGGTAAAATCCACCCGCCAGGACGACCTGCTCGCCGACCTAGCCGAAACCTTCACAAATCTGGGGAGGTACAACATAAAGCTGAACCCAGGAAAGTGCACCTTCGGCGTCCCCACCAGACAGCTACTGGGATACGTAGTCTCCAAGCGAGGCATCGAAGCCAACCCCACCAAGATCGACACGATCGCGTGACTCGGAAAACCCGAGTGCCTGCGCGACGTCCAGAAGTTGGCCGGGCGAGTCGCGGCTCTCAGTTGCTTCATCCCCCGACTAGGCGAGAAATCCATGTCCCTCTATCGCCTGATGCGCAAGAACCCCACGTTCCAATGGGACGCGGAGGCGGACGATGCACTCAAAGCACTCAAAGAAGTGCTACTCGCGGCCCCACTACTTGCCGCCCCAACCGATAAAGAGCCCATGCTCGTCTACGTGGCGGCCTCCAATCGAGTCGTCAGTGTCGTGATGGTTGTCGAACAGCCAGAGGAGGGAAAGGAGCGCCCCATACAGTGCCCCGTCTACTACATCAGCGAAGTCCTGAGGACTCACGACAGCGCTACCAGTAGTACCAGAAACTGGTGTACGCGGTATTCCGAGCTCAGCGGCAACTCCCCCATTATTTCCAAGAGCACCCATACATGGTGGTCTCATCCGCACCGCTGTATGACATAATATGCAATCGTGAGGCAACTGGGTGAGTCGCCAAGTGGGCCGTCAAAATCAGCGTCCACAACATCAAATACGAGCCCCGCAAAGCAATCAAATCACAAGCCCTAGCTCATTTCCTCATGGATTGGGAAGAAGCGCAGCAGCCGGAGAAGCTACCATATCTCCACTATGGGTCGCTACACTTCGACGGCTCCAAGAACGCCGACGGCGCAGGGGCCGAGGTCATACTGACCTCCCCCAAAGGGGACAAGCTCCGATACGTGCTCCACCTCAACTTCAAGCCCTGCACCAACAACATGGCAGAATATGAGCCCCTCCTCCATGACATGTGAGCCACCAAGGAAATGAACATTAACCGTCTACGGTGCTATGGCGACTCCGACCTAGTCACCGGCTAGGTCGCCGAAACATGCGACGCCATCTCTCCAACAATGCTCACATACCGCCAAGCGGTAGACCAGCTGGGAGGGCACTTCGACTGCTATTCCATCGAGTGGATCGACAGACGCAAGAACAAGGAGGCAAACGCCCTTTCCCGCATCGGGTCGGCCCGACAAACGCCAACAGCAGGCGTCTTCCTCGACATCATCCACAAACCTTCGGTCTGCCCACCGAAGGAGATCGACGTCGGGATACCACTGCAACCAGAGCAGGCCCTAGTCGCCATGGTTGTGGAGCCTAGCGACTGGACGGCACCATACGTCGCCTTCCTCGAGCACAAGATCCTCGCAAGCAATGAGACGGAGGCGCGAATGATCGTGCGCCGTTGCAAATCCTTCGTCATCATCAATGGCGAGCTCCACAAACGCAGCGTGACTGGCGTGTTCCAGCGCTGCGTACAGCCAGAAGAAGGCCACAAGATCCTCCAGGACATTCACGCCGGCGACTGCGGCCATCACGCCGGCGCTAAGTCGCTGGTTGCCAAGGCCATGCGGCATGGCTTCTACTGGCTCACCTCGCACACCGACGCCACCAACATCATCCAACGATGCGTCGGGTGCCAGAAGTACGCCAACCAGACGCACCTCCCTAGTTCAGCACTCAAGACCATCCCCATCACATGGCCATTCACTGTATGTTGCATGGACATGGTAGGCCCGTTCAAGAAGGCCCCATCCGGCTTCACCCACCTCCTGGTCGCGGTCAACAAGTTCACCAAATGGGTTGAGGCCAAGCCAATCAAAAAGTGCGACGGCAAGACGGCCACCAAGTTCTTACGCGAGCTCATCTACCGGTACGGCTACCCGCACAGCATAATAACGGACAACGGCACCAACTTCGCCAAAGGGGCCATGGCGGAATTCTGCGGAGAGCACGACATACGACTCGACCTCGCCTCAGTCGCCCACCCGGAGTCGAACGGCCAAGCAGAATGCACTAACCAGAGCATCCTCCACGGTCTCAAGCCATGACTCCAGGTGCCCCTCGAGCGCACCCCAGGATGCTGGGTCGAAGAGCTCCCTTCAATCATATGGGGGATCCGCACGTCCGTCAATCGCTCCACCGGGTTCACACCCTTCTTCATGGTGTATGGCGCCGAAGCCGTAATGCCAACAGACCTAGAGCACGACTCACCTCGAGTTGCCAATTACGTCGAGGCAACAAACAAGACCACCAGCCAAGACAGAATCGACCAAATCGATGAGGCACGCGACCTAGCTCGCTCCCGTACAGCCATCTACCAGCAGGGACTCCGCCGCTACCATATCCGCCGAGTCCGGACTCGCACCTTCCAGGAGGGCGACCTGGTCCTACGAATAGCTCAAGACAAGAAGGGCATGCACAAACTCTCCCCCCATGGGAGGGGTCGTTCGCCATAGGGCGAGTCCTCGGCAATGACGCCTACTACCTCATCAACTTACGAGGCGACGGCCAGCTCGAGGTTGGGAGTCCATGGAATGTAAACCTCCTCCGGAAGTTCTATACATAGAACTTAAACATGTACTCAGCTGACATATATAATGAAATTCATTTGGTCCACAAAATTGTGTCTACTCGCCATATCCTTATGCCACTCGCACTCGTACAATCAGCAATATGCTACCCACAGAAGTCAACCTTTGGTCGAGCGACTGGCACGGCTAAGTAGTGCGGCCCAAGGGCACCGAAAATACTCGGGCCTTGGGACGTCCACGAATACGCCAACCCAGAGCCACCTGATACATTGCAAATGTATCTATAATTTTTGATGTTCCATGCTTGGTTTTATCTACTTTCTTATGTTTTGTCCACACTTTAGAGTACTTTTCATATGATTTCTTGGACTAACCTATTAACAAGAGCCACGGTGCCAGTTGCCTGTTTTCTGCTGTTTTTGGTTCCAAGAAAGTTAGAAAATGAATATTCTCGGAATTGGACGGGACAAAAGCCAAAGTTCCTATTTTCCTGGAAGAATCACGGAGCCAGAAGGAGAGTCGGAGAGGGGCCACAGGGTGGCCACACCCCCCCCCCCCCCAGACGCGGGTACCCCCAGGCCACGCTAGGGCATGGTGTGGGCCCCCTGGCTGTCCACCGACCTTGCCTCCTTCGCCTATATATTCCTCCCGAGGCAGAAACCCTAGATCGTCAATCAGAAATCCACGAAAAGTTCCGTAGTGCCGCTGCCACCTAAGGGAAAATTTGGGGGACAGAAAGTCTCTGTTCTGGCACCCTGCCAGGACGGGGAAGTGCCCCCAGAGCCATATCCACCACCATCTCCATCATCGTTGCTGATTCCCATGATGAGGAGGGAGTAGTTCTCTTTCGAGGCTAAGGGTTCTACCGGTAGCTATGTGTTCATCCCTCTCTATGCATGATCATATTGTGATCATGAGCTTGTAATCTATAGATCTACCTTGCTACTCAAGTGCTTTAATAGATCTCTGCTCTCCCCATGTGTGTGAAGTTGACAGTGTGCACACCATGGTGGCACTTAGGCTAGAGATTACAAATACTTGTTATGAGTTATATTTGGAGTTGGATGTCTTTATGAAATTGTGGTGTTTGTTGGAACCATCTAGTGCTCAAGGTGACAGTGTGGGGTTATCTAGATGGGGAAAGCGAACTTTGACGAGTGCTGGTATAGCCCTACCATGGATTAAAGTGTCGAACCAGAGAGTAGTTAAGAGTAGTATCATAAAGATATGATATTTATATGAGAGTGTTCACTAGTGAAAGTATGATCCCTAGGCCTTGTTTCTAAGCATTGAAACAACGTTTGCAACTAGATCGGTTACATGTTTGCTTGCTGCCATCTTTATTTCAGTTTTACTTTAGTCTTTTACACGCCAGCAAGCTATTTTCTATCAACGTTACCACTTATAATTATCTATACCACTTGTATTTCACTATCTCTTCGCTGAACTAGTGCACCTATACACCTGACAAGTGTATTGGGTGTCTTGGGGACACAAGAGACTTCTTGTATCTTGATTGCAGGGTTGCTTGAGAGGGGATACCTTTGACCACTTCCTCCCTAAGTTCGATAAACCTTGGGTGATTCACTTAAGGGAAAACTTGCTGCTGTTCTACAAACCTCTGCACTTGGAGGCCCAACAACTGTCTACAAGAATAGAAGTACGTAGACATCAAGCTATTTTCTGGCGTCGTTGCCAGGAAGGTAAGGTAAAAGGTAATCACACCAGAGGATTAAAGAAAAAGAACCTCCCACGGCAAACGCCTATTTTCTGGCGCCGTTGCCAGGGAGGTAAGGTAAAAGGTACTCACATCCTCCAGTGTGAGTGCTCGAAGTTCTTTCCTTTAGATTCTGCAATTTTGTCTTTTGTTTCTTGTTTTCACTAGTTAGGCTTAATGGAAAACAACAACAAAATTAGAGAGCTTTATAGTATTTATCTTGAGTTAGGACATGAAGCGTTTGAAGAGAAAATTAAAAAAACCTATGGAACTTTATTTGCATGCTAATAGCAATGTTGTTAGTATGAATTCTTTGGACACCATTATTGCTAATGTTATGGAAAAGTCTAAGCTTGGGGAAGCTAGCTTTTATGAAAATGATATTTTTAGTCCCCCAAGCACGGAGGAGAAAATTTACTTTGATGATACTATACCTCCAATATATGATGATTACAATGATGAATATGATATTTTCAGTCCACCTACTATTGAGGAGGAAATTAATTATGATTACAATATGCCTCCTATATTTGATGATTATGGTGATGAAAATAATAAAGATAGCTATTTTTTTTTAATTTGCTCCCACTATAATTAATAAGAATGACTATGTTTATGTGGGGAGTATTAATTCTTTTATGCATGTGGCTCATGATAAGAATGTTTCATGTGATAGTTATATTGTTAATTTTATTCATGATGCTACTGAAACTTGTTATGAGAGAGCTAAACATGGTCTTATGTATCTCAATAATATTAAGTTTCCCCTCTTTATGTTGAAAGTCTTGAAGTTGCACTTGTTTTGCTTTCCTATGCTTGTTGCTTTGTGCTTTCATGACTTGTTTCTTTACAAGATTCCAATGCATAGGAAGTGGGTTACACTTAAATGTGCTTTGAAATTTGCTTCTTGATGCTCTCTTTTACTTCAATTCATATTTCTTATGTGAGCATCTTCTCAAACTATCATGCCTAACTTAAAGGCGTTAAAGAAAAGTACTTATTGGGAGATAACCCAAAAAAATTAGATGAGTCTTGGAAGTTATTACCTCTGTAATAACCGCTCTTTATCCTTTTTATTTTCTTTTTGTGCCAAGATTAACCTCTAATGAGAGAGAAGTAATGCTTGGGAAAGTTGTTGTCCCGAAACAGATTTCTGTGCTTCACCGTAAAACTTCGTGTAAAATCTCTGTACGTCCTTTTGAGGCGTGAATTTTTGTGCTTCTGACCCAGGTTGTTATATAACTTTCGTTAGTTAAACAATTTTTGATTTGAGCAACAGAAGGTCTTTGAAAAAATTCGTCTTTACCTGCTGGTCTGTTTTGACAGATTTCTGCCATTATTTGCATTTGCTTCTTGTTGGTTCCTTTTTGAGTTCTTTTGGGGAACTGAGCTTTTTGAGGGAAGTGATACAGTAGCTTTTGTTTTAATGGAAGTTTTATTAGTGTTGAAACTGAACCTAAAGACTTATTATCTTGAGTACACTAATATTGCTAATAAAGATTGTGTGAAGTTTTGTATGAAGGAAAAATTTCAGGTGTATGGAAGGAATGAGTAATGAGATGAAGGATGGACTAAAGCTCAAGCTTGGGGATGCCACGCGTGTCACCCCAAAAAATATCCAAGAAGTACAAGCGTCAAAGCTTGGGGATGCCCAAGGCATCCCCCTTCTTCATCAATAAAAATCCCAGGTTCCTTCCAAACGCTTCATTTTTATTTGTTTCATGCACAGTTGTGTTATTCTTGGAGCGTCTTCTTTTTCATTTTCGTTTTGGTTTTTCGTTTGCTTTGTTTTCTTAGTTTGTTGAATAAACTGGTTGGATCCCCGCTTTCATACATTGGTTTTCAAATAGTTTGGTTTGGATTGGAAAAGAGTAGGAAAGCTCATGCTTAAGTGGTAAAGAGAGCTTGTTTTTGACTGTGGCCTATGCTTTGTCATGCCATGCTTGATATTGTTTTGGCTTTATGCTTAGTATTCTTTATTGTAGCATGACTTGTTATAAACAATTGAGATTGCTTAATGTGCCTTGGAAGGATCCTGCGTTGTTTTAGCATATTAAATCATAGTATTGTGGTATTCAACTTTGATGTTTTATTTGGGTTGACTTGGCACATGCTCACACCATGTATGACTATCCCAAGTCACCATAGCCTTTATGATCCTTTAGTTTTCAACTTGTAGTATCACTTTATGATTTGATCAATGATGTTTTGTCCCTCTGCATGATTATGGCCATTATTGCTCTCTTAGTTTGTCGATCCCAGTCTTTTGCTAGCCTCCGCAACCAAGTATGAGTTCCACTCATGCATCCAACCCCTAAAACCAAGTTATTCCAAAGAGTCCACCATACCTACCTATTAGCATTTTCTATTCCAAGTATATTCATGTTTCTATCTACCTTCCAAATTAAACTTGTTATGAGAAAACTAGTGATTAAAGATCTCACGAACTTGATGGCACACTTTACCTTTTTGCATTTAATAAACCTGAACCATTGGGTCCTTCTTTGTTGCGTATATGCTTGCGCTTTATAAGTTGAAATTAGCAGAACCATGTATCATGGGGAACGCTTTCAACATTGCACTTGTACTCTGTACCCCGTTGATATCATGTTCTTTTGCTTATGGATCCCGGTGGTGTGAAATAAAAGTGGAACTTGTAAGATCATGGAGTCTGTATGTGTGCTAGAGAAACGCATGGGCCGCTAGCCTAAGCCATGCCTAATCATGGTGGAAACTTGCAGCATCACCATAATGAGCACTCTATGAAGCATCCTCAATAAAAACATATGCAAATAGCAAATAAAAAGATTGTTGAGATGCTCATTGTCTGCTTGCCTTGTCATTTTGATTATGGGATAGATCTAGTATCATGTGCAAGGGGTACCCCGTTGGTGGTTCTTTATGATACATATGTATTTAGAATGACAAGAGCTTACTCGTGACTAAAGTTGAGTAGCATGAGGTTCGGTCTTCGTAAGTAAGGGGCATGAGATTTCGGTTTATAACTTGTCAAGCATATCCTCTTAGTTGTGTCACTTTAACCTTAATCACCTTCAAGATGCTTATGATAGGGGCAATGAGAGCTGAAAGCTAATAAGTACCATAATTTTTGGAAGCTCTTTATGAGACTTGAATCCCTGCTTCCTTCTATGAAGGCCTTTCTTTTACTTTTATGTTGAGTCTCCATCTTCTATCTTTATGCACCTATTGAGAGAGCATAGTGGCCATTCTTAGTTTAATGTGCATTGTCCCAAGACTTGTTGATTGATGCATAACTTTGATATTGCTTGTTCTTAAACTATTTGTATCTAGTCACCCTTATAAACTTTGTAAGGTGTCCTATGCAATTATGATGTGCTACATTATGAGGGACAAGCTGAATGCCACTATGGTATATTTTCCTTATGTGAAACAAACAAATGTCTTGCAAAGCATTGTTATTCATGAATCTTTTGTTTGTGCCTTTAATGTTACAACATAGTTGCTTTGTCTTATTGCTAGAACTTTATCTTTCATGTTATGATTGAAGTACTATGATCCCAGCTTTCAATGCTTTACAAATACTTTGATCAAGTTTATGATGGTGCATGTCACCTCAAAAATTATTCTTTCTTTTTATCACTTACCTACTCGAGGACGAGCAGGAGTTAAGCTTGGGGATGTTGATACATTGCAAATGTATCTATAATTTTTGATGTTCAATGCTTGGTTTTATCTACTTTCTTATGTTTTGTCCACACTTTGGAGTACTTTTCATATGATTTCTTGGACTAACCTATTAACAAGAGCCACAGTGCCAGTTGCCTGTTTTCTGTTGTTTTTGGTTCCAGGAAAGTCAGAAAATGAATATTCTCGGAATTGGATGGGACAAAAGCCAAAGTTCCTATTTTCCCGGAAGACTCACGGAGCTAGAAGGAGATTCGGAGAGGGGCCACAGGGTGGCCACACCCCCCCCCCAGGAGAGGGTACCCCCAGGCCATGCCAGGGCATGGTGTGGGCCCCTGGCTGGCCACCGACCTTGCCTCCTTCGCCTATATATTCCTCCTGAGGTAGGAACCCTAGATCGTCAATCAGAAATCCACGAAAAGTTCCGCCATGCCGCCGCCACCGAAGGGGAGATTCAGGGGACAGAAAGTCTCTGTTCCGGTACCCTGCCGGGATGGGGAAGTGCCCCTGGAGCCATCTCCATCGATCTCCACCGCCATCTCCATCACCGTTGCTGATTCCCATGATGAGGAGGGAGTAGTTCTCTCTCGAGGCTAAGGGTTCTACCGGTAGCTATGTGTTCATCTCTCTCTATGCATGATCATATTGTGATCATGAGCTTGTAATCTATAGATCTACCTTGCTACTCAAGTGCTTTAATAGATCTCTGCTCTCCCCATGTGTGTGAAGTTGACAGTGTGCACACCATGGTGGCACTTAGGCTAGAGATTACAAATACTTGTTATGAGTTATATTTGGAGTTGGATGTCTTTATGAAATTGTGGTGTTTGTTGGAACCATCTAGTGCTCAAGGTGACAGTGTGGGGTTATCTAGATGGGGAAAGCGAACTTTGAGGAGTGCTGTTATATCCCTACCTGGATTAGAGTGTCCAACCGTAGAGTAGTTAAGAGTTGTATCATAAAGAGATGATATTTATATGAGAGTGTTCACTAGTGAAAGTATGATCCCTAGGCCTTGTTTCTAAGCATTGAAACACCGTTTACAACTAGATCTGTTACATGTTTGCTTGTTGCCATCTTTATTTCAGTTTTACGTTAGTCTTTTCCACGCCAGCAAGCTATTTTCTATCGCCGTTACCACTTATAATTATCTATACCACTTGTATTTCACTATCTCTTCGCCGAACTAGTGCACCTATACACCTGACAAGTGTATTAGGTGTGTTGGGGACACAGGAGACTTCTTGTATCTTGATTGCAGGGTTGCTTGAGAGGGGATACCTTTGACCACTTCCTCCCTGAGTTCGATAAACCTTGGGTGATCCACTTAAGGGAAAACTTGTTGCTGCTCTACAAACCTCTGCACTTGGAGGCCCAACAACTGTCTACAAGAATAGAAGTGCGTATACATCACCACCATCGGAGTCGCCTAGCTCGACTGGCCCACCGGGCCAAGACGACCGGTATATGCTTCTCACTACGACCCGTCCTTCCCATCCTTGCGCAAAACGACTCGAATGGTTAAGTACCACGCACGGGGACTCCGCACAAATGGAACCCTCACGTGGCTCGGGAACACACCAAGTAAGAGAGCTGCCTTGGACTCACCTAGCGACTGGCTCTCCGAGCCAGGGGAGGAGACACGTTACCAACAACGCATTAGCAACTTACAACAGGCACGCACCCAAAACAGCTAAGCACTACGCTCGGGGACTCTCCTACAAACAAACCCACTCGCGCTCGGGGACTCGCCCCTTTAGGAGACACAAGGGACAAAACAATGCATCATAAAAGAAAACACATATGTATACAATCGAGTTATACCCCATTAAATGGCGGACGTGCTCAGGGACTCGCTCAAGCAAAAATAAACACACCACACATTGCGAGTCGATTGACTCCTCTTACTCAACATATTGTTCATATTACAAAATTCGCCACTTGGCATATATTACAAACTGCCTAACGATACTATCTATTTCGTAGGCCCTGACGAAGAAGCATCCCCGCCACCATTGACACGAACGAAGGGTTGCCATGGGTTCGTCAGGTAGGTCGTCAGCGACTTCGACAACACCGACCGAAAGGGATGCTCCGACTTCATGTCGCGATGTTCCGGCTCGGGGTCGCCAGGCGCCAATACCGTCTCCTAGTATGGCATAAGGTCCCCCATCGCCAACACCCGATCAGCAAAAGGGGTGGCCTTGGCAGTCAGCTTCAGCACCTCTGACATCTCCACCGTACCAGTCGCTGAAGGGTAGCCGCTGGTGACGTCATCGAGGAAGTGGGCTAGACCCAGGCTCAATGCCGTGGTGGCCCCACGCCTGAAAGCCGAGCATGCCATCCAGTCCATGACACCGGGCACCTCCTCCAGATAGCGCCACACTTCTGTAAGTCCCCCATGAATAACCTCGGTGGGAGACATCCCTTAAAGGACCGCTTGGACGCACAATTCCGAGGCAGTGGTCGCGTTCACCACGGCAGTCACGCACTGCGAGGCGTTGAAGGTCTGAACCACCGGGTCGCTTTGCCCTATCACAGCTGCAACATCAGACGTCAGTGACACTATGGATCTCCCCACTCGGGGACTTGCCAAACATGTTAAGCAAAAAACAGAGACTCACCAAGAAGCTTGCGGCAGTTTTTGGTGACGTGCTTCTCCAGGGCGGCATGATCGTTCTGTAGCCCCAGGATGATCGAGTCTATGGCCTTGTGTTCCTCTTCAGCCACAGCGACTGCAGCCTTCGCTCGATCCTTAGAAGAAATTGAAGCCGCTTTCGCCTCCTCCAACTCCTGGATTAGCGAGGCAATTCGCCCATTCGCTGCGTCCAGCTCGACGACTGGAACATACCCTTCACGGGCCTTGAAAATCGCAGCCGGAAGACCATCTGAAAAGAAAAGAGACAAATCATTAACACGCCAGCATACCAACAGTTCATAGCCGAAAAAACGAATCAAGTACTTACCAACAGTCTCCTGGAGTCGCCGGTTTGCTTCCTGCGCCACGCGCAGATCCCGCTCCAGACGCTCCCTCGTGGCCTGTCGATCGGTCGACTCCCTCTGCAAACCCTGCAAAAGTAACAAAACTTAGTACTTACCAAAAACAATATTCAGTTCCTAGCCGCTGAAATTCAGCGACTAGGAACTCGGGGACTGGAGAGTAGAAGAAATTCAGTTCCCAGCCACTGAAATTCAGCAACCAGGAACTCGGGGACTGGAGAGTAGAAGAAATTCAGTTCCTAGCCGCTGAAATTCAGCGACTAGGAACTCGGGGACTGGAGAGTAGAAGAAACGCAGTACCTAGCCGCTGAAATTCAGCAGCTAGACACTTGGGGACTGGACGTACCTGAATGGCAGCGCCAAGCATCTTGTGGAGCTCTCCGGCGTCAGTCGACGGGACCGTGAAGGAGGTGCGCCCACGACAGGACCCAACGTCTTCATCAACGATCTCCGGGCTCTGTGGAGACTGCTTGTCCGCCATGCCTAGAAACCCCCTCGCCATGAAGCGTGGGAACGTAGTCGACGCCCTAGCCGGGGCACTGGTCGTCGGTGTCGGCACTTCTGTCGCAGGAGCGACCATGACTGGCTCCAACCACGCCGCTGCCACTTCTTCGACGACTGCAGCGAGATCATGCTCTTTGGTGCTATCCATCGCCACGACATCATTGGCACCTCCCTTCTGCCTCTTTGCGCCCTCCACAGTCGTCGCATCTTCAGCAGATTTCCTCTTCTTGGGGAGGTCGCCCTCTCCCATGGTGGCGACCGGCGGAATCTTTGCCACTGAAGGGCGACCAATCTTCTTGGCTCCAGACCTGCCAAAACCTCCAAAGTCAACACAGTGACAGCACAGAAATGAGACGCGACTTGGAATGGAGAAGACAATGCTTACTTGGCGACTAGGAGAACGCGCAGCCCAGAGCTGATGTGGGCGGGCTTGTCTAGTTCCAGCCCCAGCTATGCACCGAGACGTGTGCTCTTGCACGATCTCGTCGCCCCCTTCATGTTCATCAAGGCTGCGACTCGCCTCGAACTCGTGCTGCTTCTGCATGCGGGTCTTGTGAGCCGCAGGCGCTGGGGGAGGAACCTCCTCCTCCTTGTCGCTCTCGGAGGAATCTCCCTCGAAGGCCTCTTCGAGCTCCCGGGGAACCTCTTCGTCAAGTGGAGGGAGCCAACCCTCCAGCACCTGGAACAACTAAAAAGAACCACCAATGAGTATCGAACAACGCGACTATGAGTTACATTGCAGAGATTGCGACTGGAAGGAAAACTTACTGTGGGGGCTTTGTTCTTCATGGCAGCATACGGGGCGAGCCCGACCGATGCGGTCGTGAATTCGGCATCGGTGATCTTTTTCAGAGCGGCCTTGTAATCTTTAGTCTCCCACGACTATTTGCTGGTCCCGGAGGGATCGTGTTTCCCGCTATATTCATACATCCAATGCGGCCGAGCCGCTAGCAGAACCAGACGTCGCCCGAGCTAGTAGTTGTAGAGGTTGATCAAAGACAACCCCTAGTCCTTCAACCTCTGGATATGGTCCATCATCTCTGTGACGGCCATCCCCTGGTCTTCGGGGAGTTTCTTCGGTGCCAGCCGGCGAGGCTCACTCCTTTCGGCGACGAACTCCGGAAGCGCCACTTCGCCGGAGGGAGTGGATTCCTTCACATAGAACCAGCTCTTCTTCCACTCGCTCGCGGCCTTCTTCGGCAGTAGGAGCTTGACAAAGTTGGCCTTCGGCTTCAATTGGAACATGACGCTGCCGGCCGCCAGCATCAGGCCGCCGGACGCCTCGCGCCCGATGCGACCGTGGAACAGCTCTAGCCATAGCAAGAAATACGGCCTGCAGCCGAGGTAGCATTCGTAGAAGGCGACGAAGATCGCTAGCTGCTCGATGCTGTGTGGACCGAGATCCGACGGCTTGATTGTGTAATACGCACAGAAGCGCCGGAAGAAGAGTGAGGTGGGAAACCCCAAACCCCTCTCTAGGTGGCTGGGGAAGCAAATGAATTTTCCGGCTCGCGGCTTCGGCTCGATCTCGGAGGGAGAGGGAACCCGCCAGTTTCCCTTGCGGAGAACTCCGGCATCCTCGAAGGATTTGAGCTGAGCCGTGGTGCACTTGGATTTCCCCCATGAACCTTTGGGAGGTGCCATTGGGAAGGATGTGGAGTCGCTCGGTGTGAAAAGATCGAATCGAAGGAAGACAGGAAAGATGAATGCGCGAGAATGAAGAATGCAGGGAAAGATCTACGAGGCTGATTCGTCACTCCCCTTATAAGGGGGGCTACCCACCAGATTCGGGATAGTCGTTATCTACGGTAATTACGCCGAAGTTACCGTTGGAATATCCAACGGATAGTTTGACCAAGTTGACGGTCCAACTCCTCCGTTCCACTCACTGGCAACTGGCTATGTCCACTCGCCGAAGTAGCGACTTGGCAGCCGTGACATTCACCCGAGAAGCGACTGGAGGCCTAGGGAAAATTTCCTTGGTTTTAGTGGAGTCCATCGCTGATGCGACTGGGTGTCCAAGTTGGACTCGCCTACTCCGACTGCCAAATGACCACATGCGTCTGATTCAACGATGGCCTCGGGGACTACTGATGGGGGTATGCCCAGCACGACGTCCCGATTGGGTCAAAAGGTCTCACGAGTGGGCCTGCAGGACGGCGACTGGAATGCGACTAAGGGAAAGGCCCAGCGACTGGAGACTGGAGGCCCAAAAGCATACCAGAAGCCTAGTCGGATTAGGTCAAAGCCTCTGAATCCATATCTTGTTCGGTTGTAACTTGTAAACCCTAGCGAGGCGCGTCATATATAAACCTACCTAGGGTACACTGAGGACTTACGTTCCATCATACACCCCTTCAAGCGACTCGCTGCTTAGACGCCGAGCTCGCCACCCCTGTAACTCGCTCTCCAATAATCTAATCTAGCAGGAGTAGGTCTTTACCCTCTGGGGGGCCGAAACTGGGTAAACCCATGTGCATCCGCCCCCATCTCGCACCGTAGATGGCCGCCAGCTCTCGCCCCCAATTCAATCAATCGCTGCCTACTGCAGCGACTGCCGTGGCCATTTCCACAACAACTTTAGATGGGAATACTTGGTGAAAATGATTATGAAAACCTTGGAATGATGCTTCATTCTATTGAAATGTTTTGACATGTGTTGAGAAACACAAATGGATTTGATGATGAAAATGTTGAGGCATGAGCCTTAGACCTTTATAAAAACTGATGGTTGGGTTCGGATGCGATACCATTCCAATTTTACCGTACAACCACAATACCTTAATTGGGTAAGGCTTAGCCAGAAGTTTATATGCATTAGTATGGGTTCCCTCTCAGAGGAGGTTTGAGCTAAGGCTACCTCTTGATGATGTCCACCTATGTAGTGCCCAGGATGGCAGATGGCCATGGCTGGGAGGCCAAGCTCATAGGGGAGGTGCCTATACTAGAGTGTGTAATTGAAAGGTTATGATTGATTATCCGCATACTAAGTATGATGATTCAGGGTTATCCCTGACGGATGTATCGAATTTTGTGGTGAAAGTGTACCACCTCTACAGAGTGTCAAACTATTTGAATAGCCGCGTTGGTGGTCATGGACAGTTGGAGTGGCCATACTATTCCGTCGTCAGATGTTTTTAAAACGACTTGTGAAATGAATTATGACTTTGACTTGACCACACAGAGTTGTGACTATGAAAACTAAGTTCCCACTTAAGTGATTTAGAACCTTATTTTAGCTTTCTTTACTTCTGAACTTAGCTTAGGTTAAATTTTAGCTTTTGCAAATAAACTTAGAGCTTAGCATTCCTACTAGAACTACCTTACTTGTTAGTGATAGTTTGCGAGTACTTAAAGAGTACTCATGGCTTTGTCCCTGGCTATTCCCGTGGCCAGACTATGAGTAGGACTATTAGGTAGATGGACAGCAGGACGGCTACGACAACTAAGATCATCTCCCATCATCAGCATTGCCTGTGAAACTAAAGATGGAGCCCACTACTACGCTTAGTATTCCGCTGCTTGTTTGTATTAAGACTGGATCATTAGATCCTTTATTTGTGTAAGACCATATTATGGTTTGTAATGGATGATGTACTGTGATATCCAATTTGTTATGTCTCGCAAAAATGGTACTCCTGGGATTGCGATGTATGGCATAACAGGCATCTGGGATTAAAAATCCGGGTGTTAACAAGTTGGTATCTGAGCCATCATGACCATAGGAGACCCTAGTTAGAATGAACGTCCAAACAAAAGCTTAGTTTCAAAACCAAACAAGTAAGTATTTATGAAAACATATTCCCACTCTTATCCTTGATTCTTTCAAAAAAAACTCATGTTCCTCAAAAATTCTTACATTCTTAAATAAATTTGACACACTTGATCACCTCACTAACTTACTCATCCTAAATTCTTATAGATGGAAGTTCAGTATTGCAAGTTCTACCAGTTGGGCAATGGAGGCCAGCTGATCTTTGAGAGGGATCTTGATGCACTGTCAGAGTATCATGAGCGCCCGCATCCGGAATTCTTCGGAGCTCAACTCAAGGATTTTCCAGGAGGAGATCTACAATGGCTGATAGTTGCAGATCTTCGAGGCAAGATGGAAGCACCCCTTTCTGAGAATATTCGATTCACCGTGCGAGAACAACTGGCTAGATGGATTAGCCAGGGCTATGCCTAAAGCTCTTGCCTGTCTGTGTGGGCAAAACATCAACTTGATCCAGGGAACTCGCTTTGCTCACTATGCAAGGCGTGATTCTATGGGAATGCCATTGGAGATGCCAAGTTACCCGGAGATGAAGCGCCAAGTGGAGAATCTTGACTTCCTGCTATATGATAGACATAAGGAATTGGACAATGCTCGAGCCTACGCCAACCACAACCTTGCCATTGCCGCCAAGAAGGACCAGACTTTCGCCATGCTAGTCAAGGATCGCCAATCACTTAGTCGTCAATGCGAGAAGAAGGATCGCACCATCACTCGTCTTCGCAAGAAGGTGGCCGACCTCGAGAATACCATCCATGAACAAGAAGCCCAGCTTGCAGCAAAAGAAGAAGAGGAAGAAGGTGAAGACATCCAGGGAGATATTCACTCATACCTCAGTGATGACAATGACTACCTGAAGGATGATGCCATGGATTTCTACACTGATGATGATGACTCCGACTTCATTGATGATGAGTAGATGCACTTTATCACTACCATAGGAATGAGTTGTATCGGTCCAACTGTATCTTAGCTTCACAGAATGGTTCTTAAAACCATCTGTTTTCCATTTGTTGTGATGTGTGTGTTTGTATGGTGTGCTTGAATGAATGAATGAGAATAAGTTAGTTACAAAACCTGAGTTCAAACTCAAAGTCTAAAGCTTTTGAAAACAAAACCATGAACCTTAGAACTTTCGCTCTTACCCCTTTATCTACCTCAATCTTCAGATGACTCGTGGAAACCCCGGAGGAAGCAGCTCATCGTAGGACCTGATGTTGCAGATTCTGCAGATGCTAGTTTCCGACCATGAAGCTAGTAGAGCAGAGCGCCAAGCCAATCTAGCCACTCTACAATAGTTAGCTCAGATGGCCCACAATAATCAAGCCCAAGGAAATCAGAATCATCATGGATCCAAGCTTAAGAATTTTCAGAATACCAATCCCCCTATCTTCAACAAATCTGAGGATCCCTTAGATGCTGATGATTGGTTGCAAACCATGGAGAATAATCTAGAAGTCGCAGGAGTTGACGCCAAAGAGAAGGTACTGTTTGCCACCAACTATCTGGCAGGAGATGCAAGAGCCTAGTAGAATAGCACCTGTACGATGAACCATGGTCAGATCATGACTTGGGAAGCTTTCAAGATCAAGTTTAGTCGCACCCATGTGCCATAGGGTTTAGTCACCAGAATGAGAGATGAATTCAGGGAACTGGAGCAAGGAAGGATGACGGTAGTTGAATACCGTGACAAATTTCTGTCCCTCGCTAGATATGCCCCGGATGAGATCAACACTAAAGCCAATAAGAAGGAAAGATTCCTGAATGGACTGCATGATGAGATGCAGACGGTGTTAGTCAACATCCATTTTGAAGATCTCGAAGAGCTAGTCGACTCTGCCATTCAGATGGAAGGGAAAATAAACCAAGCCAATGACAACCGCAAGCGCAGAATGATGCACCAGACTGGGTCCCACAATACCCAAAAGTATTGCCCCAACCCATCTACAGGATATGCCCCAAGGAACAATAGACCCCCGATGTCCCGTCCAAGCTACCCCAATCATAGCGGAGGAAATGTGAAGTCCGGAGGAAACCACAACAACAATCTGGCAACTCCAACAACTTCAACCGTGCACCGCCAAAGTCTAACAACAACAACAATACTGCCCCAAGGACTGGAAGCAATGTCATGCCTGTTGTAGCCAAAGACAAGTCCCAGATTACTTGCTTTGAATGTGGAGTCAAGGGTCACTACTCCAATGTGTGTCCCAAGAAGATCGTAGCCACCACCAATGTGAATGCCCCAGCTCAGTAGCAGCGCCGTGTTTAGCCTAGAAGAAGATTTGCCCCAGGGAATTCGCTCAACCGCAACGGCCGTCTGTTCCACATGAATGCTGAAGAAGCCCAGGAAGCGCCAGATGTCGTGTTGGGTATGTTTTCTGTTAACTCAGTACTTGCAAGAGTGTTGTTTGATTATGGAGCATCGCACTCGTTTGTTACAGAAGAATTTTCATGCACTAGTAAGATTCAACCAACAAAATTGAAGCATGTTATGACAGTGCAAATACCTGGTTTAACCACCAAAGCTAGAAAAAATTGCAAGGTTGTGCCTATCAGAATCCATGGGATAGATTTGTATGCCAATCTAATAGTACTTGGAACCAAAGGTTTAGAAGTAGTACTAGGAATGGATTGGATGTCGAAACATAAAGGATTGATTGACTGTGCCAAGAAAGCCATAACCATGACCAGTATCTCTAGAGTATCAGTAGAGCATGTATCTGTGACCTTTCCTTGTCAGTTCAAATGCAACAAGAGTTTAGCCCAACCCAACATAGACCAAGTCAGAGTAGTTTGTGAATACCCCGACGTATTCCCAGATGAATTGCCCGGTATGCCCCCAGATCGGGATATCGAGTTCATCATTGAACTAATTCCTGGAACTGGACCCATAGCTCAGAGACCCTATAGCATGAACCCATCTGAACTAGTGGAGCTGAAGAAGCAACTTGATGCTATGCTAGAGAAAGGCTTGATTCAACCAAGTGCATCACCATGGAGATCGCCCGTTCTGTTTGTTGATAAGAAGGATGGAGGTAACCGTTTGTGCATGGATTACCAGAAGCTGAATGATGTCACCATCAAGAACAAGTACCCACTGCCCAAGATAGAGGATTTGTCTGACCAGTTGACTGGTGCCAGAGTGTTTTCTAAGATTGATCTTAGAACTAGTTATCATCAACTCATGATTCATGCAAAGGATATTCCAAAGACCGCCTTTACCACCAGATATAGATTGTATGAGTATACGGTCATGTCTTTTGGATTAACCAATGCCCCCGCTTATTTCATGAACCTCATGAATAAGATTTTTACGAACTTTCTAGATAAGTTTGTCATTGTGTTTATTGACGATATTCTAATTTATTCCAAGTCAGAAGAAGACCATGAGCAACATCTGAGAACCATCCTCGAAACCCTCAGAGAGCATTAGTCATATGCCAAGTTTAGCAAATGTGAGTTTTGGCTGAAAGAAGTAGGATTCCTCGGACATATTGTGTCGGCGGGAGGAGTCGTTGTTGATCCCGCCAAGATAAAAGATGTTGAAGAATGGGAAGCCCCAACCACTCAAACCCAAGTCCGTCCATTTCTCGGATTAGCGGGATATTACCACAAGTTTGTAGAAGGATTTTCGAGCATCGCAAGACCGATGACCTAATTGTTGAAGAAAGATAAGAAGTTTTAATGGACCGACAAATGTGAAGCAAGTTTTCAAGAGCTCAAGAAGAGATTGATTTCAGCCCCAATATTGATCATGCCAGATATCAAGAAGCCTTTTGATGTGTATTGTGACGCATCCAAGATTGGTCTCGGATGTGTGTTGATGCAAGAAGGCAAAGTCATCGCATATTTGTCTCTACAATTGAAGCAGCATGAGCAAAACTATCCTACCCATGATCTTGAATTAATAGTTGTAGTTTTAGCTTTGAAGACATGGCGTCATTACCTTATGGGTAACCGCTATGAGATTTATTCGAATCACAAGAGTCTGAAGTATATTTTCACCCAGAAGGAGCTGAATATGAGGCAAAGGAGATGGATAGGGTTAATCAAGGATTATGACCTTGACATTCACTATCACCCCGGCAAAGTCAATGTGGTAGCGGATGCTCTTAGCAGATTGCCATGTAGATTAAACACCATGATCAAAGAAGCCCAGCCAAGTTTGCATGAGGAGTTGGAGCAGTTTAGAACGGAGCTGGTTAGCAAAGGATTTTTAACTAGCATTGAACTTCAACCCACTTTGATCAGTCGGATCAAGGAGGCACAGAAAGGAAATGCAAGTATCGACGGAATCAAACGTCGTGTTAGTACAGGAAAGGTACCTGGATTTACCGAAGATGAAGAAGGAGTTTTGTGGTACAAAGGACGTATTTGTGTGCAAACAGATTCGGAGCTGAAGCAAGTTATCATGCAGGAAGCTCATGATACTCTTTATTCTATCCACCCCGAGGAACGAAGATGTATCAGGATTTGAAGGAGCAATTTTGGTGGCACAAGATGAAGAGAGAAATCAGAAGCTACATAGCCAAGTGTGATACCTGTCAGAGAGTCAAGGCGGAACATCAGAGACCCGCAGGACTGTTGCAACCATTGCAGATTCCGGAATGGAAATGGGATTCCATCAAAATGGACTTTATCACCGGTTTGCCTACTTCTAGTAGGGGAAATGACTCTATCTGGGTCATAGTTGATAGACTGTCCAAGGTAGCCCACTTTATACCTGTCAAGACTACCTACCAGAGTTCGAAGCTAGCAGAGCTATACATTGCTAGGATCGTCAGTTTGCATGAAACCCCTAAGACCATAGTATCGGATCGAGGAACCCAGTTTACCTCAAGATTTTGGCAGAAAGTCCAAGAAGGATTAGGAACCAAGTTGAATTTTAGCACAGCTTATCACCCGCAGACTAATGGATAGACTGAAAGAGTCAACCAAATCTTAGAAGATATGTTGAGAGCTTGTGTGTTAGACTATGGATCAAAATGGGAAGATTTCTGCCTTTCGCAGAATTCTCATACAACAACAGTTATCAAGCCAGTTTGCAAATGGCCCCATTTGAGTTCTTATATGGATGGAAGTGTCGTACCCCTTTAAATTGGTCGCAAGTAGGAGAGAGCCAGATTTTTGGACCCGACATCCTACGAGAAGCTGAAGAGAAGGTTCACAAAGTCCGTGAGCACCTCAAGACCGCCCAATCTAGACAGAAGAGTTACGCTGACAAGAGACGTAGAGACCTAACTTTCATAGTCGGAGATTTCGTGTATCTCAAAGTGTCACCATTCAAAGGAATGCAACGTTTCCAGCTGAAAGGGGAGTTAGCCCCCAGATATATTAGACCTTTCAAGATTCTGAATCGCTGAGGAGAAGTATCTTATCAACTGGAACTGCCAGAGGAGATGCCAGCCATCCATAATGTGTTCCATATCTCATTACTGCACAAATGCTTAGAAGTTCCGGAGAAGACCGAAGTGTTCAAGAACATCGATCATCGAGCCATTGATATCAACAAGGGTCTGACGTATCGTGAAGTGCCCATCCGTATCTTGGAAGAAGCCTTCAGAACCACCAAGACTCAGAGTATAAAATTTCTCAAGATCCAATGGAGCAACCATACCGAGGAAGAAGCTACCTGGGAGCAAGAAGATTACATTAGGACTGAGTTTCTAGATCTCTTTAGTTCCTAGTTTTTCTTAAATCTCGGGATGAGATTTTGTTTAAGGGGGGAAGGTTTGTAACACCCCAAATCTTTAATCAAGGTTATCAAGTCCCTAATCACCCAATTTAGGGTTAACAAAAACTTTTATTAAGAAAAAGGCATATGAATGCATATGTGTTTGCATTAGTGTAGAATTGAGTGTATATGCCATGCTTGATTGTTCTAGATGTTGTGAAATGGTTTAAAGGTGAATGCCACATCATCTAGACCATTTACAAACAAAATCAAAGAGAAAGAAACCAAATAAGATTAAATAAGGCAAATGGTCATTTTGACCATTTTAAACCACTAGGCCACTTTAGGTGTTCCTAGGAGAAGATTTCTAACAAAAACATTTCCAACTCTTGTCCCCCCTTGCTAGACCAAGTAAAGGTGTATCAAGGCCAACTTTACAAACTTACAAAAACATCTAGCAAATCAATTTAAAGGACATTTTAAAATTGAGTCAAGTGTATGTGTTAAGATCACACTTTTTCAAAAACCCACCAAATTAGTTCACCTTGACAATCCCAAGCAAACCTAGTCTCCCAAGCTTAAGTCAAGTTCACTCAAAAAGTTTGAATCAAAAATTTAAAAATAAATTTCATGCGGCCATTTCATCAAACACTTGGCATGCACAGAATAATCCCTAGACTAGCTTCACTGTTTCATACAGTGATCATCGACCATTTTATCTCCAATTTAATCCCTTGTCCCCTCTCAGCCTAACCCAACCCCAGACCAGCTTCCCCCTCAGCCGCTGGCACAGTGGACCGCCGCCCGTTCTTGGTCGTCGCCGGCCGACAGTGGGCAGCACGCTAGGAGCCACGCCAGCCCTGCCCAAGACACGCACCAGACACGCGAGCACCTACCGCCACCCCCTGTCCACCCCACGGTCAAAGCCCAACCCTGGACCACACTAGCACCGCCGCGCATCGCCTCTCTGCGCTGTGTCCAGAGCACGCCAATGCGCGGCACCCGACCAGCCCAACCATCTCGTGCCTTGCCCTCACCATGCACGCGCAGCCTCGCCATGATCACGCCACCCCGGCAGACACCCCCGTTCGCCGCCGCGCGACCCGTAGCTCTCGTGCGCCACCGCAAACACCTCTGCCTCCGCCCAGAGCACCACACGCGCTCGACCGTTACACACCGCCCCACGCCGCGCCATTAAGTCTGTGAGAACCACCAGGAGACACCACACCGTCCACCTACCCCCTCCATGCCCTTAGCTCTCTGTGCCGCCCTCGCTAGAGACGCCAGCCCGCACCGCTCGGTCCCCTCGTCGAGCTATAAAAGGAGGCCACCCCAGCCTCCATTCCTCACACCACTCAAATCCACACTCACCACTAAGCCTCCCACACCCCTTCTCGGAGAAAGGCAAGCACCACCATGCCGAAATTGCACCGGAGTCCGCCGTTGTTGGAGGAGAAGGGCGTCGTCGATTGCGACCACCCCAAGCCTCGCCGTGACCGTGCCTCGCTTCGCCATCGTCTACCATGCCGTTTGCCCCTGTCGCCGAGCCTAGATGGAGCCCAGGTGAGCCCCGATAGACTCCCACCACCGTGTTAGGGTTCAGGCCTCGCCGGAGCTGTTCGTCGTCGGTGATGACTCTCAGCCGTTAGATTAGAAGTTGATCGCACGGCTCAGATTCGCCCATACCGTTTTGCTTAGTTAGTTTCGCTGACCAGTGGGTCCGCGCTGTCAGCAGCCTGCTGCGTCGCGGAGTGCCACTGGGACGGCCCGTTAGCTTTCCCGTGCTGGCCCAAAGATTCAAATAAGTGATTTTCTAATTTAGTTGAAATCATATTCTATCCACTTATTCAAAAATCAATTCAGAGAGTTTCACTTAACCAAATGGCATGATTCAAATTGAAAGATAATTAAAATACCTATCCAAGCCCGTTGGATTTAAATCATTTGGAGTTAGAGATAATCTATAGCAAAAATAACAAAACAGAGACTTTTGCAACTTCAAACATTTTTCAAAAATCAACCATAATAGCTTTTGAGTTGATTCCAACTCTCAAAAATCACATTTCACAATACCTATCTGAATATGTAATAATATTTAGGTTTGCATGTAGTGACTTTGGACTAGTACCAAAATAATGCTATATAGGCATTTCTAGTCACTTTAAATCATTTAAATGATAATCTTAAACTTTATAAAATGTTACCAACCATTTAAATCGCATTCCCATGTATTAGAATATGTGGTGATGACATGTGTCCACATGATCCCATATTTTAATTGGAGAATATTAAATCTTAATTAATTTCAATGAGTAGAAATTACTTTTCTCAAATAAAATAAATGAAACTAGTTATTTAAATCTTATGATGAGTGTGATGATGCTAGGTCATCAAGTTTGAACCTTAGTGTGCTAATTAGACTCAGTTAAGTATTGTTTGGTGATTGTGTACCCCGTATTCATTTATAGACCATAGTGCGAACCAAGTCTACGAGGAGGAGGAGTTCTACCTCGAAGAAGACGAAGATAACTTCAATCACTGCACCAATCAAGGCAAGCTATTATTAGCAAGCTAGAACTAAGCAAGTTAACACTTGCCCCCTTTTGATAACTTAAGCAATTGCATTAGGCATGCTTGGTTATACATTTTGATTATTACCGATCCCAAGTTTTACTTGCAAGATTTACTCTTTTACTTTACCAAAGTTCTTTACTTTTAGTTAATGCCATTTGAGGTTTTGGAAAGATAGTATAGATAGCATAAAGAGTATAAAACTAGGCCTATACTAGATGTCATTCTATGGCATGAGATTGAGATTAGCATCCCTCATTAGTGAATACTCTTAACTTACTGGCTAGTGCTAAGCATTAAAACTTGATCACTTTAGATGGGAATACTTGGTGAAAATGAATATGAAAACCTTGGAATTATGCTTCATTCTATTGAAATGTTTTGACATGTGTTGAGAAACACAAATGGATTTGATGATGAAATTGTTGAGGCATGAGCCTTAGCCCTTTATAAAAACTGATGGTTGGGTTCGGATGCGATACCATTCCAATTTTACCGTACAACCACAATCCCTTAATTGGGTAAGGCTTAGCCAGAAGTTTATATGCATTAGTATGGGTTCCCTCTCGGAGGAGGTTTGAGCTGAGGCTACCTCTTGATGATGTCCACCTATGTAGTGCCCAGGATGGCAGATGGCCATGGCTGGGAGGCCAAGCTCATAGGGGCGGTGCCTATAGTAGAGTGTGTAATTAAAAGGTTATGATTGATTATCCGCATACTAAGTATGTTGATTCAGGGTTATCCCTGACGGATGTATCGAATTTTGTGGTGAAAGTGTACCACCTCTGCAGAGTGTCAACCTATTCGAATAGCCGCGTCCACGGTCATGGACAGTTGGAGTGGCCATACTGTTCCATCGTCAGATGTTTTCAAAACGACTTGTGAAATGAATTATGACTTTGACTTGACCACACAGAGTTGTGACTATGAAAACTAAGTTCCCACTTAAGTGATTTAGAACCTTATTTTAGCTTTCTTTACTTCTGAACTCAGCTTAGGTTAAATTTTAGATTTTGCAAATAAACTTAGAGCTTAGCATTCCTACTAGAACTACCTTACTTGTTAGTGATAGTTTGCGAGTACTTAAAGAGTACTCATGGCTTTGTCCCTGGCTATTCCCGTGGCCAGACTATGAGGAGGACTATCAGGAAGATGGACAGCGGGATGGCTACGACAACTAGGATCATCTCCCATCGCCAGCATTGCCTGTGACACTAAAGATGGATCCCACTACTACGCTTAGTATTCCACTGCTTGTTTGTATTAAGACTGGATCATGAGATCCTTTATTTGTGTAAGACCTTATTATGGTTTGTAATGGATGATGTACTGTGATATCCAATCTGTTATGTCTCGCAAATATGGTAATCATGGGATTGCGATGTATGGCATAATAGGCATCTGGGATTAAAAATCCGGGTGTTGACACATAACAAGCCCCATACAAACACGAGGTATAAGGCACTAAAACTAGACATCCCAGCCTGATAGAATGATTGGCGGAGAAGGCGACTGATCTCGGGATGTCTTCGGTCGCTTGCCTCGGCTTGTAGATTCCTCTACACTCTAGCATCTAGGGCAAACCACTTGCCTTGGTGGTGGTTCAATGGTGCGATGCTTGGAACGAAACAATACGATCTAGCGATACAGCTCATGGCTGACATACCTGTCAATTGCAGCATATTTCATGTTAGGTTCAGAAAACGGCTTATCCTCCCAGTAATCGTGCCCTAAACGCCTCCACCAACATTTTGGTATTTTGTCCTTCATGTCAGTGTACCACGGGTCGATGAGTTCGACGGCAAGATCGGTGATCCCAGACATGTTGCCCCTCATGTCCACTCTGTACTCATTTGGGATGATAATGTTAACAGTCGGGCTTTCAAGGAGACGAGTGTCATTCCTGATGTCAACACTAGTAAATTTTATCTAGTGGTTCACGAGAAAGTCATAAAATAGCAACCTAATCCTTTTGCCCCACCTACATGAAAATGCATTCAGACAAATAATATAGCAAGAACTTTTGCAAACAGACGGTTCAGGAACAAAAATACAGCAATTTCTACCTTTTCCCATTAGCCCCTTCTCGCAAAAAGGCTGGTATACGAGGACGTGCCCCTTCATGGAGAGTTGCACCACGACGATCCTGCGCTGATCATGGTTGTACTTGAGGTCGAGACCGACGAACCTGCTTTCTTCAAACCGCAGCCAACTCTCGGAATTGATCATAGTACGCATCATTGTCTGAGGGTCAGTGGTGTAGACGACATTGATCTTCTTCCCGCCATGTACTTCTATGTCAAAGTACGCAGTCACTTGCATGTTGTCGTTTCGGACATCCGACAAGTCCATGACTATAGGCAAGAGGGAAAGGACACAGAGGAAAAGGGTGATGCCGTGGGGGAGGAAATGGATGAGGCCGTGGAGGAGGAAAGGAGACGAAGAAGTGAAACTACTTACTGCAAGATTAGAACTGCCCTTCCTAATATCTGGAATGGTGCATGACTATTCGTAGTAGGGTGGAGGTGGAGAAAAATGGCGGTTTTTGTTGGAGATATGCCCAAGAGGCAATAATAAAAGTGGTTATTATTATATCTTTGTGTTTATGATGAATGTTTACATCTCATGCTATAATTGTATTATAAAGAAACACTAATACATGTGTGTTTTGTACACATAAAAGAGTCCCTAGTAAGCCTCTTGTGGAACTAGCTTGTTGATTAAATGATGATCACGGTTTCCTGATCATGGACATTGGATGTCATTAATAACAAGGTTATATCATTTGGAGAATGATGTGATGGACACACACCCATAGTAAGTGTAGCATAAGATCAAGTCATTAAGTTCGTATTGCTGTAAGCTTTCAAATGCATAGTAACCTAATCCTTTGACCATGATGTTATGTTAATCACCATCACCGGATGGGTACTTTGATGACATCAAACACCGCTTCATAACTGGGTGGTTATAAAGGTGTCATTGGGTATTCTGAAAGTATGTGTTGAAGCGCATGGACCAAGATTGGGATTTGTCCATCCATATGACGGATAGATATGCTCTAGGCCCTCTCGGTGGAATGTCATCTAGTTAGCTTGCAAGCATGTGACTAGGTCACAAGGGATGACATAACATGGAACGAGTAAAGAGTACTTATTAGTAACGAGGTAGAACTAGGTATGGAGATACCGACGATCAAACCTCAGATAAGTAGAATATCGCGTGACAAAGGGAATTGGTTTTGTATGTTAATGGTTCTATCGATCACGAAGTCATCGTTGAGTATGTGGGAGCCGTTATGGATCTCCAAATCCCGCTGATGGTTATTGATCGGAGAGGTGTCTTCATCATGTCTGCGTATTCACGAACCGTAGGGTGACACACTTAAGGTTCGAAGTTGTTTTAAGTAGATATGGAATATGCGTTGGAGACCGAATGTTGTTCGGAGTCTCGGATTGGATCCGGGACATCACGAGGAGATCCGGAATGGTCCGAAGAATAAGATTCATATATTGGGGATCATTTTCTAAGTTAGGAAATGTTCTGGAGTGTTTGTATGGAGATTCTAGAAGGTTTCGGAATGTTCTGGAAGGTTCTAGAAGAGTTCTTGGAGTTTGCTTGAAAACCAAGAAAGGGTCAAGGAAACCTTGTGGGGGCTAGACACGGATTCGTGGGGGAGGAGGACTCCTCCCCCCTTCCCAACCCGCCGGCCAAGGAGGGGAGTCCTACTAGGACTCCCCCTCCCATGGCGTGCCTCCCTCCTTTAAATAGAGGGGAGGGGGCGCCCCCTCCTAGACCTCTCCTATAACAATCCCTAGCCGCCGCCTCTCTCCTCTTCCTTCGCTCTGCTCCGGCTTAGGCGAAGCCCTGCAGAATTCTCTCCTCCACCACCACAACCACACCATCGTGCTGCTGGGATTCCGTGGAGAAGATCTACTACCTCCGCTGCTCGCTGGAACAGGGAGAGGAAGGTCTGCTTCGACTCCGCACGTGTGACCGACTACGAAAGCGCTGCCGAAACACGGCGCCGGAAGGATCGTCCACACGATCTTGAGATCGGCAAGTGATCGACTACATCAACCCCGAGATCTAATCTCGTAACGCTTTCGGTTCTACGAGGGTTAGTACAGATCTATCTCGTTGCTCATGTCTAATAGATTAGATCTTGGCTTTTATCTAGATTAGATCTGGGTTTTGTTCGTTCTTGCGGTAGAAAATTTTTGTTTTCCATGCTACGAACCCATCAGTGGTATCAGAGCCTTGTCTATGCGTAGATCTGTTGCACGAGTAGAACACAATGATGTTGTGGGCGTTGGTGCTCGTGCCGTCTTTTGCTTTGTGTACTTTGCATCTTGCGGTATGGTGGGATGAAGTGGCTCGGGCTAACCTTACATGTCATCGCACATGAGACTTGCTCCACGCTTGACGTGTAACTTGCTTTGCACAAGTGGCTTTGCGAGTGTCTGTCTCTCCCATCATAGTATAGATCCAATCTACACTTGGCACTTGATAGCACTTGTATCAATGTTGTGGTTCAGTTTCGTAGGTAAGATCCATTCTTGCTCGAAAGCCCCAAACCACGTAAAACTTGCAAAGAAAATTAGAGGCGTCTAACTTGTTTTTGCAGGGGTTTTGTGATGTGATATGGCCATCATGTGATTGTGATTATATTTGATGTATGCAATGATCCTTGTTGTAATATGGCAACCGGCAGGAGCCTAATGGTTGTCTTTAATTCTGTTAAGACATGCGTGTCTATTCATCTTGTAATAGCTTTATTCCAAGTAGTTGTAATAGTTGCTGGTGATGATGGACAACCATGAAGCGGCGCCACTGACCTTGACGCAATGCTGGTGATGATGGACATCATGTCCGTGCTTTGGAGATGGAGATCAAAGGCATAAGAAGAAAGGGCCATATCATATCACACTAATTATGAATTGCATGTGATGTTAATCCTTTATGCATCTTGTATTGCTTAGATCGCGACGGTAGCATTATAAGATGATCTCTCTCACTAAATATCAAGTAATAAAAGTGTTCGTCCTTAGTTGGCACCGTTGCTAAGACTCGTCGTCTTGAAGCATCTCGTGATGATCGGATGTGATAGATTCTACGTGTGCATACAACGGGTGCAAGCCAGAGTTGCACATGCGGAAACTAAGGTTAATCTTGACGAGCCTAGCATGTACAGACATGGTCTCGGAACAGGGAATACCGAAAGGTAGAGCACGAGTCATATAAGTGATATGATGAACATGAAGATTGTTCACCGATGAAACTACATCTTCTCTCGTGAAGATCGGACTTGGTGTAGTGGACTTGGTTCATGTAATCACTAAGACAATGTGAGGGATGTTGTTTTGAGTGGGAGTTCACCTAGTTAATTTAGGAATTAAAGTAGAACTCAATTTATCATAAACTTAGTCTAAACTACTTGCAAATTTGTTGTAGATTATGGCGAATCTCTCCATCAATTTCAATGCATTCCTAGAGAAAGAAAAGCTTAAGAACAATGGAAGCAACTTCACGGACTGGCTCCGTGGTCTAAAGATTGTCCTCAGGGCTGGTCAGATGACCTATGTGCTCGAAGCACCGCTAGGTGACCCACCTGCAGATGATGCCACCGATGACGTAAAGAATGTTTACGCCACACGGAAAAATCATTACTCCACAGTTCAGTGTGCCATCCTGTATAGTTTAGAAACGGAGCTCCAGAAGCGTTTTGAGCACCACGACCCGTTCGAGATCATTAAGGAGCTCAAGCTCATTTTTGAGACTCACGCGGCCGTGGAGAGCTATGAGGCCTCCAAAAAGTTCTTTACCTGCAAGATGGAAGAGGGAAGCTCCGTTAGCGAGCACGTGCTCACCATGTCTGGGCACGCAAACAAACTCCAAGAGTTGGGGATAACGATTCCTAATGAGTTAGGGATTCACCGTGTCCTCCAATCACTGCCACCGAGTTATACGAACTTTGTGATGAACTACAATATGCACTGCACGAACAAGACGTTGCCTGAACTATCGTCCATGCTGAAAACTGCTGAAGTGGAGATCAAGAAGGAGCACCAAGTGTTGATGGTCAATAAGACCACCAATTTCAAGAAACAGGGCAAGCCTAAGAAAAAGGGCAACTTCAAGAAGGACGGCAAGAAAGCTACCACACTTGCTAAGAAGCCCAAGGCTGGTCCTAAGCCTGAAACTGAGTGCTTCTACTGCAAGGGTGCTGGTCACTGGAAGCGTAACTGCCCCAAGTACCTGGCAGATCTGAAGAACGGCAACATCAAGAAGAAAGGTATATTCGATATACATGTTATTGATGTGTATCTTACTAGTAGTCGTAGTAGTGCCTGGGTATTTGATACTGGTTCGGTTGCTCATATTTGTAACTCGAAACAGGAGCTACGGAATAAACGAAGACTGGCAAGAGACGAGGTGACGATGCGCGTTGGAAATGGCTCCAAGGTTGATGTGATCGTCGTCGGCACGCTCCCTCTACATCTACCTTCGGTATTAGTTTTAAATTTAAATAATTGTTATTTGGTGCCTGCGTTAAGCATGAACATTATATCTGGATCTTGTTTATTGCGAGACGGTTACTCTTTTAAGTCTGAGAATAAAGGTTGTTCAATTTATATGAGTAATATCTTTTATGGTAATGCACCTGAGATGAATGGTTTATTCTTATTGAATCTCGATAGTAGTGATACACATGTTCACAACATAGATGCTAAATGAATAAAATTGAATGATAATTCTACATACATGTGGCACTGTCGTCTTGGTCACATTGGAGTGAAGCGTATGAAGAAACTCCATTCTGATGGACTTCTTGAATCACTTGATTTTGAATCACTTGAAAGATGCGAAGCATGTCTAATGGGAAAAATGACTAAGACTCCATTCTCTGGTATAATGGAGCGAGCTACGGACTTATTGGAAATAATACATACCGATGTGTGCGGTCCAATGAGTGTGGCATCGCGTGGTGGATATCGTTATGTTCTCACTTTCACGGATGAATTAAGTAGATATGGGTATGTCTACTTTATGAAACATAAGTCCGAAACTTTCGAGAAGTTTAAGGAATTTCAAAGTGAAGTGGAAAATCATCGTAACAAGAAGATTAAGTTTCTGTGTTCTGACCGCGGAGGTGAATATCTGAGTTATGAGTTTGGCATGCATTTAAAGAAATGTGGAATACTTTCGCAGTTGACACCGCCGGGAACACCACAGCGTAATGGTGTATCCGAACATCATAATCAAACTCTCTTAGATATGGTTCGGTCTATGATGTCTCTTATAGATTTACCGCTATCATTTTGGGGCTATGCATTAGAGACAGCCCCATTCACATTAAATAGGGCACCATCTAAATCCGTTGAAACGACACCGTACGAATTGTGGTTTGGTAAGAAACCTAAGTTGTCGTTCCTTAAAGTTTGGGGTTGCGAAGCGTATGTAAAGAAGTTACAGCCCGATAAGCTTGAACCCAAAGCGGAGAAATGCGTCTTCATAGGATACCCGAAAGAAACAATTGGGTATACCTTCTATCATAGATCCGAAGGCAAAGTTTTTGTTGCCAAGAATGGATCCTTTCTTGAGAAGGAGTTTCTCTCGAAAGAAGTGACTGGAAGGAAAGTAGAACTCGACGAGGTTATTGAACCTTCTCTCGGAGTTGAGAGTAGCGTAGCACCGGAAGATGTTTTTGTGCCGCCTGCACCAACTGGAGAGGAAGCTAATGATGGTGATCATGAAACTTCGAACGAAGTTACTGCTGAACCTCGCAGGTCAACGAGGGTTCGTACCACTCCTGATTGTTATGACTCTGCCTTGAACGTCATGTTGGTGGACAACACTGATGACCCTGCGACGTACGAAGAAGCTATGGTGATCCCAGATTCCGACAAATAGCTAGAAGCCATGAAATCTGAAATGGGATCCATGTACGAAAACCCAGTATGGACTTTGGTGGACTTACCGGATGGCCGTAAGGCTATCGAGAACAAATGGATTTTCAAAAGAAAAACAGATGTTGATGGTAATGTTACCGTCTATAAAGCTCGACTTGTCGCAAAAGGATTCCGACAAATTTAAGGAGTTGACTACGATGAGACTTTCTCACCAGTAGCGAAGCTAAAGTCTGTGAGGATTTTGTTAGCAATTGCTGCATATTTCGATTATGAGATTTGGCAGATGGATGTCAAAACGGTGTTCCTTAATGGTGACATTGAGGAAGAGTTGTATATGGTACAACCCAAGGGTTTTGTCGATCCTAGTGATGCTGACAAGGTATGCAAACTTCAGCGCTCCATTTATGGACTGAAGCAAGCATCCCGGAGTTGGAATCAACATTTTGATAAAGTAATCAAAAACTTTGGATTTATACAAACTTATGGAGAAGTTTGTATTTACAAGAAAGTGAGTGGGAGCTCTGTAGCATTCCTAGTACTATATATAGATGACATATTGTTGATTGGGAATGATATAGAACTTCTTAATAGCATCAAAACCTATTTGAATAACAGTTTTCCAATGAAGGATCTTGGCGAAGCGGCATATATTCTAGGCATCAAGATTTATAGAGATAGATCAAGACGCTTAATAGCGCTTTCACAAAGTACATACTTAGACAAAGTTCTAAAGAAGTTTAGAATGGAAGAGAGCAAGAAAGGGTTCGTGCCCATGTTGTCAGGTAAGACCTTGAGTAAGACTCAAAGTCCGGCTATGGCAAAAGATAGAGAAAAGATGAATAATATTCCCTATGCCTCGGCCATAGGTTCTATCATGTATGCCATGCTGTGTACAAGACCGAATATAGCACATGCTGTTAGTTTGACTAGCAGATATCAAAGTGATCCTGGAATGGAACACTGGACAGCAGTCAAGAATATCCTAAAGTACCTGAATAGGACTAAGGATATGGTTCTTTCTTATGGAAGTGATGAACAGCTTGTTGTAAACAGTTACACTGATGCTAGTTGGAACACCGATCCAGATGACTCGAAGTCACAGTCTGGATACGTATTTATTTTGAATAGTGCTGCAGTGAGCTGGAGGAGTGCCAAGCAAAGCGTTGTGGCGAAATCTTCAACTGAATCGGAATACATAGCTGCTTCGGAGGCTGCACAAGAAGCCATATGGATGAAGGAGTTCATTACTGAACTTGGCGTGGTTCCCAGTGCGTTGGACCCGATGGCCATCTACTGTGACAACACAGGTGCCATAGCTAATGCACAGGAGCCAAGGTCACATAGCAAGCTGAAGCACATCAAGCTACGTTTCCATGCTATTCGTGAGTATGTCCGAGATGGTGACATAAAGATTTGCAAAGTACACACTGATCTGAATGTGGCAGATCCGTTGACTAAACCTCTCCCTAGAGCAAAGCATGACCAACACCAGAACGCCATGGGTGTTAGGTATATTACCATGTAATCTAGATTATTGACTCTAGTGCAAGTGGGAGACTGTTGGAGATATGCCCAAGAGGCAATAATAAAAGTGGTTATTATTATATCTTTGCGTTTATGATGAATGTTTACATCCCATGCTATAATTGTATTATAAGGAAACACTAATACATGTGTGTTTTGTAAACATAAAAGAGTCCCTAGTAAGCCTCTTGTAGAACTAGCTTGTTGATTAAATGATGATCATGGTTTCCTGATCATGGACATTGGATGTCATTAATAACAAGGTTATATCATTAGGAGAATGATGTGATGGACACACACCCATAGTAAGCGTAGCATAAGATCAAGACATTAAGTTCGTATTGCTGTAAGCTTTCAAATGCATAGTAACCTAATCCTTCGACCATGAGGTTATGTTAATCACCATCACCGGATGGGTACTTTGATGACATCAAACACCGCTTCGTAACTGGGTGGTTATAAAGGTGTCATTGGGTATTCTGAAAGTATGTGTTGAAGCGCATGGACCAAGATTGGGATTTGTCCATCCATATGACAGATAGATATGCTCTAGGCCCTCTTGGTGGAATGTCATCTAGTTAGCTTGCAAGCATGTGACTAGGTCACAAGGGATGACATAACATGGAACAAGTAAAGAGTACTTATTAGTAACGAGGTAGAACTAGGTATGGAGATACCGACGATCAAACCTTGGATAAGTAGAATATCGTGTGACAAAGGGAATTGGTTTCGTATGTTAATGGTTCTATCGATCACAAAGTCATCGTTGAGTATGTGGGAGCCGTTATGGATCTCCAGATCCCGCTGATGGTTATTGATCGGAGAGGTGTCTTCATCATGTCCGCGTATTCACGAACCGTAGGGTGACACACTTAAGGTTCGAAGTTGTTTTAAGTAGATATGGAATATGCGTTGGAGACCGAATGTTTTTCGGAGTCTCGGATTGGATCCGGGACATCACGAGGAGATCCGAAATGGTCCAAAGAATAAGATTCATATATTGGGGATCATTTTCTAAGTTAGGAAATGTTCCGGAGTGTTTGTATGGAGATTCTAGAAGGTTTCGGAATGTTCTGGAAGGTTCTAGAAGAGTTCTTGGAGTTTGCTTGAAAACCAAGAAAGGGTCAAGGAAACCTTGTGGGGGGCTAGACACGGATTCGTGGGGGAGGAGGACTCCTCCCCCCTTCCCAACCCGCCGGCCAAGGAGGCCTCCCATGGCGCGCCTCCCTCCTTTAAATAGAGGGGAGGGGGCGCCCCCTCCTAGACCTCTCCTATAACAATCCCTAGCCGCCGCCTCTCTCCTCTTCCTTCGCTCTGCTCCGGCTTAGGCGAAGCCCTGCAGAATTCTCTCCTCCACCACCACCACCACACTGTCGTGCTGCTGGGATTCCGTGGAGAAGATCTACTACCTCTGCTGCTTGCTGGAACGGGGAGAGGAAGGTCTGCTTCGACTCCGCACGTGTGACCGACTGCGGAAGCGCTGCCGGAACACGGCGCCGGAAGGATCGTCCACACGATTTTGAGATCGGCAAGTGATCGACTACATCAACCACGAGATCTAATCTCGTAACGCTTTCGGTTCTACGAGGGTTAGTACAGATCTATCTCGTTGCTCATGTCTAATAGATTAGATCTTGGCTTTTATCTAGATTAGATCTAGGTTTTGTTCGTTCTTGTGGTAGAAATTTTTTGTTTTCCATGCTACGAACCCATCAGTTTTACACGTCGACGCTAACACTACCTGAAATTGGTTATGCGCCACTTGCATGCAGTGGAATCGAGGTATGCCATGCACGATCCAAGTCAAACGTAGTCATGTTTGCGCGTGTCGACCTTCACTCACTGACAGGTGGGACCCTACATTTTTCTATCTAACGACTAATTTTTTCACTTCCTCTAGATGGTTTCCATGCGCGCCCTCAATAATTACGCACCCTTCCTTGTCTTCCACGCAGACGAGAACCGGCGGCGGCGGTTCCTCACTGGCTCACTCCCTACTCGAACAACCACCCTACTCCCTGATTCCATCCCCTCTAGAATCCATCGGTCTCCTAATCACACCGCCTCCATTAATCTGCCAGATTCCAGACTCCATTTGCCGCTTTGGGTAGAGCTTGGGGTAGCAGCAGGCTAAAGCGTAAGGCAGGCGACGATGACGGGGCTGGCCCACGAGGATTGGGGTTGGCAGAACCTCAGCGCTACGAATGTACACAGGATCGCCACGGGATTGGACATCATATCCGCCACTCGCGTCGCTCGCTGCATCCCTGGCTACCGGGTCCCGATCTAGGAAATGGACAAACTCCCGTTCGGCATGCCAGACCTTCTTTACCTCGATACCAGCGAATGGCCAAATGACCGCGACGACCATGTAAGTTCCTGTATCTTGCTTATTGATCCAGGCATATCGTTGATTTATATGTGTTAAACTTTCGTCGGAATCCTATGTTCCTTCCGTCGAACGTGTTGTGTGCATGCGTGGTCTGAACAAATTGAATCATTTAAGACTATTCTATACAGTAGAAGCTCTGCTCGTACTTGATATTCTGGTATTTTCAAAGTGATACAGTCTTAATTTAGGTGATATATGAGTTGCCAATTTTGGATTTGCAATGGAATACCTGCTACACAATATTCCATTTTCTAAAAAAATAAACAAATTAGACGATTTAAGACTAATATGTCCCTAGTTGTTTATGATCACTGTCAGGAGTTTGTTCGGGGGAATCCCTGCTCGTACTTAATATTATGGGTATTTTCATAGTGACACATACACAATTTAGGCGAGAGCTGAGGATACAATCATAAATGTTACTCTAATCTGAAGGTCTGGTTGTCAAATTATATTTGCAATGGAATCCATGCTACTAGTGATTCTACCAACTGACAACAAATTTTGTAGAATATTCATGCAAAACTGATGTTGCTGGATAGGTGGTCACAATCAGTAGTGGTGAATATCAGGGAGCAAGACAAGATGGAATTTGGAGATGACCAGAACTGGGTGGGTGGCAACGGCGAGTGGCTAGTCCTTTTAACCCAGGGCAGGACTACTTGGTCTCTCAAAAATGCCTACAGATCGTTGAGATTTACACTGCCATCATTGGAGAGTGTCGGCATTACTGTATTCAACAACGGGTTGTCGCCGCCCAACTCCGAATTCGCTTACAGGTTCAACAAGGTAGAACTTGAGCTCCTAAAGGTACAACTCCCACATAGACCTCGGCAGGGGTGGCAGCATTGGGAGTACGACCTCTTAGCGGTGTTCGACAAGGCAATCATATTCATTAGATGCCCAGATGAAAAGGTCTGGACAACCTTGCGCGATGACTTCCTACAGCCGGAGAAGTATGTCGATGTCGTCTTCACCTCCAGCTACCCGCAACGCATTTATGTGGTCACTGAACCTAGCGGCAACGTGCATGTTTGGGACCGTTCACCTGGGGTCAGTCATGGTTTCATATAGCATGTAAAGTTCCATTCAAAATTCTGCTTACTGACTTTAAGTAACACGACAGGTACACACGTGGCCCCGCACGTCATTCCAGCTCTGGTGATCGAAGATGCAGTAGCAGAGGATGATCTTGGATCACGGCGCTGGTTCCTGGCACCTCTCGGAGGCGACATAGAACATGATGTTGAACTCATGTGGATTCATATCAGGCGAGCACTAAACAACGTTGGTGATACAATAGAACATATGGGGACACAACTTTCTTCATACCCCTCGCTGTGGTGTCACGTTTTCTTGAGGTCCACATGTGCATTCAAAGACCCAGTAAAACAAGTCTGGAGCAGAGTCGACAATCTGAAGGGACAATCTTTGTTTCTTGGGATCAACTACCCTTTCTTCGTCGGAGCCCCTAGAGATGTTGTACCTATAATTGCTCAGGCAGCCTCGGCTCCTGATGCTGCTATTGGTGGTGGTGGTAGAGCTGGCGAAGAACTAGCTGCTCCTGCTCCTGGTGAAGCTGACGAAATACTTGGTGATGCTGCTGGTGGTGAAGCTGACGAAATACTTGTTAATCCTGCTAATGGTGAAGCTGACAAAATACTTGCTAAGGCTGCTGCCGGAGTCCAGGAAGAACATACTGGTGTTGTTACTGAGGTGCCAGCACTTCTAGTGTTGATAGCAAACTATGTGTTTGTTGCACACTCACGCGCCTATTATGTTGACACTCCAGATCCGACCTAGAGCCGAATCCACGTCGGGGGAGGGGGCCTACCATTGGCTCATCAATGGGGTTGTACAATTCGATAGAGAATGAGAGATGGCCAAACTCAGCATTCTGATTCGTTCCAACGATACCACCAGCTCCAGGGACCTAGGGCTCAACTGTTAGATCCGATGAACCATTTATCTTTACCTTTATCTTTAGTTTCCTCCCTAGTTCTACAAAGTAAATGCTTCTTTGCTCAAGACTCAGTTATGCTTATTTGTGTAAGACTAAGCTTTGTTTATTTGTGTAAGAATAAGTTAGGCCTAACTACGTAATATTTAGTGAAGCCTAGCTTTTCTTTCCATGCCCATAACAACAGAATTGCAGCATAGAACAGACAAAGGTAACGTGCATACTAGACATCTTACTCAGGATAACAACCACTTCAAGTTAATTGCAGTTTCAAGATTACGAACTAGGAAAGTAAGGTGCCATGATCATATAAAATGAATAGCTCATACAAACAGCTAGCAACACTATCGATAGTGTTATTGTTATGAATGATACATGGTGTACGCATTTGAACGCATCACTAGAATGTGTCACCTATTTATGATTGATGACATGGATCTAGCTTCTCTGCGCATATTTGCATTGAATCCCTCATGGATTTATTCCCATATTTTTGGCAATAGCTAATGAACTCCACTCTCTTTGTAACATGCTTCATCAATGAGCCCTTGTTGATGCAATGCAAAGTACATACCCTGGTATTCATCATCATTCCATTCAGGTTATCTCTGTTTCTTCATCACGAAGCTAGTAATTTCAAATGAAAATCTAGTAAACAACATATTTGTACATGTTCTTCTACCACAATCACAAGAAGAAAACTGGATGGAATTTCACATTATTGGTGTTGTGCTGAACAGAGTGGATGTGGCCTTGGGGTTCGGAGAGGAAGGCATCGTGGCTGGTGCGGATGCGACCACGGCGACGGTGAGCTCGGATTCTGAAGGAGGACAAAAGGACCGAGCATGGTCAGCATGGTTACAGATCTCATCCGGGAATGAATTCTCGTCCCCACGCCGTGCCATGGGTGCGGCCATGGTGAGGGAAAGCTCCGATTTGGGATGGGGAGGAGAGTGGGGCCGAGAAGGTTCGTCCACGTCCTAGCTCCGCGCCATGGCCGCGACAACAGATTGCTGCTCCGGGGAAGAAGAAGACGTGAAATGGATGCAGGCTCCAACGCTGCAAGCGTACATGGCAGCCACGACGACAGCGACATAACAGCGAAAACTGACAGGGAGCCTAACTTGACGGACGTTAGCCTAATATTTTGTATTCAAACGTTAAGTTGAATTCGTGCCGAAAAAGACCTCCTGAATATTTGGCGCACCAACTGTGGTCAACGCGGCTGATTACAAGCAACTTGGATACCGCTTTGCCTTGGCACCTCAACTTTCGGGTCACAAAATTATATTCTCCTACGGTGCTGCTTGATATTGTGGGGGCGAAGGTGGCAACGATTGTGCCTGCTCTGGTCACAGATATGGAGGACAAGGGTTTGGGAAAGGAGAGTGCCTCTTGTCCCACTGGCGAGAGACCCAGGAGAACTAGGGGAGGCGGTCTTATAGGTTAACACATACGTAATTATCTTATATGCTTATAATACGGTCGATTTAATATATGGCTAGATTTTTCTCAAGTGTGCGTTCATGGTCTTATATATTTTTTACATCAGTAAAATTAAAAATAGGCAAACAAAGAAAATCATTAAAAAAGAAAATCATTAAAAAAGAAAATCATTAAAAATAGTATATCTATATCTATACCTAATAATAAAAGACGGATTGTTTCTCCCGGTTCAACATTTTTTTGGACCCGTTTACTCTCACATCAGACAGCAAATTGCCCATCAATGCCATCCAAACGTTTTTTTTCTCGCCTCACCCAGACCGCGGTTAATTAAGACGGTTCGTTATATTTCTTTTCCAAATGTGCGAGCAGGACCTGCCGCGGACATGCTTCCTGGTGAGAGAGAGAGCGTCCGGTCGAGCTGCGACTTGACTGGCGACAGTGGACGAGCCAGAGGCAGTGAGCCACATCCTACGCGCTGGAGACCGAGCTCATCTATTCCGGTCCGGTCGTGGCCGAGCTAAGCTGTCCGGTAAGAGGAGTAGACGAGCCAGAGGCAGTGAGCCGCATACTACGCTCGGTTGCGTGCATGCGCAGCTAAAGACGATGGGACTATAGGAGAGAGAGAGCTAGGCTGGGTAACCATCGTGTGAAGAAAAGGGGAGGCGATGGCTGGATCGATATGTACCATTACCCACTAGTGGAAAAATGGCCTCTAGTCCCGGTTCATAAGGGCCATTAATCCCGGTTCCCGAACCGGGACCAATCACTCGGGGCTAATGCTAGTCCCGGTTCGCGCACGAACCGGGACCAATGGGTCTCCATGTGGACGGGCGTGCGACGAGGGAGGGGTGGATCATTGGTCCCGGTTCGTGGAACAAACCGGGACCAATGGGTCTCCACGTGGCAGCGCCAGAGACGGGCGGGGGTGGATCATTGGTCGCGGTTCTTGGCACGAACCGGGATCGTTGGTCTCTGTGCCGCGGCAGGGTTTGTGCCGCGGCAGGATTTTCGCGCTATTTTTCTGCCGCGGCAGGATTTTGTGCCGTGGCAGGATTTTTGGGCTATTTTTCTGCCGTGGCAGGATTTTTTTTATCAATTTAATGGTACTACATATATACAGCAATAATGAAACCACGATATATATATTACACATCATGCATGATCACAAATATATACACCGTCTCATCCGTCTTCTTGGTCAAAATATTATAATTACAAACAATACTCTCACACGAATTTGATCTAATTTAGATCTTCTTTTTTATACTTCACCCTTCCAAATGAAGCGGGTAATAGTATTCTCCTTTCGGATCTATGACTTGTTCTAACAAGAATCCGGCAATTTCCTCTTGAATTGCTTGCACACATTCTTGTGATAGAAGACCATCCCGCATTCGTTCGATCTAATATAAAGAAGGGGATCAATATATATGAATGAAACTAAACACAATTGGTGGTAATAAAATAAAGTTGTGATTATTGTTTATCGTACTTCAATTTTTTGATGTTCCGGTCTGCCCCCTTCTCTTTGGTCGTCTGACGAATGAACTCGCAGACATAGTATCCACATAAGTTATTCCCGGCTTCCTGCCTCAAGCACTTTACGAGAACGGAGTTCAATCAAAATAATAATTAAGCATGATAATAGTGGTATTGAAACTAGAATCAAAGAGATGCGTGGATCTAGCAAATAGTACTTACAGTCAATGGTTGAAATGTAAGCTCTGGCTTCCAAACACCCCTAGTTTTGGCGGTGAACTGTTTCCAAGCCTTCTGGAGGCATTCCTGCATGTCCACCCACTTTTCTAATGGTGTGCGTTTCGAGTCCAGGACTTTTACTACTCCGGTGTCAACAGCAATGATTAACAGAATATAGTGGAAACTTGACACACTAACAAAATATAACACGAGTCAATTATACGCTTAACATCGAGTAAGCGAAAATAGAATGTGTACAGGACAGTAACACTAACCCAGCGTTGTAAGGAAATAGTATTTCCCTTCTGTTGCTGAAATATTTCAACGCTTGGAACAAGTTATCCTCTATCTCTTTGGGATTTGTTTTTAGAGTAACTTCATGAACAAAATTACAGTCAACAAACCTAATGTCATAGATTTGTCCTTTGTTGCATTCTTGAATCTTTATTCTGCATATATAATTGGGCTCATGTACTCAGTAATAGACAGTCCATATAATTGGGCTTTTTCTCTGTACAGTCGAACAAACTCCGGATCAATGTTCGGATCATGCCGCTCCTAGATCATCCACTCATTGGTATCGTACACTTCGAGCGGTTCGATCGACTGATTTTTCTGTTGTCCGAGCTGGGCAACTTCTTTCCCGACTCTCCGCTCTTTTGCCTCAGCCGACTTGGTAATAGAGCGATTATAGTCTGATGTGAGCGCTATGGGTTGGTGAAGCTGAATCTTAAGCGTGGCTGCTTTGGCTTTATCTTCTGCGGTGACCGGGAAAAATGCCTCTATCGGCTTTTTCTTGTTCGCCATGTAAATCTTCCACTTTTCATAATGGGCAGCTGCGGCCGCATCAGTATCTTCATCTGTCTTCTCGCAAGGTAGCTTCTCCATATTCTGATGAGGTACTCTTGGGAGGGGCGATAGCTTACGTTTCGATGATCAGAACGTGCTCTTGTTGCTGCTGGTGGTGCTGCCCCCCTTAGTATACTTCCGCTTTTTTCTCTGAGGCTCAGGGGACGGAGACGGCTGACGCGGCGGTGGAGACGGCTGAGGCGGTGATGGAGATGGTTGCGCTGAGTGGTGAGGCGGTGAAGGCGACGGTTGTGCATGAGAATGGTGAGGTGGCAGCGAAGGTGGATTGCTGCTCTGAGGAGTGGGTGGCCTTGGCGGCACATAATTTGGAAGCATGATACGCTCCTTTAGCCATAGAATAGTCCCCCCTTTGGCTTCTCCTAGTTGAGTCAGCTCCATATCTTCCCCTGTAGGGTGGTCTAGCTTCAGCTCCTCAAAATCTTCCTTCACCTCATCCACCGTGACGATAGCGTACCCTTTTGGAACCGGTCTGCAATGCCAAGTTGGATTAGGTGCAATTGGTACCGCCATGCCGACCGCCGCCGTCACCCTTAAGTTCATAACCTGCACCTTTAGCTCACAAGTTGTTGTCTCCGTGATATCATCCACTAGGTAGCGTTTAGGAGGAGATGTCGTCGGTGCATCATCATCAACATCATGGAGCTGCGTGGAAGTGACGCTGCTTTTCTTATTCGATAGGGCGCCGGTACCCTCGAATGCACCTTCTACCACGTGCCGCTGAGATTGGCCGCTAGTACCTTGCTGGCTAAGTATGTCGAGTTGATCCTGGTGCTGCTTTAATGCTTCTTCTACATTACGCAGCCGATCTGCAGTGGCCTCTTTCTCAGCTGCCTCCCTTTCCTTTCTCCTCTGATGGCTTTTATCGGGATATCTCTTCATTTCCGGGGGGAAGGCAACCTTCCATGGCTTGGAGCCTGGTGTGCCTCGTGCTTGTCCGTCGTGTTCAGGATTTTTAAGGGCCCGTGTGAGCTCATCGTTCTCTCTATCGGGAACGAACCGTCCCGCTGCAACATCATCTACTGCATTTCTAATATCGTCGATGGGCAGTAGGGGATCATCTTTGTGTTTCTGATTATATATTGCCCTCCCTTCTTTGTCCAACGTGCCCCCATGGCCATAAAACTAGTTTCTCGCCCGTGGTGTCCATGTTGCGGGCTCTGGTCTGATCCCGACAGCTATGTAATTGACCTCAAGTGCATCCCACTTAGGCATGCAACCGGCGTAGCCAGCAGGCCCCATGTTATGATGGTACAGTTTCTTAGCAGCGTTCTCCGTATTTATTCTAGACCTTTCCTTAGCTTTCTCCGATGTCTTGTACTTCACAAAATCCTCCCACTGGTGTCTTAACTTAGCATAGACGGCTTCATTGAAATTCGGAGTCTTCTCTACCTTGACAAAGTTATTGTATAGTTTCTTCTTCCATTTCTTGAATGCATCGGCCATCTTGCTGAGAGCAAACTTCTTGACTCTTTGCACAAGCTCCATTCTTGCTCTCTCCTCCTCATCTGGATTCACATCTGGTACCGGCAGGAGGAGTCATGAGCTTGTCAAAAAGCTTATCTTTGGCGTTGTCGCCGACATACGGGACTCCACCGCCGCTTGGCCGATTTCATTCTTCAACGGTGATCGGGATGTAGTCCCTCACAAGAACTCCGCATTGCTTGACAAATTTTCTTGCGACATCGACGGGAGCTTGCGGTTCGCCATCTACACCGACCATGTCGATCCTATACCTCATAGTGTCATCAAACTTTTTTGTTGGGCATTGTTTCGTTCTTACGGAAGAAGTTCTCGATCCGGAGGGCTAAAAGAAGAAAGAGTGTTAATATATGTATGTATATATATAGACAGCAGCATTTTAATTACAAAAATACATATATACACCTCGCCGGTGTTTGCGAGATTTAAGGTTCTGCTGGAGCCGTCGCCTTCTTCCTTATCGGCTTCTCCCCTGTCCAAGGCTTCGGCTTCTACCTCACCGGAGCCGTCTCCTCGGTTGAGAGACTCATCTCCCTGACCGGAATCGTTCAGAAACTCACTCGTGACATCGATATCGATATCTTCATTTTCGCATATCATCCCTTGGAGGATGTTTTCCTGATGTGTTGGATCCATAGTATCTGCAAGTTAAACAATCAACACATGGCATCGATAATGATATGACAAGTTAAACATAGTTAAAATTTAACCCTAAGGCATGCTTGGCAATTTAAGTGGGATCCGAAGGGTCCAAACCCTAGTACAGGAGAGACCCCGAAATCACCTACGAGGGGTTGATTTCATACTCTTATTAAACTTGTAATTAAAGTTGTTGAACAATGCATGATTATGAGTCTATTGTGTAGATCTCATTTTTCTAAACATTTTGATATATTATACATATTTTTCTGACTTAGACATAATTAGTTATTGAATTTATAAGATTAAACTCTTTTTTGAAATTATTTCAACAATTATTAAACTTTTATTGCGTCAGCATAGGTAAAGGCTGACGTCACCTAAGGCTGTGGAACCTTTTCTCACTGATGCATCGCGTACCCACAGTGACTGATTAGTGGGGCCAGGGTCACGTCGGGCTGCCACGCTGGCAGAGCTTGCTCGACGCCCACGTCAGGGCCACATGAGCGCCACCTTGGCGCCACATAGGCTCGCCGGAGGGCACGTCGACCGGCGGTGGTTAGCGGCACTAGAGTGCTTGCTGGAACACGCAGAAGATCGGGTTCGAACGAGCGTGTTGCGAGGAAGCTAACGGTAGTCGCGCCGCCCCTTATTGGTCATCAGAGCGTCGTCTGCGACGGCGTCCGATGGCGACGGACAGTGGCGCTCGGCGACAGAAGGAAACGAAGCGTGAGAGAGAGAAAGGAGAGGTCCTGGAGGACCAGCGGCTCACCATGAAGACGATGGACGGGTCGACGAGGTCGGAGGAGCTCAGAAGCAGCGGCAATGGCGACGGCTGGAGTCGGAGCAGACGGTGACCGTGGCGTCGATTTCCAGCGTGCGCGGTCAATTCCTCAGACGGTGGTGGCGTGGCGGCGGCGGGCGTCGACGGCGTGAAGCGGATGCTCTGGATTTGGGCAGCCTGCCGGCGTGATTTTGCTCTGCCGCAAATTTTTCTTAGCCGCACGTCGATGTGCTCTGTGAATTGGGGGAGTTGGAGGAGGAAGGGTCGGGGCTGTTAACTATACAGACCATTGGTCCCGGGTCGTCCCAACAACCGGGACCAAAGGACCAATGGTCCCGGTTAGTGCCACCAACCAGGACCAAAGGTCTGTGGCAGGAGCGTTGCTATGCTGCCACGTGCGCGGGCCATTGGTCCCGGTTAGTCCCACCAACCGGGCCCAAAGGATCAACGGTCCCGGATCGTGCCAAGAACCGGGACCAAAGGCTTGTTAATGGCAGCGCGCACATCCAGGATCATTGGTCCCGGTTGGTGGGACGAATCGGGATCGTTGACCCGTTTTTCAGATTTTGGCAAACCTTTTGGTCTTACCGCCATTTTCAAATTTGTTTTCTTCTTTAATTAATAAGATGTTTCAATTTAAGATGATTATTTATACGGAATTTCAAAAAACTTTCAATAGGAAAAGTGCTTCAATTTACATAACTAATCAAAAACCATTTTCTGTTTTCAAATATTTTTATTTGAACTATACAATTTTACTATTTTCAATTAAAATTGCATTACCAAATATTTATTGCATAATTTGGAATTTAAAAAAACTTTCAACAGGAAAAGTGCTTCAATTTAAATAACTAATCAAAAACCATTTTGTGTTTTCAAATATTTTTATTTGAACTATACAATTTTACTATTTTCAATTAAAATTGCATTAACAAATATTTATTGCATAATTTGGAATTTGAAAAAACTTTCAACAGGAAAAGTGCTTCAATTTAAATAACTAATCAAAAACCATTTTGTGTTTTCAAATATTTTTATTTGAACTATACAATTGTACTATTTTCAATTAAAATTGCATTAACAAATATTTATTGCATAATTTGGAATTTGAAAAAACTTTCAATAGGAAAAGTGCTTCAATTTAAATAACTAATCAAAAACCATTTTTTGTTTTCAAATATTTTTATTTGAACTATACAATTTTACTATTTTCAATTAAAATTGCATTACCAAATATTTATTGCATAATTTGGAATTTGAAAAATCTTTCAACAAGAAAAGTGCTTCATGCCCGCCGTTTTGAATATAGTTTGAAACGGGCATAAGAAATTCAAAAATGATCCAAACAATGTGAAACCTTTGCGTGGTGTCATATTATGTGTCAGAGTTGGAAGGAAAAATATTAAACTTGAAAAATTGCAAACATCATAAAAAATCCTTCACAAAATGACCTATCATGTTCGAGGTTTCATGGCATTTAGGTCATACCACCAATGTTATGCCTAGAATCAGGACATAGTTTGTGATAATGTGCCCATATTGTGTACACATGTGCATCTTGGGATGGCTTACGATGTTGCAGGAGGAAGTTTTCCTTTTCGACGCACAAAAAAGCCAATTTCCATTTTTGAGATGCCGAAATCGGGGTATTCTGTGAAGCAACCACCAAATTAAAGTTTGGCATTGGTACCAAGCCCATTTTTCAAAAATACTATACCACCTTATATGGATAATTTCCCAACCGGTGTATCTGGAACCTTTCTGTCCATCCCTCATGAAAAAGACAAATTCCTGCCGAATCGGTAGGAGGTTGCCAAGATTTGAACTACAAGTACATGAAATAATGCTTGTGAATTTTTAAAAAAATCATTTATAGGTTCACAACATGCTATTTCATCAGAGATCCACTTCAAGTTCAGTGAGGCTCAGCCCCGGGCTAAGAAGCTTCATGCCCGCCGTTTTGAATATAGTTTGAAACGGGCATAAGAAATTCAAAAATGATCCAAACAATGTGAAACCTTTGCGTGGTGTCATATTATGTTTCACAGTTGCAAGAAAAAATATTGAACTTGAAAAATTGCAAACATCATAAAAAATCCTTCACAAAATGACCTATCATGTTCGAGGTTTCATGGCATTTAGGTCAAACCACCAATGTTATGGCTAGAATCAGGGCATAGTTTGTGATAATGTGCCCATATTGTGCACACATGTGCATCTTGGGATGGCTTACGATGTTGCAGGAGGAAGTTTTCCTTTTCGATGCACGAAAAGCCAATTTCCATTTTTGAGGTGCCGAAATCGGGGTGTTCTCTGAAGCAACCACCAAATTAAAGTTTGGCATTGGTACCAAACCATTTTTCAAAAATACTATACCACCTTATATGGACAATTTTCCAACCGGTGTATTTGGAACCTTTCTGTCCATCCCTCATGAAAAAGACAAATTCCTGCCGAATCGGTAGGAGGTTGCCAAGATTTGAACTACAAGTACATGATATAATGCTTGTGAATTTTTAAAAAAATCATTTATAGGTTCACAACATGCTATTTCATCAGAGATCCACTTCAAGTTCAGCGAGGCTCAGCCCCGGGCTAAGAAGCTTCATGCCCGCCGTTTTGAATATAGTTTGAAACGGGCATAAGAAATTCAAAACTGATCCAAACAATGTGAAACCTTCGCGTGGTGTCATATTATGTGTCACAGTCACAAGGAAAAATATTGAACTTGAAAAATTGCAAACATCATAAAAAATCCTTCACAAAATGACCTATCATGTTCGAGGTTTCATGGCATTTAGGTCAAACCACCAATGTTATGGCTAGAATCAGGGCATAGTTTGTCATAATGTGCCCATATTGTGCACACATGTGCATCTTGGGATGGCTTACGATGTTGCAGGAGGAAGTTTTCCTTTTCGATGCATGAAAAAGCCAATTTCCATTTTTGAGGTGTCGAAATCGGGGTGTTCTGTGAAGCAACCACCAAATTAAAGTTTGGCATTGGTACCAAACCATTTTTAAAAAATACTATACCACCTTATATGGACAATTTCCCAACCGATGTATCTAGAACCTTTCTGTCCATCCCTCATGAAAAAGACAAATTCTTGCCGAATCGGTAGGAGGTTACCAAGATTTGAACTACAAGTACATGATATAATGCTTGTGAATTTTAAAAAAATCATTTATAGGTTCACAACATGCTATTTCATCAGAGATCCACTTCAAGTTCAGCGAGGCTCAGCCCCGGGCTAAGAAGCTTCATGCCCGTCGTTTTGAATATAGTTTGAAACGGGCATAAGAAATTCAAAAATGATCCAAACAATGTGAAACCTTCGCGTGGTGTCATATTATGTGTCATAGTTGCAAGGAAAAATATTGAACTTGAAAAATTGCAAACATCATAAAAAATCCTTCACAAAATGACCTATCATGTTCGAGGTTTCATGGCATTTAGGTCAAACCACCAATGTTATGGCTAGAATCAGGGCATAGTTTGTGATAATGTGCCCATATTCTGCACACATGTGCATCTTGGGATGGCTTACGATGTTGCAGGAGGAAGTTTTCCCTTTCGACGCATGAAAAAGACAACTGAGACTAAAGCTGTCGGTGGGATAAGGACGCGTGGGTAACCTTTAGTCCCGGCTGGTGGGTGCAACCGAGACTAAAGCTGTCGGCGGGATAAGGATGCGTGGGTAACCTTTAGTCCCGGCTGGTGGGTGCAACCAAGACTAAAGCTATCGGCGGGATAAGGACGCGTGGGTAACCTTTAGTCCCGGCTGGTGGGTGCAACCGAGACTAAAGCTGTTGGTGGGATAAGGACGCGTGGGTAACCTTTAGTCCCGGCTGGTGGGTGTAACCGAGACTAAAGCTATCGGCGGGATAAGGACGTGTGGGTGGACGCACTGCTCGATGAGATAAAGCATGTAGCACATGACGCCCTGTCGGAGGAACAAGACAAAGTATAAGCGGCGCCGTGCCTATAAAAGGACCATCGATACGCCATGGCAAGCAGCTCAACAAGCCAACGTAGGTAGAGAGAGTTTCATCCCCATGGATGGAGGGTTGGGAAATCTCCCGTGGCGGAGCTTCTCAAAGATGTCGTTGGTGCACACGCCCTACGGCATCTTCGGAAGCTCCGCCTCGGAAAAATTTCCCTGCAAGCCCGTGAAAGACTCCATCTCCTCTAACAGTTTTGGGGAAAGGGTTGAGAAATCTCCCGTGGCGGAGCTTCTCGAAGATGTCGTTGGTGCACACGCCCTACGGCATCTTCGGAAGCTCCGCCTCAGAAAAATTTCCCTACAAGCCCATTAAAGACCCCATCTCCTCTAACAGTGTTGGGGAAAGGGTTGAGAAATCTCCCGTGGCGGAGCTTCTCAAAGATGTCGTTGGTGCACACGCCCTACGGCATCTTCGGAAGCTCCGCCTCGGAAAAATTTCCCTGCAAGCCCGTGAAAGACTCCATTACATAAAGTTTCGATACATCACATAAAGTTTCCATACATCACATAAAGTTTTCATACATTACATAGATTTACATAGGGTTTAGGGTTTAGGGTTTAGGATATGAATCCTTCGTCGCGTATGTCGATCCCTTGCCTATGATCGCTTCTTAGGCCGTAACCATGGAGCATCTTCTTTGCTTAACGGGATGCTTGGGTCAGTTTTCACGGTGAAGGGCGGAATTTCATCAAACTTATCATAATCTACTGACATGTCTCTCTTGTTCTCGACTCCCGCGATGTTTCTTTTCCCTAAAAGAACTATGTGACGCCTGGGCTCATCGTCTAATGTATTCGTTTCCTTATTTTTTCTTTTTTCGGTCTAGAGGACATGTTCTTCACATAAAAAACCTGAGCCACATCATTGGCTAGGACGAATGGTTCGTCTCTATAACCAAGATTCTTGAGATCCACTGTTGTCATTTCGTACAGCTGGTCTACCTTTACCCCTTCTCCATTCATGTTGACCCAACTACACCAAAACAATGGGACCTTAAAAGTAGGTCCATAGTCAAGTTCCCATATCTCCTCTATGTAACCATAGTATGTGTCCTTTTTCCCATTCTCGCATGTTGCATCAAAGCGGATACCACTGTTTTGGTTGGTGCTCTTTTTATCTTGGGCAATCGTGTAAAATATATTCCCATTTATCTCGTACCCTTGGAAAGTCAATACAGTCACAGATGGTGTCGCGGCCAACAAGTAGAGCTGATCTCTAATAGTGGTGTCATTCATGAGATGTAATTGCAACCAAGTGCCGAAAGTCTCCATGTGATTTTCTTTAATCCAGTAGTCATCCTTCCCCGGGAACTTGGAGCGTACAACATTCATGTGTTCCTCGATATACGGAGCCACGAAGGTAGAACTTTGGAGAACTATGTAGTGTGCTTGATTCAAAGAATGTTCGTCCCTAAATATCATTGCTTTCTTTTCTAGCGTGCCTTTTCCACTCAGTCTCCCCTCATACCGTGATTCAGGAACACCAATCGGCTTAAGGTCAGGAAGAAAGTCTACACAGAACCCAATGACCTCCTCTGTTCCATAGCCCTTGGAGATGCTTCCTTCTGGCCTAGCACGGTTACGAACGTATTTCTTTAAGACTCCCATGAACCTCTCGAAGGGGAACATATTGTGCAGAAATACAGGACCGAGAATGTAAATCTCTTCGACTAGGTGAACTAAGAGATGCGTCATAATATTGAAGGACGGGGGGAACACCAACTCAAAACTGACAAGACATTGGACCACATCCTTCTGTAGCCTTTCCAGACTTTCTCGATCAATTACCTTCTGAGATATTGCATTGAGGAATGCACATAGCTTCACAATGGCTAATCGAACATTTTCCGGTAGAAGCCCCCTCAATGCAACCGGAAGCAACTGTGTCATAATCACGTGGCAATCATGAGACTTCCGGTTCTGAAATTTTTTCTCTGCCATATTTATTATTCCCTTTATATTTGACGAGAAGCCAGCCAGGACCTTGATACTGTAAAGGACTTCAAAAAAGATTTCCTTCTCTGCTTTGGTAAGAGCGTACCTACTTAAGTATTTACGTCCTTTATCAGTATGCTTGTTGTATGGGTCTTTGATACGTTGTTGGTCCTCCCGTACTTCTGGTGTATCTTTTGTCTTCCCATACACGCTCATGAAGCCTAGCAGGTTCACGCAAAGATTCTTCGTCACGTGCATCACGTCGATTGAAGAATGGACCTCTAGGTCTTTCCAATACTCAAGCTCCTAAAATATAGATTACTTTTTCCACATGGCCGTGTGTCCGGTAATGGGGTCTTTCAGAACAGATTGACCGCCAGGACCCTTTCCAAAGATTACTTCTAGGTCCTTCACCATACCAAATACATCAGCACCTTTAGGGAGCTTAGGCTTCTTCCGGTAATCCGCCTCACCGTTGAAATTCTTGCCTTTCTTTCTTACTTGATGATTGGTCGGAAGAAATTTACGACACCCCAGGTACATAACCTTCTTACATTTATCCAAATATGTACCTTTAGTATTATCTAAACATTGCGTGCATGCATTGTATCCCTTGTTTGACTGTCCTGAAATGTTACTAAGAGTAGGCCAATCATTGATGGTTACGAACAACAACGCTCGTAGGTCAAATGGCTCCTGTTTGTGCTTATCCCACACCTTTACACCTGGTTCTGCCCACAACTGCAAAAGTTCATCGACTAATGGCCTTAGGTACACATCAATGTCGTTGCCGGGTTGCTTCGGTCCTTGGATGAGCACTGGCATCATAATGAACTTCCGCTTCATGCACAACCAAGGAGGAAGGTTGTAGATACATAGAGTCACTGGCCAGGTGCTGTGACTACAGCTCTGCTCCCCAAAAGGATTCATGTCGTCTGTACTTAGACCAAACCGTAAGTTCCTCGCGTCACCTGCAAAGTTCGAGTACTTTCTCTCGATGTTTCTCCACAGCGACCCATCGGCGGGGTGTCTTAGTTTCCCGTCTTTCTTACGCTCTTCTTTGTGCCATCGTAACAACCTGGCATGCTCTTTATTTCTGAACAGACGTTTCAACCGTGGTATTATAGGAGCATACCACATAACCTTAGCAGGAACCCTCTTCCTGGAGGGCTCGTCATCGCCCTCAACATCACCAGGGTCATCTTGTATCGACATGCATTGCATACCGGGCATTTATCCATATTCTCGTACTTCTCACCGCGGTACAGGATGCAGTCATTAATGCATGCATGTATCTTCTCCACATCTAATCCTAGAGGGCAGATAGTCTTCTTTGCTTCGTACGTTGTCTCGGGCAGCTCGTTATCCTTTGGAAGCTTCGGCTTCATTATTTTCAGTAACTTCTCAAATCCCTTGTCAGATAAGCCAGTCTCTGTCTTCCATTTTAGCAGTTCAAGTGTGGTACCGAGCTTTGTGCTGCCATCTTTGCAATTTGGGTACAACAACTTTTTGTGATCCTTTTGCATGGCCTCCAACTCAAGCTTCTCCCTTTCTGTATCACATTGTTGCTTTGCATCAGAAATGATCCGACCAAGACCATCAACGGGCTCATCCGATGCCCGTTCTTCTTCTTCATTGTCGTCTCCCTCTTCTTCATTGTCTTCCATTGCAGTATCACCGTATTCTTCAGGGGACATAGGATAGCTGTCATCATCCTCCTCTTGTTCATTTTCTTCTAGCCTAACCCCTCTTTCTCCGTGCATGGCCCAACAATAATATCCGGACATGAAACCTCTCCGAAGCAGATGGCTTTGAAGGATTCTCGGGGCAGAGTGCTCTGCCACGTTCCGACAGTCGACGTAGGGACAAGGCATAAAATTATCCACTTTGTTTGCCTTAGCCAAATCGAGAAATTTATGGAGGCCTGCAATAAAATCGGAATGGCGTCGGTCGCCATACATCCATCGCATCTATGCATCGATCTATGTCGTAATAATTAACCATTACAATAACATCGTGAATAGTAAAATGACCACCCTACATGGACAGATGCAATATTTTTATATCAGTTACAGCTAAAGAAGATAAGGTTGCTAACCTCAACCGAGGATACCATCTTATGCGAACTAAAGTGTGGCTCGGACATTTCGTCGAACACCTTGTGTGCAATCAAAGAAAAAAAAAGCTAGCACCCACACCTCACACACAATCCAGCAAAATTTGGTGGGCAAAGGGCTGGGCTTATATATAGCCAGGGGAGGGTTTTTGGTCCCGGTTATTGCCACGAACCGGGACCAAAGCCCCTCCCGCGCGACACGTAGCGGCCCAGCAGCTCGCACCCCACCCAGGTCATTGGTCCCGGTTAATGGCACGACCCGGGACCAATGACCTGGGTGGGGGGCGCGCTGCTGGGCCGCCACGTGTCACTCGGGAGGGGCTTTGGTCCCGGTTCGTGGCAATAACCGGGACCAATGCCCACCGTCGCTTCGTCATCCCCGTGTATAAATATGAGGCCACAACGCTCGTTTTCGCCATCGCCTCTGTCTCTCTGCAGTCCCTCTCCACCCTACCCCTTTAGCCATCGCCTCTCCACCGCGCCGTCGTCTCACCTCCCCTCCCTCTCCAATCTCCACCGCGCCGTCATGGAGGTGCCCACGCTCAACCACTACGAGGCGGCGATGTTTGCGTACTACGGCATCCTCGCGCCGCCGCGCGCGACCGTGCCTGTCGGATTCCGCATCAGCGAGGCGGGTGTGCAGGTGGCTCCGCTCCTCAACCCTCGCGGATACGAGATGGAGTACGTCATCGCGGAGCGTCGCCGCCAGCTGCCCGCGTGCATGAGGGTGTTGCCCCGGTACGCGGCGGCCAGCGATTACTGGCCCCAGCTATTCAAGAAGGAGCGGAACGCCAAGCTTGGCAACCGCATCGTGGACGGGCGCCTGGTGCACCCGAATTGCCGCAACCAAGAAGGGTGGGAGATGTTCTGGTCTGTCCCTGGACGGACCATCTACACCGCCATCGACGCCGCTAGGCGCGTAGAGGAGCTCCGTCTCCCGAACAACGTCGACTAGGAAGTCGGTAGCTCGGAGGACAGCGGCAGCGGAAGTGTTGTCGACTAGGAATTTGTAAAGTCCCATCTTTGTATGGAAAAATTTATGGTCGAATAATAAAATGTCTCAATTTAGACCTTTGTCTCGATTAATTCGTGAAAGATTTTTTCAAAAATACTGATCAATTCAATTTCTACCTCGAATTAATTTCTGCCTCGAATTAATTTCCGCTCCAAATTAATTTACATTAATTGTCCTGGACTGCTGACCGTCGCGGGGTTTTTGGTCCCGGTTCGTGGCATGAACCGGGACCAATGCCCCGCAGAGCGCTACGTGTGCGCCGCGGGGGCATTGATCTCGGTTCGTGCCACCAAGCGGGACTAATGCTTACAGATGAACCGGGACCAATGCTCAGGCGACATGAACCGGGACCGGTGCCTGGCATTGGTCCCGATTATAAAAACGAACCGGGACCAATAGAATTTGGACGCTAGACCAAAGGCTCTCTTTCTACTAGTGACCATTATAAATATGCCATAAGGATCTTATTATCAGTCGATAGACTAGCTAGCTGCTATAAGAGAGCTTATAGGTTGGTAAAAAAGTCGGTCTCTTTCAAAACAGGGTCTAGGATTTTAGTTATGCCGTACAAATTGAAACTCTCGGCAAAAGAAAAAAAGAACTCTTCAAAGAAAATTGAAAAGAAGAATAACCCCAATTCCTTCGAAAATAGTACTGCCTCCGATCTATAATAAGTGTCTCTGAATTGGATGTATCTAGCACTAAAATATGTTTAGATACATCTGATTCAGCGAAACTTAATATGGATCGGAGGGAGTAATATCTTTGCCAAAAAGAAAGGTCAGTTCATTTTTTTTTAAAAGGTATGCTTTCTCTGATTTGGACATACATTATTTTTGTTTTTCACAATACAAATACCGCTTTTTGATTAGATGTATTGTTTTCCCAATATCGTTTATTTGTATAGTTACAACTCTTGATAGTGGATAGTAGCATGTGTAGCACGAGATAAATTGTTTGACTACCAACATTAAAAACAATTAGTTTCGAATTTTCGTATATTTTTCTTCTGGTGCAACGCACAGGCTTGTTTTCTAGTACTACTAAAATAGCAAAAAAAAATCTTTCATTCTCTCCTTTTCAGCTTGTATTTCGGAGGGTTTTCAGCTTGCAGGGCCGAGGGCAAGAGGCACTCATTCGGCCATCATCCATGGGCCAGTCAAGAAACTGTGTGCGGCCCAGATCTCAAGGGATAATCCGTTAGTGTGTTGTGGAGGCCCATTTTTTTTCGTCGTCGACCAGAGGCGAGAGGAGGCTGAAGGCCGGCGTCGGCGATCGGTGCCGGCGGAGTTGTGCGACGACGGCGACCGTTCGCCCGGATGAGACCCTTCCATACAGGTGAGGAATCTTTTTCCTCATCTCCCCTTCGCTCGGCATTCGCCTCCTCTTGGTTACGGATCTGAATATTTGATGCTGCATTGAATCTTGTGGCAACTAAGGTGATCTGACGAGCTAGATGATCTTGTGGCAACTTAGCTTTAGGGTTTAGGGAGGAATCCATATGCACACACTCTCTAGTCTGAACTTCGGTGTGTCTGAACTTCAGAGTAGAAGAAGCTCAACAATTTTTTCTGTGGTAAGTCAAACGAGCTCCGTTTTTGTACACGCTCAACAAATTCTTCTGTTGCATGCTTTCATCTTGACTCCTACTAGATGAAACAGTGCAGAAGAGGTGCATCATCTAGAATGGGACTGCTCATTAGAACGAGCTCAGCAAAATCTGATTTCATGTGGTAAGTCACTTGTACTCTTTTCTCTCGATCGAGCAGGCACACGAATTAGTTTCATTTTGTACAAGCGGCATTTTAGATTGCATCGCTCCTGGTCCTGGAGAAAGATGTTCTAATTCATCAAGTAAGATTGAGCCCATTATTCAGGCAATAATGGAGCACCCTATATTCTCTTTCCACACACAATGGTATTGTCCATGTTTGCTCCCATCGGTCTTAATAATTATTAAGGAATGACATAAGAATACACCTAGTTGGCATATGGCAGCAGGCACCTGCGTATTTTGCCTTGCATCGAAAACCTCGAGCATGATAAATTATCTGCTAAAAGACAAGCAACATACAATAAATCAGAAAATGAATACACAATCTACCATTTGTCTTGACAATACAGAAGGATTTATGGGGCATGCATGAGTATGGGTAATATAAAAAGAAAAATGACAGGGGCACATGCCTTGTGATTTGGGAGGTTTCAGTCTCCCTAATACTAGTATGAAAGAGAAACACATATTAGCTAACATCCTGTGTGGAGATCACGACTATCTTGTGCTCGATCAGTACCCATCATCAGCACACCGTGGTCGCACCAGCTGCAAGACAGGTTTCTCCTTCTTCGGATGCTTGGAAAGTTGCTGCTCCACTTCTTGCTTGAGCATGTCGCCGTAGGCACCCATCAGCCAGACCTCCTTGAGAGACTTTAGATTCTCTAGCCTGGAGAACCCCAAATCCGACCCACTAGAGCACTTAACCTTAAGAACCTCAACAAGTTTACTTTCTCCAAAGGTGACCTTTGCCTTGGAGATGCAATCAATTTTGAGGTTCTGGAAATTACTGGACTGATGGTTTGGCATAGTCAATTGAAGATCGCCTTGGAGCTTGAAACAAAGACGGCGTAAGATTCTTCTCTTCACCAATTCTTCAAGGGGCAGTAGGTCCTCTCCCGTTATTATGGTCATCTCAATGTCCAAACATTTGAGACTGTGAAACTTACTGATCCAAACTGGCAAGTTGAGTACATTACCGTACAGCTTCAGTTTCCTTAGGGTCTTTGGCGGCGGCACTGGAAGGTTGATGTCATGCTGCACATCATCGTCAAGCCGCACCGACAAGGAATCCAGATGGCGGTGGCCTGAGATGGCAGAGAAGAAGTGGTGGATGTTTCCCCTATTTATGCCGGACACCTTGAGCTTGTGAAGTTGAGCAAGTTTCCCATCCTTAAGCTCCTCCAGGAGAGCCTTCCCACCTGCACCACGGACATCGACAACACCAAGAGTGTGTAAGACTGTCAGGTTCCCAATCCCTGTAGGAACCTCAACGCCGGCGTTGTCAGCTTCTGATGATGTTGGTGGTAGGATTGTAGGTGTGTCATCAATGTCTTGCTGTGGCGTTCTTATCCAGTCCTTTTCTACTGCTGATTGGATTGTGACAATGCCATCCCCTTCATACCATGGTTTAGTGTTGCCAGTATGGATATATTGTAGCTTCGCTAGCTTGCAGATAGCCGGTGGCAGCATGACTATGGAGGTGTGTCTGACATCTAGAGTCTGGAGCTGCCTCATGCCATCCATTGAATCCGGCAACCGACTAATCCTTCTACATCCTCGTAAGGAGAGGAACTTTAGTCTGTTCACTAGCTCCACGATCTTCTTGAGGTCTTCGTCTGTCACACCTGATGTGTCTTCAAGATCCAGCACTCGAAGCCGCTTCATCTTGTAGGAGACGAGGAACGATTCCCACCTCCCAAACACTGTCAAAGACCGTAGCCGCGTGAAGTCGATGCTCTCATACACATTGTTGTCTCTATCCCAGGTGCTCCTTATGGTGAGGTGTTGTCCTGTGCGTTGCGAGTTTGGCTTGCAACACCCTTCTAGTGTAAAGACGAGGTTATCCTCCATTGGCCGTGAGATGATGTATCCGTGGAAGAAACCATTAACTTGGCACACATTGTTTGTTGTAAGCTGCTGGATTATGCTCAACTCTGTGAGATCAGAGAAGAATTTTTCCCCATTCTCATCCGCGGTGCTACCATATCTGTCTCTGGAGCTTTCCCAATCCCCTGAGGTACTACCAAATCTGTCTCTGGAGTAACCCTCTGCGATCCACCGTGTAACCAAACGCCTCCGCCTAATGTCCTGGCCTGTAGGAAAAACTGAGAGATAGAAAATACATGGCTTGAGTGAATCCGGGCAAGCATCAAAGTAGGACTGCATCCAAGAAAATAGACCCCGTAAACTGTCCAATGTTGTGTAGTTATCCAAAATAGTGAAAGCATGCCACATATTTGTAGCTAACCCCAACTCCCTTCCCAAAGCAACTATTACTTTGGGAAGTGAACCACTCTTGGCAATGGTAAGTTGTGATAACTGCGCCATGTCTTCAGGAGTTGAACCATTGATATGTTCTGGAGCTACCTAACAGTCAGAAAAAATAAATTATGAAATATGTTCAAATTTAGTCTGGAAATAATGCTAACTTTGGTATGAAAACTTAACTTGAACTTTATTTGGATAAATAAACCACAACGGAATTTCATAGTATAGTCAGGACTGCGCATGAACATGTATACGAAGAAGGTGAGGAGGAAGGATTAAGTTTTTTCTTCTTGCTCCTTTTCTGGGGACAATGTCTATGTATGTATACTGATATGCATAGACGTGTGAAAAGAAATTAACTGTATTACTTGAATTTGAGCAGAGCAGGGCAATGCTTGAGAGTAAACAAACCTCTGTGAAGAGTAAATCGGCCGCGTAGTCTTGTAGACCTTTGACGTTTAGCACTTTTGAACCAGGTAAATGCCTGATCACATGCTCTGCTGTCTTTTTTTCGTTTGTAATGACAACAATGCAGCTTCCAGTAGTCTGAGCATCAGATAAGAAGGCATCTTTGATTGAGTCCCAATCATGTCCGAGCCGCAGACCATCAATAACAATGAGACATCTATGTTGACACAGAATTTTACAACACTCTTGAATTGGGTCTTGGCCTTCCATGATACCAATTGCTGCACTTTCCTGGGCTTGAAGATCATCTGAATGGAAATCCAGAAGCAAGCGCTGAGACAAGTACTTCAAATTAAACCGATCAGGCACGTCAACCCAGCTGAACATTACAAAATCATCATTCTTTTTTGGTATCTTAAGCATTTCTTTGTAGTAGATAGATCTGACAAGAGCTGATTTCCCAACACCAGCAATCCCCCACACAGAGACAGAGGTCATCTTCCTCCGTAAACGGCCTTCAAGGCTCTTCGTTTCACCCTCACGCCCCAAAAGTTTACCTTTTCCTGTCCAACCGTGTGCCTCTCCCATTCTGTTCTTCTTGTTCTGCAGGTATGATATGATGCATAATTGTTATACTGACACAGTTAATTACCATTGTGGGTCCACTCCAAGACTTTTCTGCGTGTGCGCGTGTGTGCGGAGAGAGATGGGTTTGAAATACACACGGGCTTGACAAATCCCAATATGGTAATTAATTTATATATACACATTCTTTATACAAAGTAGAGCATGTACAAGACTTATGGTAAAACTCAACTAAAAAATCTTATGGTAAAACTAGTACACTCTAATTAGATTATTCTAGCAATTCAGTTTAGAGCATTTTATAATTACTGTTAGAGTATAATTACAAGGAAAAGAAGAGACGCATAAGATGCGAGTAGTAGTATATATGTATGTGCTCCTATAATGGTATATATTAAGATTTGTTTAGATGTCTTATGTGATTAAAGAGAAGTGAGGTTAACTACAACAACACTAGGATATATTATCTAGAAACATACACATGAAAATATGAATGAAAATAATCAGTAGCTTATTAGAGTAGACAAATATACCTTCATTATTGAAATGGCATCACTGTTACACACAGAACCCTGCAATTAATAAAAAAATAGTTGTATTAATTAGAGGGACCTTCTTTGCATGAATGATAACAAGTAATTAAAATATCCCTTTATATATACTTTCACATGATAATCTTGGTTTATCAAATAGGTTTATTAAAACCTATTTGATCTAATAATTAATCCTACTCATGGGAGAGCCAAACATTCTTCCACCAGGACACCTTTTACAAGAAACAGAAGAACGTGCTCCATAGACTTGTGGTCGATGGTGAGGTGATCTTTAACTATGTTGCCCTATACAAGGCTGACTTTGATCAATTCAACACACTTCTCGATACGACTTGCTGAACTAGATTTCCTAGGTTCATGCTTGGAAGACTTTGGCGGCCTCAACAACCTTTTACGAAGGATGAAATCTGAGAGGTGGTGCATCGGTTGCCACGAGGTTAAGCCATGAACCATGAGCCATACATGATAGTTTACATACATGATAATTTCATGTTGGTTCAGTAGATGTTGAGATATCTTCACTAGGTGGGTAAGGCATGAACCATTCTCAAGCTGTATCTCGCCCGTGCCTACGTGTTGATGTTGTGAGCCCTCCTCTCCAAGGTGCTCCATCGGATAGGTTTAGGCTCACTGTTCTGTGACTGCATTGCCATTCTCCTATCCTTCTCTAGTAGCATGAGGATGATGCTTAATGGCGAACATGGACCTATGGTTTGGCATCATAAGGGCTTGCGTCAGGTGACCCAGTCTCCACTATGTTTTTTGTGTTGGTGATTAACACAATCAATGGGTTTTTCGCTATGGACAGAGAGTTCGGGGTACTCTGCCGCCTCATGCCTCATGATGTTCGTGGCTTGACTACGCTCTTAGAGCAAGTATAATGGCTGGTTATAAGCCTGCTTACATGGCTCTTTTGCCTACGCGGAGGAGAGATACAACAAAAATATGAAGAAGTGGGCTCTCATACAGCAGTCAGCCTCTACATGTGCTACTAGGTAAAAAGACTAACCGGGAGGAAAGAGAAAGAGAGAAAGTGGAAAAAATGACTAACCTTAAAGCTAACCATATTATGGCATCTCTTATAGTTGTTGGTAGAGTTTGCCACATAGGATTTTTGATGATGTGGCATAGAATAAATCGCCATCCTTCCGTGTCACTATCGCATCAATATGGTTAAGGTTAAAACTCTTCAGATCAACAATCATCTCTACTGGCCGAAAAATACCAATTCCTACACTAGGGCCATAACTGCAAAACCTCCGGCCATGCCAAGGCTGCTTGCTAATTTTCTACTCACTTCTTTCTTGTCTTTGTCTCCATAACAAAGAAAATCTTGGGACCAAACTGCTTCATAATGCTGCGAAGCTCACGAACTGCCGCGTGGTTCCCAAGCCCCCGACAGTTCCAACTTAGGTAACTCAATGTGACCGATAGCTGCTCTCTACAGTTGTCATCAAGTTCTCAGATTCAGAGGAATTCCCTTTTGTCTTCTGTGCATCAGGACTAGGTGCTTCTGACCGTGCCCTTGGGTCTTCCGTGGAGTCACATTTTGCACCTGTCGCAATTGGATAGAAGAAGACCATCCTACCACCAACATCCATAACGCACTGAGACGAGGTATGAGTTAGTGGCATTTCCAGCCGGCAGCAAGTCTATATGTTTCCCCGGCCTCTGGTTCTTCCCCCACGTCCTCTCTCGGCACCCCTGCCTCTTCCACCCTGCTCATTACCAGGGGGCTGGGAGCATTGTCCTCATTAGTACCATCCTCAGCAGCAGCTCTAGTAGCTCTAGCAGCCCTTGCATCAGTTTTGTACCAGTCTCTAGCGTACTGGTTTTTTTGGTTTTGAATCCTCCGAAGCTCGGAGGGAAGGGCCATAGGACCAATGTCCCAGTTCATCGCGCTCCCCCGAGTTAGGACATAACATATCAGAGTGCCCTATCAGCCCACATGTGAAACAGAAGTATGGAAAATCATCATACTCCAGCTCGTACCAATCACATGACTCCCTCCCTGAGGAATCAATAGCTATGCATCTGTGCAGGAGCTCATCAACATTGATCCAGACCCGCACTCTGGTGAATTCCAAGTGCACAGATGGTACAAAGATTTTGTGATAAATCCATGCTTGGGAAGTGTTTGCCTCACGACTATATTTACCCCTTTTTCGGTTCACTTAATAATTTTCCTTAATTTGGATATAAAGGCTAATGGACTGTTTGCTCTTGGTGGTGCCAATTTTACACAGATTGATGCATCCAACAGGCAGCACACACCAATCATTTGATATCCGAGGGATTCCTAATTTGTACTGAGCAGCTCCCAGATGATAGTATATTAAGTGAAAGAGCTATTAATGTATGGTTCCTTACTTCCTTTATAAACTTTGGCTCTTGTCTGGTATATTTATTTTCCCAGTACTTGGTGCATGGTGTATACTGGGTTATACTTAACTCTTATTCACCTAGATTTTTATCTGATCAATGTGATTTCTTGCCAGGTGTAAGGGTTTTCTACCTAAGGTTCCCACTCCTAAATATCAAGAGATTTTGTTTATGTTGTCGTCGACATGACATCAACAGTATGATAATGATAAGAATACTAATAGTTTAGATATGGATTAAATTTTTAGTAGCTTTATAGGTCAGCAAAATATCAATAGTTTAGACGATGTGTTCCGTCAATTTGTACGATCCATGATTATAAAAAATATACGCTTTTATTCTAAAACAGTTAGGGTAATTATGTGTTTAAAAATCTCTTTTTTACTTAAAAAGAACGACAATCGGTGTTCAACCGCTAAAATTTTAAATGTATATTTAAACATGATTATAATTGTGTAGATTTAGGAATGATTATGTTAAAATGCTAAATATATGTCTCATTGCAATGCGCAGGCTTCGTTTGCTAGTAACATAAAGTATTGGAAATTCACCAACTCGGTAGGTCGACTCATTTAACTTGGTAGGTAGGCTCATTTAACACGGTAACTTAATGAGCAAGCTGTAGATCACGAGTTACACGAGTTTTTGTCCAGCTCTTGTACAATATGCTAAGCCTATCAAAGTGCATGAAATTATTTAAAAAATCAGTACGTCTACTCCCTCCGTTTCAAAATATAAAATGTTTTAGCTTTGTTAAGCAAATGTATCTAGACTTCTTTTCGTATGTAGGTTCATTCAGGTTTTGAGTAAATCTACACAAGTGGAGCAGTCCTAGCTCCACTTGTGTAGCCAGTAGGCTTCAATGTTTGCTGACAATGTCCCATGAAATCGATGGTCCTCCATGTTAGATTTATATGGGCTGGCCCACGTAGGCATCTAATGTAGTTTAATAAATTCTGAAATCTCAAGAACCATTTAGTATGGCAGCTTGGGAGCTGTGTGGATGACAGAGTTTAATCCCACACTGCTTGTTGGAAGAGAGTTGGACCAGCTTTAAGGTGAGATGTTTCACTTCCACTAAGTGAGTGAGAAGAGAAGGAGTCCACACGCACTCTTCCTTCACCACCCGCCTCGCCTCGCCCGCACGCGCATTGCGCTTCGTGAATCGAGTTCGAGTTAGAAACTCGTTTTCTGAAAACTTTGCACGGTGCACCAGTTGTTGGGCACGTGTCAACATTCGTGTGCATGTTTGACGTGTGTCTTGGTCTTTCACCACGTGGCGATTTGGTCGGCTCATCTCCCAGGCTATAGAGAGAGGGACAGACAAATCTAGATGACTCTCTCCAGTTCTTTCTCTGTCTCTCTAGCCGTGTTCCTTTTGTTGTGCTGCTCTCTAGGCTTCCCCATCCCGACGACTGCGTGCACGGCCGCCCGGGAGAGCAGGCCTCCGAAACCGTCCGTTGAGATCCGGCACCGGGAGACGGGCGATAAGGTTTTTGGAGAGTGTCTCGACGCGATTGCTCGCTTCCGTTCGTGAGCTTTTTTTATCAACCGACAACCTCAACAGCACCATGGGTGACATGGACAAGGACCATGCTGTTGCTGCGGTGCTGACCTTTTCGGTCAACCTGTACATGCTATTCCTCTCCTTGTATGCACTAGTTCTTGCTAGATTTTTAGATTTGCTAGATGTGTCTGTTTGGCTGCATGTGTTTAGATCTGCTAGTGCTTATATAATGTTGATTTCGATAATTAATCTCATGCGGAAATTGCTTAATAATCCAGCAATCCAAAAAGCTTATTTCTTTAGGCAATTTCTAGCATCTGTCTTTGCTGCTGTGCTCAAACCAACACCGTTTACGGGTGCTCATTTTAAGGGATGGCAAGGAAAAACCATCTTGTGGCTCACTACTATGGGCATAGAAAAAGTTGTAGATGGCACTCCCAGAGGTCCGCTTACTCTCGAAGAAGAGAGAGCGTTCAGGGAGGCCACTATACTTTTTGTGAGCTCCGTACTCAGTGTGCTTGGAGACAAGTTGGTTGATGCATATATGCATATTCGTGATGCCAAGGAACTATGGGATGCGTTCGACGCTAAGTTCGGTGTTGCCGATGCTGGTGGTGAACTGTATACTATAGAACAGTTCAATGACTACAAGATGGTTGAAAACCGATCTGTAGTGGAACTGGCTCCTGAGCTAAAGATCATGGCAAAGGAACTCAAACTCCTCAAGTGTGTGCTACCGGACAAGTTTATCGTGGGATGCATTGTCGCTAAACTTCCCCCTTCGTGAGGAACTTTGCCATTTCTCTGAAACATCAGAGGCATGAGCTCTCTGTTGAGTACCTCATTGGCTCTCTTGATTTGAAGAAAAGGCGAGGGCAAAAGACAAACATACTAGTGGAAACGAGGGACATTCTGCTGCCAATATGGTGCAGAAAAATGCCCACAAGTCAAGGGAAATAACAAAGTATGCCAAACTACCAACTTTAAGAAGAAGAAGGGGCAGAACAACGAAAAGAAAGAACCTTGTTGGGTGATGGCAACAAACGTGGCCACTTTTTGTTGGTGCTCTAAGTGCAGAGTGTTGTAGCAAGTTTCTTTTTTCCACAAGGGTGACTAGAGGGTTTATATCGAACTCTCGGGGAATTGGCTATGAAGGATGTTTGTCTTCTCCTCTTCAAGCAACCTGTAAAGTGAAATAATTTGTCTTGTGTTCCCAACTCCACCAAGTGGTTGTCAAGCACAAGGTCTCGTATTAGTAATATAAATAAAATATAAAATAAACTGAAGTAAATAAAGTAAAATAATGTAAACTAGATGAGATATGTGAAGATAAAGTTGTTTTTGGATTTTTATGAGTGATTGCAAGTAAGGAAAGTATTTTTGTATTTTCGAAATAATAAATTGCAGAAAATGTAAAAGATAGTAGAAGCAATGGAAAGGTGTTTCTTATGATAAAAATTAGACCGGGTTCGTGGGTTCACTTGTCTACTCTTTTTTTAAGTTATAGTGATCACAAAACAATTCATGAATGATAAAGATTCATGAAAATTCTATATGTGCTTGATAAAATGAATTAATATGGGCATCACTTTCTAATATTGAGATGGAATACATATCTCTCTTATATTCCTCAAGAAAGGGAAATCTCCATGCAACCTTGATTTAAAAACAAATCAGAGTATAGCTTTAAGAATATTATATGATGTTTGAAATACAAATGTGCTACCCTGATCTAACAAGATCATCACATTGTCACGTGATAACTATAGCACATGATTTCACTTTACGCCTAGTGAGACAGCAAAAGAAAGGTAAAAACCAAAATAGATCTTGAATATCATGTGTCACAATTTAATCTCTACCACCCTGCTACTCCATCTAACACACGCTTCTCCCCATACAAGTTCTTGCATACAAGTTGGATCAAAACAAGCAATGAAAAACGGGGTACATGATATGCATCTATTAAAACATCTTACACAAAATAGATTCCAATCTCAAATATTAAATCATAGAACAAAGATCCACCACATAGGAATTACAAATATGACCATAATCATGTTGGGCAGCTCATTAGGGACATTAAAACTGGACCAAAAGGAAGCTCTCTCACGACTCAGCAATTTCAGCCATTCGATTCTTCGATCTGATCATTTTTGCCCGTCAGATTTGCTTCACTTCTCGCACTGGGCCAATTGTCCCTAGGGGCAGCTACTTTGCGTGTCAAAATAGCCTCATGCGATGAATTGGGCCCAAAACTATGCACTAAAGCCTAACTAAGCGGTACTCTGCGGCAGCGCTGCGAATTGATACAACTGTATCATGCCCTAAAAAAGGATCACCTCTCCTCTCCCCTCCCCATGGTGACGCCGCCCATCCTATCAAATCCCCCTCCTCCTCGAAGATCCACTGCCGCTCTGTGAGCCTCGGGCGCAGGAACCCAACAAGGCGTGTGCCGGATCCTCTGGCGGTGCGAACCCCCCCCCCCCCCCCCCCCCGGAGACGCCACCGGAGCCGGCGATACGAGATCCCGAGAGGTAGAAGCAGGAGCAGAACTTGAAGCCGCCCCTCCCACCTGATGCAATCGAGCCCTCCCCCTCCGGCGCATAGGACATCAACGAATCTGCCACAATTTATTCCTCCCCCACTTCACAAACCGGCCCTAATGAAGATGGTGGTGGTCAATAATCTTCGGAGGCATGTAGCTGATTTTGACATGATGGACCTTGCTCTTATCTGCAATATCTGATTTTATTTTTATTTATTGATGTCCATAATTTCCGTACTGAAAGGCATGATAATCACCATGGGAATGGACATCTAGAAATAAATGAAGTGATTTTCTCACTTGAAAATTCGTTGATTTTCTATTGCCAAGGTTTTGCGTTCTGCTGTTAATTAATTGTGGTATATTTCCATGCGTATTCAATTTTCATGTTTGCAGGTTTTGTAGCATAGAACTTATACTATTCCTCGTGGAGTTACATTCATTTACTTGTGAATAACAAACGATGAATGGAGGTTGCTTAGGACCATGTAGACTTCACAGTGTGCTTATTTAGGTCGCATCGGTTCATATTCAGTCTAGCCTGCAGGTCATATGACAACCAAGTTTGTATGGAAATCCAATACATATGCCCAATTAATAAGGATCTAATTCTTCTATTATTATTTTTCAGCTTAGGTTGGGACCTTTAACTACCAGGAGTTTGTCGTGAGATTCTGTAGTTATGGCTCAACAAGGTATGTGGGTAACTGCTAGCTACTAATCATAGAATTTTCATGTGTTTCATCTCCATTACATTACTGAGATTTCAGTGGCAACTTCTAATGGTGTGTCAATTGTGGATTCCAAATGGTAGGTTTAAGTATTTATTTCCTTGCAGTTTCAGTCATCATGATTTTTCCTTGTGTTTGGACTCATTGCTACCACTAAATCGAAAAAGGGGTAAAAGTCAGAAAAAATGGAGCCTGGTTAGTTAATTATCCTTGTTTGAGCCAAGACCTGAAGTTAAAAAAATTCTAGCACTTGTAGTGCTAGCAAGAACATTCTTCTAATATTCTTGCTATTAAATGGCAACAACAAGAAAATAGTAGTGCCAATGCTAAGCTTGATCTATTTCTTATTGTTTTTACATCCGGTCACATTGCAGAGCTTCTCTTTTTAGATAGACCGGTGCCAACTTTGATGATGTGTTGCTGGTGGATGTCAAATAGTAGGACGAAGATGTAGCTCAGTCTGCCAAAACATTATTTATGATAACTTAGAAGCTAAATCAACTACCGTGTTAAACCGACTTATTTATCCATGAGAAACCCACAATCTCATATGTACATATGTAAATGTTATTCTTATACTTTTGACTCATTATTCAATTATATCATGTGCTATTTGTTTAACTGACCGTCTAAACTAACTTTCCTACCATGTGCAGTCTGTTCAGTCGCGGCCCTTTTCACATCTTCTCCTCTCACGAACGGTAACGCAGGAAAAATGTAGAAGTAAGCATTCATTAACCTAAGTGGATTTCATCACCCTAGACTATGCAAAATTGAAAAATCTTGCATAATGTAACACGGAGATTCATAAATCTCTATATGCTTTGGTAGTATTAAGGTACCAGCTTGTAATTAGATATAGTTGTGGTTTTCTGTTATACTTCCACTTTTGGTGATAATGTTTGAATACACCCTTTTGATAGTTTGGAGCGGTGGCGTATTGAATGGTGACATTTCAGTGTATTTTTTTTGCAGTTCTACATTTAGAATTTTAGATAGATATTCCTACACAGAGGCACTATATTCCTATGTGTTCATAATTTATTAGATATCTCAACTTCTCAAATTCATTCCTATCATTCTTCTTTCAAATGGTACGGATGCGGGAACACATGCTTTTCTTTGGTTGGTGATCAATTGTTAACCAACATATGACAAGTATAGGCTAACTTATATAGAAATTTAACTTCCATGTTTCATGTGCATATATTTATAGGAATATTCAACTATTACATCAAAATAATTGACGGGCGCGGCAACGCGCGCCATCATGATCTAGTATGGTACTAGATCTATGAAGAATAAGAGAAATAGATCAATCTACTGCCACAAACCCATAGCCCGGAGGTGGACTACTCCCTTATCATCATGGTGATGATGCTGCAAGTTGTTGGAAAGGGTGGAGATCTCCCCAGAGGTGGCTCCGACGGACTTTTCCCCTTCAATCTTTGCTAGATCTGACTCTGTTTGGTGGTGTTTTCGTCTTTGGTGGCTCCCGTATCGAGAACGTCCCCAGGGATCCTTATATAGGGTTTTTTTTAGGTCAAGAGAACTCTGTAGGCGAAAGAATCAAGGCGATCGGACGGTCTAGGAGGGAAAGAGCATGGGTGGCGCGCCACCTAGGCTCTTTTGGCCCTCCTGGTGAGATTCAACTGCTCCAGATGCTTCTCGTGGATAAATATTGGCATTCCCAAAAGCAGGGCTGGCTCTATATTTTTCAAGGCCCTTGGACAAAGTCGACAAAAGGACCCCGATAATATATATATATATATATGTATGTATAACTGGATATATATAGACAATATATATGCTAATTTCGCTTGCAAAATATTTAAAAGCATATAACCACACGTCGCAAGAGTCAAGACGGGCGAGACGACGACTCGGCGAGCGTCGGGAGACCGAGAGTCCCAGGCGCGACTTTTGGACAGGCCTGCTTCTGGAATTCAAGATCGATCGATCTTTTTTTTCTGAAAGAGAGTCACGATCAATCGATCTCTCGGCAGAGGCCCTGCTTGCGACCAAATGACCAAGGCACCAGGCCCAGGCCTGCTGGCTACTGCTCTCCGCTCGGTGCATAAAAAAATTTGGGCCCTCCCCTGGCCTGGGCCCTTGGCCGTCGCACAATCCTGCCATGGGCTAGAGCCGGGCATGCCCAAAAGTGTAGGTCCATTTGACTTTATATAGGTCCTAAAACATCAAAAACATTGAAAACAAGGTTTTTCTGTCCTCCAGGATTATAGCCAAAATAAAGGGATCATTGGTAAATCCCAAAAATCAATATGAAACAGGGATATAACATTATATATGATGCAAATATGTGGGAAAATATGTTAACAAACTACAAAGTTCATGTATGTATTTTACATGCATCAACATCCCTAAGCTTAACCTATACTCGTCCTCGAGCATGGAGGTGATAAAACTAAACATGGACTTTGGAGTTTGTTATCTTTGCTTCCTTCATTATCATGTAGAGTTCATAGGCTCAATTCCTTTCAATGAAACGTAATATGCAAGTGTACTATTAAGTTGTATCTTTTACACATCTATAAATATGCTAAACAATAAGTGATGGTGTGATAAAGCAAATGATAACAAAATAAACCTTCAAGCATACTTTGATGAACTTATAGAATAAGAGACTTTTTTCATGATTGGCATTGGTGTTTTCATGCCTTTGTTTGGGCTACTTCTTAGTTTCATGTCCTTAACTAGAAGACTCACTTTTTAGTTTTATGTATTCCCTTGAGATGTTTTGCATCCTGTACCAAAAGTAAGCATTGAATACATATGTCATTTCTCCATAAAGAAAAAAATAGAATTTTGAGCTATGTAATTCACAATACTAATAAGGATGAGTTCTAAATATCTTTTTATTTCACTTTGTTTTAAAAATTCATTATCTAAAACCTTAAGACTGAGAGATTAGGAGCTCCCTGAGCCATCGAGGGGCACCCCGTTACTGTGCGTGGGCCCTTGCACGGCCAAGCGATCGAGGAGTGTCTGGTGTGTTCCGTTTTGGCAACGTGTCGAGTCCTGCCACCGCTTCGAGTACCGGATCGACCTGCTCTGCTCTCCCCAATCCCGTCGCCCACGTTCAAAAAAAATCCCATTACTGCACCGCATCTCCTCCGTGAGAGTCGCCGCCCTCCTTGCCTTCGCTGCCCGCCCGTGCGGCACGCCCCGGCCGATTTCCGTGGCTTCATGTTCCCTCTCCCCCCAATCGCCTAGCCGTTTCGGAGGGGAGGATGTACGTGTGGTCGCTGACGGAGTGGTCGCCGACGGAGTGGTGTCCGAGCCTCGGCACCATGGTTCCCGGTGAGGTCGCCGACGGAGCGGTGGCCGAGCCGAGCCTTGCCACCGTGTTTCCCGCCTCCTCGCCGCGTATGTGCGCCTTGGATCCTTCAACGAGGGCATGACGGAGCTCTCGGCGCGCCGCCATCATCGAACCCTCTCTCTCCTTAGTTAATTTTCTCTCATGTGCAGGCTTCTATCCTGATTGACGCGGCATGTTGGCCCACGAGTTTGCTATATGATTGAGATGAGGCGTGAGATTGGCCGTCGCGCCTCCGAGTACTCCTGGGGAACACCGGCGTGGTGGAACGTCGAGAGGACGAAGGCTCACGAGCCACCGTCCGAGTCCGGTCGATCCCATCTATTTTCCAGGTGCGGCTGTTTCCTCTGTGTCCGCCGTACTTCTTTCCTATTTTTCCTTTTGTCATACTGCTTCTTATTCTCTTTTTGAGCAGCACGGATTGGCGATGGCAGAGGATCAGACCACTATGCGGGCAGGCATGCGTGGCCCGTTCGGCAGCCATGCCACAGCAGTACGGCGCACGCCGATGCCCTATCTCTCTCTATTTGTTTTCTGTCATCAGGTTCCGTGTGGAGGTAACACGGTTGCCTTGCAGTTGTTTCTGTTTATGCCTAAATGGAGAAAGATAATTTGTGTACAAAACAGAGGGAGTCGTTGGTGCCTGCTTGCTACAACGAGCATTATGTGACCTGCACCAGGGAGAGTGTCAATTGCATCCTTCTATGACAGTCTTTTTTTTTTTTCTGATGGCTGATTTAACCGTGGAGCATGTTTTTGGATTGAAGGTTGTATGCTAACGGTTCTTGTGTTTCTAGGTGCGTGTCGCAGGTTTAATCTTGCAAATAGAATGCTTGGCTATTCTTTTTTTCTTCTCCATCGTGATTCACTCCTTTTTGTTTGAGGTTTCTGAATTTTCTGACAGTGGCCGTTTTCCTCACTGTTATAACGTTATTTCTATGTTGTTCAGTAAATTTCAGCCGAATAGCTCCAAAATGGGACATGGTCGTGGGATTGAGAGGACAAGGACTCAAGAACATGTAACTTCTTTTATAGTTCACCTACACAGGTTATTTGAATGGATGGTTGAATGCAGATCAGATTTGTTATTTGTTTTTTCTCGAGTGTGTGATGAAGTGTTATAATGATACCGGTATATGCCTCTACGCTTGACAATATAGATGCTCTACTGCATCCTTTTATAATATCAAGTCTTGCGCTCTATTTTGATACATTGCTTTTTTATCAGGGTTAGATGGTCATCCCGCTTCTTATGCTTTGCATCAAATACAGAAATATTGAAATGTTTACTTTATGTTGCCCAGCTGTTCTGTCAAGAAAGGACAAACAAAGATAGGGGCGTGATACATTGGTACCGAATAACAATTATAATACATTGTGCGGGTTAATGAGTGACTAATCCACATCACTTCTTATGTGCAACGGGGTAAGGCATAGTTCTTCAAGGTTGTTAATTCTCTCTTATTTCTTTTGGTTTTGATATATATCGATAGAAATATTTCCTCTTTTGTCTCCCTGTTGTAGAAGAGGCTTTAAACGAATTTGCTATTTACTTGTGTTGTCACAAATTTGGTCAAGTTAGCACTTCTCGTTGCCTTCTCTGTCAATTAGCTGTGGCCAGACATTATTTTCAATAAAAACATATGAAATATTCTATTTACTTGGGTAGTCACAAAAATGCTGAACCTGGCCTTACTCATTGCCTTCTCTATCTATAAATTAGGTCAGTTCTATTGAAAACATACGATAACTGTGTTTTCCCAAAACAAAACATAGTAATCGTTTACAAATTATAATATTCATGCCTATGAATCCTCCAGATTGTACAGATTTCTGGTCTCGCCTTCTTTTGCCTACAACACATCAAACTGAAGTACCCTTATTAATATTTTCTAGAATTCTTAACTTCTCTCCCAGATTACATGTTAGTCTATTCACCTTTCTACATCCTGTGAACAAATGAACTAATTAGTATTTTATCTTGAGCATGCAGTTTAAAGTAATTCATTATTTGGGTCTGACAAGTAGTAAACGAAATGTATGCCTTAGTTAATGACTTTTTGCAAAAAAGAAACTATTGGACCATATAGAGGTATTGTTCTGAGATAATTTTCTTAACTACACACAACACCGGTCTTTGGCAGCATACAGAGGAGCGGATCCAGCAGTCGCACGTAGGCACCGGAGTTCCCAACACGGGTGGCCACTTATGGTGGTCTGCGTGTTCACAGCACCTTCTCTGGTGCCTCGCGCTGCTTTCTTTGCGGTCCGCATCCCCTCGCCTTCCGAGTCCTTCGTGCCGGTGAGATTTGGAGGTGAAATTGCTGCCAAGTAACCGGAACCGGAGCCTCGCAGAGGTCGTCATTTCTTGATGGAATGGGGTTTGCCACCATTGCAATTGGGTGTCGTCATCTCCACCTTAGGTACTATCATCTTCTCTGTTTTTCCTCGGAGTATTTAGCTACAGAAAGAATCAGGTCACCGAAGGCCACCCTCTTACCCCATACCATTGGAACTGTTGTGATTTTAGTTCATTTTTCTATGACCTCTCTTTCTCGGAGTTTCGCCGGGAGCAAGTCAGCCGACCATTATACTGTATCGAGTTTTCCAATAAGTGGTTTGTTAACTTCCAGAGCAATTTTCGCAGCTAGAAACTGACATTGTAATGGGCAGTCGAGTATCACCATTTACAATGTCAAATGTGGAGTATATGTAAGCTCTGTTCGATATGGTGCTATTACTTTGTTTTTATAATGCCATTCATACATGTATGTTTTTATAGCAGAGATGCTGCTGTTTCTTCGAAATATTAATAGCACTTCAGTTACATCCCTGGTCGGATTAATTGATAAATAGCATTGGTATAGAGTCATTGGTATATGCTCAAGGCTTTAGCTTTTGTTGTTACTTGGGGCTGCAACAAGAACCATAAGTAGCTTTTCAATAGAGCAGAACTTCGCGTGCTTTTGGAAAGAACAAAACAAATGATGCATATTTCTCCTTTGTGGAACATCAGATTTTCGATGTTATAAACTACCAGTGTGTATTATTTGTTTTACCATTCTAATCTTCAAACTAGCCAGTCCTGTCCGATAGGTAAAGCCATGTTGCCGCGCCTAATTTTCTAGTATGGTTTATGTGTTAAACATCTGACAAGTTGATTGTTTCATGCACCTAGCCTATGACCTTGCTGAAGGGAATATGCCCAAGAGGCAATATAAGTTTTTATTATTTTATTTCATATTTATGATAAATATTTATTTTGCATGCTATAATTGTATTAATTGAAAATATTAATATACGTGTGTTTAATAAACAAAATACAGGGTTTCTAGTAATGCCTCTCATATAAACTAGCTCGTTGATTAACAAGATGATCAAGGTTTCCTGATTATGGATATTAAATATTGTTAATAATGAGATCATAATATTGGTGGAATGGTGTGATGAACATTCACTAATACGATCAAAGTCATTATGTTTACATTACTATAAGTCCTGCGATGTAACTTTAGTCTTTAGACCATGAGATCATGTCAATCACTAACACCGGAAGAGTAACTTGATAACATTAAATGTCACGCCGTAACAGGGTGACAATAAAGGTGGGTTCAGATACTCCGAAATTGTTATGTAGAGGCTCATGGATCAAGAGTGAGATTTGTCTATCCCGATGACGGAGAGATATACTCTGGGTCCTCTCAGTCATAACACATTAATATAGCTTGCAAGCAAGTGATGAGATCACTAGAATGTTATATCACGGGAACGAAAAAAGAGTACATGTCGGTAACGAGATCAAACTAGGTGTGGGGATACTGATGATCGAATCTCGGACATGTAATATATCGCGATACAAAAGAATTTAGTTACATGTGTAAAAGGTTCTCACGATCACAGAAGTCATCGTTGAATGTGTAGGAGTCAGTACGGATCTCCAGGTCCCGCTGCTGATTATTGATCGGAGAAGGGTCTCGATCATGTCGGTATTATTCACGAACCGTAGGGTGACACACATAAGGGATACCGACATCATTTAGGAGCAAATACATTTCAGATAAAGGTTATGAAAACGCTGAAATCATTTTGATGGAAACTGGATTGTTTCGGGTGAAATTACAAAAACTGGTTCTGCATGAGATATTGAAATATTGCAGGGGGTTTATATGAATGTTTGTTAATTAAAGTAATTAACAAAATTCTGAATAAAATAAATAAATCAGTTTTATTAAATGAGAGTTGTATTAAATTTGGTGAAAATTTAATGCATGTGAGTGGACATGTGAGTGGAGGTGTGTTTATGTGAGTGGGATCTCCACCCACATGAATGAGGGAGAGGTGGGAGCATCCACCATGTCCGGCGGCAATGTCCTTGGGCAACCCTCTCCCCTATCAAAGGAGCACCTCCTCCTCAACTCTCACACCTCCTCGTGAAGGATCTCTCTTCCCCTCTAGAATTATTTTCCATGGTCTCAGATTAGCAAATCGGGAGTCGTGGCGAGCAGAATCACCAACGGGATCACCTGAAACTGATGAGAATACTATGACTAGAAATGGTGAAGGTGATGATATTCCAGTGACTATAAATGTTGACTGCATGCTGATATTCTCCCACCCGATAAATTGAAAACAAAGGGAAGTGGGGTTCATGAGTACAAAAAGAAGAAAGTAAATAAGACTGCACCCGTCCGTCCACTTCCAGAGCTTGATGAAAATGGAAAGCCAATGGGTTAGAGGCTATGCAGCGAATGCAATACTATTTCAGGACACAATGCAAGAACTTGCAAGAAGAGAAAGCTTGCAGCACAACTCTTGGCGACACACCACAATGTGAATGGTGCAACTGGATCTACGGAGAAGTACGGGTTCAGATCAAGAATGTGCTTGTGCAGCACAATGTTGAAGGAGAAGAAGACAAAGAAATATTGCTAACTAATGAAGATGAAGGTTCTGAAGACAACATAGATGAGGATGAAGGAGGTGATGAGGAACAAGAGGAAGATGATGTTGAAGAAGAGGGTGAAAAAGAAGAAGATGATGAAGAAGATGAATCAGAGGGAGTTCACAAGACTGTTCATGGAAGTGTAGATGCAAAGAAGCAGCAACCAGGTATTGGAGAACAGAAACAAGAAGGCCTCAGGGTTTTTAGCATTTGCAAGGAAAAAAGAAAACACAATGCGAGGACGTGTCCCAAAAAAGATGAAATCCTTGCAAAAAAATCGCAGAACAACAAAAGGAGTTGCTTCATGGTTCGTATATCATGGTGAAAAGGGGGAAGAAAACTTGTCATACTTGTGGTACAATCACGGGGCACAATTCAAGAACATGCATGCGGCTTTAATTCGCCGAGAAAGAGCGACAGGAAAGAATGCAGAAAGAGAAGGAAGAACGACAACATAAGTTGCAGACAGAAAATGAAAAGCAACAGAAGAAGTTGAAACATGAGAGAAATGAAAATGCGCAAGATGGGAAGGACAAGAAGAATGTAAAGTAGGCAAAAAATACAAATTACACACAGAGAGCAACCGATACAGTGAGGAGGAGTAGCAGATTGATCAAAACTACAGATTGAATTACAAACAAGAAGGAAAAATACAAATACATAGTTAGTTGAGTAGGCTATTGTATAGTTTTCTACAAATATGAACTTCCTGTGGATAATAATAGACGTGCGCGAGATTAGATTTGGAAAACAACTGTTAAAACATATGTTATAGTTCATTTTGTTTGATATGGAGATTCACAAAACAAACAGGGGAGAAGTTTAGTTTTAACTTGTGTGGTAAATTATTATGAAAGGATAAAACAAAACTAGGCATTGTAATATTTTGTGTAAGTAAATTGATAAAGAAGTTCACATTCAGTTTCAGTGGGAGTTCATTGTTTCATTAATGTGAATTTCACCATGCAACAAAAAGAAAAACACAAAAACAAAACTGCCGATTTCGTAGAACATTAAACAAAAAGAGTAATGATGGTAAAAAATAAAGGTTGACCGATTTCCTAAAATAAATAGGAAAGTTTATTATATCTGAAATCTGAAGTTTACAGGAGCACAGAACAAATAGTTGAGTCTCAAAATAAATTATAAAAATGAGTGATATTTATTCCTGCTAAACCTAAAATGCCATGCCATCAAACATTGTGGGCATAAGTTCACTTTGCAGAACCTGAGAAGTTCAGATGTATCATCTAGGAAGTTCACTTAGATAACAAAATTTAAAAAGGGGCTGCTAACAAGTTTAGAAAACAGAAAAACATATGAAAAACATTGATTGGTATTGGAAAAAATACATTGGTACAGAGAATACATTTGAAACTTCAAACATTTGGATACACAAAATGCAAAAACAGGACATCACCGATTCTTCTGAAAAAGGAAATACCGAAAAAATGTACACAATTTCAGAAAAAAAGGATATTATAGGTTTAGATAGATAAATTTGTAGTTCACAACTCATAACAATAAAATAATGTGTACACTAAACAAACAAAACTACACTGAGGTAATACATGGGGTTTCAGATAATAACAACTGTTCTTGAAATGAAAAATGAACCAAACACTAAACCAGAACTACAGAATAAGCTATTGGCAGATTACGTTGTAACATTGAGTTAAGATTTATGCGACATCGTTCCTTGAATTTCCTGCGAGCTTAGGCCTAGTAGAAGGAGATCCTGTAGTAGCGTCGTCTACTGTGATGGAGATATGGTATTCTTGGGATGAAAGAGAAGACGGAACATGTGCGCAGCCTTCCAATCTTCCACGCGCTTCTGTTAGAAAATAAAGAAAATTTAAAATAAAGAGTATATTAGAGACACATATAAGATAAAAACAACCTACAAAAACATAAAAACAAGGAGTTCACATACAAAGAAACAGTAAGTTCAGTAAACATGAAAAAATGGAAAATCTAGGCAAGCAAAACAATGACTAAAAAGTATATGATAAAAATATAAAAAGTTTGGCTAGGGACATAAAAAGATAAAATGGTGAATGTAGTAGTTAAATGTATGATGGAAGTTCACACTTATCATAATGTGAAATACACAAAATATAAAAAAATAGAAAGACAGAAAATAAAAAATTAAAAGGGACATTCAAATAAGTGATAAGACATAATGAAGAGGCACTTACATCCTTCTTTACAAACTTCTCCACAAATTTGTTGCCATCGAAGGTGCAAAGAACTTTCATAGCATATAAACCACACTCGTTTGCACCCTACTGTGGTGTGAGCACATAGTTGACCCTATCAACTTTGTCAACCCTGTCATGATGGTTGTATTTTTTGTACTCTGCTTCCCCATAATGCTCCTTTAACAGTGAAACAAATCTACTAATCTGTAAGAAATTGGAAAATTGGGAAAAATAAAATAATTATAAGAATGAAAAAACATAACTATGGTGATGCAAAAAACTTAAAAAATGTAAAGTATTTTCATATCAATGTACAATTTCAACACGACCCGCGTGATGCTCACCCCTGGTTATTTTCAGATCGGTATACCTCCTCGAATCAAAGATATCAATAGTACCAGTGTATTTGTTAATCATATAAACTGAGTGGTGATTCTTCCAGAAATGAGGGATCATTATCTGTGCAGAAAAATAAAGGAAAACAAATAAAGTTTAGAAGGATAGAATATGAAAGTTCACATATGCAACAACAGGAAGCTCATATTAAATAACTTCTACAATGTTAAGAATGTTACAAAAGGAAAAGGTGTGAAAATTTTAGAAGGATAGACTATGGAAGTTCACGGATGTAACAACGGGAAGCTCAAATTAAATAACCTTTACAATGTTAAGAATGTTGCAAAAAGGAAACAGTGTGAAAAGTTCAGAAGGGATAGACTATGGAAGTTCACAGATGCAACAGCAGGAAGCTCAAATTAAATAACATCTACAATGTTAAGAATGTTACAAAAGGAACAGCATGAAAAGTTCGGATGACAAAAAAGTTTACCAGATTTACCTTGAGCCAATTTTCATTTTCCTTCTTGAATAAATGAAGATTTTTGGAAGCCCTTTTAACATCAAAATTATTCCTGCCAAACGCAAATTGCCACTGTTGTCCAATTTATCAAATGTTTCATACCAAGAAGGTACTGTAAAAACAAAAAACAAACACAAGACAAAAAGCTTAATAAGAAAATAACGACAAAACTGAGAAAGAATAAGAATTGAATAACACAGAAAAGATATGTGCAAAGACTATACAAGAATAGTATAAACACTGAGCAAAACACGATGGCCTGACCCAAACAAATATTTCATGCCGGGATCATCCTTCTAGTTAGAAAAATGTATTCCATAATCTTAGATTCCATCATCTCCCCGCGTCCGAAAAGTTTGAACATGTATTTTGCATTGATTTCAACAGGAATATCATGAACATTCTCAAACCTGACAAGAAGTTCACTGCAGACAAAAAGGAATTTTCAGAATATAGAAAATAAAGATCAAAATAGATAAAATAAAATGAGGGAATGAGAGATATAACTCACTCTCCAAACTGGCTGATGAATTCTTTGGTCAAATGTTGCTCCTTCAACTGTCTAGCCTTATCACGATGTGGGAAGATGTAATGAACCATCTTAGGAACATCCATCCTTAGCTTCTTCGCCAATTTAGATGGCCTCTGATTAGATAGCTCAAGTTTTTCACCAGATCAAGATTGTCCAGGTACAGTAGTGAAGTCAGAATCATGGCTGCCAGAAGAGACCTGCGCAACTCCTCGAAGACATTTACCAATATTATTTTTGGGCATTGATGTGACAAAATCATCGCTGTCATCTTTGTCAACGACGACAACATCATCATTCGAAGTGTGTCCAGCTGCAGCTGTCTTCTTCGCAGACGGATGGAGTTTTGAGATGACCTTCTTCGCCGTGCTTACAAGGTTTTGAAAAGCTTTTGTAGGAATGTGTTGCACCTCAGGTGTTTCATACTGAGTCTCAAAAATAGAAAAGTTATCCTCCTCGATATCAAGCACTAAACCTATAGCGCACGAAGTTTAAAAATGTTTAGACAGATAAATAAAAACAAAAACTATGGGGGGAGTTCACTACTGTATTACACAGAAGTTATGTTGCATATCACAAAACCAAAACATACTACAAAAACAAATGAAAACAACTGAAAAAACAAACAAAAAAGGGAAGTTCACTAGGAAGTTTGAGGGGGTTCACTATAACAGTATTCAGAAGTTATGTGCTGAAAAACTGAAAAAATAAAATAAATAATGAGTAAACTAACATGTTTAGAAAGAATGTATTTAAAAATATACAACAAATATACAATATAGATATTGTTTTGTAAAAAAATAAAAACATAAAACTGAACCTACAAAAAACATACCAGCTCCAACACCTGACATTTCTCTAAGATTGACATTGAAGTCACCACATGTGAGCCAGCTATAAAGTGTGGTCATCCTTATATTCAGGATATCTTGTTGCCTGAATACTAACAAGCTAACACCATCATATGTTAGAAAAATCTGGAGCATAAAGAACCCACAGTCACGCCTACAAAAAAAGTAGGTAAAGAAGAAGTTTTAGAATAAAAAATATAAAACAGGCATTTAGAAAAGAAACAAAATGAAAAATAATGAAAAACAACATACGTCGTAACAAAAAGATACTTACGTAGTTAACTGCTTTGGAACTCTAACATAGTGATACTCCCAATGATCAATGCATCTTGGACTGAATGATTTACCTTTTGAGTTTGTTGCTTCCCTCCAGAGCTTCTTGATATTAGTTGACATGGTATGCAAGAACCTTTTTCCATCTGGGTCAAGGGGTCCACGTAAAGAGTCAATTAACTCAAAACGCTGCATCTTAACATTAAGGGCAACAACGCAAAAATGATCAGGAGCATCAGCAGCAGGAGGATCAGGAGGATCAAAAGTAGCAAACAAAACCTGCATATAATTCAAAATGAAATTTAAAAGAAAAATTAGAAAATAAGGAGAACTAAAAAAGATAGTGTTCTAGGAAACAAAACTTGGGTTTACCACATCTTTCGTATCAAGACGTTCTTTCGAATCAAGACTGAAGAGGTTTTGTACACGTCTAGAGACTAGATTTCCTTCGTATATATACCTCTGTTTTGAATGCAAACGAAATTAAATATGTAAAAAAGAACAAACAACACAAAAAGGAGCTCAAATTTGGAGAAAAAAATAAGGTGAAAGTTCACATCTCAAGATGGAAAACTTACACAGCAAATATACGAAACAACCAACTTGTCCGATTTTTTGTACTTTTGTCCAAGCAAATAAGTTCTAACACATATAGTGAGCGAGCAAAGAAATCTAGTTGGATGGAATGCTTGACCAATTTGACCAATAGTGCACTCGCAATCAGCATTACTGAAAATTACTTGGTCCCTGGAAAAAATAACACAATAACCATAAAATGATAACTGTTCAGGAGAAGTTCACTACTGCAGTAGACATTATATATTTTTCATATAATTGGGAAGTTCACTAAGAATTGATCAAGAGTTCAATATACCAGACTTGAGGAGTTATGTGATGAAGTAGAAAGAATGCAAAAAAATAAGAAACTATAAAAAAACTACAGTAAACTGTTTTAGTAAGCAAATATAAGAAAAAACAAAGAAACCTTTTCAATGGATCTCTCCTCATTCTGCAAACTCTATCGAAAACTTCTTTTATTTTTTGAAAGGCTGGAAGAGCGGAAGGCCGAGGAGTTAAACAAGGAGTGGACTCTGAAAAGAAAAAATAGAAGTTCACATTAATAATCTGGTAAATTCACACTAAACATGATATATGGAGCATAATGGAGATCAGATAGATATATGCAGAACTTGAGACTGCATGAGAGGAAGTTCATTATGGGAACACAAAGTACATATATGCATAGGCTAATGAATTGCAAAAAACAAAAAAAATAAGAAAATGTACATTTATTCAACAAAATGTTTACATGAACTGTGAGTTTACACCACGAACAGAACAAAAGCATATGTAAGAAATGCTGGACGCCGAAAAAACATCGCGACCCACCAACCCAACGCAGAAAAACAAAGATTGTAATCACAGATCCTTGCCTATTTCTTCGACAGTTGAATCTAGCTAAGTGAACAGTTCTTTTGAAGAGTGGGAAGAACCAATGTCCATTGATAACTCATGGCTAGGGACTTCATCACCCTTTGGATCAACATCAACTTCTAAAGGAACAGAAGTTCTGGCCATAAAAGCGACATCATTATCTACACCAGCTTCAGTATCCTTATCTGCCTCGTGAACTTCCTCTACTAAAGGAACAAAAATTCCATCTACAAAAGCAACAGGACTATCTGACCCATATTCATTATCCTATGCTGCCTCTTTAACTTCATCTACTGCAGGAATAGAAATCACGGTCAAAGAAGCAGCAGCATTGTCACCACCAGTTTCAGTATCATGCGCTGTCTGATCAACATAATGTTTTTCTGCAGAAACATTTGATTCAGAATTTCCAGCACCTGCAACCTCGACTGAAACAACTCAAGCTACTGCGTCTATAATAGGTTCCTCAGTAAAAAACTGCAGCTCTTATAGAATCCCCATCAATTACCATATTATGATCATGCACATTTCTTGTAGCACTAGACTCGCCAGACTCGCCTTGCATGTTGTCGACATTGTCAATAGACTCGGTGGAAACAACTCCAGCTACTCCCACTGAAATAGGATCCACATGCAAAGATCTAGATCCTTCAACATCCTTATCCACTGCCACAACCTGATCATGGAGACTCCCTGCTAAGCTAGATTTGATTTCAACATTTTCGACATTGACAGGAATGCCAGTGCCCAATTCCATATCTTCTTGACCATGATCTTCAATAAAATCATGAGGAGGGGCTATAGCAGTAGATGCACGCTTGTTGAACTCAAAATCACTTAGATTATCGATTTCTAATTCTTCATCAACATCGTCATTGTCAAGGTCGTCGGAAGCATGTTCCTTAGCTACCTAGTGTCTTCCTGCACACAAATTTAAAAAGTCTGAAAGTTAGCACGATACAAAGTATAAAAAAAGGAGAAGTTCACTATAATGCTAACATGAATTTAGCATTTAAAATTACAGAGGTCCACTATATAGTTGAAGTGAATAAACCTCAAATGCAAAAAATATAAAAGGAGAAGTTCACTGTGATGCACATAGAGGATAACTATATAAAAAAGAAACATCATAACTATAACCTTAGCTTCTTCAGCTGATTGACCTAAAACAACAACAGGGGAAGACACAACTTTGGTAGGAGCATCATCATTAAAAGCAGGAGGATCTTGTTCCCTAATCTTCCTTTCAATCATTGCAGCTTCTCTTTCAAACTCTCGTTAAATTTTATCTTGATTCAAGCCAAACTCTAAGAAACCAGTGCGCACACAAGACGTTGCAGCCCTCAATGAATCAAACAATCTAAGCTCATGTCCCTTCTATTCTTCAATAGCTTCAGAACTGGGGCCATGACGAGCAGGAAATAATCTAGATATCTTGTTCGCCTGGTCAGCTGTAGTAGGGATGGGATGAGAAATATCATCAACTTTCTGAAGTAGAAGATTGATCTTGCTCAAGGCTGAAATAGGTGATGTACCACCACTAGTTCCTGTTGGCTCGGGATAGGCATAGTTTGAACATTTGCTAGCTGGACAGAAACAGTTTCATGCTGAGTAATGCTCAGTGGATCATAAAAATGATCAGGTTCCAGGAGATTATTAACAGCATGTCCAACATTAGATCCAGCATGAAGTTCTTGGATAGGAAAACGATAAGAATATGCAATCTGGTTGCGACCTTTCCACTGCAGATAATATGGTTAAAAAAAATTAAATGAATACGAAAAGTATACAGGAAGTTCACTAAAATCATGAAAAGAATAACAAAAAATATGGATTATGCACGAATAACGGTAAAACATAACAACATACAAAAAAACCATATAAAAATGTGTTGACCAAGGAAGTTCATATGTAAAATTATAGAAGTTCACTACTGCTTAATGGCTATTTATAGAAATGAAAAGGAAAAAAAAGAATGAGGGGTTTCACAAATGCTATGTGTTAATACATGAAGTTTGTAGGGGTTCCGCGTATGAAAACAATAAATTTTACCCTACGCTCCTGAAACCCTAATGCTGCCAGGACCTATCTATTAGTAATACAATAATGGGAGGGGATTTTCGCGAACTTACCCTTGAAGACCGAAAAGTGTTGTCAACGCTTAGGAGAGGTGGTTGATGTCGACGAGCCGAAGCCGACCTCAAGGTCGTGATGAAGTCCTTGCGCTCCAACGGATCCAATGACTTGAGTGCCTCAAGTGCGACACCTCGCGGGGAGTTACACATGTCCGGTGCCTGACGATGACTCCCGCTTCCCTGATCTAGCAATAGTTGCGGAAGTAGAGCTCCTGGATCCGAATCCCGCGGCGCGACGGCGCTCCGCGGTGAAGATGTCTCTCGTTCGCGCAGTCCAAACTTGGGACCACGGTCATGAGAGAGAGAGAGAGATCATATCAATTAGAGGTATTCCCAAAAGTGATAAGACCTTTATTGAATATTATGTGTATTTATCTGGCCAAATACCCCCACTATATATAGGGGGAGGGGAGGTACTACTTCCCTCAAAGTCCCAGGGTGGGACTAAAGGAGAGGGAGAGGGGGGAAGCCACCGGCCGGCCCTAGTGGGACCCGCACGAGGGGCTTGGCCCAGCCGGCCACCCCCTTGCCCCTTCTCCCCTCTTTCCTTTCCCTAATGGGCCCTCTTCCCTCCAGAATTGGCCCATTAAGCCTTTTGACTTTTAAATTGATTTTCTCTTTTATTAAATAATTATGAATAAATGATTAAATCAATATTTAACATTCATTCATATATTATTTAATCTCCGTGGCTATGGAACACCTTCCACCTCCACTCCGGACATCCTCCGGACTTACCGAAACCCTTCCGGTTTCCTCTCTACTATTCTTTGGTGATTCTACCGATCCTATAAACACTCTCTAAGCATCATCAAACCCTTAAGCGTGATACCCTATGGTTCGAGAACATTCCATACATGGTCGGGACACTTCCGGACCAATGATCAACTGTCAACACCCGAATTTTTAATCCCAGATGCCCGTTATGCCCTACCTCGCAATCCCAAGATTACCATTTTTGCGAGACATAACGGATTGGATATCATAGTACATCATCCATTACAAACCATACATAAGGTTTTACACAAATAAGGATCTCATGATCCAGTCTTTAATACAACAAGCAGCGGAAATAAAAGATAAGCGTAGCGGTGGGGTCCATCTTCAGGGGCACAGGCAATGCTGACGAAGGCAGATAGTCCTAGTTATCATAGCCGTCCTGCTGACCATCATCTTGGTAATCTCCTTCATAGTCTGGCCATGATAATAGCCTGGGACAAAAGCCATGAGTACTCTTTAAGTACTCGCAAACTACTATTAACAGGTACTATAGTTCTAAGTTAAAGTGCTAGAGCTAAGTTTAACTATAAAGTTAAGTTTGAAACCTAAGCTGAGTTCTGAAGCAAACAAAGATAAAGTAAAGTTCTAGAATCACCTAAGTGGGAAGCTATTATCATCAACACAACCCTGTTGTGGTCAAGTCAAAAATTTCATCATTCATTTCAAGGTATTTAGAAAACATCTGACAACGAAACAGTATGGCCATTCCAACTGTCCATAACCGCGGACGCGGCTATTCGAATAGTTTGAGACTCTGCAGAGGTGGTACACTTTCACCACAAGATTCGATACATCTGTCAGGGATAACCCTGAATCATCATACTTAGTATGCAGATAATCAAACATAACCTTAACTTTACACACCCTAGTACAAGCACCTCTCCTATGAGCATGGCCTCCCAACCATGACCATCAGTCATCTTGGGCACTGCATAGGTGGACAACATTGAGAGGTAGCCTCGGCTCAAACCTCTCCCGTGAGGGAACTAATACTAATGCATATAAATTTCCAGCTAAGCCTTATCCAATTCAGGTAATGTGGTTGTACGGTAAATTTGGAATGGTATCGCATCTGAATCCAACCATCAGTATTATAAAAGGGTTAAGGCTCATGCCTCATCATTTTCATCATCATAAACCAGTTATGTTTCTCAACACATGTCAAAACATCTCAATAGAATGACTCATCATTCCAAGGTTTTCACAATTCATTTTCACCAAGTGTTCCCATCTAAAGTGACTCAAGTTTTTGATCTACTCTAAAATACTAAGTTAAGAGTGTTCACTAAAGGGTAAGGATGGGATCAATCTCATGCCGTTGCATGACATCTAAAGGTTTCTAAGTAGGTCAAGTTTTATACTTTTTATGCTACCTTCAAAATAAGTAAGGAACTTTGCATACTAAGGGGAGTGAACTTGTAAGTAAGACTTGGGGTACTAATAGTTAAAATGGGTGTGATCAAAGCATGCTTAAGGCATCTTTACTAAACCATCTAGCTTAATTCTAGCTTGCTAACAATAGCTTGCCTTGGTTGGTGTAGTGGTTGAAGTTTTCTTCTTCTTCTTCTTCTTGGTAGAACTCCTCCTCCTCGAAAGCTTGGTCGGTACTAGCGTCTATAAATACATAGGGAGTGTACAATCACCAAACAATACTTAACTAGGCTAACTATCATTCTAAAACACACATTTGATGATCTATTATCATCACAAACATCACAAGTTTTAATTCAATAGTTTCATCCTTTTTATTTTATAAAAGTAATTTCTACTCATTGAAAAACTAACTAATATTTCATATTCACCACTTAAAACATGGGATCATGTTGACACATGTCATCACCACATATTCTAACATGTGGGAATGAGATTTAAGGGTTGGATCAATATTACTTTGGTTTAAGTTCATTATTTAATGATTTAAAGTGACTAGAAATGCCTATATAGCATTATTTTGGTACTAGTCCAAAGTCACTGCATGTCAACCTTAATATTATTACATGGTTAGATAGATATGATGAAATGTGATTTTTGAGAGTTGGAATCAACTCAAAAGCTAACTTGGTTGATTTTATAAAAATGTTGCAAGTTGCAAAAGCTTCTGTTTTGTTATTTTTATTAGGAGGGATCTATAACTCTAATTGAATTAAATCCAACGGGCTTGGATAGAGCATTTCAATACCTTTCAGACAAAATTAGTTTCATGCAATTTGGATTTCTAAAACTCTATGAATTGATTTTCAAACTAGGGGACAGAAACTAGATTTAACTAAAAAGAAAAATCCAGATTTGAATCTATGGGCTAGCGCGGGAAAAGGAATGGGCTGGCCCAGTGGCGCTCCGCGGCGCGGGGCTCAACTGACAGGGGGGTCCCGCTTATCAGCGGCACTTAAAACGTGAAACGGTACGCGCGCTGTGGGTCGTGCGATTAGAAGTGAGATCAACGGCTGAGGGTCGTCGTCGACGACGAACAGGTCGCCGGCGAGCTCGAACCCTAGCGTCTCGGTGGGGGTCTACTGGGGGCGTACCAGGGCTCCAGCAGGGTCAGCGAGGCAGGCAAACGACATGGAAGACGACAGCGAGGCGAGGCGCGGTTGCGGTGGAGCTTGGGATGGTCGAAATCAACGGCGCCCTTCTCCTCCTGCCGCGGCTGCTCCGACTCCAATTCCGGCGAGCTGCTGCTCCACTTGCTCCGGCTAGAGGTGGGTGAGGTTCAGAGAGGTGAGGGGAGTGGAATGGTGTGGAGAGAAGAGGCTGGGGAGGGCTCCTTTTATAGGCCCGATGGTGAGGCCGAGCGGGATGGGCAGGCGACTCCGGCGACAAGGCTACGGCAGGGTAGAGGCATGGCTGGGAGTGGCGATCGATGGGCGGTTCCCTGGCGGTGCTCTAGAACTTAAATGCGAGCGTAGGGGCGGTGGCACGCGGTCTGGGCGAGGTGGCGCTCTGCGCGGCTGAAGCGGCGGTGTCCACGACGAGCGGTGGCTTTGAGGCTTTGGGCGGCAAACGGGGATGTCTGGGGTGTTCTCCAGGTCGAGGTAGAGCGGCGGGCACGGGCTGGTGCCAATGGATGGTCTGTGCAAGCGGGGACAGGGCATGCTCTAGGGGCGGCGTCGGCATGCTCGACCGGCTCCGGGCGCAGCGGTTCCTGGCCGTTCTGGTCTCTGTCTCTGGCCTGGGGCTGGTTGGGCGGTGGAGGTGGACCACTGGCAGTGTACTAGACATGGCGAGAGGGGTTGGAGAGGGCTGCTGCTGCGAGTGCACTGTCGGCTGGCGAGGTGGTGCTCGGCATGGCATGGCAGTGCAGCTAGGAGGTAGGGGAGATGCTAGTTAGGCTCTGGTTAGATCAAGAGGGGACAAGGGGATTAAATGGGGATCAATTGGGGCAAAACCCTGTAGTAAACAGTGAGCTATGATTAGAGTAGAGATTATGCATGCCAAGTGTTTGATGAAATGGCCGCATGAAAGAAAGTTTTGAATTTTGGTTTCAAAAATTTTGAGTGATCTCCACTAGTGATAGGTAGTCTCTGGTTGCAAGGGTTTTGAAAATGGAGCTCAAATAGATGGTTTTTGAAATAGGGGTGATCTATGCATATGCATTAGATTCAATTTTAAACTGTCATTTAAAATAGTTCACAGAATGTTTTTAGCAGATCAAAAGGTGGGCCTTGGTACCTCATTATGTGTACTAGCAAGGGGTGCAAAGATCAAGAATTGTTTCTGTTAAGTTTTGAGTACTAGGAATAGCCAAAGTAGGCATGAGAGTTAAATTTGCCAAAATGACCATTCCTCCTTTTTAATTCTTTTTGATTTGATTTTCTTTAGGAAAAGTTTGGGAATGATGTAGATGATGTTTAAATCACCTAAGAAACATTTTACAAGCATTGGATCATTCAATCATGGCAATTCAAACAACTCCTATTTTAAATGCACACACATATGAATGCTTTCATATTAAATTTAGAAAAGTTTTTGTTAACCCTATTTTTGGATGATTTGATCTTGATAAGCTTGGATTGAAGTTTTGGGATGTTACATCAACAGAGGGACCTGGATGGCCATGTGACCCATGTGCGTTCCACGAAGATCTTTCGTCGTTTGAACCGGGACGGTCGTGTCTTATTCTCTTTGTCTCTTGATACTTGCATTGCCTGAGATCTAATCAATGACATCACCATGTCGTGTTCAATTTTGTTACCGAACAATGCTACTTGACTCGTTCTGACAAGTGACATCCTTGTGATCAAATCACACGTTGCACAACTATTGGATATAACCTCTCCGAGTGGGCCCTTGAGTATCTTTCCGTGACATGGACGGACAAATCCCGCTCTTGACATATATTGCCTCTACGGTTTCCTCCGAGTACCTGAACACACCTTTATAACCACTATATTACCAAGTGGCGCTTGATGCTATCTAAGCACTCTCGGGAGATAGTGGTTGATATAGCCTCACGGTCTAAGGAACAGTCTACGAGGATCCATTTCTAATCATCATAACTTGAACTTCGTGACATGATCGGGTCACGATGTTTAGGTTGGGTATTGGTTCATCATCTCATTCACAGAATGAGTTGACTCCATTTCCAACTAGCATAAATGCCACATGATCAGGAAACATGATCATCTGTTGACCAATGAACCAATGACTATAGTTTCACTGGGAACCCCTGGTTGTTTATATATCACACGTGTATTGATGTTTCCACTCAATACAGTTATAGCATGATATAAAACTTAATCATAAACTATATTAAATATGATAATAGTCCTTATTACTATTTGTCTCTAGGGCATATTTCCAACAGTCTCCCACTTGCACTAGAGTACAAATACACTAGCTGCATTTGTTCTTAATCATTAGCACCATATATCTGGTACCCTGAACATGCTTGCTCATGGAAGAGGTTGAGTCTTGGGCCTGTACTTTACAGTACCAAATCCTTTGCAACTTACTAATCTCACCTTGATTGACATTAATACTTTGTCATCACATGATAACATCTGTGTGTACGCATTGTCTCTATGGCAGCAGAACGAGGCCTGATTCCAGGAGCCTACAGTGACTTTAGATCAACCTCGAGGGCTTTCTCATGGGCACTGTGCCCTGGGACACATCATTCTAGGTTAAAAGTGAACTAGCCCCGCCATAACATTATACAACATTTAGATGGTACCCTTATCTATTATTATAAATGTAATGATCGAAATACAAGTGCACTCTGTGCAACTTTCGATGTTTTTGTTCTCCTCGCTTCCTACTTGACTTTAATCGGTATTTACAGGAGTTTCCAACATATTCCCTTCTAACATAACCCTTTATGCTTTAAGATATGTCATCCTTTATGGATCTGGAAAATATGTCTACAGTTCTCTATTAGACACTATGGACAAACTTAGCTCAACGTTCTGTGATTCAAACTTAATCACTTTTAAATGTTCCTTATTGGATCATATATTATGTTAAGTTATCATCATGGTTTTCTAAGATAGAACCTATGTCTCAACATAGTGGATGATGATCATCCTTTTCTTTCTTTCAACCATTGATCTTAAACTTAATACTATTCCTAACTTCAGTTATTAAGGACTAGTTCCTTAATTAACTTCTATTCTGAAACCCTTTTCAAAATCCCTTAAGGAATACTATATAATATCATAATACATTTATTATCAACTTCTACACCTTACAAATCATTATTTATTGGTACTTGCGCTTTTATTCTTAACATACTTAAGAATCACTCCTATAAGCTCCCACTCAAAATATGTTCCCAACATATTTGAGTATGAGTCACTACTTTTACTCAAACTATGTTCCTACATATTTGAATTTGAGACTTATATTGCTCCCACTCAAAAATATGCCATTCACATATTGTTTTAGGAAGACTTTCATAGCTCCCACTCAATTTCATGCAAATTGCATATCTACTCACTATTTTGAACAACTTCAAATCCTTTGATCAAATATCAAAGTGAGAGATTTACTATGAGACACTAGTACTTTTACCAGTTTTAAATCCACTAGACATTAAGCACACATGAATCAAATTCATTTGAATTCGTCCAATACTTGACAAATTGTGCTTTTGTCATTCACCCCCCTTTCCACTATGACTTTGCAGTCATTTGGGAAAATTCAAGTAACCCCTTTTACTTGTGAGATTCAGCAACGAATTGCTTTCTAATCTCAAGGCAATTTTGCTTCTAGGATTTCTCATAATTCTAGTTCACCATTATTTTCTTAGTAGTTCGTAGGTATGTCATATTCCAAGAATCATGACAAATGATTCACAAATGTCTCTATACAAGATATGGATTATATTTTGAATCCTACTTCATGTAGTGAAAACACTAGTGGGGAAAACACAATGATCGTTATCATTGATTCTTTCCTTCCGTGAAGAGAAACATTCAGGAACGTTGTCCGTTGCACTTCTCAACACTCTGATGCAGGGATTTGAATCCTCACGTGTTTTTCAGTATCTTCCAGTTGCTCCATAATCGAGAAATATCACTAAAAGTGAGCTTTCTCAAGAATGCACCAAAATTCATGCAATACAAGTTTTGCTTCTCTTTTGGTTTCAGCTATGGATTTCATATTCAAAGTTTCCAATGAATACTCTACAAGGACTTTTCGTTATTGTTTTGGTTATATCGAATAACCCCAAAACTTTTACGACGATCCATACCAGATATGGAGCCACTTTCACGAATCCAGATGGTTCACTATATATTCTAATTGAGTGCTAACTATTTCTAACCAATGGTCTCTACATCTATACTACAACGATTTATTTGGCGCCATATATTCACCCATTTTGATATCTAATATCACATCGTGATGTTTTGCATTTTGACGTTTTCAAAACGATTTGCATTCCACAATTTCTTATATGCCATTCTTATAAAGTCGAATTTCATTACTATTGATCAAATCTTAGTAATTAGATTCTATTTTATCTTTAACACCCTTTGTTTGATGAAACACTTTGATCAAATCAAATAGTTTCATACTCATGTTTCCTTTGGTAAACTTTTTTACACATTTAAACAATCAAATAATGATAATTGCCATTTTTGTTAAAACACAATACATCGAATATGTATTTATTTTTAACAATTCATTAAACACTTTGTATTCAAGTAATACACAGTGTTCAAGTTATTTTGCCGAACTTAGGCATGATTTATATGTGATAAGAAATCAAATGAATTTCACATATTATTAACATAACTTTTGAATTTATACAATGGTTTCATTCATTAATGAACATATCATTAAGTTGGGTATTTTAAGGCATTTCAATATTTTACAAATGTTCATGCAATATCAATTAGTTTCAAACAACAAGGATAATTTACATATAATCAAACAAGATATGAACACAAATAGAAATCATTCATAAAAGTGGAACAACTGTTTGTTACAAGCTCATATGAATAATCGTCTCACAAAGTGTAAGACACACTAAAGAAGTTCACAATATTTTGATTACAATAATCATCCTAAAACATAAACTAAATGATAAATGTCGAGGGAGAGCGTCGTTGTCCATCATCATCATGCTCGCCATCAACACACAACGTCACCTCCTCTCCAGCAAGCACCTCTCATGCAGAAGGACCTGTTTTCAGTAAAACAGAACAAGTATCAAATATACTTAACACTACAAATGTGTTTGCAAGATTATAACATTTATAAAATTGTATATCAAATATATACCTTTGTCATTGATGATCTCAGCGATAATGGGTTCAACCATCACATTCCTGAGATGTGATACGAACCTATGGAATTCATTGATTCCGTGTCGCCTCTCATAATGCAAGTCCTGACTTGTGCTTGGTAGCTTGGTGACAGCGACCGCAGCACAACGCCATTTGCAAAATATCCAGCTATCCAGGAAGTATGCAGGCCTCATGTACACATCATGCATGCGCTCCAAGTGGTCGTCAAGTGATGAGTTTTCCTCCATCTTAATGGAGAGGAAGTCTCCCATCAGCTCATGCTCCCATATGCATGCTTGTTCCATGAAATATGTCCTAAGCTGTAGCATTACTGTACGAGGGTTGACATTACCCATGACAGGCCACAGCTTGTCCACCATTCCAAAACGCATTGTAACTAAAATGAAGGAGGCCATCTCCCGACGGTGATAGCGGTCTTCCCACTGCTCTGGGGTCTCTAGGTCAATGAGCTGATCCAAATCCATCTCGTCGAGTATGTAGTCGACCATGTCATTCTCGCTAAGGAGAACGTGGAGACGTGTAACCCATATAGAGAAGTTTGATCCATCTAGTCTGAGCTTCTCTCCTTCTAACCAATCAATCGTCAATAGGAAAGGTGGCATCAAGGAGAACCTTTTCTACATTTATAATTGCAAAAGGAATTTAGACTAAGTTTATAATTAAATGAGTTAATAATAACTCCACTCAGAAACACCTATCCCATGAAGGGTTCCTAGTGATAACACGACCCCTTTCAGCAACATCTCCCCCGATCATCACGGCCATCAATGTGGGTTCAGGGTGGATGCTAAACATCGGTCACATCATTCATGCGACTCGTGCTTGATCTTTCGACCATCCGCATTCCGAGGCCATGTCTCTGTAACGTGCTAGGCTCGCCAACTCAACCTTACTGTATTCGATGTGCAACATGGCTTACACCCACTATATGCGAACATAGATATGTCTGACAACCGATCATCACGGCCTGCCTCATACCAAAGAACTTTCTTGGTGGTGCACACTAAGGGGGAACACAATAATTGGTAATTTTAACAGGGATCATCTTATTAGGCTACCGTCGAGTATCTAATACTAGCACACAATAAGATATACAAACAATAACATTGAATGTAAATGCGATGTGATATGGTCCTTCACGTCGTGATCTCCATCTGTCGTCACCGGATTCCGGCGCCAGGGTTCCGGCATCGTAGACACCAGGGTACCAATGTCTTTCCGGCGTGGTAGTCCGTCACCTCCGTGACTATCTACTACTACATAACATAAGGTAATCACTTTACCTTTGCCACAACCATATCACAAAGCAACACCCCTGCAAAACAAAGTTAGACGCCTCTACTTTATCTTTGCATGTTTTACGTGGCTGAATGGGCTTTCGCACAAGAACCGTTCTTATCTACGAACTTTCAGCACAACGTTGATCAAGTAGTTGTCTCTACTACACCCTTTTCTAGGCCTTCCGTTGCAAATGGTATACCAACTAATGCGAGAAAGACAGACATCCCCCCTAAGCCACTTTATACGGTACAAGCCGTATGTCAAGCGTGGACCAGTCTCGCGAATGAATGCGTAAAGTCGGTTAGGGGCCGCTTCATCAAGCATTACTGTGGTATACACAAGTACACGTGGGAGGGTAACAACTAAAAGATCAATGCCCACATGCTACATCCCGTGTGTTCTACCCGTACTAGCATTACTACGCATAGATCTAGCTCTGATACCACTTTAGGGGTTCCGCGTATGAAAACAATAAATTTTACCCTACGCCCCTGAACCCCTGATGCTACCAGGACCTATCTATTAGTAATACAGTAACGGGAGGGGCTTTTCACGAACTTACCCTTGAAGACCGAAAAGTGTTGTCAACGCTCAGGAGAGCATGGTTGATGTAGACGAGCCGAAGCTGGCCTCAAGGTTATGATGAAGTCCTTGTGCTCCAATGGCTCCAACGACTTGAGTGCCTCAAGTACGACACCTCGCGGGGAGTTACACACATCCGGTGCCTGACGATGACTCCCACTTCCCCGATCCAGCAGCAGTTGCGGAAGTAGAGCTCCTGGATCCGAATCCCGCAGCGCGACGGCGCTCCGCGATGAAGATGTCTCTCGTTCGTGCAGTCTGAAATTGGGACCACGGTCACGAGAGAGAGAGAGAATATCAATTAGAGGTCTTCCCAAAAGTGAGAAGACCTTTATTGAATATTGTGTGTATTTATCTGGCCAAATACCCCCAGTATATATAGGGGGAGGGGAGGTACTACTTCCCTCAAAGTCCCGGGGTGGGACTAAAGGAGAGGGAGAGGGGGAAGCCGCCGGCCGGCCCTAGTGGGCCCCATGCGGGGGGGGGGGGGGGCGCTTGGCCCAGCCCCTTCTCCCCTCTTTCCTTTCCCTAATGGGCCCTCTTCCCTCCGGAATTGGCCCATTAAGCCTTTTGACCTTTAAATTGATTTCTATTTTATTAAATAATTATGAGTAAATGATTAAATCAATATTTAACATTCATTCATATAGTATTCAATCTCTGTGGCTATGGAACACCTTCCACCTCCACTCCGGACATCCTCCGGACTTACCGAAACCCTTCCGGTTTTCTCTCTACTATTCTTCGGTGATTCTACCGATCCTATAAACACTCTCTAAGCATCATCAAACCCTTAAGCGTGATACCCTACGGTTCGGGAACACTCCAGACATGGTCGGTACACTCCCGGACCAATGATCAACAGAGGGACCTGGATGGCCATGTGACCCCTGTGCGTTCCACGAAGATCTTTCATCGTTTGAACCGGGATGGTTGTGTCTTATTCCCTTTGTCTCTCGATACTTGCATTGCCCGAGATCTGATCAATGACATCACCATGTCGTGTTCAATCTCGTTACCTAACAATGCTACTTGACTCGTTCCGACAAGTGATATCCTTGTGATCAAATCACACGCTGCCCAGCTATTGGATATAACCTCTCCGAGTGGGCCCTTGAGTATCTTTCTGTCACATGGATGGACAAATCCCGCTCTTGACATATATTTCCTCTACAGTTTCCTCCGAGTACCTGAACACACCTTTATAACCACTGTATTACCAAGTGGCGCTTGATGCTATCTAAGCACTCTCGGGAGACAGTGATTGATATAGCCTCACGGTCTAAGGAATAGTCTATGAGGATCCATTTCTAATCATCGTAACTTGAACTTCGTGACATGATCGGGTCACGATGTTTAGGTTGGGTATTGGTTCATCATCTCATTCTCAGATATAGTTGACTCCATTTCCAACTAGCATAAATGCCACATGATCAGGAAGCATGATTATCTGTTGTCCAATGAACCAGTGACTAGAGTTTCACTGGGAACCCCTGGTTGTTTATATATCACATGTGTATTGATGTTTCCACTCAATACAGTTATAGCATAATATAAAACTTAATCATAAACTATATGAAATATGATAATAGTCCTTATTACTATTTGTCTCTAGGGCATATTTCCAACAAAGTTCACTTATGCAACATACAGGAGCTCACTACTTAAATGTTGGGTATTTCAAACAATAGAAAAGAGATTCAAAAATATATAATAATTCACATTAATATGGATTAAGAAAGAAGGAAGTACACACCTACAAAATAGCATGGGTTCACTGATGCAAAAGTGGGGTATTTCCAAAATGTGAAGATAGGACAAACAATGTAGTAATTAACACCGACTACTATCAATTAAAAAAAGAAAGATCACACATACAAGATATCAAAAGTTCACTACTGCATAAATGAATGAGTTAACGCAAAAAAATTAGAATGTAAGTATAAAAAAATACATAATGAAAATACATCATAAAATGAAGAATAGCCCAAAAATAAAGAAGAAAAGAATAGTGGTACTCACACTCAGTTTGGCAAACCTATATCTGCGAGGTTAGGTCCACCACTCTTATACAGATCTATTTTATAAATCTCCTTCATCTTCTTTTCTTGCAAATAATTTGCGCGAGGTGTGAGAGTGTGCATGACAGAATAACAGCTGTCAAGATACATGATAACTGGAACAACACCACATCCTCCTGCCTTCTTTTCTTCTTGGTACCTGATAGCACCTCTCTTGATTTCATCACAAACAACCTGATAGAAATCCATGGTGGCCATACTCTGGTAATGCATGTTAACTAACATAGGAGCCTCCCTACCAAGGTGTGTAGCAGCACCAGGACAGATCAATTTGTTGAACAAAATGGCAAAGAACACCTTCACATCTAAGTCAACTTTTGAATCATCCTTGACTAAATCTTCTAAAAGTTTCCACAGATGCTTTGGTTTCAATATGAGAACTTGGTGCAAAGACAAGTTCTATCTTAAGCTCACGAAATTGATTGACATGACCTGAATCTGAAGGTCTCGGAGCGGTGTCATCTCCATTTGGGAAACCAAAAACATGATGAACAACGTTCCTACTAACTTCAAGAACCTTTCCAGAATCACACTCTATATTAATGTTGGATGGGTCAAGTTTCATCATCAAATCACACATGAGGACACCTGAAATATTTCCCTCAAGAACCCAGTCAAACACACAGCCAAATCCAGCATCACAGACTTTTGCTATATGAGCTGACTTTAGCAACTTAACAACCAACAAAACTTCCCCAAGTGAACAACGAACAATTTGCTAAAAGCGCTTTTGTCCGACATCATCTGCATCAGGCTTCAATCGACCTATAGTCTTCTTACGGCCTACGGTCTTCTTCTTAGCAGGACCAGTAGGTAAAGCATTTAGTTTCTGTCTTTTTCCCCTTTGTCCACAAAACATAGAAAAACAAAAAATAAGAGATGTTCATTGAATATGAAAAGGTGAAAAACAAAAAAGGATAAAACAAAAAAATTAATTAAGGGAAGTTCACTACAATGATGATGGAAGATCACATTTTACATAAGGAGAGATTAGCTAATGGTAAAAAAAGGATGATGTAAGAAGTTTTGGATGTCTACTTTTAGTAGTTCACTAATATGGTAGGAGAAAATTCAACTATATTACAAAACAGAACTTGAATAAAACATTAAAACAACATAATGAAACAATTACAAAAATTAAAAAAGCGTAAAACCACAATACAAAAAAATTAAGAGAAGTTCACTATACTAGTGAAGGGATATGCACATGTATATCAAGAGAGGTTAATTAAAGACCTGAAATAATAATTTAGCATGGTAGATTCAGAAGTACATTATAAAAATAAAAATCATCTAAAAAAGAAAATCACCTGCTCAGGTATGTCAACAAAGTCATCAGAATCATCACATAAAACATCTTCAATGGCAGCATCAGGAACATAAGATTTGTTCACTGGAAGGCTGTGTTTGCCAGAACTAGACTTAGAAGAAGAAAAATCCTCATGATTGGCTGCAGATTTAGTAGACACGAAAACACGAGGACTACGACGAGGGGTCATAGAAGTAGACTGAGAAGGGGACAAAGAAGATCCAACAATGGAACTATGACTTCTTTTACGAACATCAATCCTCTCTCTGCGACGTACTGGTTCACTTGGCTCTATGACTGATTCACTTGGTTCTACGACTGGTTCACTTGGCTCTACGACTGGATCACTTGGAATATCTGTAGAGCTAGTAACGTTTTTCTTTAATTTTTTCCTAATATAGTACTATTTCACTTTTAACTCATGCTAAGCAACCTTGGAAGCGTGTTGCTCATTGTATTTGGACAGCTGCTCCTGAACATTCTAATCCTGTCACTTTCTTAGTACCATCCATAGTCTACGAAGGAGTGTCCTGTAAAACTTGAGTGCAATCTGGTACAAGCAAATCAGTTGCATCTGATGTCCTGGACTTACCTTGCACATGACTCAGATCAAAAGCTGGTCCAGCTAAACGATCAACGTTGGGGATATTGGCAGATTCACCAACAGGTCGTCTAGGGAGTGGAGTTTCATCATAGAGTGGCGGGCCAGTAACAACATCATCATCAATAGACCTCGCAGGAGAAACAGAATGAGGATAGTCGACATTGAGTTATTCTAAAGATTCCCTGATAGTTTCAGTGGCTACAAAAAAGAAACAAATAAGAGAAGTTCACTATATGAAAATATGAAGATAGAAAAGTAACATTATAGAAGTTAACTAACAGATTAGTAAAAAATATAGAATCAAAACAAAAAACAAAGAGGTTCACTACATAACTAACAAAATAAAAAGTTAGAAATAAATACTGACATGGGCATACCTTACAGGTACTTGAGATCAACATATACGGACTAGCCTAGAAGAAGCCCATGACGTTGCTAAGGCCCAGTCAAGATTCAGGTGACCTAGGAGACTTCGACTCCTTGCAGCACACGGCAAACTCGAGATAGAAGTTTAAAGGGAAAACTCTAATATGTAGCCGACTCGACCTGCTATCCCTAGACCTAGCCTATCTATATAAAGGCTAGGAGTGGGAGTGAGAAGGATATCCACAACCCTAGTTACCACACCATCGTCAGATTGCATCTGCACATCCCTGTAACTTTCGACTCCTCGATAATTCCAAGAGAAGACAAGCAGGAGTAGGATCCTCTACGAGGCCTGAACCTGGGTAAACCTCGTGTGCTTGTTTGCTAGCTGATCGATGCCTCTAGCGCTCCCCACTTCCTCTAACTTAAGTCCATCTATGATGGGCATTGATGAGTTAACCCCTCGTCAATTGGCACCGTTTGTGGGAACAGGGAGTGTTGATGTTGCGGCTTCCTCGTCCCCATCAACCGCGATCTACAACTCCGTAGCAGCGGAAACTTGCCTCCTCTTTGGTGCCTTCGACTTCACCGTCCACACGCCAGCCACTCGCCCGGATTTTGAGTCCATGGGCAATGGAATCGGCCTGGCAATCGGGAGCTTATGCGTCCAAGTTGGTCGGCTGGTAACACTTCGCCTCCCTAATCAGCCGAAGGTTCCCATGATTGCTCCCGCGTCATGGTTTCCACCGCCGATCGGCACCCTGAGCGAACTCAACACCCCGACATCAGTCGGGAATACGGATAGCAACAGCAGTTGCGAGTCCGATCTGGGTGGTCTGGTAACAGAAGATGGAGCCTACGGCTCCGGATCTGAAAGCTGCGGGAGCAACAGCTTCCCCAGCCATTACATGTGCGCCGTCATCAACATGGGCGGCAATGGCGGCACTCGGGACAACACCGGCACCGGTGGTGGTATCCCAGTCACGAACGGTGGCCCCTCCAACTGCGCCCCCACTAACAACGGGCTAGAAGGGCCCATCCCAGAGGATCAGCCGAACCTCTCGGCGAATGAGCAAACCCGAGAGCGCATGCTGATCAAGCTCAACGATGCTGAGTAGGCCCGCTGCAGAGAAGCCCTACGGGGCAACCCCCTGCCACCAAACTCATCGCACGATATGCTGATGGGTTATCACTGGCTGCTCAAGGAGGAGTTCAAGCACCATCAACAAGTAATCGCCCAGCTCAACAAGCACAGGAGGGCGATGGACGAGTCGAGCCTTCGACGAGCTCAGCTCTCTTCCATCGGAGGATTCTCCTCCAAAGGAAACGATCATACAGCTGCCAGAAGACGCTCTCGACTGGCTCATCTCACTAATAAGGAGAGAGAAGAGGCCGAACGAGTCCTCGACTTCTCGTCTATGATGGTGGATAGGCGGGGCAATGTGCTCCCAAAAATGCCATAGGCAGCGGTAACAGTGGCCACCTGTACCTTCTCAACAACCAGCCACCGGCTGGGGACCCGTGGTCTGCCATGCACCGATCTACGATCGCTGGCCTGGGACTAGTCAAAGCTGCCCTCATCAAGGACCCAACGCCGGAGCCAAAGAAAAGCAAGGCTCTAGCCAAGCGCTACTCTTCCTCATCCTCCAGCGACGGCAACCATGACTTGTCGCGATGACGCCACTCACAGCATCACGACTACAACTACGATGCGTGCGATGACATCACACAGTGCAAAGTCGACAAGATGCGCGCGAGGCACGCCCATTCGACTGACTAGGAAGATGACGGGATAGAGCTCTGCGGTGCCAGCTGCTAGAGCCATACGGAAAAAGCGAATGCCAAAAGGGTTCATACTCCCATCGGAGAACCCAAAATTCGATGGCCTCCAAGACCCGAAGATCTGGCTAGAAGATCATATTTCCTCCGTCAGGCTACACGGTGGAACCACGAGCACGGCCATGCAATGCCTCGAGCTACTGCTGCAAGGTGCCACCCGTGCATGGCTCAATAACCTCTCGTGCAGATTGATTCACAGCTGGGATGAGTTGGTTTACAGCTTCGTGCGAAACTTCAAGGGAACTTATAAAAGGCCCGCATCAATCGAAGAATTAAGAGGCTGCTAACCAAAGACTGGTGAGTTGCTGCGCTCATACATTCAGAGGTGGTCCATCATCAAAAACTCAGCAGAGGACATCTATGAGGACCACGCAATCAACGCATTCAATGGTGGCGTGTGTTCAAAGAGCTCAGAGAGGAGCTGGGCTGCTCGAAGCCCAAAACAATCGACCACCTGATGGAGATCGTGAACAGGTGGGATGATGGAGAGGACTCGGTGAAAAACCGCAATCTACTCAAACTTCGAGCCACTCAGCTTCTTCCGTGGAGGAGGAGCCACAGCGCGCACAGGCATTGTAACATCCCAAAACTTTAATCCAAGCTTATCAAGATCAAATCATCCAAAAATAGGGTTAACAAAAACTTTTCCAAATTTAAAATGAAAGCATTCATATGTGTGTGCATGTAAAATAGGAGTTGTTTTGAATTGCCATGATTGTGTGATCCAATGCTTGTAAAATGTTTCTTAGGTGATTTAAACCTCATCTACATCATTCCTAAACTTTTCCTAAAGAAAATCAAATAAAAAAGAATTAAAAAGAAGGAATGGTCATTTTGGCAAATTTAACTCTCATGCCTACTTTGGCTATTCCTAGTACTCAATTCTTAACAGAAACAATTCTTGATCTTTGCACCCCTTGCTAGTACACACAATGAGGTACCAAGGCCCACCTTTGGATCTGCTAAAAACATTCTGTTGACTATTTTAAATGACAGTTTAAAATTGAATCTAATGCATATGCATAGATCACCCCTATTTCAAAAACCATCTATTTGAGCTCCATTTTCAGAACCCTTGCAACCAGAGACTACCTATCACTAGTGGAGATCACTCAAAAATTTTGAACTCAAAATTCAAAACTTTTTCTCTTGCGGCCATTTCATCAAACACTTGGCATGCTTAATCTCACCTCTAATCCTAGATCACTGTTTACTACAGGGTTTTGTCCCCAATTGATCCCCATTTAATCCCCTTGTCCCCTCTTGATCTAACCAGAGCCTAACCAGCATCTTCCCTACCCCCTAGCTGCACTGCCATGCCATGCCGAGCACCCCCTTGCCGGCCGACAGCGCACTCGCACCAGAAGCTCTCTCCAGCCCCTCTCCTCATGTCTAGCAGCTTGCCAGTGGTCCACCTCCACCGCCCAACCAGCCCCAGGCCAGAGACAGAGAGCAGAATGGCCAGGAACCGCCGCGCCCGGACCTTGTCGAGCATGCCGCCGCCGCCCCCAGAGCACACCCTGTCCCCGCTCGCACAGACCATCCCTTGGCACCAGCCTGCGCCCGCCGCTTCGCCTCGACCTGGAGAACACCCCAGACATCCCTGTTCGCCTCCCAAAGCCTCACAGCCACCGCTCGTCGTGGACACCACCGATTCAGCCACGCAGAGCGCCACCTGGCCCAGACCGCACGCCAACGCCCCTACGGCCGCATTTAAGTCCTAGAGCACCGCCAGGGAACCGCCCATCGATCGCCATCCCCCGCCATGCCGCTAGCTCGCCGTAGCCATGTCGCCACCGTCGACCGCCCATCTCGCTCGGTCTCACCGTCGGGCCTATAAAAGGAGCCCTCCCCAACCATTCTTCTCCACACCATTCCACTCCCCTCACCTCTCTGAACCTCACCCACCTTTAGCCGGAGCAAGTGGAGCAGCAGCTCGCCGGAGTTGGAGCCGGAGCCGCCGCCTCTGGAGGAGAAGGGTGCCGTTGATTTCGACCACCCCAAGCTCCGCCACAACCGCGCATCGCCTCGCCGTCGTCTTCCACTTCGTTTGCCCGCCGCGCCGACCCCGCTGGAGCCCTGGTACGCCCCCAGTAGACCCCCACCAAGCCGCTAGGGTTCAAGCTCGCCGGCGACCTGTTCGCCGACGACGACCCTCAGCCGTTGATCTCGCTTCTAATCCTATAGCCCAGAGCGCGCATACCGTTTCGCGTGTTAAGAGCCGCTGACAAGCGGGACCCCCCTGTCAGCTGAGCCCCGCGTCGCGGAGCACCACTGGGCCGACCCATTTCCTTTCCCGTGCTAGCCCATAGATTCAAATCTGGTTTTTCCTTTTTAGTTAAATCTATTTTCTGTCCCCTATTTCAAAATTCAATTTAGAGAGTTTTATAAATCCAAATTGTATGAAACCAATTTTGTCTGAAAGATATTAAATGATCTATCCAAGCCCGTTGGATTTAATTCAATTAGATTTATAGATCTCTCCTAATAAAAATAACAAAACAGAAGCTTTTGCAACTTGCAACATTTTTATAAAATCAACCAAGTTAGCTTTTGAGTTGATTCCAACTCTCAAAAATCACATTTCATCATATCTATCTAACCATGTAATAATATTAAGGTTGACATGCAGTGACTTTGGACTAGTATCAAAATAATGCTATATAGGCATTTCTAGTCACTTTAAATCATTAAATAATGAACTTAAACCAAAGTAATATTGATCCCACCCTTAAATCTCATTCCCACATGTTAGAATATGTGGTGAGGACATGTGTCCACATGATCCCATATTTTGGTGGTGAATATTAAATTTTAGTTAATATTTCAATGAGTAGAAATTACTTTTCTAAAATAAAAGGATGAAACTATTGAATTAAAACTTGTGATGTTTGTGATGATAATAGATCATCAAATGTGTGTTTTAGAATGCTACTTAGCCTAGATTAGTATTGTTTGGTGATTGTCTACTCCCTATATATTTATAGACGCTAGTACCGACCAAGCTTTCGAGGAGGAGGAGTTCTACCAAGAAGAAGAAGAAGAAAACTTCAACCACTGCACCAACCAAGGCAAGCTATTGTTAGCAGGCTAGAATTAAACTAGATGGTTTAGCAAAGATGCCTTAATCAGGCTTTGATCACACCCCTTTAACTATTAGTTACCCCAAGTCTTATTGACAAGTTTTACTTCCCTTAGTTTACACAAAGTTCTTTAATTAATTTTGAAGGTAGCATAAAAAGTATAAAACTTGACCTACTTAGAAACCTTTAGATGTCATTCTATGGCATGAGATTGAAACCATCTTTTCCACCTTAGTGAACAGTGTTAACTTAGTATCTTAGTATAGATCAAAAACTTGAGTCACTCTAGATGGGAATACTTGGTGAAAATGAATTATGAAAACCTTGGAATGATGAGTCATTCTATTGAGATGTTTTGACATGTGTTGAGAAACACAACTGGTTTATGATGATGAAAATGACGAGGCATGAGCCTTAATCCTTTTATAAAACTGATGGTTGGATTCGAATGCGATACCATTCCAAATTTACCGTACAACCACATTACCTAAATTGGGTAAGGCTTAGCTGGAAATTTATATGCATTAGTATTAGTTCCCTCACGGGAGAGGTTTGAGCTGAGGCTACCTCTCAACGTTGTCCACCTATGCAGTGCCCAAGATGACTGATGGTCATGGTTGGGAGGCCATGCTCATAGGAGAGGTGCTTGTACTAGGGTGTGTAAAGGGAAGGTTATGTTTGATTATCTGCATACTAAGTATGATGATTCAGGGTTATCCCTGACAGATGTATCGAATCTTGTGGTGAAAGTGTACCACCTCTGCAGAGTGTCAAACTATTCGAATAGCCGCGTCCGCGGTTATGGAAAGTTGGAATGGCCATACTGTTTCGTTGTCAAATGTTTTCTAAATAACTTGAAATGAATGATGAACTTTGACTTGACCATAATAGGGTTGTGTTTATGATAATAGCTTCCCGACTTAAGTGATTCTAGAACCTTATTTTCTCTTTCTTTGCTTCTGAACTTAGCTTAGGTTTCAAACTTAATTTGATAGTTAAACTTAGATTTAGCACTTTGACTTAGAATTATACTCCTTATTAGTAGTAGTTTGCGAGTACTTAAAGAGTACTCATGGCTTTTGTCCCTGACTATTATCATGGCCAGACTATGAAGGAGATTATCTAGATGATGGTCAGCAGGACGGCTATGATAACTAGGACTATCTTCCTTCGTTAGCATTGCCTGTGCCCCTGAAGATGGACCCCACCGCTACGCTATCGTTTATTTCCGTTGCTTGTTGTATTAAAGGCTAGATCATGAGATCCTTATTTGTGTAAAACCTTATGTATGGTTTGTAATGGATGATGTACTGTGATATCCAATCCATTATGTCTCGCAAAAATGGTAATCCTGGGATTGCGAGGTATGGCATAACGGGCATCTAGGATTAAAAATCCGGGTGTTGACAGGCATAGCGGGAATTGGCTCCTCTACCACAGTCGGAGGACACTCTGGCATCGTCAGCAAGGATGCATTTGAGTCCTTGCTTCGGGAGCGCTTGCGAGTCTCATTCCCGCTGGACTCAGGGGCTTCCTGATCTTCCTCAACAGGGACGGTGGAACTCGACTCGTCCTCCTCTTCCGCTTCGCGAGGGATTAATCCCTCCGGCTGAGGAGGCAACACAGTGGTCACCTTCCAGTCCTGGAACAAGGAGCGACATCAGTATAAAGGAAAACCTAGCATGCAATCGAAAAACAAGAAGAGCTCACAAGAAAGCCACCTCACGCGGAGGGTGACTCGTGCAGAAGGGAGACATGGCTAAGTCACTAGGGAGTTTCTCCTTGGCTATGTACTTGATCAGCAGCCAAAACCTCCTGTCTACCTCACCCGAGGAAATATTCTCCCGAGAAATGCGAGTGACGTCATCAACACTAGTCCATCAGCACATCAGATGCGCCCTAGCCTGCAGCGGCTGCACTCAATGATGCATCCAGGTGTGAATGAGGTCTGCACCACCCACTTCCTTCCCCATGTGGAGCACAAGGTCGCAGACACGCTTGTACAGAGCCTCAGTTTCCTCGGCTTCGCCGGGCATCACCGTGTTCTTCCACGACCTCCTTCTCTTGCATTCTGCGTTCGAATCAAAAGGCGCGAGACCGAAGTGTTCCTCATCAACCTTCTGGTCACGGATATAGAACCACTTCTCCCTCCACCCTTGGACAGATGCATTGAAGTTGATGGAGAAATATTTGACATTGGGGTCTACATGGATCCCGCAACCTCCTATATCGTAGACTACTGACCTAGAGCCCGACTGGCGCTTTAGTTTGAAGATTTTTTTTGAAAAGGCAAATTGTGGCTCGATTCCGAGCCAGCACTCACAAAGGGTGATGTAGCAAGCAATATGAAGAACATAATTGGGGGTCAACTGATGGAGCTGGAGCCCGTGGAAGCAGAGTAACCCCCTAACAAACTTGTGAAGGGGGAGAGAAAGACCGCGAATGATAAACGCGAGGAACATCAGCCGAAATCTGGCGGGGGGATTGGGGATTACTTCGTCGCTAGGAATCCAGTAGTCATCCTCAGTAGCAGGGAGAGCGCCATCTTGGCGCCAGTTGAAGAGCTCTGTTTCCTTGATGGCGGTCTACCGCCACGATCCATTCGTGACGCGCGTGCCCACGCCTTTCTTCTTGGCAGCTGCGGCAGCAGTACCGGTGCCCTTAGCGGCGGCGCCCTTCGTCTTGGCCGCAACGATGGCTGTCGCAGATCCATCAGCGGAGGTGCCTTTCTTCTTCCCCATTTTGCGAGTACGGTGCAAGCGCAGAAAGTAGCTCGGGAAGGTATTGAGGCTGTCCAGCGTAGCAACAGGGGCGCGAGCAATGAAGCAGCAAATAACAGCAATGGAGGCAGAGCGCGAGGAAGAAGATGAGTTGTGAGGAAATTACGGCACATAAGTCCCCTACTTAACCTCAGCGCAGATGCAATCCAACGGCTAGAAGTGCAATAATCATCCAACAGCTAGAAGTGCAATAATCAGACACATGGCACACATCAAGATGGACACGTGGCGAGGCAAGCGATGAACCGTTGCCCCACTTTTTCCCATTACGCGTAACAATCGAGGAGACGCAGTTAAAACCAAATATTACGCATGCCTGGTCAAATCCAATTCACAAATGGGGTCCCACTTTCGTCATGTCCTATCAAAACCGCTCACACGGACAAATGATGTCATCTCATCGTCAACACTGACGTCATTAACTCCAGTAGGAGCATCTTTTGACTAATCTAGTCCTCACTCGAGTCTTCGACTCGACCAAGCACTCGGGTTAGCCGCGCACCCGATAAACTTCATAGATTTACAAAAACAAATTGACAATGAAATTGCACTTGAAACCTTCACTCGAATCAACGATTAGACTGTGGACTCAGGGTTACTCCCATAGGGAGCGCTGGAAGCACTTTCGACTGAAACAAGCAAAAGACGACAATAGACGAAAACACTCATAGTCCCCACTCGAGTATGTGACTCGAATAGGCACTCGGGGGCTACTCCCATAGGGAGTGCTAGCCACGCACCTTATGATTTTTATTCTTTTAAATAAATGTGTGTTGACTACATCCACACTCAAAAGAATTTGCGACCCTGCCCCATATTTTCCCTACAAAGAGATTGTGTCTCCTACACCACTCGAATCATCTCCGTGATTACAAAATTCGGATGCCACGCTTGCAGCATGAAGATAAGACCTAAAGAAGGCCTAGCAACGCACCTGCTACACTCTACAGGTAATAATCCGTGCCTGCGGGTACGATGAAATAAGCCTTTGATTAGTCAATATGTTGAGCTCATTGGGGAACCCCAAGAGGAAGGTATGATGAGTATAGCAACAAGTTTTCCCTCAGTTATGAAACCAAGGTTATGGAACCAGTAGGAGCAAGGAAACACCTCCAAGGTATTGTTTCCAACTTGGAATCCTGCACAACACAATCACAGAACTTTGCCCCCAACTCAGTGAGGTTGTCAATCTCACCGGTTTTGCTGAAAGCAAAGGATTAAATGTATTGTGTGGAAGATAGTAATTGCTTGCAGAAAGTAAATAGAAAACAGTAAATAGCTTTGTAGATTGATGGTAAAAGAAAGGACCGGGGTCCATAGTTCACTAGTGGTGATTCTCCTTAAGATAGATGACATGTTGGGTGAACAAATTATAGCAGGGCAATTGACAAACATCGAGAAAGCATACATGCATATACTAATCATCTTGACTCCTATGAGATTTGATTGGGCATTACAACATTATACATAGACTGTAATCCAACTGCATCTATGACTAATAATCCACCTTCAGGTTATCATCCGAACCCCCTCTAGTATTAAGTTGCAAGCAATAGATAATTGCATTAAGCAAAGTGTGTAAAGTAAACAATACGATTGTTCTATGAACAAAGGATTGTTGTTTTATCCCTAGTAGCAACAGCACATCTAGTACCTTAGAGATTTCTATAACTTCCCCAGATTACTAGAGGCATGAACCCACTATCGAGCATAAATACTCCCTCTTGGAGTTGCTAGCATCTACTCGGCCAAGATAGCTACTAACAACGGAGAGCATGCAAGATCACAAATAACAAAGACATGATAGAATCAATAATCCATCTGAAATAGCATCTCAATATCAATCGGATCCCCGCAAACACAACATGTAGGATTACAAATAGATGATCTTGATCATGAACGGAGCTCACAAGATCTAAACATGGTAGCAAAAAGGAGAAGAACCAACCATCTAGCTACTACATGGACCCGTAGTCTAGGGATGAACTACTCACGCATCACACCAGAGGCAGGCATGGTGATGAAGAAGGCCTCCAGGGTGAATTCTCCCCTCCGGCGGGGTGCCGAGAAGATCTTCAGATCCCTTCTGATCTAGGGATGGATATGGCGGTGGCTACAGACTTTCATGGAATTTTGATCGGGTACTTAGGGTTTCTGTATCGGAGTCTTCTTATAGGCGAAAGGGGAGGCCGAGGGGGTGCCCGAGGCGGCCGCACCACCCCCTGGCGCAGGCCAGGCCTGACCACGCGGCCAGGTGGTGTGGCCGGCCCCTGGCCCCTCTCTGTCTCGTCTTCTGACTCCGTGTTCCCCTCGGTGAAATATTGAATTTGGCTTTTGTCCCATCCAATTCCGAAAATATTCATTTTCTGACTTTCCTGGAACCAAAAACAGCAGAAAACAGGCAACTGGCACTGTGGCATCTTGTTAATAGGTTAGTCCAAGAAAGTGTATAAAAATACTCCAAAGTGTGGACAAAACATAAGAAAGTAGATATAAAACAAGCATGGAACATCAAAAATTATAGATAGGTTTACAACGTATCAACATCCCCAAGCTTAACTCTTGCTCGTCCTCGAGTAGGTAAGTGATAAAAAGAAAGAATAATTTTTGAGGTGACATGCACCATCATAAACTTGATCAAAGTATTTGTAGAACATTGATAGCTGGGATCATAGTACGTTAATCATAGCATGAAAGATATAGAAAGACGTTTGTTTGCAAGGTACAAACAAAAGATTCATAACTATGTTGTAGCATGAATAGGTACAAACAAAAGATTCATGAGTAACAATGCTTTGCAAGACGTTTGTTTGTTTCACATATAGAAAGCATAATAAGAATGGTATTCAGCTTGTCCCTCGTAGTGTAGCAAAACATAAATGCATAGGACACCTTCAAAGTTCATAAGGGTGACTAGATACAAATAGTTCAAGAGCAAGCAATATCCAAGTAATGAATCAATCAGCAAGTCTTGGGACAATGTACATTAAACTAAGAATGACCACTATGCTCTCTTAATAGGTGCATAAAGGTAGAAGATGGAGACTCAACATAAAAGTGAAAGAAAAGCCTTCATAGAAGGAAGCAGGGATTCAAGTCTCATAAAGAGCTTCCAAAAATTATGGTCCTTATTAGCTTTCAGCTCTCATTGCCCCTATCATAAGCATCTTGAAGTGATTAAAGTTAAAGTGAGCAAACTATGGAGTATATGCTTGACAAAGTATAAGTTGGCAATCTCATGTCCCTTGAATACGAGGGCCACACCTCATGCTACTCAAGTTTAGTTACCAAGTCCTTGTCATAGTAAGTACATGTGTATCATAGAGAACCGCCAACGGGGTACCCCTTGCCCGATGATACGGAAGAATCCCCATATCAAAATGACAAGGCAAGCAGATAATGAGCATCTCAGCAATCTTCTTATTTACCATGGGAAAATGGTGGTTTTTTCTCTCTTTCCTCTTTTCTCATCTCTTTTTTTCTTTTTCTCAATCTCTATCTCTTTTTTATAAGAAGAAAGCTTCATAGATTGGTCATTATGGTTGCGCTGCAGGTTTCCACCATGATTAGGCATTGATTAGACCAGCGGCCCAAGCGTTTCTCTAACACACATACATAACTCCATGGACTTACAAGCTCCCCTTTCATTTCACACCAACGACATCCATAAACAAAAGAGCATGATATCAACTGAGTACAATGTACAAGTGCAATGTTGAAACTGTTCCCCATGATAACATGGTTCTGCTAATCCCCAACATATAAGTGCAAGCATATACAACTTAGATGACACAATGGTTCAAGTTTATTAGGTGCAAGAAAAGTAAAGCGTGCCATCAAGTTCGTGAGAGCTTTAGTCACTAATTTTCACATAACAAGTTTAATTCGGAAGGTAAATAAAAAACATGAATATACTTGGAGTAGCAAATACTAATAGGTAGGTATGGTGGACTCTTTGGAATAACTTGGTTTTATTTGGATTTGGATGCATGAGTGGAACTCATCCTTGGTTATGGAGGCTAGCAAAAGACTGGTAGCGACCAACTAAGAGAGCAATAATGGCCATAATCATGCAAAGCGACAAAACATCATTAATTAAAGCATAAAGTGATATTACAAGTCGAAAACTAAAGGATCATAGAGGCTATGGTGACTTGGGATAGTCTTAACATGGTGTGAGCATGCACCAAGTCAACCCAAATAAAGCATCAAAGGAGAATACCACAATATTATGCTTTAATATGCTAAAACAACACATGATTCTTTCAAGGCACATTAAGCAATCTCAATTGTTTATAACATGTCATGCTATAGCAATAATCACTAAGAATAAAGCCAAAACAATATCAATCATGACATGAGAAAGCATAGGCCACAGTCAAAAACAAGCTCCTTTTTACCACTTAAGCATGAACTTTTCCTACTCTTTTCCAATCCAAACCAACTTATTTGAAAACTAATGCATGAATGAGGGGGTCCAACCAATTTATTCAAGGAAACTAAGCAAACGAAAACCAAAAACAAAAACGAAGATGCTCCAAGAACAACACAACTGTGCATGAAACAATAAAAATGAAGTGTTTGGAAGAAAATCTGAGATTTTTATTGATGAAGAAGGGGATGCATTGGGCATCCCCAAGATTTTATGCTTGTACTTCTTGGATATTTCTTGGGGTGACACGGGTGGCATCCCCAAGCTTGAGCTTTAGTCCATTCTCCATCTCATTACATCATTCTTTCCCTACACCTAAATTTTCCTTCATACAAAACTTCACACAATCTTCATTAGCAACATTAGTGTACTCAAGATAATAATTCTTTCAGTCTCAACACAAGTAAAACTTCCATTGAAACACTAGCTACTATAGCAATTCCTCAAAAAGCTCAATTTCCCAAAAAATAACCCAAAAAGGAATCAATAAGAAGCAAATGCAAATAATGGCAGAAATCTGTCAAAACAGACCAGCAGGTAAAAGCAGATTTTTTCGAAGACCTTCTGTTGCTCAAATCGAAAAGCGTTGAACTAATGAAAGTTGGATAACAACATGGGGCAGAATCACAAACAATTACAGCTCAAACCGACATACAGAGATGTTTCACGAATTTTTACAGTGAAGCACAAAAAATCTGTTTCGGGATAGCAACCTTCCCAAGCATAACTTCTCTCTCATTAGAGGTTACTCTTGGCACAAAAAACACACAAAAATGATAAGGAGAGGTTATTACTGAAGCAATAACTTCCAATACTCAACTAAAACTTTTGGGTTATCTCCCAATAAGTACTTTTCTTTAACGCCTTTGAGCTAGGCATAGGAAGCAAGATTCAAGTATTTTCAAATGAAGAAGCATTAAGAGCAAATTTTGTTTTAATAGGAGAGGAAAAAGGAATCTTCTCTCTTTTCTTAGGGAAGTGTTCTATACCTTTCTTGAGTGGGAGTTGATATTTAATGGTGCCTTCTTTCATATCGATAATGGCACCAATAGTTCTAAGAAAAGGTCTTCCCAAAATAATAGGACAAGAAGCATTGCATTCAACATCCAAAACATAGAAATCAACGGGGACATAGGCATTGTTAACCATAATAAGAACATCATTAATACTCCCCATGAGTTTCTTTTTAGCATTATCATCAAGTGGGACATTTAAATAACAATCTTCCAATGGTGGCAAGGTATGCAAACTTCAGCGCTCCATTTATGGACTGAAGCAAGCATCCCGGAGTTGGAATCAACGTTTTGATAAAGTAATCAAAAACTTTGGATTTATACAAACTTATGGAGAAGCTTGTATTTACAATAAAGTGAGTGGGAGCTCTGTAGTATTCCTAGTACTATATGTAGATGACATATTGTTGATTGGGAATGATATAGAACTTCTTAATAGCGTCAAAACCTATTTGAATAATAGTTTTTCGATGAAGGATCTTGGCGAAGCGGCATATATTCTAGGCATCAAGATTTATAGAGATAGATCAAGATGCCTAATAGCGCTTTCACAAAGTACATACATAGACAAAGTTCTAAAGAAGTTTAGAATGGAAGAGAGCAAGAAAGGGTTCGTGCCCATGTTGTCAGGTAAGACCTTGAGTAAAACTCAAAGTCCAGCTACGGCAGAAGATAGAGAAAAGATGAATAAAATTCCCTATGCCTCGGCCATAGGTTCTATCATGTATGCCATGCTGTGTACGAGACCGGATATAGCACATGCTGTTAGTTTGACTAGCAGATATCAAAGTGATCCTGGAATGGAACACTGGACAGCGGTCAAGAATATCCTAAAGTACCTGAATAGGACTAAGGATATGGTTCTTTCTTATGGAGGTGATGAACAGCTTGTTGTAAATGGTTACACTGATGCTAGTTGGAACACCGATCCATATGACTCGAAGTCACAGTCTGGATACGTATTTATTTTGAATGGTGCTGCAATAAGCTGGAGGAGTGCCAGGCAGAGCGTTGTGGCGAAATCTTCAACTGAATCGGAATACGTAGCTGCTTCGGAGGCTGCACAAGAAGGCATATGGATGAAGGAGTTCATTACTGAACTTGGCGTGGTTCCCAGTGCGTTAGACCCGATGGCCATCTACTGTGACAACACAGGTGCCATAGCTAATGCACAGGAGCCAAGGTCACATAGCAAGCTGAAGCACATCAAGCTACGTTTTCATGCTATTCGCGAGTATGTCCAAGATGGTGACATAAAGATTTGCAAAGTACACACTGATCTGAATGTAGCAGATCCGTTGCCTAAACCTCTCCCTAGAGCAAAGCATGACCAACACCAGAACGCCATGGGTGTTCGGTATATTACCATGTAATCTAGATTATTGACTCTAGTGCAAGTGGGAGACTGTTGGAGATATGCCCAAGAGGCAATAATAAAAGAGGTTATTATTATATCTTTGTGTTTATGATGAATGTTTACATCCCATGCTATAATTGTATTATTAGGAAACACTAATACTTGTGTGTTTTGTAAACATAAAAGAGTCCCTAGTAAGCCTCTTGTTGAACTAGCTTGTTGATTGATTGATGATCATGGTTTCCTGATCATAGACATTGGATGTGATCAATAACAAGGTTATATCATTAGGAGAATGATATGATGGACACACACCCATAGTAAGCGTAGCATAAGATCAAGTCATTAAGTTCGTATTGCTGTAAGCTTTGAAATACATAGTAACCTAATCCTTCGACCATGAGGTTATGTTAATCACCATCACTGGATGGGTACTTTGATGACATCAAACACCGCTTCGTAACTGGGGCTAGACACGGATTCGTGGGGAGGAAGATTCCTCCCCCCTTCCCACTGCCGGCCCAAGGAGGGGAGTCCTACTAGGACTCCCCCTCCCCAGGCGCGCCTCCCTCCCTTAAATAGAAGGGAGGGGCGCCCCCTCTTGTACCTTGTCCCATAACAATCTCTCTCAGCCGCCTCTCTCCTCCACGTTTCTTCTGCACAGGCATAGGCGAAGCCCTGTAGATTTCTCATCTCCACCACCACCACGCCGTCGTACTGCTGGGATTCCGTGGAGAAGATCTACTACCTCCGCTGCTCGCTGGAATGGGGAGAGGAAGGTCTCCTTCGACTCCGCACGTGTGATCGTCTGCGGAAGCGCTGCCGGAACACGGAGTCGGAAGGATCGTCCACACGATCTTGAGATCGGCAAGTGATCGACTACATCATCCACGAGATCTAATCTCGTTAACGCTTTCGGTTCTACGAGGGTTAGTACTGATCTATCTCGTTGCTCATGTCTAGTAGATTAGATCTTGGCTTTTATCTAGATTAGATCTGGGTTTTGTTCGTTCTTGCGGTAGAAATTTTTTGTTTTCCATGCTACGAACCCATTAGTGGTATCAGAGCCTTGTCTATGCGTAGATCTGTTGCACGAGTAGAACACAATGAGGTTGTGGGCGTTGGTGCTCGTGTCGTCTTTTGCTATATGTGTACTTTGCATCTTGCGGTATGGTGGGATGAAGCGGCCCGGGCTAACATTACATGTCATCGTACATGAGACTTGCTCCACGCTTGACGTGCAACTCGTATTGCACAAGTGGCTTTGCGGGTGTCTGTCTCTCCCATCATAGTATAGATCAAATCTACACTTTGCACTTGATAGCACTTGTATCATCATTGTGGTTCAGTTTCGTAGGTAAGATGCGTTCTTAGTCGAAAGCCCCAAGCCACGTAAAACTTGCAAATAAAATTAGAGGCGTCTAACTTGTTTTTGCAGGGGTTTTGTGATGTGATATGGCCTACATGTGATTGTGATTGTATTTGATGTATGCAATGATCCTTGTTGTAATATGGCAACCGGCAGGAGCCTAATGGTTGTCTTTAATTCTGTTAAGACCTGCGTGTCTATTCATCTTGTAATAGCTTTGTTCCAAGTAGTTGTAATAGTTGCTAGTGAAGATGAACAACCATGAAGCAGCGCCACGGACCTTGACGCAATGCTGGTGATGATGGAGATCATGTCCGTGCTTTGGAGATGGAGATCGAAGGCATAAGAAGAAAGGGCCATATCATATCACACTAATTATGAATTGCCTATGATATTAATCCTTTATGCATCTTGTATTGCTTAGATCGCGACGGTAGCATTATAAGATGATCCCTCTCACTAAATATCAAGTAATAAAGTGTTCGTCCTTAGTTGGCACCGTTGCTAAGACTCGTCGTTTCGAAGCATCTCGTGATGATCGGGTGTGATAGACTCTACGTGTGCATACAACGGGTGCAAGCCAGATTTGCACATGCGGAAACTAAGGTTAATCTTGACGATCCTAGCATGTACAGACATGGTCTCGGAACACGGAATACCGAAAGGTAGAGCATGAGTCATATGATTGATATGATGAACATGAAGATTGTTTGCCGATGAAGCTACATCATCTCACGTGATGATCGGACTTGGTGTAGTGGATTTGGTTCTTGTAATCACTAAAACAACTGCGAGGGATGTTGTTTTGAGTGGGAGTTCACCTAGTTGATTTAAGAATTAAATTAGAACACTATTTATCATAAACTTAGTCTTAATTACTTGCAAATTTGTTGTAGATTATGGCGAACGTTTCCATCAATTTCAATGCGTTCCTAGAGAAAGAAAAGCTTAAGAACAATGGAAGCAATTTCACGGACTGGTTCCGTGGACTGAAGATCGTCCTCAGGGCTGGTCAGTTGACCTATGTGCTCGAAAGCACCGCTAGGTGACCCACCTGCAGAAGATGCCACCGATGACGTAAAGAATGTTTACGCCACTCGGAAACATCACTACTCCACAGTTCAGTGTGCCATTCTGTACGGTTTAGAATCAGACCTTCAAAAGCGTTTTGAGCACCATGACCCATTTGAAATCATTAAGGAGCTCAAACTCATATTTGAGACTCGCGCGGCCATGGAAAGCTATGAAGCTTCCGAGAAGTTCTTTACCTGCAAAATGGAAGAGGGTAGCTCCGTTAGCGAGCACGTGCTCACTATGTATGGGCACGCAAACAAACTCCGAGAGTTGGGGATACCGATTCCTAATGAATTGGGGATTCACCGTGTCCTCCAATCACTGCCACCAAGTTACAAGAACTTTGTGATGAACTACAATATGCACTGCATGAACAAGACGTTGCCTGAACTATCGTCCATGCTGAAAACTGCTGAAGTGGAGATCATGAAAGAACACCAAGTGTTGATGGTCAATAAGACCACCAATTTCAAGAAACGAGGCAAGCCTAAGAACAAGGGAAACTTCAAGAAGGACGGCAAGAAAGCTGTCGCACCTGCTAAGAAGCCCAAGGCTGGTCCTAAACCTGAAACTGACTGCTTCTACTGCAAGGGTGCTGGTCACTGGAAGCTTAATTGCCCCAAATACCTGGTGGATCTGAAGAACGGCAACATCAAGAAGAAAGGTATATTCGATATACATGTTATAGATGTGTATCTTACTAGTAATCATAGTAGTGCCTGGGTATTTGATACTGGTTCGGTTGCTCATATTTGTAACTCGAAACAGGAGTTGTGGAATAAACGAAGACTGGCAAGAGACGAGGTGACGATGCGCGTTGGAAATGGCTCCAAGGTTGATGTGATCGCCGTCGGCACGCTCCCTCTACATCTACCATCGGGATTTGTTTTAAATTTAAATAATTGTTATTTGGTGCCTGCGTTAAGCATGAACATTATATATGGATCTTGTTTATTGCAAGACGGTTACTCTTTTAAGTCTGAGAATAAAGGTTGTTCGATTTATATGAGTAATATCTTTTATGTTTATGCACCTGAGATGAATGGTTTATTCTTATTGAATCTCGATAGTAGTGATACACATGTTCACAACATAGATGCTAAATGAATAAAATTGAATGATAATTCTACATACATGTGGCACTGTCGTCTTGGTCACATTGGAGTGAAGCGTATGAAGAAACTCCATTCTGATGGACTTCTTGAATCACTTGATTTTGAATCACTTGAAAGATGCGAAGCATGTCTAAAGGGAAAAATGACTAAGACTCCATTCTCTGGTATAATGGAGCGAGCTACAGACTTATTGGAAATAATACATACCGATGTGTGCGGTCCAATGAGTGTAGCATCGCGTGGTGGATATCGTTATGTTCTCACTTTCACGGATAACTTGAGTAGATATGGGTATGTCTACTTTATGAAACATAAATCCGAAACTTTTGAGAAGTTTAAGGAATTTCAAAGTGAAGTGGAAAATCATCGTAACAAGAAGATTAAGTTTCAGCGTTCTGACCGCGGAGGTGAATATCTGAGTTATGAGTTTGGCATGCATTTAAAGAAATGTGGAATACTTTCGCAGTTGACACCGCCAGGAACACCACAGCGTAATGGTGTGTCCGAACATCGTAATCGAACTCTCTTAGATATGGTTCGGTTTATGATGTCTCTTACAGATTTACCATTATAATTTTGGGGCTATGCATTAGAGACAGCCGCATTCACTTTAAATAGGGCACCATATAAATCCGTTGAAACGACACCGTACGAATTGTGGTTTGGTAAGAAACCTAAGTTGTCGTTCCTTAAAGTTTGGGGTTGGGAAGCATATGTAAAGAAGTTACAGCCTGATAAGCTTGAACCCAAAGCGGAGAAATGCGTCTTCATAGGATACCCTAAAGAAACAATTGGGTATACCTTCTATCATAGATCCGAAGGCAAAGTTTTCGTTGCTAAGAATGGATCCTTTCTGGAGAAGGAATTTCTCTCGAAAGAAGTGACTAGAAGGAAAGTAGAACTCGACGAGGTTGTTGAACCTTCTTTCGGAGTTGAGAGTAGCGCAGCACCGGAAGATGTTTCTGTGCCGCCTGCACCAACTGGAGAGGAAGCTAATGATGATGATCATGAAACTTCGAACGAAGTTACTACTAAACCTCGCAGGTCAACGAGGGTCCGTACCACTCCTGAGTGGTATGACTCTGCCTTGAACGTCATGTTAGTGGACAACACTGATGACCGCGACATATGAAGAAGCAATGGTGAGCCCAGATTCCGACAAATGGCTAGAAGCCATGAAATCCGAAATGGGATCCATGTGCGAAAACCAAGTATGGACTTTGGTGGACTTACCGGATGGCCGAAAGGCTGTCGAGAACAAATGGATTTTCAAAAGAAAAACAGATGTTGATGGTAATGTTACCGTCTATAAAGCTCGACTTGTCGCGAAAGGGTTCCGACAAATTCAAGGAGTTGACTATGATGAGACTTTCTCACCTGTAGCGAAGCTAAAGTCTATAAGGATTATGTTAGCAATCACTGCATATTTCGATTATGAAATTTGGCAGATGGATGTCAAAACGGCGTTCCTTAATGGTGACATTGAGGAAGAGTTGTATATGGTACAACCCAAGGGTTTTATCGATCCTAAAGATGCTGACAAGGTATGCAAACTTCAGCGCTCCATTTATGGACTGAAGCAAGCATCCCAGAGTTGGAATCAACGTTTTGATAAAGTAATCAAAAACTTTGGATTTATACAAACTTATGGAGAAGCTTGTATTTACAAGAAAGTGAGTGGGAGCTCTGTAGTATTCCTAGTACTAAATGTAGATGACATATTGTTGATTGGGAATGATATAGAACTTCTTAATAGCGTCAAAACCTATTTGAATAATAGTTTTTCGATGAAGGATCTTGGCGAAGCGGCATATATTCTAGGCATCAAGATTTATAGAGATAGATCAAGATGCCTAATAGCGCTTTCACAAAGTACATACATAGACAAAGTTCTAAAGAAGTTTAGAATGGAAGAGAGCAAGAAAGGGTTCGTGCCCATGTTGTCAGGTAAGACCTTGAGTAAAACTCAAAGTCCAGCTACGGCAGAAGATAGAGAAAAGATGAATAAAATTCCCTATGCCTCGGCCATAGGTTCTATCATGTATGCCATGCTGTGTACGAGACCGGATATAGCACATGCTGTTAGTTTGACTAGCAGATATCAAAGTGATCCTGGAATGGAACACTGGACAGCGGTCAAGAATATCCTAAAGTACCTGAATAGGACTAAGGATATGGTTCTTTCTTATGGAGGTGATGAACAGCTTGTTGTAAATGGTTACACTGATGCTAGTTGGAACACCGATCCAGATGACTCGAAGTCATAGTCTGGATACGTATTTATTTTGAATGGTTCTGCAATAAGTTGGAGGAGTGCCAGGCAGAGCGTTGTGGCGAAATCTTCAACTGAATCGGAATACATAGCTACTTCGGAGGCTGCACAAGAAGGCATATGGATGAAGGAGTTCATTACTGAACTTGGCGTGGTTCCCAGTGCGTTAGACCCGATGGCCATCTACTGTGACAACACAGGTGCCATAGCTAATGCACGGGAGCCAAGGTCACATAGCAAGCTGAAGCACATCAAGCTACGTTTTCATGCTATTCGCGAGTATGTCCAAGATGGTGACATAAATATTCACAAAGTACACACTGATCTGAATGTAGCAGATCCGTTGACTAAACCTCTCCCTAGATCAAAGCATGACCAACACCAGAACGCCATGGGTGTTCGGTATATTACCATGTAATCTAGATTATTGACTCTAGTGCAAGTGGGAGACTGTTGGAGATATGCCCAAGAGGCAATAATAAAAGAGGTTATTATTATATCTTTGTGTTTATGATGAATGTTTACATCCCATGCTATAATTGTATTATTAGGAAACACTAATACTTGTGTGTTTTGTAAACATAAAAGAGTCCCTAGTAAGCCTCTTGTTGAACTAGCTTGTTGATTGATTGATGATCATGGTTTCCTGATCATAGACATTGGATGTGATCAATAACAAGGTTATATCATTAGGAGAATGATATGATGGACACACACCCATAGTAAGCGTAGCATAAGATCAAGTCATTAAGTTCGTATTGCTGTAAGCTTTGAAATACATAGTAAACTAATCCTTCGACCATGAGGTTATGTTAATCACCATCACTGGATGGGTACTTTGATGACATCAAACAACGCTTCGTAACTGGGCGGTTATAAAGGTGTCATTGGGTATTCTGAAAGTATGTGTTGAAGCGCATAGACCAAGATTGGGATTTGTCCATCCATATGACGGATAGATATACTCTGGGCCCTCTCGGTGGAATGTCATCTAGATAGCTTACAAGCATGTGACTAGGTCATAAGGGATGACATAACATGGAACGAGTAAAGAGTACTTATCAGTAACAAGGAAGAACTAGGTATGAAGATACCGACGATCAAACCTCGGATAAGTAGAATGTCGCGAGACAAAGGGAATTGGTTTCGTATGTTAATTGGTTCAATCGATCATGAAGTAATCGTTGAGTATGTGGGAGCCGTTATGGATCTCCAGATCCCGCTGATGGTTATTGCTGGGAGAGGTGTCTTCATCATGTCTGTATATTCACAAACCGTAGGGTGACACACTTAAGGTTCGAAGTTGTTTGAAGTAGATATGGAATTTGCGTTGCAGACCGAATGTTGTTCGGAGTCTCGGAATAGATCCGGGACATCACGAGGAGATCCGGAATGGTCCGAAGAATGAGATTCATATATTGGGGATCATTTTCTAAGTTAGGAAATGTTCCGGAGTGTTTGTATGGAGATTCTAGAAGGTTTCGGAATGTTCTGGAAGGTTCTAGAGGATTTCTTGGAGTTTACTTGAAAACCAAGAAAGGATCAAGGGAGTCCAAGTGGGGCTAGACACGGATTCGTGGGGGAGGAGGATTCCTCCCCCTTCCCACCACCGGCCCAAGGAGGGGAGTCCTACTAGGACTCCCCCTCCCCAGGCGCGCCTCCCTCCCTTAAATAGAAGGGAGGGGCGCCCCCTCTTGTACCTTGTCCCATAACAATCTCTCTCAGCCGCCTCTCTCCTCCACGTTTCTTCTGCACAGGCATAGGCGAAGCCCTGCAGATTTCTCATCTCCACCACCACCACCACGCCGTCGTACTGCTAGGATTCCGTGGAGAAGATCTACTACCTCCGCTGCTCGCTGGAACGGGGAGAGGAAGGTCTGCTTCGACTCCGCACGTGTGACCGTCTGCGGAAGCGCTGCCGGAACACGGAGCCGGAAGGATCGTCCACACGATCTTGAGATCGGCAAGTGATCGACTACATCATCCACGAGATCTAATCTCGTTAACGCTTTCGGTTCTACGAGGGTTAGTACTGATCTATCTCGTTGCTCATGTCTAGTAGATTAGATCTTGGATTTTATCTAGATTAGATCTGGGTTTTGTTCGTTCTTGCGGTAGAAATTTTTTGTTTTCCATGCTACGAACCCATCAGTGGTATCAGAGCGTTGTCTATGCGTAGATCTGTTGCACGAGTAGAACACAATGAGGTTGTGGGAGTTGGTGCTCGTGCCGTCTTTTGCTATATGTGTACTTTGCATCTTGCGGTATGGTGGGATGAAGCAGCCCGGGCTAACATTACATGTCATCGTACATGAGACTTGCTCCACGCTTGACGTGCAACTCGTATTGCACAAGTGGCTTTGCGGGTGTCTGTCTCTCCCATCATAGTATAGATCAAATCTACACTTTGCACTTGATAGCACTTGTATCAACGTTGTGGTTCAGTTTCGTAGGTAAGATGCGTTCTTAGTCGAAAGCCCCAAGCCACGTAAAACTTGCAAAGAAAATTAGAGGCGTCTAACTTGTTTTTGCAGGGGTTTTGTGATGTGATATGGCCTACATGTGATTGTGATTGTATTTGATGTATGCAATGATCCTTGTTGTAATATGGCAACCGGCAGGAGCCTAATGGTTGTCTTTAATTCTGTTAAGACCTGCATGTCTATTCATCTTGTAATAGCTTTGTTCCAAGTAGTTGTAATAGTTGCTAGTGAAGATGAACAACCATGAAGTGGCGCCACGGACCTTGACGCAATGCTGGTGATGATGGAGATCATGTCCGTGCTTTGGAGATGGAGATCGAAGGCATAAGAAGAAAGGGCCATATCATATCACACTAATTATGAATTGCCTGTGATGTTAATCCTTTATGCATCTTGTATTGCTTAGATCGCGACGGTAGCATTATAAGATGATCCCTCTCACTAAATATCAAGTAATAAAGTGTTCGTCCTTAGTTGGCACCGTTGCTAAGACTCGTCGTTTCAAAGCATCTTGTGATGATCAGGTGTGATAGACTCTACGTGTGCATACAACGGGTGCAAGCCAGATTTGCACATGCGGAAACTAAGGTTAATCTTGATGATCCTAGCATGTACAGACATGGTCTCGGAACACGGAATACCGAAAGGTAGAGCATGAGTCATATGATTGATATGATGAACATGAAGATTGTTTGCCAATGAAGCTACATCATCTCACGTGATGATCGGACTTGGTGTAGTGGATTTGGTTCGTGTAATCACTAAAACAACTGCGAGGGATGTTGTTTTGAGTGGGAGTTCACCTAGTTGATTTAAGAATTAAATTAGAACACTATTTATCATAAACTTAGTCTTAATTACTTGCAAATTTGTTGTAGATTATGGCGAACGTTTCCATCAATTTCAATGCGTTCCTAGAGAAAGAAAAGCTTAAGAACAATGGAAGCAATTTCACGGACTGGTTCCGTGGACTGAAGATCGTCCTCAGGGCTGGTCAGTTGACCTATGTGCTCGAAAGCACCGCTAGGTGACCCACCTGCAGAAGATGCCACCGATGACGTAAAGAATGTTTACGCCACTCGGAAACATCACTACTCCACAGTTCAGTGTGCCATTCTGTACGGTTTAGAATCGGAGCTTCAAAAGCGTTTTGAGCACCATGACCCATTTGAAATCATTAAGGAGCTCAAACTCATATTTGAGACTCGCGCGGCCATGGAAATCTATGAAGCTTCCGAGAAGTTCTTTACCTGCAAAATGGAAGAGGGTAGCTCCGTTAGCGAGCACGTGCTCACTATGTATGGGCACGCAAACAAACTCCGAGAGTTGGGGATACCGATTCCTAATGAATTGGGGATTCACCGTGTCCTCCAATCACTGCCACCAAGTTACAAGAACTTTGTGATGAACTACAATATGCACTGCATGAACAAGACGTTGCCTGAACTATCGTCCATGCTGAAAACTGCTGAAGTGGAGATCATGAAAGAACACCAAGTGTTGATGGTCAATAAGACCACCAATTTCAAGAAACGGGGCAAGCCTAAGAACAAGGGAAACTTCAAGAAGGACGGCAAGAAAGCTGTCGCACCTGCTAAGAAGCCCAAGGCTGGTCCTAAACCTGAAACTGAGTGCTTCTACTGCAAGGGTGCTGGTCACTGGAAGCTTAATTGCCCCAAATACCTGGCGGATCTGAAGAACGGCAACATCAAGAAGAAAGGTATATTCGATATACATGTTATAGATGTGTATCTTACTAGTAATCATAGTAGTGCCTGGGTATTTGATACTGGTTCGGTTGCTCATATTTGTAACTCGAAACAGGAGCTGCGGAATAAACGAAGACTGGCAAGAGACGAGGTGACGATGCGCGTTGGAAATGGCTCCAAGGTTGATGTGATCGCCGTCGGCACGCTCCCTCTACATCTACCATCGGGATTTGTTTTAAATTTAAATAATTGTTATTTGGTGCCTGCGTTAAGCATGAACATTATATCTGGATCTTGTTTATTGCGAGGCGGTTACTCTTTTAAGTCTGAGAATAAAGGTTGTTCGATTTATAGGAACATAATTACTTCAGAGATATTCCAACCATCAAGATCAAAATCATAATTATCATCTAAAGAAGTAGAGCTATTGTTTCCCATGTTTTGAAGAATTTCTGCATTTTTATTAGAAAAGGTTCCATTGGGTTTACTAGCTTCAACATTAGTGGTAGTGATAGTAGAAATACTAATATTTCTAGCAATTTCATCTTCTGTTTCCCACTTAGCATGCAATTCAGCTAATAATCTAACATTTTCATCAATTCTAACTTGTATGGCATTAGTAGCAGCAAAGGGATTTTCAATAGTTTCAGGTTTAGTAGCCATTTTATTAATGAGGATTGTGCTTCAGACAAAGATGATATATTTCTTTCAGCATTAGAAAGTTTTAATTTCAAACTAGGAATTTCCCTATTTAAACTCTCAAGTTGATGACTAATATTTTTCAGAATAGTAGATTGTTCCTCCATGGTTTTAGTAAATAATTTATTCTGCTCATATTGCATTTGCATGAAAATTTTAGTGGCTCTTTCAACTTCTAAAACTCTACCTTCACTAGGTATTCCAGGTTTACCATGATAAACATAAGTATTATTAGGAGGGTAAGGCCTATAATTGTTATTACCATAAGCATTGTTACCAAAATTATTGTTTCTAACAAAGTTCACATCAATTTGCTCTTCTTGAGAAACCAAAGAGGCTAAGGGAACATGATTTGGATCAATATGAGCTTTCCCATTAACAAGCATAGACATAATAACATCAATTTTATCACTCAAAGAGGAGGTTTCTTCAACATAATTTACCTTCTTACCTTGTGGAGCTCTCTCAGTGTGCTATTCAGAATAGTTAACCATCATATTATCCAGAAGCTTTGTTGCAGCACCCAAAGTAATGGTCATAAAGGTACCTCCAGCAGCAGAATCCAGTAGATTTCTTGAAGAATAATTCAGTCCTGCATAAAATGTTTGGATAATCATCCAAGCAGTCAGTCCATGAGTGGGACAATTCTTTACCAAAGAATTCATTCTTTCCCAAGCTTGAGCAACATGTTCATTATCATATTGTTTAAATTTCATAATTTCACTTCTCATAGATATAATCTTAGTACGAGGATAGTATTTTCCAATGAAAGCATATTTGCATTTAGTCCAAGAATCAATACTATTTCTAGTTAGGGATTGCAACCATTCTTTAGATTTTCCTCTCAAAGAAAAAGGAAACAATTTAAGCTTAATAATATCTCCATCTATATCCCTATATTTTTGCATCTCACAAAGTTCAACAAAGTTATTAAGATGAGCAGCAGCATCTTCAGTACCAATACTAGAAAATTGTTCTCTCATAACAAGATTGAGTAAAGCAGGTTTAATTTCAAAGAAAGTAGCTTCGGGAATAGGTGGAGCAATAGGTGTGCACATGAAATCATTGTTGTTGGTGCTAATGAAGTCACACAACTTAGTGTTTTCAAGAGTAATCATTTTTTTGTGTTTTAATAAAGAAAGCAAACTAGTACAACTATTTTTTTGTATTTTTGATAAAGAAACAAGAAAACAAAGCAGAAATAAACTAAGCAAAACAAATAAAACAAAGTAAAGAGATTGGTTATGAGGGACTCCCCTTGTGAAGATGTCCTTGACTCCCCGGCAACGGCGCCAGAAAAAGTCTTGCTTACTCAATATGTTGAGCTCTACTCAATATGTTGAGCTCGTTGGGGAACCCCAAGAGGAAGGTATGATGAGTATAGCAACAAGTTTTCCCTCAGTTATGAAACCAAGGTTATCGAACCAGTAGGAGCAAGGAAACACCTCCAAGGTGTTGTTTCCAACTTGGAATCCTGCACAACACAATCACAAAACTTTGCCCCCAACTCAGTGAGGTTGTCAATCTCACCGGTTTTGCTGAAAACAAAGGATTAAACTTATTGTGTGGAAGATAGTAATTGCTTGCAGAAAGTAAACAGAAAACAGTAAATAGCTTTGTAGATTGATGGTAAAAGAAAGGACCGGGGTCCATAGTTCACTAGTGGTGATTCTCCTTAAGATAGATGACATGTTGGGTGAACAAATTACAGCGGGGCAATTGACAAACATCGAGAAAGCATACATGCATATACTAATCATCTTGATTCCTATGAGATTTGATTGGGCATTACAACATTATACATAGACCGTAATCCAACTGCATCTATGACTAATAATCCACCTTCAGGTTATCATCTGAACCCCCTCCAGTATTAAGTTGCAAGCAATAGATAATTGCATTAAGAAAAGTGTGTAAAGTAAATAATACGATTGTTCTATGAATAAAGGATTGTTGTTTTCTACCTAGTAGCAACAACACATCTAGTACCTTAGAGATTTCTGTCACTTCCCCAGATTACTAGAGGCATGAACCCACTATCGAGCATAAATACTCCCTCTTGGAGTTGCTAGCAACTACTTGGCCAAGATAGCTACTAACAATGGAGAGCATGGAAGATCACAAATAACAAAGACATGATAGAATCAATAATCAATCTGAAATAGCATCTCCATATCCATCGGATCCCCGCAAACACAACATATAGGACTACAAATAGATGATCTTGATCATGAATAGAGATCACAAGATCTAAACATGGTAGCACAAAGGAGAAGAACCAACCATCTAGCTACTACATGGACCCGTAGTCCAGGGATGAACTACTCACGCATCACACCGGAGGCAGGCATGGTGATGAAGAAGGCCTCCAGGGTGAATTCTCCCCTCCGGTAGGGTGCCGGGAAGAGCTTTAGATCCCTCCCGATCTAGGGATGGAGATGGTGTCGGATACAAACTCTTTCGTGGAATTTTGATCGGGTACTTAGGGTTTTTGTATCAGAGGCTTCTTATAGGCGAAAGGGGAGGCCGAGGGGGTGCCCGAGGCAGCCGCACCGCCCCCTGGCGTGGGCCAGGCCTGGCCGCACGGCCAGGTGGTGTGGCCGGCCCTTGGCCCCTCTCCGTCTCGCCTTCTGGCTTCGTGTTCCCCTTGGTGAAATATTGACTTTGGATTTTGTCCCGTCCAATTCTGAGAATATTCATTTTCTGACTTTCCTGGAACCAAAAACAGCAGAAAACAGGCGACTGGCACTGTGGCATCTTGTTAATAGGTTAGTCCAAGAAAGTGTATAAAAATACTCCAAAGTGTGGACAAAACATAAGAAAGTAGATATAAAACAAGCATGAAACATCAAAAATTATAGATACGTTTGCAATGTATCAGCCTTGACGGACGCGTTGAGTGCTCATACTTATACACTGGGATTCGATTCTATAACACCTCTGTGGCATGAGTTAAATTATGCCAACACTTCTCCAAATTCGAGTCTGGGGACTCGAGTTTGAGTAGATTGTGTTGTTTTGCCCTAAAGCGGTTAACTGATCCCGATACATCGGATGAATCAGGCACGTATATCGACAATCCCTATGATACAAATTAGAGCACTCGAAAACCTGCTCGACTATACACTCGAAGGCTTCATAAGTCTCCACTCGAATCTGCGATTCGACCGGACACTCGGGGGCTACTGACATGGGCATACCTTACAGGTACTCGAGATCAGCATATATGATCCAGCCTAGAAGAATCCCACAATGTTGCTAAGGCCCAATCAAGATTCATGTGACCTAGGAGACTTCGACTCTTTGCAGCACACGGCAAACTCGAGATAGAAGTTTAAAGGGAAAACCCTAATATGTAACCGACTCGGCCTGCTATCCCAAGACCTAGCCTATCTATTTAAAGGCTAGGAGGGGCAGCGAGGAGGATATCCACAACCCTAGTTTCCACACCATCGCAAGATTGGATCTGCGCATACCTATAACTTTCGACTCCTCGATAATTCCAAGAGCAAACAAACAGGAGTAGGGTCCTCTGCGAGGCCTGAACCTGGGTAATCCTCATGTCCCTTGTATGCTTGTTTGCTAGCCGATCGATGCCTCCAGCGCTCCCCACTTCCTCGAACCTAAGTCCATATACGATGGGTATTGATGAGTTAACCCCTCGTCAAATACAAATATAAATATAAAAATATAAAAGTGTGCATGTGTTAAACTACAAAATAATTGACTTTTCCATAAAAGGGAGAGACCACATAAAATGTAAAATCTATTAATATAGACGACGACAATAAAAAAACCTTGAGAAGTTCACTTCATATAAAATTACGAGTTCATTAGATCCATTTGTTACTTAATATTTAGCCCAACAGTAAAAAACTTACAAAAAATAAAAATAACAAAGAAGTCCACTACATAGTTAATAGACAGTTAGGTAACATTTATTAAAAAAATATTTAAAATAAACTAGCTAGTAGCACATAAACAAAAAAAGATAAAAAGTTACACAAAGTACAAGAAGTATTATAAAAAACCTACATCGGCAGTAGATGAAACTTTCGTATTAGAATTATTTAGAAGCAATATAACTGTCAGATCAACATAAAATAAACTAGGAGTTAATGACGAGTAAAAAGGAAGAAGTTACACATATAAAATTACAAGTTTAACAACGAAAAATGCTGAAAAAAGAATCTCAGGGGAAATGGGTGTACATACCTCCATTTCTCATGATTAATTTTTTGACAAGTAAAAGAAAAAGTTTATCAGCAAAAAAATAAAAAAACAACTAAAAATTATATTACTATATGTGGTAAACTACAAAAACATGCGAATTTGAGTTAACTATCTAGAAAACATCAAAACTAGACAAAAAGCAACTACCACACACATATGAAAAGTTCACATAAAAATATATGGAAGACCACATAGCAACTATAAGAATAATGACATATTATAACAGATAAGAATTAACTAATATCACTATGAAGTTCTTATAATAAACTTGACAAGTTCACATGTAAGTAAAAATGGGTCTTCATACCTAAATTAATCATGAGTAATTTTTTTGATCAGAAAAGAAAATGTTATAAACAAATATAAACTTAAAAATAGAATAACTATAAACTATAGCATAGATTTAAAAATTGAGATATAAATTTCATCTTAATAGACAAATACAAATTAAAGGATCAAAAATCAGATGAGCATGTGGTCAGCAAAAAAACATGCAAAAATTTGAGTTAACTAAAACTATAAAACATCAGAACTACACCAACCACAAAAATACATATATGAGAAGTTCACATATAAATATATGGAACATCATATGTAATATATGAGAAGTTCACATATAAAAAATATGGAAGACAACATGTAAGTTCACATATAAATATATGAGAAGTTCATATAATGAACTTGACAAGTTCACATGTAAGTAAAATGGGTGTACATACATAAATTGATCATGAGTAATTTTTTTGACCAGAAAAGAAAAGGTTATAAACAAAAACAAACTTAAAAACAGAATAACTATAAACTATACTACAGATTCAAAAAAATGAGATATAAATTTCATCTTAATAGACAAACACAAATTAAAGGATAAAAATCAGATGAGCATGTGGTCAGCAAAAAAACATGCAAAAAATTGAGTTAACTAAAAATATAAAACATTAGAACTACACCACCCACAAATATACATATATAAAAAGTTCACATATAAAAACATGGAAGACCACATAGTAACAAAAAATCAAAACTACAGAAAAATCTAATTACTACAAACATCTACTCTAACTGTACCAACACATAAACAAAAAATTAGGATGTTCAAAACAACATAACAGACTTGAGAAGTTGTGAGCATTCAATGTAGATCTGCATACAACTAATAAGATTAGATTTCTAGCACAGACAAAAACACATGAACTACATATCAAATAGATAAAAAAGAAGGAGACAAGTAAAGTATACCTGCATTACCTAGACGAAAAGAGGGGTTCATATATTATCAGCGTATAAAGGAGCAAAACAAGAGGCAGATAGGGACGATCACAATCAATAAACGAGGCGCGGTTCCACGAGGGCAAGGAGGGGCCGAGAAGAAGACTTTGGGGATGCAGCCGGAGAAGAACCTCCACCCCAAGGCAAGTCTGCACCAATGCCAACCCCAAACCCTAGGGAACTCAAGCAAAAACGGCAGAGTAAAAACATAGCAGAGGAACCGCTCCCGCTGATACCACCTTCCACGGAAGGAGAAGACGGAGGACAAACTTAGAGAAGGATGCGGAGATTGGGGCGGAGGATGTAGGGGTAGTGCACGTGTGGGCGGCGGTTTCGTCGGTGGCAGCAACTGCTCAAGCAAGGGGAGCGGAGATTGCAGACGTGGGGGGCGAAATCGGCAGGGCAGAGAGGCACATGGGGAGAGGAATCGGAAGGGTAGAGAGGAATTATTCGGGCAGGTAACTACAGGGAAATAAATGCAGGTGTTGTCCCGTCCGTGTCCGTGTGTTAATTGAGTGGTTCACTTCATAAAAAAATATATACAAATTCAAAACAGTATGAGTGTACTTGCAATTTTTCACCTAACTTGTTTGGAAGTATCACAGATATAGTATATGAACATACTCAAATAAATAAAGTATTGCAAATACTTTTTTAAGGTAGTATATGAGACGTGGGTGTAGTTACACCTGGGAGTAAGAAGTATTTTTCCTATATATATATATCAGTGAAACCATCGGAGGCGTGCAATTTGCAGCCCGACATTGTTATCCTACAAAAGTATGTACTCCTAATACATTGCAAATGTATCTATAATTTTTGATGTTTCTTGCTTGGTTTTATCTACTTTCTTGTGTTTTATCCACACTTTGGAGTACTTTTCATATGATTTCTTGGACTAACCTATTAACAAGAGCCATAGTGCCAGCTGCCTGTTTTCTGCTATTTTTGACTCCAGGAAAGTCAGAAAATGAATATTCTCGGAATTGGACGGGACAAAAGCCAAAGTGCCAATTTTCCGGAAGACATCTGATGCCAGAATACGAGACGAAGAAGGGCTAGGGCCGGCCACACCACCTGGCCGTGCGGCCAGGCCTAGCCCATGCCAGGGGGTGGTCTGGACGACCCCAGCACCCCCTCGGCCTCTCCTTCCGCCTATATATTGCCCTCGGGACCAAAACCCTAAGTACTCGATCAAAAATCCACGAAAGAGTCTGTAGCCACCGTCATCTCCATCCCTAGACCGGGAGGGATCTGAAGCTCTTCCCGGCACCCTGCCGGAGAGGGGAATTCACCCTGGAGGCCTTCTTCATCATCATGCAAGCCTCCGGTGTGATGCGTGAGTAGTTCATCTCTGGACTATGGGTCCATGTAGTAGCTAGATGGCTGGTTCTCCTCCTTTGTGATTTTATGTCTAGATCTTGTGAGCTCCGTTCATGATCAAGATCATCTATTTGTAATTATGCATGTTGTGTTTGCGGGGATCCGATGGATATTGAGATGCTATTTCAGATTGATTATTGATTCCATCATGTCTTTGTTATTTGTGATCTTGCATGCTTTCCGTTGTTAGTAGCTATCTTGGCCAAGTAGATGCTAGCAACTCCAAGAGTTAGTATTTATGCTCGATAGTGGGTTCATTCCTCTGGTAATCTGGGGAAGTGACAGAAATCTCTAAGGTACTAGATGTGCTATTGCTACTAGGGAGAAAACAACAATCCTTTGTTCATAGAACAATCGTATTGTTTACTTTACACGCAATTCATAAAGCAATAATCTGTTGCTTGCAACTTAATACTGGAGGGGGTTCGGATGATAACTTGAAGGTGGATTATTAGTCATAGATGCAGTTGGATGGCGGTCTATGTATAATGTTGTAATGCCCAATCAAGTTCCAAAGGAGTCAAGATGATTAGTATATGCATGTATTGCTTTCTCGATGTTTGCCAATTGCCCCGCTGTAATTTGTTCACCCAACATGTTATCTATCTTAAGGAGAGCCACCTCTAGTGAACTATGGATCCCGGTCCTTTCTTTTACATACAATCTACAAACTGTTTACTGCTTTGTGTTTACTTTCTACAAACTATTACTTCCTTCCATTCGATACGCTTAATCCTTTTTTTCAGCAAAACCGGTGAGATTGACAACCTCATTGCAAGTTGGGGGCAAAGTTCTGTGGTTGTGTTGTGCAGGTCTCCATGTTGCTACTAGCACCGGTAGTGCGCCCTGCCAAGGCTCAGCTAGCAACACCTTTGGGGTGTTTCTTTGTTCCTACTGGTTCGATTAAACCTTGGTTTCATAACTGAGGGAAAACTTACTGATGTGCTCATCATACCTTCCTCTTGGGGTTCCCCAACGAGCTCCACTTCAACACTGAGCCATCAAGTATTTTTTCTGGCGCCATTGCCGGGAGTCAAGGACATCTTCACAAGGGGAGTCCCTCGTAACCAATCTCTTTACTCTGTTATTTTTGTTTTTCTTAGTTTACTTTTGCTTTGCTTGCTTGTTTCTTTATCAAAAAACACACAAAAAATAGTTTTACAAGTTTGCTTTCTTTATTCAAAAACACAAAAAAATTAGTTCCTATCTTGAGTTGCCATTATGTCTAGCCTTGCTCGAATCACTATGTCACCCGAGGAAATGATTTTCACTTTTAAACAAGGAATTGAGGAGAGCTTCAAGGAAGCTTGGTCTAGAATCTCTGATCTACATGAAAAAACTGAGCCTAAAATGACTCAAAGCTTGTTCCTTAGCAGTTTTTACCTTGGAATTGCTCTTTGCTATAGATATGATTTAGATGATGTTGTGGGAGGAGATTTCCTCCAATGTAATGAGGATGATGCTGTTAATGCTATAAAGAAATTGATCCTTACTTACAACTTGCCTAGCCAAACTGGTATTTCTTTCGCAAGCATATTTGCTAGATTAAACACTCTTGAGACGCGCACTACTAGCTTGAAAGATGGCTAATACGCTTAGGGAGTATCATAATTATGTTCCAATAAATTCTGAACCATCAAAGTGGCTCCCCACAGTAAAGATTGATATAAATACTGAAACTTTTCAAGCTCGCTGTGATATCATGTCTGAATTTTGTCTTATGCCCAAAGATATTTGCGAATCTTTGAATCTTTGGGGGCTTACTGAAGGAGGAAAAGAAATATCCCTTGCTAATAATGCTACCATATTACCTATTGGAATAGTTGAAGGAGTGTTTACAAAGATCCTTGGGAAAATGATTTCTACTGATTATCTTGTTATTGAATGTGCAGGAAAAGGACAAATTACACTTGGAAGGTCCCTATTAGAACTCCTTGGAGCAATAATAGATGTGGGAAAGGGGACCATGCACCTTTCTTCTCCACCAAACAATCATATTTTTCCCAAGGTTAAGAATTAAAGTAAGAGAGGTAAGGGCAAGAAATTTGGTTTTAATGCTTCTTCATTTGAGAACACTTGATTCTATTTCTTGCTTCTTATGCCTAACTTAAAGGCATTAAAGAAAACTACTTATTGGGAGATAACCCAAAAGTTTTAGATGAGTCTTGGAAGTTATTACTTCTGTAATAACCGCTCCTTATCCTTTTTATTTGCTTTTTTGCCAAGAGTAACCTCTAATGAGAGAGAAGTAATAATTGAGAAAGTTGCTGTCCCAAAACAGAATTATGTGCTTCATCGTAAAAATTCGTGTAAAATCTCTGAACGTCTTTTTGAGGCGTGAATTTTTGTGCTTCTGCCCCAGGTTGTTATCTGACTTTCGTTAGTTCACAACTTTTTGATTTGAGCAACATAAGGTCTTCAAAAAAAATTGTCTTTACCTGCTGGTCTGTTTTGACAGATTTCTGCCATTTTCTGCATTTGCTTCTTGTTAGTTCCTTTTTGAGTTCTTTTAGGGAATTGAGCTTTTTGAGGGAAGTTCTTCAGTAGCTAGTGTTATAATGGAAGTTTATTGGTGTTAGAACTGAACCTTAAGACCTATTATTTTGAGTGCACTAATGTTGCTAATAAAGATTGTGTAAAGTTTTGTATGAAAGAAAAATTTTAGGTGTATGGAAGGAATGAGTAATGAGATGAAGGATGGACTAAAGCTAAATATTGGGGATGCCACGCGTGTCACCCCAAGAAATATCCAAGAAGTACAAGCGTCAAAGCTTGGGGATGCCGAAGGCATCCCCCTCTTCATCAATAAAAATCTCAGATTTCTTCCAAACGCTTCATTTTTATTGTTTCATGCACAGTTGTGTTGTTCTTGGAGCGTCTTCTTTTTCATTTTCGTTTTGGTTTTTCGTTTGCTTGGTTTGCTTAGTTTGCTGAATAAATTGGTCCCTCTTTCATATATTGGTTTTCAAATAGTTTTGTTTGGTTTAGAAAATAGTAGGAAAGTTCATGCTTAAGTGTTAAAGAGAGCTTGTTTTTGACTGTGGCCTATGCTTTGTCATGTCATGCTTGATATTGTTTTGGCTTTATACTTAGTATTCTTTGCTGTAGCATGACTTGTCATAAACAATTGAGATTGCTTAATGTGCCTTAGATGAATCATGCGTTGTTTTAGCATATTAAAGCATAGTATTGTGGTATTCTCCGTTGATGCTTTATTTGGGTTGACTTGGCACATGCTCACACCATGTTATGACTATCTCAAGTCACTATAGCCTTTATGATCCTTTAGTTTTTCAACTTGTAGTATCACTTTATGCTTTGATCAATGATGTTTTGTCGCTCTGCATGATTATGGCCATTATTGCTCTCTTAGTTTGTCGCTCCCAGTCTTTTGCTAGCCTCCATAACCAAGTATGAGTTCCATTCATGTATCCAACTCCCTAAACCAAGTTATTCCAAAGAGTCCACCATACCTACCTATTGTCATATGCTATTCCAAGTATATTCATGCTTTTGTTTATCTTCCAAATTAAACTTGTTATGAGAAAACTAGTGATTAAAGCTCTCCCGAACTTGATGGCACACTTTAGTTTTTTTGCATCTAATAAACTTAAACCATTGGGTCCTTCTTTGTTGCGTATATGCTTGCGCTTTATAAGTTGAAATTATCAGAACCATGTATCATGGGGAACGCTTTCAACATTGCACTTGTACTTTGTACCCCGTTGATATCATATCCTTTTGCTTATGGATCCCGGCGGTGTGAAATAAAAGTGGAACTTGTAAGATCATGGAGTTTGTATGTGTGTTAGAGAAACTCCTGGGCTGCTAGCCTAAGCCATGCCTAATCATGGTGGAAACTTGCAGCATCACCATAATGAGCACTCTATGAAGCATCCTCAATAAAAACCTATGCAAATAGCAAATAAAAAGATTGTTGAGATACTCATTGTCTGCTTGCCTTCTCATTTTCATTATGGGATAGCTCCTGTATCATGTGCAAGGGGTACCCTGTTGGCGGTTCTTTATGATACATATGTACTTACAATGACAAGAGCTTACTTGTGACTAAATTGAGTAGCATGAGGTTCGGTCTTCGTAAGTAAGGGGCATGAGATTTCGGTTTATAACTTGTCAAGCATATCCTCTTAGTTGTGTCACTTTAACCTTAATCACCTTCAAGATGCTTATGATAGGGGCAATGAGAGCTGAAAGCTATAAGTACCATAATTTTTGAAAGCTCTTTATGAGACTTGAATCCCTACTTCCTTCTATGAAGGCCTTTCTTCCACCATTATATTGAGTCGCCACCTTCTATCTTTATGCACTTACTTTGAGAGCATAGTGGCCATTCTTAGTTCTATGTGCATTGTCCCAAGACTAGTTAATTGATGCATAACTTGATATTGCTTGTTTTAAACTATTTGTATCTAGTCACTCTTATGAACTTTGAAGGTGTCCTATGCATTTATATTTGCTACTCTATGAGGGACAAGCTGAATGCTATTATGCTATGTTTTCTTTATGTGAAACAAACAAACGTCTTGCAAAGCATTGTTATTCATGAATCTTTTGTTTGTGCCTTTTCATGTTGCATCTTAGTTTCTTTGTCTTATTGCTAGAACTTTGTCTTTCATGCTATGATTGAAGTACTATGATCCCAGCTTCGAATGTTTTAAAAATACTTTGATCAAGTTTATGATGGTGCATGTCACCTCAAAAATTATTCTTTCTTTTTATCACTTACCTACTCGAGGACGAGCAGGAGTTAAGCTTGGGGATGTTGATACATTGCAAATGTATCTATAATTTTTGATGTTTCATGCTTGGTTTTATCTACTTTCTTGTGTTTTGTCCACACTTTGGAGTACTTTTCATATGATTTCTTGGACTAACCTATTAACAAGAGCCATAGTGCCAGCTGTCTGTTTTCTGCTGTTTTTGGTTCCAGGAAAGTCAGAAAATGAATATTCTCGGAATTGTACGGGACAAAAGCCAAAGTGCCTATTTTCCGGAAGACATCTGATGCCAGAATATGAGACAGATAAGGGCTGGGGGCCGGCCACGGCCAGGCCTGGCCCACGCCAGGGGGTGGTCTGGCCGACCCCAGCACCCCCTCGGCCTCTCCTTCCGCCTATATATTTCCCTCGGGACCAAAACCCTAAGTACCCGATCAAAAATCCACAAAAGAGTCTGTAGCCGCCTCATCTCCATCCCTAGATCGGGAGGGATCTGAAGCTCTTCCCGGCACCTTGCCGGAGAGGGGAATTCACCCTGGAGGCCTTCATCATCATCATGCAAGCCTCCGGTGTGATGCGTGAGTAGTTCATCTCTAGACTATGGGTCCATGTAGTAGCTAGATGGCTGGTTCTCCTCCTTTGTGCTTTCATGTCTAGATCTTGTGAGATCCGTTCATGATCAAGATCATCTATTTGTAATTATGCATGTTGTGTTTGCGGGGATCCGATGGATATTGAGATGCTATTTCAGACTGATTATTGATTCCATCATGTCTTTGTTATTTGTATCTTGCATGCTTTCCGTTGTTAGTAGCTATCTTGGCCAAGTAGATGCTAGCAACTCCAAGAGTTAGTATTTATGCTTGATAGTGGGTTCATGCCTCTGGTAATCTGGGGAAGTGACAGAAATCTCTAAGGTACTAGATGTGTTGTTGCTACTAGGGAGAAAACAACAATCCTTTGTTCATAGAACAATCATATTGTTTACTTTACACGCAATTCGTAAAGCAATAATCTGTTGCTTGCAACTTAATACTGGAGGGGGTTCGGATGATAACCTGAAGGTGGTTATTAGTCATAGATGCAGTTGTATGGCGGTTTATGTATAATGTTGTAATGCCCAATCAAGTTCCAAAGGAGTCAAGATGATTAGTATATGCATGTATTGCTTTCTCGATGTTTTTCAATTGCCCCGTTGTAATTTATTCACCCAACATGTTATCTATCTTAAGGAGAGCCACCTCTAGTGAACTATGGATCCCGGTCCTTTCTTTTACATACAATCTACAAACTGTTTACTGCTTTGTGTTTACTTTCTGCAAACTATTACTTCCTTCCATTCGATACGCTTAATCCTTTGTTTTCAGCAAAACCGGTGAGATTGACAACCTCATCGCAAGTTGGGGCAAAGTTCTGTGGTTATGTAGTGCAGGTCTCCACGTTGCTACTAGCACCGGTAGTGCGCCCTGCCAAGGCTTAGCTAGCAATACCTTTGGGGTGTTTCCTTGCTCCTACTGGTTCGATTAAACCTTGGTTTCATAACTGAGGGAAAACTTACTGATGTGCTCATCATACCTTCCTCTTGGGGTTCCCCAATGAGCTCCACTTCAACACCGAGCCATCAACTCCCTCTGATCCAAATTAACTGATTCAGTTTTGTTTAGATTCAAATGTATCTAGTACTAAAACATGTCTAAATACATCTGAAAGGACATTTATTGTCCTAATCTATTTTGGTGTTCGTTAACAACATAAGGTACATTTTACTATGTGTTAATGTCTACAGGTCAATCAATTGAAAAGAAAAAAGTCAGATTAATGTGGGAAATTCCATAGCCAAATTTAAGCTTGCCAGAAGATTCCAGACCGGAGTCTCCGGTGTGAAAACATCGAAGTCTCCGGTGTGGTCCAAAGTTTCCCCAAGAGTTCTCGGTGTGGGTGCTGGACTCGGCCCATAGTCAATCTGTGAGGCGGTCCGGAGACAGACAGAATATCGGCCGTAGTCTCTGGTGTGATTTCATAGACCGGAGTTTCCGGTGTGAAAACATCGGAGTCTCCGGTGTCTCTGGTCCGGAGTTTCGGCCAGGGTCTCCGGAGTGAATGACAAGACCCTGCCCAAGATAGTTAGAGAGTCAGTCCGGAGATGGACCAGAGATGGGTCGGAGTCTCCGGTCCAGACCGGAGTCTCCGGTGTGAATTGTCTCCAACGGTCAGAAAACGGTTCACAGGGCGAGGCCTATAAATAGGGGACCTCATGCCCTTCCTCCAGCTGCTCGTTGCAGAAAAAGAAGACCACACCATTTGAGCCACCAAAACTCCAAGATCTCTTCATCCAACCACCCAAAGTCGCTGATCTTTGGGGAATCGGAGGGGAAGGCATCGATCTACAGCTTCACCAAGAGAGATCTTCATTGCCCCCTCATCACTTGAGGGTCCCTTGCTCTAGGGTTTCATTGGAAACCATAAGCCTTGTTTTGGTTTGATTTGATTCTTACAAGCTTGTCTTTGATTGTGTGACAACTTGCTTAGATTCGGGAGGCCCCAATTAAGTTGTGGGTGTGTGTCTCGAACTTGTTGTAAGGGTGTCGGTTACCACCTTGAAGGTTGCCGATATAGTGGAAGCGTGAATCGATCCCCTTGAAGTGAGGTTCACCGGAGAACAAGGGAGACCTCTCGTGGCGTTGGTGGTTTGATACCACCCCCTCTCCAAACGCAGGCGTACTTCCCCTCAAAAGGAAGGAACTGTGAGAAATAATCCTTGTATCCCCGTGTGCTTCACTTCGGTTACTTCTATCCTTAAACGCACCCTACTTTATCTAGTTCTTGCTTAGTTAGGTTTGCTAGTGTGACATATAGGTAAATTCATCATAGTTGCATATCTAGAGAATTTACCTTTATGTCAAACCCTAATTTGAAAAATAAGTAAAATTTGAAGTAGCACCTATTCACCCCCCTCCTCTAGGTGACCATACAATCCTTTCAACATCCGAATCTAGGCAAATCTGAGTCAACTAATTTGGATCAAAGGGAGTATCAAAGTTTAAAGTGTTAATTGAAGGTCAAAATGTCAAATTAAAATTTTCAAGCATTAAATCAAAATAGAAGTTCAAAATGTCGAATTGGAAGTTTAAAGTTGTGGACATGCCCTATTTTGCATCGTCTTGAAAAGCAGAAACTGCACAGTGAACTGGGAGTATAATTTATATGGCACTAGTTTTAGTCGCAATAAGCAGTGCATAGGGAGCACTCGGATGAGTGCGTCGATTTGACTCTCGAGCTCACTAGATCCCTTTATTTAAGACATGCAGAAAAGAGCTTTTAAAGTTTTAAATATTTTGAAAAATATGTGATAGATACTTGAAGTGTGATCTAAGTGTGTGAACGGTACACCAGTCATTTTTTCTCCAAATTTTGTCTTTTTTGCGTAGCTCATATTATAACCTATTTCAGATTAAGACTTTCCATACTTAAAGTATACATCATTGTCAATATGTACATATTTTGTATTTTCTAATATTTAAATTATTATTATCGAATTTTTAAAATAAAGGGCTCCCGTGAGCTCAGGATCCAAAGACATTATCCGACCCCAAGATCTTGTACTCGATGATATATGGGCGTCTTTCAATTTATTATGAGAAATCTTTGATCAATAATATAAGCACATGTTTCAATAATATCAGTAATTCTCCATGTTTCATAGGACACAAAATTGATAACATCAAATTCACATGCAAGAGTACTCGGCTGTGCTTTTTGTAATTTGTACTCGGTAGAAATTATCGGATAAAACATTGGTCTTCACGATGGCCTGTCTGTATTTGATTCTATGGTATCCAGTGTCTTTTCTAAAAGAAGTCAGAAGACTACACTTGAAAAGAGAAAATCTGAACATCAGCCGTTTCGGCGATCCCAACACACATATAATCAATCAACTACAGTACATGGCATGGATCAGTGGCTCAAGGCACCCTCTATGGAGCCAAAAGAGCTTACCAACAGTTGCCCTATCTGTCTATGTACATACAAGAAAGAAGAAGAAAAGTGGTCAAATTGCTTCCCGGCAAAAATTCTACGAGTTAATCAGCCTACACGTCCCACTGCACATTTGCCTCCCTGGGATCAAAACTCACAAGAAATGAGGAAACGATGAGATGCGCGGCAGATGGGTAAGGAGATCCCCAAATGGTTCTTGCCTTGGAGGCAATGAGCCACTGCCATCTTCTCCTCCAAGCAAAGGTGCATAAGGTTGGGGCTTTCTCTTGTTCATCTCATTATCGCCGTGAACACCAGCGTTTACCTGGCTTTCGCCTGAATCTTTGTGGATCAATGAGCACAAAGAATTGACCCTTGACATGAGCATCCTCTCGTCGGCAGCGACTGTGATTTGGGAATCATTCAGAAGCTGCCGGGTCACCTCATCAAATGCTAGTTCACCTGCTGAGTCATGGCCACTGTTGATGATATGAGAGTCGCTCAGCAGGTACCTGGTGATGTCGTCTAAGGCTAGTTTACCAGATGTGCCAGCACCACCATCAGCTGCAGGCAGGTTCCCTGAATACATCTGTCTATAGATGTGGTGCCCAATGTGGTTTGCTATCTCACTCTTGGACATGGATCTCCGGAGCCCTGGCAACTTAAAACCATTCCAGCTAAGGATGCTTGTTTGTGGCTCGCACATACCGGAAGCGCCGTCTTGTTCAATCACTTCACAGCCAGTAACTGGAATGGAAAACAAATATGGTGAGAAAATTCATTCGCAATACATGCCAGTGGTAATCTGTGATAAAAGAGAAAACAATTCAAATTGGTCGGCGTCTTAGATTACATAAAGAACTTATTTGCTCCTGAACAGCGACCAAGTGTGTCAAGAATACACATGAAGGTTAGCACGGGTGAAAATACAGCATAAATTGAGCAGCACATTATAGAATAGTTCATTGGCATAACTCTGACATAAATTAGCATTGCAATTTTTTCTTGAGAAACCATTGCATTTTGGTGAGAAATAAATAAGAAAAACTACTTCTATAATTTTGAAACCCACCTGAATTCGATAAATGTCGAGGCATGCCATCTGATGCTCCAGCTTCCTGTCTTCCTTCAGCATCTATCCTACTGGATGCAGAATGGTGCGATAACAGTTCTCGAAATCTTTGGGGTGCTAACTGATCATCATCAAGTTCATTAGGCTCAAAATCTTGGCACTTCACATCATCTGGATCTTCAAATATAGAACACCTTGATTCAAAGTAAGGATTCTCCAGAGTAAATTCATTTTTCTGGCTTAGCGACAATAGACGTGGGTCACAGTGAATAAGCTTCTCCACATGCCTATTCATCATTCCTGGCGCACACTGAAGAAAGTGCCTCCTGAAACAAATAAACTTCAAAAGTTAAGGCATCAGTGTCACTTAGCATATTACGACAACTACTTGATTGTGATGTAGATCTGAATCTGTTTTCCACTATAATTTCTCAAAAAATTGGGCTAAACTCCACTATGTTGACCTGATAGACAGGTGACATAAAGCAGTATATTCAGATGTGAAGTCATTGGATCCAAGATTTAAAGATTATATTGCACAAGACTGACTTCATGTACCTGTGCATGCTTGCCTGTCCAGCGGTAAAATCAGAGGTTGCCTGCCACAAAGTGTGCTTCCTTGGCTGAGGGTTAGTTTCTCTGAAGAAAAGTGGTTGCCTGGACAACTGGGCAAAGCAAGGAACACATGATTAGCAACAGAAAGAGTATGTAACAATGCCCCCCAGAAGGCCAAAATAGACATGAATTTACTACTCTGCTTGATCCTTAACACTCCTGTTAACATATGGTGCCATGATTCCTTGTGGGTATAAAATAATTTAACTTTGTCGTAAGTTGCATTACTGATTCGGTGTATCTGCATGTACTTACTGCAATCTCCAAGGTTCCAGGTTCAGTTTCTGGACAAACCACCTTAAGTGCACAGATATCAGACCACTGTATCTCAATTTTGCTCTTCAGACCACCATCCAGTACTTCCCACACGAGCTTGTGCTTTGCAAAATAGCATTTCACCACCAAATCTCCTTCGTACCTTGATACCCACTGTTCATATACGAAATTTAAACCTTTAGTATAAATGAATCAGTTGAACACAAACAAGAAAGAGCAACTGATCAACAATATCACGAACTGAACAGGTATATGTATGTACACATTCACTGAGATTGTTGTAATGAACAGAGGATGTATCATGTACACAGATACACCCAATCAATTGTTTTATCGTTTAACTTCTAGTATAAACATGTATCACTTGGGGACCATGAATGCTATAAAAGAGCAGTGTGGCAGCCAGAATGAGCACATGGAAAATGTACTAACCTCCCAAGATCCAATTCTTAGTACAGAACCAGGGAAATTGGAGGCTTTTAATTTCTCCGAGGCACTGGCAGTGCCACAATGCCGGGAATCTTTGGCCTTACCGGCCTGCACAAGCTTCATTTGTATCAAATCCACCAGAGAGGGGCTCTTCTTAAGCCGTAAGCCGAGCGGGCTAGGCTCCTCAAGGAAATCATGTTGCGATGCCTGCTGATTGGACACACTAGCGCCACCTGTGCTCCATTGCTGCATGCCACAAGTGAAAACACAACAAACCTAGGATTAAATAAAGCACAGTAAAACATGATTTCATCAATATTACGTCCATTCACAAATACAACACGTTTCTCAGTAGAAGTTGTATAGACTACCAAGTGCGTAGACGGGAATCGAACCCGTGACCTCAAGGTTATGAGCCTCGTGAGCTACCAAACTGCTCTAGAGTACCAAAAACTGGTTCACAAAGAAGGTTGAATACAGACCTTATCTGAGATATATTACTTTTAATCCAAATCCATCGTGAGAACTGAAAAATAGTGACCGCACATAGAGCACGTTTCAGATGTTTTTGTTAAGGGCAAAGCAGAATCTTGTAGGATAAATTAAGGTTTAACACCAGAGGGATTTACGATGTGTGAGGTGGGGACAGTTTGGATTTGTGGACGAATCAATACTGGAGAGCACTTTTAGAAATCCTTCTTGTCGATTTCTAAAACCAAGGATAGAACATAATATCTTGGGAGCAGGAAATATTCCAGTGACTTGACTTCACAAGATCTTTTTTTTTTCTTTTGCATACGTATGAACGTATCCATCTTCGACAACTTGTGTACCTTTTTCACAGGAACACTTTCACGCTGGCATAGAAATCTAGAATTTTAATCATACTAGCACGCACAATGAGAAACGTAGTAAGTAAAGAGAATCTCTCCGGCTGTCCATTCTAAAACGAAACAACGAAACGGATATAATTGGTTAGCAATAATAATATCATGTGACCGGGAGCAGGAAAGATTTCAGGTGACTTGACTTCACAACTTGCATGTCTTTTGCATACTCCCTCCGTCCGCAAATAAGTGAACTTGTAGAGTTTGTCTTAAGTTAAATTTAATAAACTTTGACCTATTTAATAGGAAAACGTACCAACATTTATGATACTAACTTAGTACCACTAGATCCGTTTTCAAATGTACTTTCATAATATAACGATTTTATGTAATACATGTTGATATATTTATCTAAAAGATTGGTGAAATTTTAAAAAGTTTGACTTAGAAGGGAAGATAGAAGTACACTTATTTGTGGACGGAGGGAGTAGAGTAGAGACACTTTCATGCTGGCATAACAATTTAGAATGTTCGTCATGTTAACATGCACGATGAGAAACGTACTGACGAGTAACCAGAATCTCTCCAATTTCCCAATTAACCTAGGCTGGGCACGGGGTGAGTTATACGAATAATTTTTTTTTGGAGCAAATTTGAACCAAAAATAAGGCCAGAGACAGATAAAAATAGATTTTAACTTCCTACAATATTTACGTCAACAGGCTTGCTCGGCTGCTTCCCAAGCGAAAAAAGGGACCGCTACATGAACGGTCAGTCCGGATATTACGATGTAAAAACAAGCTCCTCTCCCCATCCGAAGAACGGCGAGAGGAGGGGGGGACGGGGGAAAGCCCACCTGCGGATGGGGTTGCTGCTGCTGCGCGAGGCGGGACCTCTTATGGAACGGCGACGCCTCCGCCCCAGCCCCTGCCGCGGCGTCGTCGGCGTCCACCGCCTCCTCCTTCACCTCCCGCCGCAGCTTCCCGAGGTGCGGCAGGTGAACCATCCTCTCTCGCTCGCCGTCAGCGCCGCGCGCGTGCCACGGGTCGAAGGAGACACAGAGAGAGAATACTTGCGGTGGCGGTCGTTGTACGGAGGCGGAGGCGGAGGAGGAGGAGGAGGAGGACGAGAGCCGTTTGCACAAGCAAGCGAGCGAGCCCGCACGGATCGAAACAGAAAATAAATATCTCGGCGGCTGGAGGGAGGAGAGGAGAGGAGGAAGCAGGATTAGATTTGCTCTGTTTGTTTTTGCTGGGAGCACGTGCCAACTGGATCTGGATTGAGGCCACCGTGGCGCTCCTGACCGGTTTGCCCCTGGTCTGGCGCCTGGCCCCGTGTCGCTTCCCGGGGGCAGACCCGTCAAGCGAGACAGTCGGCAGCCGTGTGCCTGGCTCACGGCGCGCACGCCTGCGCGGGGCGGCGACACGCGTCCCCTGTCCCGGCGGAGGAAAAGGAGGAGCGGCGGGCGGCGTGACGTGGTTGGTGCGCGTGTGACCTGGACGCCGGCCCATCCATCTCCAGTCCACTGTGCTGGTGGTGCTATCCGTTCGCATCAGCATCGCCCTTTGTCTCTCTCTGTGCTAGTAGGCTTTGTGGATAAGCTCGTGGGCTGGCTGGCTGGCCGCCTCGCACAGCGCGGCGCAGCACCCGTAAAGCGACAAAAATTATTGTAGGTGAGGAGGAAGACTTGACTTTGGACGGACCTCCCAGAGGAGTTCTACTAGTACATAGAGCAGAGAGACTGACTGCTCAAGGGTTCTCACACCTTTCCAGTAATTGATCCAGTTTTAAGACCAAACGGGTGCGTTTGTTAGCCAATCTCACCTTGACACAGCTAGTAGTCTCCTCGGCCCGAGAATGCGTCGTACAGTACACTAAACACACCACTAGAGCACTACAAGAAAAAAAAATACTTGTACTAGTACATTTTACGCTTGTCAATTGCAATGTCAATAGTTCTCCAAAAAAAAAAAATGCAATGTCAATGTTAAAAAAGAAATGTAATCCAGCTTTCTACTGCTCCCTCAGTTCCATAATTCGCTCGCATTGTTCGTGCAATTTTCATCACGTGTTGTGAGAATTCTAAAGCACTTCGGAATGTCGTTTTACCTGCGTGTCAGTTGCAACCCCTCCATGTGTTATTCACACTGAAAAATGCTTTGATATATTAAAAACATATATTTATCAAGAGAAAATAGAAACCAAGTTATGGTGAAAACCAAGTAAAAGGTGTGTTTCAAAGTTTTTTCTGGAAAAGTATTTTATGCTTGCAAGTTCATGTTCCATCAACATGTAAATTTCAAGTAAAAAATTAAGTTCACCTGGGAAATATGAAAAATAAAATCAAATTCAGAACTTAATACTAGTACGGAGTAATAAAATTTGCGTCACTATTTTGTCTCTTACCACCCAAACGAATGAGTGCGACCTTAAAGTTTTGCATTTTTATTGAACAAACCTTTCTATAACATGGCATATTTATACTTAGGTTTTTTTTTTCCAAAACATCCAAATATGGTTTTCCCAAAGTTCTCGGTGCAACTTGGTTTCCACCGATACTTTCTCATTTATTGGAACGAACATCACTAATGAAAGATCGCAAATAAACTGAAAGGTCACTCAAGCGATAAAATTTAGGAAATCGACCGTTGGGGAGCCAAGTCGAGAAGAGAATTCATCGCCTCTTTCTCTCATGCAAAACCATGCATGAGACTTTCATGATAATTTATATTGAGTTGGTCTCATGCAAAATTATACTATAGCTTAAGCCTGAGCAAAATCAAACCATCCGAGGCCATCTGTTCGCGCGCACGTTTCTGACCGTCTGATCTTCACTCTGAGTCATCTTAACCGTGCAGTTTCAGGTGTTGACCGAAGTCTTACGAACTGGTCTCTCCCATCCCCGCCCTACCCCAACCCCCATCTCGATCACGTCCCCTCCACCTGAGCTCCTGAATTCCGAGCTTCGGCCCATCTCAACCCCTCCTCTGTCTCCCCTAGCAACATGTGTCACCCCTCCGCTCCCTCCACCCCCTCCACTCACGAGGCCACCTTCTTCCTTCCAGCTCCCGCATCCAGCGTAGGCTGCCTCTGCTTCCTGTCAACACCCAGATTTTTAATCCCAGATGCTTGTTATGCCATACCTCGCAATCCCAGGATTACCATTTTTGCGAGACATAACAGATTGGATATCACAGTACATCATCCATTACAAACCATAATAAGGTCTTACAAATAAAGGATCTCATGATCCAGTCTTAATGCAAATCAAGCAGCGGAAAAGAAACGTAGTAGGGGCTCCATCTTCAGAGTCACAGGCAATGCTGACGATGGGAGATGATCCTAGTTATCGTAGACCTCCTGCTGTCCATCATCCTGGTAGTTCTCCTCATAGTCTGGCCACGGGAATAGTCAGGGACAAAGCCATGAGTACTCTTTAAGTACTCGCAAACTATCACTAACAAGTAAGGTAGTTCTAGTAGGAATCTTAAGCTCTAGGTTTATTTATAAAAAGCCAGATTTATCTAAACTGAGTTTAGAAGTAAAGAAAGCTATGTTAATGTTCTAAATCACTTTAAGTGGGAACCTAGTTTTCATATCCACAACCCTGTTGTGGTCAAGTCAAAGTCATAGTTCACTTCACAGGTCATTTTGAAAACATCTAACGACGGAACAGTATGCCCACTCCAACTGTCCATGACCGCGGACGCAGCTATTCGAATAGTTTGACACTCTACAGAGGTGGTACACTTTCACCACAAAATTCGATACATCCGTTAGGTATAACCCTGAATCATCATACTTAGTATGCGGATAATCAATCATAACCTTTCAATTACACACTCTAGTATAGGCACCTCCCCTATGAGCTTGGCCTCCCAGCCATGGCCATCTGCCATCCTGGGAACTGCATAGGTGGACATTCACACTCACGAGGTAGCCTCAGCTCAAACCTCTTCCGCGAGGGAACCCATACTAAGGCATATAAACTTCCGTCTAAGCCCTACCCAATTTAGGTATTGTGGTTGTGCGGTAAAATTGGAATGGTATCGCATCTAAACCCAACCATCAGTTTTTGTAAAGGGCTAAGGCTCATGCCTCAAAATTTTCATCATCAAATCCTTTTGTGTTTCTCAACACATGTCAAAACATCTCAATAGAATGAATCATCATTCCAAGGTTTTCATAATCATTTTCACCAAGTATTCCCATGTAAAGTGATCAACTTTTATGCTTAGCACTAGCCACTAAAGTTGAGGGTATTCACTAATGAGGGGTGCTAATCTCCAATCTCATGCCATGGAATGACATTTAAGTATAGGCCTAGTTTTATACTCTTTATGCTATCTATACTATTTTTCCAATACTCACAAAGCACTAACTAAAAGTAAAGAACTTTGGTAAAGTAAAAGAATAAAGCTTGCAAGTAAAACTTGGGATGGATATAATCAAAGTTGCATAACCAAGCATGCCTAATACATCTTGCTTAGGTTAATACTTGCAAGTGTTAGCTTGCATAGGTATAAGACTTGCAAGTGTTAGCTTGCATAGTTCTAGCTTGCAAGAAGTGATGGCTTGCCTTGAGTAGAGCAGTGGTTAAAGTTTTCCTCTTCTTCTTATTCTTGGTAGTACTCCTCCTCCTCGTATCCCGGGTCGGTACTATCGTCTATAAATGAATACGGGGTACACAATCACCAAACAATACTTAACAAATTCTATTTAGCACACTAAGGTTCACACTTGATGATCTAGCATCATCACATGAATTAAAGACTTAATCTTGTTTATTTTAGAAAAGTAATTTCTACTCATTGAAATTAATTAAGATTTAATATTCTCCAATTAAAATATGGGATCATGTTGACACATGTCATCACCACATATTCTAATACATGGGAATGTGATTTAAAGTGTTGATCATATTTTATAAAGTTTAAGATTATCATTTAAAAGATTTAAAGTGACTAGAAATGCCTATATAGCATTATTTTGGTACTAGTCCAAAGTCACTGCCTGCAAACCTAAATATTTTTACATATTCAGATAGATCTTATCAAATGTGATTTTTTGAGAGTTGGAATCAACTCAAAAGCATTTATGGTTAATTTTTGAAAAAAATTTGAAGTTGAAAAAGTCTCTGTCTTGTTATTTTTACTATAGGTGATCTCTAACTCCAAATGATTTAAATCCAACGGTCTTGGATAGATAATTTAAATATCTTTCTAACAAATTGGAGTCATACAATTTGGTTCAGTGAATCTCTTTCAATTGATTTTTGAATCTACTGACAGAATGTGGTTTTAACTAAATTGGAAAATCCTTATTTGAATCTCCAGGCCTACGTGGGAAACTAAACGGGCCGGCCAAATCTGCACAACACAGCACAGCGGGCTGCTGACAGGGGGGGTCTACTAGTCAACGACTTAAACTAACCAAAATAGTATTTGTGAATCTAGGCCCTACGATTAAAATACGATCTAACGACTATGATTTGTCGTCTCCGACGAACAGCTTCGGCGAGGAATTAAACCTAACGCGACAGTGGGGGTCTGGTGAGGCTCACCTGGGCTCCAACTAGGGTCGGCGATGGGGGCGAACGACGTGGTCGACGACGGCGGTTCGAACGGTGGTCACGGCAGCTCTTGTGGCGGCTTCAATCGATGGTGCCCTTCTCCTTCTGCAGCGGCGAGCTCCGGCCAAATTCTGGCGAAGTGGCGCTCACCTTGCTCCGGGGAAGGGTGAGGGAGTGTCAGTGAGGAGTGGGGAGTGTGTTGGTGTGGAGAATGGAGGCGGAGGGGGCCTCTATTTATACAACGGCGAGGGGACTGAGCGGCATGGGCTCGGGCTCGTCGGTGACGATGATACAGGCGGCTAGCAGCGCGACTGAGGGTAGGGGGCGATGCGGTGTTCCCTGGCGATCGTCACTGGCTTAATGGCTAGGCATGGGGCGGTCTAGGTTGGTCGGGTGCAGGTGATGCTATACGCGGAAGCGACGGTGCTTGCGATGACACACGGGTGCTACGGGTCAGGCGACGGCGAACGGGGGTGTCTGGGAGGTTGTGGTGATCATGGCGAGTGGGCGCGTGCGCGGAGAGAGCGAGGCATGGTCTGTGCGAGGCGGTCGGGTGCGGCGCTGTGGCGCGTTCTCGGCATGGCGTAGAGAGAGTGGGCGCGGCTGGTCCTTGGTGGTACAGAGCCAAGCTGTGGTCGTGGCTTGGACATGGGGTGGTGGTGGACGGTGGCGTGTCTGGTGCGCGTCGTGGGCGAGGGCGGCGTGGTCTCTAGTGCTCTGTCCACTGTCGGCTGGCGAGGCTGGCTTCGGGCGGCGGCACACTGGTGCACAGCGGCTAAGGGGGGCTTGTCTATGTAGTGTTAGACACTGGGGGAGACAGGGGAGTGAAGAGGGAACCAATTGGTCGAGGATCACTGCTCAAAACAGTGAAGTTAGGCCAGAGTTAATTATTGTAAGCAAGGTGTTTGTTTAAATGGCCGAAAGTAAATTAGTTTGAAATTTTTGAACGAAAATTGGTGAGTGATCTTATCTTATGCTTGAGTGTCTATGATTGCTTGGAGAAGTCAAGGTGAATTGATTTAGTTGGTTTTTGCAAAATGGTGATCTTACCATATGAACTAGATTCAAATTTGCACTGTCCTTTAAATAGATTTAAAAATAGTTTATGTGGATTGTTAAAGTGGGCTTGGGTTCACTTTTACTTGGTCTAGCAAGGGGTGAAAAGAAGTGGAATTGTTTCTGTTAGAATTTCTCTTCTAGGAACACTCAAAGTGGCCTAGTGGTTAACTTTGGTCAAAATGACCATTAGCTTATTTAATTCATATTTGATTTCTTTTTCTTTTGATTTTGTTTGTAATTGGCCTAGATGATGTAGTATTCATCTTTAAACCACTTCTCATCATTTGTAACAATCAAGCATGGCAAATTCACTCAATCCTACACTAATGCAAAACACACATGCATTCATATTCAAATTATTAACAAAAGTTTTTGTTAACCCTAAATTTGGGTGATTAGAACTTGATAATCTTGATTAACATTTTTGGGGTGTTACACTTCCCTGTCTTAAACCTACCCAGTACTGATTCAACATCGCCCTCGACCTCGTGTACCCGTCCGCCGCCATGCTTTGGTGGTGGTGAGGAAGATAAGGAGGATATGAGCATGTGGGATGGTGGGGGTGAGAGAGAGAGGGGGTGGCACAGGTAGATACGCTCATATGCGGGACTATGTGAAGATGTCGCACCATCCTCACCGCTTTGACTGGAAAAATCAGGGACGGATGGCGGAAAAAAAGAATTGAAAAGAAGAAGCCACCTTCGCTCTCGAGCTCTCCCTCTCACCTCCGCTCCCTCCGCCCCCACCACTCATGAGGCTACCACCTCCCGTCTAGCTCCCATATCCAGTGTCGGCCGCCTCTACTTCTGTTGGAGATATGCCCAAGTGGCAATAATAAAGTGGTTATTATTATATCTTTGTGTTTATGATAAATGTTTACGGCCCATGTTATAATTGTATTAACCGAAAACATTAATACTGTTGGGTCCGCAGCATAGAAAACAAAAATTTTCCTACGATGAGAACTATACGCCAAGATTTATCTACTAGATACAGAGCAACGGGTGGACATACATCCATGGAGAACTTACCCTCGAAGACAACGAGCTTTGTTAACGAGTAGGAACTCATGGTTGATGTAGTCGTACACTTGCCGATCTCAAGATCGTGTGGAAGTCCGAGCGCCGCAACTCAGCAGCGCATCCGCACTCGCACACACGTTCAAGCCACCGGACAACCTCCACCTCCTCGCTCTAGCGATCCAGCGGAAGAAGCAACTCCTTCTAGACGAAATGCCACCGGGAACATGTATCTCGCTAATCCGAGACCATGGGAAAATAATTCTAGAGGGGGAGAGAGATCCTTCACAAGGAGGTGTATGGATGAAGGAGGGAATGGGTGGCCTTTTATAGGAGGAGGGGGGTGCCCCCTCTCTCCATGGCCGGCGCATGGGGGGGTGACCCCTCACCTCCCCCATTCATGTGGTGGTAACCCCTCCACATTAAAATGCATCTTCACATTCCCTTTTAAAGTCTCCACTTTAAATGCATTAAATTTCTCCAAATTTAATGCTCTCTCATTTAATAAAACTCTTTTTATTAAATTTATTCAGAATTTTGTTAATTACTTTAATTAACAAACATTCACATATAGCCCCTTGCAATATTTCAATATCACATGCAAAACCACCTTCTGCAATTTCACCCGAAACAATTTCCGGTTTCTATTGAAACAATTCCTGCGCTTTGCAATTCTTTCGTCTGAAACATATGTGCTCCAAAATGGTGTCCGGTAACTCTTAAGTGTGCCACCCTACGGTTCGCGAATAATGCAGGCATGATCGAGACCCTTCTCCGATCAATAATCAGCAGCGGGACCTGGAGATCCGTACTGACTCCTACACATTCAACGATGACTCCTGTGATCGTGAGAACCTTTAACGCTTGTAACTAAATCCCTTTGTCTCTTGATATATTACATGTCCGAGATTCGATCATCGGTATGTCCATACCTAGTTTGATCTCGTTACCGACATGCACTCTTTTCTCGTTCCCGTGATATAACATTCTAGTGATCACATCACTTGCTTGCAAGCTATCCTAATGTGATATCACCGAGAGGGCCCAGATTATATCTATCCGTCATCTGGATTGACAAATTCCACTCTTGATCCATGAGCCTCAACATAACACCTTCGTAGTACTGAACCCATCTTTATAGTCACCCTGTTACGGTGTGACGTTTGATGTTATCAAGATACTCTTCCGGTGTTAGCAATTAACATGATCTCATGGTCTAAGGATAAAGATTACTTCGTATGATGTTATAGCAATATAAACATAATGACTTGATCGTAATGCTATACTTTGGATGAATGTTCATCACATCATTTCACAAATGCTGTGACCTTGTTATTAACAACATCCAATGTCCATGATCAGGAAACCTTGATCATCTTGTTAATCAACAAGCTAGTCTATAAGAGAGGCATAACTAGGAACCCTTTTTGTTTATTAAACACACATGTATTGATGTTTCCTATCAATACAATTATAGCATGCAAAATAAACATCTATCATATACAAGGAATACATAATAACAACTTTATTATTGCCTCTCAGGGCATATTTCCTTCAGTCTCCCACTTGCACTAGAGACAATAATCTAGTTTATATAGTGATAAATCTAACACCCATGGAGTTCTGGTGTTGATCATGTTTTGCCCTAGGGAGTAGTTTAGTCAAAGGATCTGCTACATTCAGGTCCGTGTGCACTTTACAAATCTTTATATCTCCATCCTTGACATGCTCGCGGATGGAGTGAAACTGGCGCTTAATATGCTTGGAATTCTTGTGAGACCTTGGTTCCTTTGCGTTGGCTATGGCTCCATTCTTGTCATAATAGATCACCATCGGGTCCAACGCACTGGGAACCACACCCAGTTCCGTAATGAACTTTTTCATCCAAACTGCCTCCGGCGCCGCTTCTGAAGCAGCAACATATTCCGCCTCTGTTGTTGATCCAGCCACCACAGGTTGTTTGGAACTCCTCCAACTAACTGCTGCTCAGTTCAAGAGAAATACGTATCCGGATTGAGACTTAGAGTCATCCGAATCAGTGTCAAAGCTAGCATCGACATAACACTTAGCGACTAGCTCTTCTTCACCTCTGTATACAAGAAACATATCCTTAGTTCTTCTCAAGTACTTAAGGATATTCTTGACCGCTATCCAGTGTTCCGAACCTGGATCAGATTGGTACCTACTAGTCAAACTAATAGCATGTGCCACATCCGGTCTTGTACATAGCATGGCATACATTATAGAGCCTATGGCTGAGGCATAGGGGATCTTATCCATTATCTCTCTTTCTTCCGCCGTAGCCGGACTTTGAGTCTTACTCAATGTCTTGCCTTGCAACATAGGTAAGTACCCCTTCTTACTTCCGTCCATATTAAACTTCTTTAATATCTTATCAAGGTATGTACTCTGCGATAGCCCAATTAGGCGCCTTGATCTATCTCTATAGATTTTAATGCCTAATATATATGATGCTTCACCAAGGTCTTTCATCGAAAATTTGCTGTTTAGATAAATTTTAACACTGTTTAAAAGATCTATATCATTTCCAATCAATAATATGTCATCCACATATAATATCAGAAATGCCACATTGCTCCCACTCACTTTCTTGTAAATACAAGCCTCTCCATAAGTTTGGGCAAATCCAAACTCTTTGATCACCTCATCAAAGCGGAGATTCCAACACCGGGATGCTTGCTTCAGTCCATAGATGGATCGCTGAAGTTTGCACACCTTATCAGCATCCTTAGGATAGATCAAACCCTTAGGTTGTATCATATACAACTCTTCTTCAATATTACCATTGAGGAACGCAGTTTTGACATCCATCTGCCATATTTCATAATCGAAATATGCAGCAATTGCTAACATAATCCTAACCGACTTAAGCATCGCTACGGGAGAAAATGTCTCATCGTAGTCAACTCCTTGAATTTTTCGAAACCCCTTTGCGACAAGTCGAGCCTTATAGATGGTCACATTACCATCAGCATCAATTTTCCTCTTGAAAATCCATTTATTCTCAACGGCCTTTCGGTCGTGAGGTAAGTCCACCAAGTTCCAAACTTGGTTCTCGTACATGGATTCCATCTCGGATTTCATGGCTTCTAGCCATTTGTTGGAATCCGGGCTCATCATCGCTTCTTCATACGTCGCAGGGTCATCCATTTCATCTATCATGAAATTCATAACAGGATTGTCGTACAGTTCAGGAGCTGCACGTGTCCTGCTTGACCTGCGAGGTTCGGTAGTGTTCTCTTTCGGAGTTTCATGATCAATATCATTAGCTCTCTCTTCATTAGGTGAAGTCAACTCCGAAACAACTTCTGGAGCTGCGCTACTCGCCATTTCATGAAGAGAAGGTTCAATAACCTCTTCGAGTTCTACCTTCCGACTACTCACACCTTTCGCGAGAAACCCCTTCTCAAGAAAGGATCCATTCTTGGCAACAAAGACCTTGCCCTCGGATTTGTGATAGAAGGTATACCCAATCGTTTCCTTAGGGTATCCTATGAAGACGCATTTTTCCGTTTTGGGTTCGAGTTTATCCGATTGAAGTTTCTTCACATAAACATCGCATCCCCAAACTTTAAGAAATGACAGCTTAGGTTTGTTTCCAAACCATAATTCATACGGTGTCTTTTCAACGGATTTAGATGGTGCCCTATTTAAAGTGAATGCAGCGATTTCTAGTGCATAACCCCAAAATGACAGTGGCAAGTCAGTCAGAGACATCATAGATCGAACCATATCCAATAAAGTACGATTACGACGTTCTGACACACCATTACGTTGTGGTGTTCCGACAGGCGTGAGTTGTGAAACTATTCTACAGTCTTTCATATGTGTGCTAAACTCGTAACTAAGATACTCTCCTCCACGGTCGGACCGCAGAAATTTGATCTTTCTGTTATGATGATTTTCCACTTCATTTTGAAATTCTTTGAACCTTTCAAAGGTTTCAGACTTATGTTTCATCAAATAGATATACCCGTATCTACTCAAATCATCCGTGAAAGTAACAAAATAACGATATCCACCTCGCGCCGACACACTCATTGGTCCACACACATCAGTATGTATGATTTCCAATAAATCTGTCGCCCGTTCCATTGAACCGGAAAACGGCGTTCTAATCATCTTGCCCATAAGGCATGGCTCACATGTATCAAATGATTCAAAATCAAGTGATTCCAAAAGTCCATCAGAATGGAGTTTCTTTATGCGTTTAACGCCAATATGACCTAGACGGCAGTGCCTCATATATGTAGATATATCATTATCAAGTTTAATCCTTTTAGCATCAACATTATGAATATGCGTAATACTACTATCAAGATCCAACAGAAATAAACCATTCAACACAGGTGCATGACCATAAAAGATATTATTCATATAAATCGAACAACCATTGTTTTCAGACTTAAACGAATAACCACTTTGCATCAAACACGATCCGGATACAATATTCATGCTCAGTGCAGGCACCAAATAACAATTATTCAGGTTTATAACTAATCCCGATGGCATATGGAGAGGCAGCGTTCCGATGGCGATCACATCAACTCTTGATCCATTGCCGACCCGCATCGTGACCTCATCCCTTGCTAGTTGTCGCTTGTTCCGCAGCCCCTGAACCGAGTTACATATATTGGCAACCGATCCCGTATCAAATACCCAGGTGCTACTGCGAGTACTAGTCAAGTACACATCAATAACATGTATATCACATATACCTTTGTTTGCCTTGCCGACCTTCTTGTCCGCCAAATACTTGGGGCAGTTGCGCTTCCAATGGCCAGTCCCCTTGCAATAGTAGCACTCGGTGTCAGACTTAGGGCCAGCTCGGGGTTTCTTTTCAGGCGCGGCAACAGATTTGCCGCCCTTCTTTCCCTTCTGCTTGCCTTTCTTGTCCTTCTTGAAACCGGTGGTCTTATTGATCATCAACACTTGATGTTCTTTCCTAATCTCCACTTCTGCAGTCTTAAGCATTGACAGAAGCTCGGGAAGAGACTTCTTCATGCCCTGCATATTATAGTTCATCACGAAGCTCTTGTAGCTAGGTGGTAGAGATTGGAGAACACGATGTATGCCTAAGTCAATGGGAATCGTTATTCCCAAGGACACAAGCTTATCGGCGTACCCAGACATTTTGAGTACATGCTCACTAACGGAGCTGTTCTCTTCCATCATGCAGCTAAAGAACTTTTCAGAAGCATTATAACTCTCTACGGCAGCATGGGTATCGAAAATCATTTTCAATTCTCCCATGGTATCAAAGGCATTGCCATTTTCGAAACATTTTCGAAGTTCTGGCTCTAGCCCATACAGTATGCCGCAATGAACTATGTTGTGGTCCTCCTGATGAGTTATATAGACGTTCTTTTCCTCGTCAGGGGCATCAGGAGCTGGTGGGGGGGCGTAGCGGCGCCTCTAGCACATATTGCTTTTGTGCAGCAGTGAGGAGAATCCTCAAATTCATAGCCTAGTTGGTGAAGTTGCTACCATTCGCAGCAAGCTTCTCTTTCTCCATGAACACATTGAAATTAAAAGCAGGTGGTGCCATCTACAACAGAATTTGTAAAATATATTTAGACTAAGTTTATGATAGATTGAGTTCAACTAATCCAAATTACTAATGAACTCCCACTCAAAAACGACATCCCTCGTGTCCTTTTGGTGATTACATGAACCAAATCCACTACACCAAGTCTGATCATCACGTGAGTCGGTGTAGCTTCAAAGGCGAGCATCTATATGGGCATCATATCAACTATATGACTCATGCTTAACCTTTCGGTCCGTGTTCCGAGGCCATGTCTGTACATGCTAGGCTCGTCAAGTAAGAACCTTAGTATTTGCGTGTGTAAAACTGTCTTACACCCGTTGTATGAAAGTGTAGAGTCGAGAACACCCGATCATCACGTGATGCCTCAAAACACGATCCACAAAACGGTGCATACTTAAGGAAGAACACATTTTATCTTGATATCTAAATGAGGGATCATCTTATAATGCTACCAAAAGTGCCAAACTAGCAATATAAGATGCTAATGTGTGAAGTGAGGTGATATGGTCCATGCATTTGATCTCTATCATTTGCATCGTGGTATGATCTCTATCATTCCTTTGTGTGTAAGGCCAAGGTCTATGGAACTTACATGTTATGTGAGTTGTAAGAGTATCTATCATACATCTACTTACAACAATACCATATCAATACACTAGCCCAGCAACGATCTAAACTAGACGCCTCTAATTTATCAATTGCAAGTTTTACGTGGCTTAGGGCTTTCGGAGATAGAACCGGTCTTACCTACGAACATGAACCACAACGAGGATAACCAAGTTATTAGCAACTCGTTGTAAATCAGATATTGACTATAGTAGGAGAGACAGACACCTGCTAGCCACTTATGCAAAACTAGTTGCATGTCAGTCGTGGAACCGGTCTCATGTACGATGACATGTAAGGTTGGTCCGGGCCGCTTCATCCCACTATGCCACCAATATCCAAAGTACATAGAAGATGCAATAACATGATCATCATCGCCCACATATAAACATATGTGTACTACCCGTGCAAAGAACCTACACATAGATCAGGCTCTGATACCACTGTTGGGTCTGCAGCATAGAAAACAAAAAATTTCCTACGATGAGAACTATACGCCAAGATCTATCTACTAGATACAGAGCAACAGGTGGACATACATCCATGGAGAACTTACCCTCGAAGACAACGAGCTTTGTTAACGAGTAGGAACTCGTGGTTGATGTAGTCGTACACTTGCCAATCTCAAGACCGTGAGGAAGTCCGAGCGCTGCAACTCAACAGCGCATTCGCACTCGTGCACACGTTCAAGCAACCGGACAACCTCCACCTCCTCGATCGAGCGATCCAGCGGAAGCAGCAACTCCTTCCAGACGAAATGCCACCAGGAACATGTATCTCGCTAATTCGAGAGCATGGGGAAATAATTCTAGAGGGGGAGAGAGATCCTTCACAAGGAGGTGTATGGATGAAGGAGGGAATGGGTGGCCTTTTATAGGAGGAGGGGGGTGCCCCCTCTCTCCATGGCCGGCGCATGGGGGGGTGACCCCTCACCTCCCCCATTCATGTGGTGGTAACCCCTCCACATTAAAATGCCTCTTCACATTCCCTTTTAAAGTCTCCACTTTAAATGCATTAAATTTCTCCAAATTTAATGCTCTCTCATTTAATAAAACTCTTTTTATTAAATTTATTCAGAATTTTGTTAATTACTTTAATTAACAAACATTCACATATATCCCCTTGCAATATTTCAATATCACATGCAGAACCACCTTCTGCAATTTCACCCGAAACAATTTCCGGTTTCTATTGAAACAATTCCTACGCTTTGCAATTCTTTTGTCTCAAACATATGTGCTCCAAAATGGTGTCCGGTAACTCTTAAGTGTGCCACCCTATGGTTCGCGAATAATGCAGACATGATCGAGACCCTTCTCCGATCAATAATCAGCAGCGGGACCTGGAGATCCGTACTGACTCCTACACATTCAACGATGACTCCTGTGATCGTGAGAACGTTTAACGCTTGTAACTAAATCCCTTTGTCTCTTGATATATTACATGTCCGAGATTCGATCATCGGTATCTCCTTACCTAGTTTGATCTCGTTACCGACATGCACTCTTTTCTCGTTCCTGTGATATAACATTCTAGTGATCACATCACTTTCTTGCAAGCTATCCTAATGTGATATCACCGAGAGGGCCCAGAGTATATCTATCCGTCATCTGGATTGACAAATTCCACTCTTGATCCATGAGCCTCAACATAACACCTTCGTAGTACTGAACCCATCTTTATAGTCACCCTGTTACGGTGTGATGTTTGATGTTATCAAGATACTCTTCCGGTGTTAGCAATTAACATGATCTCATGGTCTAAGGATAAAGATTACTTCGTATGATGTTATAGCAATATAAACATAATGACTTGATCGTAATGCTATACTTCGGATGAATGTTCATCACATCATTTCACAAATGCTGTGACCTTGTTATTAACAACATCCAATGTCCATGATCAGGAAACCTTGATCATCTTGTTAATCAACAAGCTAGTCTATAAGAGAGGCATAACTAGGAATCCTTTTTGTTTATTAAACACACATGTATTGATGTTTCCTATCAATACAATTATAGCATGCAAAATAAACATCTATCATATACAAGGAATACATAATAACAACTTTATTATTGCCTCTCAGGGCATATTTCCTTCAAATACATGTGTGTTTTGTAAACATAAAAGAATCCCTAGTAAAGCCTCTTATTAGACTAGCTTGTTGATTAATAGATGACGAGGGTTTAACTCATCAATGCCCATTGTTATGGACTTAGGTTCAGGAATTGAGGAGCGCTGGAGATCTCGGTACGGCTAGCAAACAAGCACACAGGGACGCAAGGTTTACCCAGGTTCAGGCCTCGTAGAGGACCCTACTCCTGCTTGTCTGCTCTTGATTGATAATGATCCGAAGGATTACAATGTCGCCGATGGCGGTGTCGCGCATATTGGATCTGGCGTATGTCTAGATCTATTGTCTATTGTGGCGATGTGGTAGATCGTAGATCTATCTATTGGAGGAGTCGCGATATCGTAGATCTGTCTATTGGGTGAGAGGATATTGCCTTCTCGTTGGACCCTCCTAGCCTTTATATATGGGGAGGCTAGGTCTCAGGTACCAATACGAGTTGGTTACAAGTTATATTAGAACTCTAGTCTTGAGGTTTCCTTGTCTTGTACGCTTGGGAGTCCGTGTCCATATGGGCTTCATACCACTCAAACCGTCATGAGCGTCATGGGCCTTGGAAAGTTTGTCGAATGGGCCTTCCGTCGAGCCGCACCAGGTAGGCTGTAGTCGAGTGCCTATTGGGCATACCCATGTTAGTAGCCCCCGAGTGTCCATGTGAATCGTAGATTCGGATGGAGACTCAGAAGTCTTGAGTCTTGCATTAGGATGTCGGAGTCGACAATTGTGTCGAGTGCGAAGCACTTCTCCCGGAAGTTCATCGGGTCAGTTGAATTTGTATTAGTTCATAGGGATGATGGTAAACATGCCTGGTGCGCTCGATGGATCGGGACCAGTTAATTGCTCTAGGGAAAAAACAACGCCACCTACTCAAACTCGAGTCCCTGGACTCGAATCCGGAAAAGTGCTGGTGTAATTCGACTCAGGCCGCGGAGGTCTTACAGGAGTCGAATTCCAATGTATGGGTGTGAGCACTCGACGCGTCCGTCAAGGCATATTCATCGTACCTGCAGGCACGGATATATCTCTGGTAGTGCGCAGCAGATGCGTTGCCAGGCCTTATTCAGGTCTTATCTTCACGCTGTAAGCGCGACATCTGAATTTTGTCATCACGGAGATGATTCGGGTGACCCAGAAGACGCAGTCTCTTTGCAGGGAAAATATGAGGCGGAGTCGCCATAGCCTTCAAGTGTGGATGTTATCAACACACAGTATGATGTACAAATAATCATAGGGTGCACGACTAGCGCTCCCTATGGGAGTAGCCCCCGAGTGCCTGGTTGAGTCGAAGACTCAGGCAGGGACTAAATAACTTTTGCGACTGCTGTCGTCTTTTGTTGCTTGTTTCAGTCGAATATGCTTTCAGCGCTCCCTATGGGAGTAACCCAAAGCCCACAATCGAATCGTAGATTCGAGTGAAGGGTTTTCATAATGCTTGGATATCTTCACAAATTTCTTCGGGTGCGCGGCCAGCGCTCCCTATGGGAGTAGCCCCGAGTCCTTAGTCGAATCATAGATTCGAGTGAGGATTCAGAGCGTGTCACTCGAGGATCTTGTATATGCGCGTCCAGCGCTCGAGTTTGGAGTAGCCCCCGAGTGTCTGGCGGAGTCGTAGACTCGGGCAGAGACTCGAGACTTGTATTTTGTAGGCGCAGTCGAGAATCATGCGAGGAGAATCCACTGACCGGAAGTGCATCGGGTCAGCGTCTCACACATAAGGAGCTCGAATTGACGATGAAGTCGAGGTCGACGTAGCGGAGTTATGCGGCGATTAGCCAGGTGAGTCGATGATGCAGATGGAGTCGAAGTAGTCGCTTCTGTCGGGTGCGTGGACAACATCGCATGTGTGTAGCATCAAGCGATGCAACCATCCGAGGAGAGACTCGACTCGGGTCTTGAGTGTATGTCGTAGCTAGTTGTTTTGTCGACTCCTGTTGGAGGACTCGATGGAATAGTTCGACACAGTCGACATCCTTATAAGCTGCATAAAACATGAAGAATTGTGAAGTACTTGTATCTTGTAAACAATAAATTGTGAAGTACTTGTATCTTATAAACAATATTTGCATGTTGGTCTGCAGAATAAGATTCTGGTGCCAATCGAGTCAACACTTTTGCACGGTATGCTAGGCCTTTTCGTTAGCCTGATTACCCTTAGTCTCAGTGCCTTGCCGAGGTACTCGGAGTTCAAGGATTAGACAATCAGGCAGAATCAGCTACTCGGGCTGTCGCGTATGAGGTGCTCGAGTGCGTGGAGTCGATAGAACATTAGGTTACTCGAAGAGGGCGCAACCCCCGAGTGTTTCGAGTGCGATTAAAGTAAGAAAAAAATCATCTCTAAGTAGAGGGTAACTTAGCTTTATTGGTAGTTATTGTGGTGAACGAGTCGCAGGATCCGATGCGATCAGCGGGTCGCGGGAGTCGAAGATTGTAGTTGCTCGCGGTCGTGGGAGTCGAGGGAGCCTCTGAGTCACCTAAGCTGAAGACCGCAGTGGGTCGCCGAAGCGGAGGGAGCCCCCGAGTCGTTGGAGCCGAATATCGTAGCGAATCACTAGAGTCGAAGACTATATTTGACGTGGCAGCGAGTCACGCGGCGGACGTAGTCAACGCGGCGGATCGGAGTCGCGTGGTGATGTCGAGTTGCCGCATATGAAGACTGTAACGGGCCACAGCAGTCGAAGACCGTATCGGGTCACCTCATCCGAAGACCGCAGGTGAAGACTGCAGCGAGTCGCGTGATGGAGTCGAAGACTCAGTAGATCGGCGGAGTCGGAGACCGTAGTGAGTCACCGTAGCCGAAGGCGGTAACGGGCCCCACGGCGGAGTCGGTGGAGCCCCTGAGTGTAGATTCAATGTGGTCGATGTAGTCGAGGCGGCATCCGAGGGCCGGTGCGACGAACGGGATCAATGCGACAGCAGGTCACCAAAACCAATGGTGGCAGCAGCTTGCCACAACCGAAGATTGTAGCGGGTCATCGGGATCGAAGACCGCAACAGGTCATCGGAGTCGAAGGAACCCTCGAGTCGCCAAAGCCGGAGAACGCAGCAGGTCGCCGCATCCGAAGACCGTGGCGGGTCGTTAGATCCAGTGGCGGTAGTGAGTTGACGCATCTGCAAGTGGCTCGGCGGACACGAAGTCACGTCGCGTGGATACTATTGCATTGATGAATCTGATACATTGCGCTGGGTTATTGAGTCTCCTTGCGTCCCACGTCTTGAGCTGTGGAGCTGCTATGCTTGAGCAATCAATAAATTTTTCTTGCCTTTTTCTCTTCAGCCTTTGACTGAGTCGCATGAGAACCACGCGTGTACGTGAGTCGGGGCAGCAGGTGTTATTTCCTGTAGATGACAGCTCTTTCGGATTTGACCCGTGCTGGTTTTCTTTTTCTTATTCACGTTGAACTCTTCCTATCTTGAGATTTCTTGGTGGAGCCAAAATAGCTTGCGTGTAGAATATATATGAGCTCATGTGTCCGATCGTGAGTTGAAGTAGCACTTGGCCTGCCGTACGATGGCAGTTCTCCATGTTTCTTTTTTTTGTCAACCTCTATTTTAGCTATAAGCTGTACCGTACGTACCAACTTGATTTTGTTCTTGTTGGGTGATCTTGATGCTATGTGTAGGAGAATTCTTGTTAGATCTGATGACGGCTAACGATCCGATTGCCGCCGAGAATCACGGAACACTCGAACGTTATTTTGGCGTGATGAAGGAGAATTCGACCATGGCGACGCTACTGACGACGAAAGTCGCAGCTAAAGATGTTGATGGATCCACTCCCTGTAAAATGACGAATCGTAGATCGCTGGTGATGGGACCGTCGAGATCGAAACATTAGCGCTCTCAGTTCCCACAGACGGCGCCAATTGACGAGGGTTTAACTCATCAATGCCCATTGTTATGGACTTAGGTTTAGAAATTGAGGAGCGCTGGAGATCTCGGTACGGCTAGCAAACAAGCACACAGGGACGCAAGGTTTATTCAGGTTCAGACCTCGTAGAGGACCCTACTCCTGCTTGTCTGCTCTTGATTGATAATGATCCGAAGGATTACAATATCGCCGATGGCGGTGTCGCGCATATTGGATCTGGCGTTTGTCTAGATCTATTGTCTATTGTGGCGATGTGGTAAATCGTAGATCTATCTATTGTAGGAGTCGCGATATCGTAGATCTGTCTATTGGGTGAGAGGATATTGCCTTCTCGTTGGACCCTCCTAGCCTTTATATATGGGGAGGCTAGGTCTCAGGTACCAATACGAGTTGGTTACAAGTTAGATTAGAACTCTAGTCTTGAGGTTTCCTTATCTTGTACGCTTGGGAGTCCGTGTCCATATGGGCTTCATACCACTCGAACCGTCATGAGCGTCATGGGCCTTGGAAAGTTTGTCGAATGGGCCTTCCGTCGAGCCGCACCAGGTAGGCTGTAGTCGAGTGTCTATTGGGCATACCCATGTCAATAGATGATCATGGTTTCCTGATCATGAGCATTAGATGTTATTAATAACAAGATCATATTATTAGGAGAATGATGTGATGGACACACTCCTGTAATTAAGCGTAGTATAAGAACAAGTCATTTAGAAGTTCATTTGCTATAAGCTTTCATATACATTGTAACCTAATCCTTCGACCATGGGATCAAGTTAATTGCCATCACCGGAGGGATACTTTGATGACATCAAACACCACTTCTGTAACTGGGTGGTTATAAAGGTGGCATTAGGTATTCTAAAAGTATGTGTTGAAGCGTATGGATCAAGAGTGGGACTTGTCCATCCATATGACGGAGAGATATACTCTGGGCCCTCTCGGTGTAATGCCATCCAATTAGCTTGCAAGAATGTGACTTGGTCACAAGGGATGCCATTCCACAGGAACGAGTAAATAGTACATATTGGTAATGTGGTTGAACTAGGTATAAAGATACCGATGATCAAACCTCGGATAAAGTAAAGTATCGTGACAAAAGAGGAATTGGTTTCGAATGTTAATGGTTCATTTCGATCATGAAGTCATCGTATAAATACGTGGGAGCCATATGAATTTCTAGATTCCTCTATTGGTTATTGATCGGAGAGGAGTCTCGATCATGTCTACATAGTTCACGAACCGTAGGGAGACACCCTTAAGGATTCGATGTTGTTTAGTAGATATGTAATATGTGTTGGAGAATCGAATGTTGTTCGGAGTCTCGGATTGGATCCAGGACATCATGAGGAGATCCAGAATGGTTCGGAGAATAAGATTCATATAAGGAAAGTCAATTTCTGGGGTTTGGAAATATTTTCGGTGTTTTAACCAGAAGCTTCTAGAATGTTCTAGAAGGTCCACCGCTTCGGATGGAAGGGGTACATTGCGGTGACCCAGCATACCACTGCATGTGTATTACACTATAGTCGTTGACATGACATCCATAAAACACCATTCCGTAAATATCACATCCCTCAGAGTGGTACAACAGAAACATTGCGGGTCAGCGAAAGAACATACACTTTATTATTATTACAATATCAGAAGTTTGAGACTTCAAGAGATTCAAACTTACAAACCAGATAACTTATTTCGTAAGTTCAGCGAAAGAACGAAAAAACACAATGGCAACAAAGACGTGAGCTCAACGGCTTATTCTATTGGGTTCGTGCTGCTCGGCTCAACCTAGGTAACTACACTCCGGCCTGACAACTACTCTGACTCGTTGTCTTCAGCTCCATAGCGTATCTCGTAGTCCACCCCTTCAATTCCACCAGACAGGTCCGACTCTTCATATTAGACATTGTTCTGGACCTCCGTAACATACGCCTGGTCATTCTTCTGGCCCTCAAAGTCTAGCAAGGGGTTCAAAGGAAAGGGTGAGTAACAGCGTTACCTAGCAAGTTCACTATATGCAAGGTGGGAAGTTTGATGCTCTAACTACCACCTCGGACTATAAGTCCTTGGTACTATGCAGTTTTGATAAACATTTCTTCAAAGATTGGTTTTATTATCAAAAACTATGCCCATCAGCCTTCACAGGTTGACCAGAACTTCATGGAGTTCCTTTCCTGCCACGTTCGTAGCTCCTTCCTGGAACAGGGATAACATGTCACAATTCTTACACTCTACAGAGTGGCGTTGCTTTACCCATAAGAGATCAACTCCTTGTTGCACAACCGGGCGTACTTTCCATCCATAATTCCTTGTTGTGGGGCCCAGTAGGTGATCCAAGCATCTCACTACCCCTCTCTGTGACCCCGCATGAAGACACGACCTCCCCAAGAAGATATACCTCCATTAACCCCCATATAGGTAGATATAACCCTGGTAACCCCTTGGAGACTCCAGTGAGCAGATCATGTCCCTGGCAACCCCCATATAGGCAGATATACCTCCGACAGCCCCTCACGAAAAGTCTAGACACCAATATCGCGGGGAGGTAGGAGTCCCACCCATCTGCTGAGTCCTCGCAAGGAAGGTACATCCTCACGATAAGGTCATACATCCAAGCGAAAGGAAGAAGATCCAGCTGACTTCTCCGTCCCATTCCAGGTCTTATGGTTAACGCATAATATACGACGCTAGAATCAGCGATGTCATGGGTTATTAAGTCCTAGTTGTGCGGCAACTGGAATCCTAGATTCCATTGTCATTCTTAGTATTTATCATCACTTAGGATGATAATAACATTTCATTTGTTTGGGAAATACTTATTTTCTGTTTATTTTAGAACATAGGTGACAACACACAATTTTCAAATACTTTCATAAAGACTCTTCAAAGGACACGAGCAAGTGATGAACTTGCCTTGTGACTGTAAGGTAGTGAAGTCAGATACTTCCACTTGACCTTGAACTCCGGTTTCTACAGAAAACCATTATTGCTCGGTAAGGACAATATTTAAAGAAGCAATATGCAATGCATAGTAATGTCATGCAATGATTTATTTTCTTTCTTCTTTGCGTGTTTTACCCACCTTGTAAAGGTTTTAAGTTTCTTTTAGTTAATAAAAGAAAGGCATTACTCAAAAATCATTAAATTCATATTATTTTGATATTTATCATTTTTATAATAACTAGTATTATTCTAAGAGTTTAAAATAAGTTTATTTAATTTTTAACTCTTTTAAATATTTAACTAAAATTCCTTTAAGGAAATAAAACTTTATTTTTATCACACTTGATTTACTTTTCAAAAATACAAACTAGTATTTTTCTATAATAGTACTTCCCTTTAGAATCTTAAAAATGAATTTTATTCAATTTTAAGTGTTTTGTATATTTTTTATAAACTTCTAGAAGGAATATATATAATTTTAATAATAGATCTATATTTAATTACTTAAAATTACTATCTATTATTTTTATCGGATAGAGGATTTTTTGTGATTTCATAAATATATTATTTGTATTTTTAGGATTTTTTTCTAGAGCCTAATTTATCTCAAGGATATATTTGTAATTATGTATTTTACATAAGTCCTTCTTTTAAAACACGACCCTGACCCACTGGGCTAGCCCGGTCCGAACCGACCCGCTTGGGCTGGGCAAATGCCCCTGGGTAGTACTGGGCTGCTCACACCCGACCCGGTACCACCCACTCACTCTCTCATCTTTCTCTCCTCTCTCGCACGACACCCTCTCTAGCCGCTCGATGTCGTTGTCGCCGTGGATGATTCCGAGCCACAGGCTGCCGTGTCTGTTGCCGCGGTGCAAGACGACATGGATGAAGCCGCTGCTTGACGCTGTCCCGCTCGATCTGGCGCTAGCGCTCTCCACTGGCCGCGCTGACCCCCACCTCGTGGCTAGGGTTTACCGCCGTGCTCTGGCGCTTCCTCCATGACGCTGTGGTTCTCGTGGCGCCGCTCTTCCATGGCTACGACTACCATGTGCAGGAGCGGGTTATAGCGCCCGCTCGGGGTGCTCCCTGTGCCGCCACCTCTCTGCCACCAGCCTCCTCTGTGCTTCCTCTTCGATAACCTTATGAGGACCTCGAGTAAGTGCCCTATTCTCTTCTATGTGCTCTATCTTGCCTCTATTCTATGCCATGTGGTCACTTGCGATGGATTTCCCTATTTAGGGTTCATCCTAAATTCCTAGGGTTCATTCCCCCTATAGTGGTGATTTAACATAACTCTAGGGTTAATCTTGCCTATGGTAATCCTTTGATGTTGATCTACTATTAGTGTAGTGTCAATCTCTGTTGAACATGTTTGTTACTTTGTTCTCTATCAGAGAACACTCTGTTGATCATACTTTTGTTACCCTATTCTCTGTCATAAAATTCTCTATAAAAGCATGCTTAGTTTAATGTGGATGCCCAAGTTGTTGTGGTTGTGGATTTACTCCTATGGAGTTGAGTTGAGATGCTCTCTATACTGATGCTTGGTTAATTTCTTACTTGTGAAGCACTGATATGTTCAGTCTTAGGATTTAATCTTGTTACTGTGTAAATCTAAAGTTACTAGTGCTAGTCTCTGCTCTATGATTAATAAGGAGATGATTTATAAAGATATGATTCCTATATGCTAGTAGGAAAGTGATTAAACTTAGTGGTTTCTGTACAGTGTAGCCTAGTGATAGACAACATTGGTCTTTACTATCCTTTCTAAAATAAAGTGTCTGTTTATGATTCCTAAATCATTTAGGAAGATGATTATCTTTGTTGAAGAGGATATGCTTGAGCTTGTACTCAAGCAGATATGAACCTGCTAGGTACAGAGGTGCTACCCTTCTAGGAATGTGCCCTGTACTAGCAGTTGTGATGTGTATCTATCTAGATAAAAATAGATCATAGGGTCAGTGATCCTGGTCTGAGACCTCGCTTGTGCAGGAACACATGCCTTATCTAGCTGTTTATTATCTAATGTCCAATATGTCCACTTATCATGTGCTTGCAAAGAAATGAATATGTAAGATGGAAAATGATTAGATATAAATGTTGGGATATACCCTGGTAGCCTTGTCTTGATGTTGCCTTTTACTTCTGGATTATGGTAGCTCTGGATTTGTTTTGGCTTCCTCTTGACCTTGTCTTTCTCCTCCTGGTGTTGTTGCTCCTGTGTGGCCTTGCTGTCCACCTAGTACACCCCCTCCTCAAGTCACCATCTTTGTTGGTGATCTCCTGGGTTTTCTGTGGTGGAAAGCGACTTGAACTTGTGGTATGGTTGCAAGATCTAGTGTTGTTCTTGGATGTGCTAGTGACAAACTATGGTTGGGCTCTTCTGCAAAGTGAATAGCAAAGCTTGCTTTGCTCTATCCTGATGTGATTTAAACTGCCCCTTTGCTCTCTGCTGCTGACGCCTCAACGCATGCATTTTGGTGTGTGAGCCGCTTCACTATTTTCTTTGGTTGTGGATGAGATCAAGTAAATATGGTTTACACTCCCCCATCCTTTTACTATTACTTATCCTGGTGAAACCTACCACTTTTTTACTAGGCTTATAATGTGGCATTGGAGCTATTTGCTTAAAAGAACAGATACTACACATTGGTGAATCTTGCCCCTTTTAATTACTCTATGATGTAATATGAACAGTGCACTTCACTGTTCACCACTGAGAGTAAAACTAATCAACTAACATTTTATTTCTTTTTGAGTGCTTTACCTTATTTTGCAGGAACAAGGTTTGGATTGTCAAGACTTAGTATAGGAATAGATAGGTAGTATAGATTCTTATTGTAATCTCCTTCTATTCTTCTTGTAAATAACCTTGTAACAATATTTTTATGATTTAATAAAGATTCATTTTATTGGACTCTATTCCTTGTAATATTCTCTCTTGGTGTAAATATCCCTATTTGAAATATTATTATTATGGAATAAAGAAAAGAAATAAGAATTCATTTCTTATTTGAAGTTTCTTGTCTTAAATTCATATTGTTGTTTAATATATAATCAAACAATGTTAATACATCCTTTTGGAAATCCACTTTATGTTTCTAACTTCTAATTTTCAAATATCCTTCAAATGGTTTAAATATCAACTTTCTATTCAAAATATTTCCCCCCAAAACACAATAATGCCTAAAGGTCATGTCAAAATTTATAGCAATCACTTCATAGAGCTATTCCTACCTCTGGTTAGTGAAAGAAACTCTGATCTCTTTAGTTTTTATTTGGCGAAAAATTTACCCCGATTTTACAGATGAATGCATGCATATGCATAGATTCCTATTTCTACCCTTTGTTGGTTCCTAAATGCTGGGGTGTTATAGACTTCCCCCCTTAAATTAAACGTCGTCCCGAAGTTTGCTATTGTGTACCTGAATAGTTCTGGATATGCTTCTTTTAAGTCATCCTCTTTCTCCCATGTGGCCTCTCGCTCCGGGTGATGTTCCCATTGTACCTTGCAGTATTTGATTGCCCTATTTCTCAACCTTTTCCAGTTCTCTTCAAGAATTTTACAGGGTTTCTCAACATAAGTCAAATCTGCATGTAATTCAATTTCTTGATGTGTAATTGCATCGTCGGGAACTTTAAGACATTTCCATAATTGTGACACATGGAAAACATTATGAACTTGAGCCAGTCTTTTTGGTAACTCAAGAGCATAAGCTATTGTTCTATTCTGACTCAGTATCTTGAATGGCCTGATATATCTTGGACTTAGTTTTCCTTTAACTCCGAACCTCTTAACTCCCTTCATTGGACTTACTTTGAGATATACCATATCCCCCACTTCTGGATGCCACGATCTTTGACTTTGATCGGCATAACTCTTTTGGTGACTTTGAGCTATCTTCAATTAATCTCTAATAATATCGATGATATCTTGCTTCTCCTTGATATAATCTGGTGCAAATTCCTTGCTACTACCAGGTTCATACCAACATATTGGTGATCTACATCTTCTACCATAAAGTACTTGGTATGGTGCTGCTTTCAGACTACTTTGATAGCTATTGTTGTAAGAAAATTCTGCCAACGGTAGATGATCTTCCCACGAACCTCCAAAATCTAATGCACAAGCTCTAAGCATGTCCTCCAAGATTTGATTGGTTCTTTCAGTTTGGCCTCCAGTTTCGGGATGATAGGCTATGCTGAAATCCAACTTTGAGCTAAATGCTTCATGTAATTGTTTCCAAAATGCTGAAGTAAACACAGATCCTCTATCTGATACAATCTTCTTGGGTACTCCATGCTTACTTACTATCTCTTTGACATAGATTTCCACTAACTTCTCGGCATTATCTTTTTGATTTACTGGAATAAAATGTGCACTTTTCGTGAATCTATCCATAATCACCCATATCATATCTTTCCGCTTCGGTGTCATGGGTAATCCTGTGATAAAATCCATACCAATTTCTTCCCATTTCCATTCCGGAATTTCTAAAGGTTGTAATGGTCCTGCTGGACTTTTATGTTCTGCTTTTACCCTTTGACAAGTATGACATTCATATACATACTTTGCAATATCCCTTTTAATGTTATTCCACCAGAATAATTCATTAAGATCCGTGTACATCTTCATACTCCCTGGATGAATTGAATATGGTGTCTCATGTGCTTCTTGGAGTATCACTTCTCTGATTTCGGATACATCTGGTACTAAAAGACGGTTTTGAAACCATAAAGATCCATAATATCCTAGGTGAAAAACTGATTTTTGTCCTTCGGAAATTCTTCTAATTTCTTTAGCAATAAATGGATCATCAAGTTGATGTCGATAGATCTCATGACGAAGATCACTGCTTTGCTCTTCTACAACCCTCATGGTACCTAAGCCTACACGAACTTCTGTCCTTAGGAATTGTATCTCTAACCTTTCCAAATCCATTTGCAACTCTTTTGGTAATTCTCTATTGATGGGTTGAGTATCCGTAATTTTCTGACTTAAAGCATCTGCTACTACATTGGCCTTTCCTAGAGTATAGTTAATTGTAAGATCATAATCCTTGATCAAATCCAGCCATATTTTCTGCCTCATATTCAGCTCCTTCTGAGTGAAGAAATATTTGAGACTTTTATGGTCCGTGTATAGTTCACATCTTGCTCTATAGATAAAATGCCTCCATCCTTTTAAAGCAAAGACCACTGCTGCTAACTCCAAATCATGTGTTGGGTAATTAATTTCATGTGGTTTGAGTTGTCTAGACCCATAAGCAATTACCTTGCGATCTTGCATTAGCACACATCCTAGTCCTTCTTTGGATGTGTCACAATATACTTTGTAATCTTTTCCGGTTTCCGGTATAGCTAGGATTGGTGTGGTTGTTAATCTGGTTTTCAATTCCTAGAAACTTGCTTCGCACTTCTCATCCCATATGAATGGTGCATTCTTTCTTAGCAATTTGGTCATTGGTCCAGCTATCTTGGAAAAACCTTCAATGAATCTCCGATAATAGCCTGCCATGCCTAAGAAACCTCGGATTTGTTTCGCATGAGTTGGTGCATTCCATTCCAATACTGATTGAACTTTGGACGAATTTATTGCAACTCCATCCTTATTGATTACATGACCAAGAAATTCTACCTTATCCAACCAAAATTCACACTTGCTGAATTTAGCATGCAGCTTATGTTCTCTCAAGATTTGCAATGCTATCCTCAAATGATCAGCATGCTCTTCTTTATCCTTTGAATATATCAAAATATCATCAATAAACACTATGACAAACTTATCCAGATATGGCATGAAGATTTTGTTCATCAGGTTCATGAATATTGCTGGTGCATTGGTCAATCCAAAAGGTACGACAAGGTACTCATGATGTCCATATCTTGACACAAAGGCTGTTTTTGGACCATCTTCAGGTTTGATTTTTATCTGATGGTATCTTGATCTTAGATCAATCTTGGAAAACACTCTAGCTCCTTTGACTTGATCAAAAAGATCTTGAATTCTTGGCAATGGATATTTATTCTTGATGGTAACATTGTTGAGATTTTTGTAATCACCACACATTCTTCGTCCTCCATCTCTTTTATCCACCAAAATTACCGGAGTTCCCCATGGGGATACACTTTCCTGAATAAATCCTTTTTTGGATAACTCATCAATTTGCTCCTTAAGCTCTTTTAATTCTTTTGGTCCCATCTTGTACGGTGCTTGGGATATTGGTGATGTACCAGGTATCAGGTCAATAGTGAACTCTATTTCTCGATCAGGTGGCATTCCTGGTAACTCTGCTGGAAAAATATCTTGAAATTCCTTCACTACAGGAATATCTTCCAATTTGACCTCCCTCATTGAGTTCAATTGCAGATCTACCATGATATGACTATGTTTATCTGCCTGATAGACTATCCTTCCTCTAGTTGGAGACTTGATTGAAACGGTTTTATCCTCACAATTGATCTGAGCCCCATACTCAGTCATCCAATCCATTCCCAACACTACTACTATTCCCCTTAATGGAATCACATAAAGATCCGCATAATAGGTTTGACCACAGATGGAGATAACTTGATTTAATTTTATGTTTCGAACTACCACGATTCCTGCAGCGGTAACTACGATCATAGGTTTTTCTAACGGTGCCCTTCCAATCCCGAACTTATCACAAAATTGTTCAGATATGAAGGAAGTAGTTGAACTAGTATCAAATAGAACTTTTCCAGGATTTGTGAGAATGCTGAGCGTACCTATCATTGATTGATCCGAGTTATCCACCTCCTCCAAGGTTGTGCAATTCAGTTTTCCAGTAGGTATGCCTCTCTTGCCATTGTCATTCTTGCCATAGCTTCCACCTCTGTTAGGTTGTCCACCTCTGCCTCTTGCTTGACCATCACCTGATGTAGGCCAACCACCTGGTGGTTTCTTGGGACAATCAGGCTTCATGCCCCTTCTGACCACACCCATAGCATATGATAACTGGCTTCCGGCATTCACTTTGAAAATGCCCAGGTAATCCACAATTGTGACAGATAACATTCCTTTCGATTGGATTTGCACCTCGATTGGGATTGTTCTTGATATTGAAGGGTCAATTCCTTGGTTTGAACTCCAACTTGGGTTTAGGCTTACTTGCTTGGATCCTCTTGGTTTCCTTCTCTGCTCTCTTCCTTCGATCCTCTTGGACATACTTGTAATCATCCTCAAATGTGATGGCTGCATCAAGTAGCTGTTGAAAAGTCTGCTTATTGGCTAACCTCAGTTGCATCTTCACAAATGGATTTAGACCACGCAGGAAACGCTTTTTCCTCTTTTCCTTAGTGTTCACCTCATCCTCAGCATAACGAGATAGTTGACTAAACTCCCGGATGTACTTCATGACACTGGTATATCCCTGCTGAAGCTCTTCAAACTCCCTACGCTTCAGTTCAATAACACTTTCCGGAACATGATATTCACGGAATATCTGCTTAAACTCCTCCTAGGTATACTCCCTACCTGGAGGTTGCATTGCTAACTGATTCTCCCACCATGATGCTGCAGGTCCAGTTAAGAGATGTGTTGCATACCTCAACTTTTCCTCATCATTGCATCCTACAGTTTTCAACTTTCTCTCTATATCTGCTAACCAATCCTCTGCATCCATTGGCTCAGGAGCTGATGCAAAAGGTAAAGGCCTAGAATTTTGAAAGTTAGAAAGACACACACCAGGCCCTTCGGGTTCCCACTGATGTGCCACTCAATCCATTAATCCCTCCATAAACTTGTTCTGGGACTCTTGCATCATCTGCATGTACTGCATAAAGTTTTGTTCCATCAATGGCCTCATTGGTGGTGGTGGTAAATTTGCCTGCATTCTGGAGTCTTCATCTTCCTTTTCCTTAGTTTCGCACTCCATGCGCTGATATTCAATCTCGTCCTCCACACCCGTTTCCATACCCCCTAGTCCTGTAACATAAAGTGAACATTCATAATTACATCATGCATATGTGTTCTGAGCTCAACTTCATGCACAAAACTAGTCACACAAGGGAAAACAAGATCCAAATAAGAACCAAATATGCATTTCACATTACAAACAACATAGTTAGTACAACGTCATTACAAGCCCATACCATTTAGGTATTACAAACTCATGTGGATGCTATCCCACTTATTTAGTTACATCAAGTGCTCAGACTCTAACTCCCATATCATCATTGGAATACTCCTTCTCAAGGTCACGCTCCCCAGAAGCTGCGACGTTCATCGTACATACCTGGAATACAACCGTGCTGACGTGAATACGACACATCGTCTGTGGAACGACTTGCCTCTTCGATGGACGATACTCAGTATCAGAAGTATCTGGACTTGACACATCATCCAGCTGAAGTGCGTCCATACCTTCCAACTCATCTGAGGTATCTTTAGAAACATCCTCATCCCTGTCTTCTTCAATCGCCTCCCGCATCCCGACTCTAGAGAAATCAACAGAATATTCCGCTTCTGGTGCTCCCCAAGTACTCTGCTGGGTACGATAGTCCTCAGCTATAATTGGATAGTGCACGTTATCTGGAGTAGGATAATGTTCTGGTGACTCAAACACCCTTTCTTTAGGATCTTCCTCATCGGACTCTACATCCTCTACATGGACATCCCTTCCATCAACGGAATAAGATCTCACCCCCATGCGACTAGTTTGCCCGGTATCCCCAACCGAGTCTTCCACAGGAATAGGATTCCCGGCAGATCCATCCATTGATCCGTACCTCCATCCTTTGGAGTTTCCAATAGGTAGTTCTGAATCCTTGGTTCCCCAAGAATTCTGTGGTACTGGATGACTAGTGCCCACATCAGGATATCTAGTGGGTTCAGGCATAGGTGAATAAGGATATGGTGTAAAAGATGCTGGATCTATAGGTATATCCTTAAGAGGTGGGCTAACCCTATCCACTACTTCGTTCTCTAGTTGAGATGCTAACTTCTCCCTTCATTCAGGATTAGTCAACTCCTCCAGCATATCAATCTGATCCTCCACAATAACCTGGTGTGTCTTATACAAAGACCCAACTATTAGTCGATACTGATCAATAAACTTGGAAGCTAGTTTTGGATGCTTCTGTACTAAAGTAAGATGATCTGGAACTGGTTCCGTGTCTATAGAGTCGTGAGGAATCATAGAATATGTGCTTCCAGCTAATTCTTGTGCTTTGTGCTCCCGAACATTGGATATCGCCTCCAGAATAACAACATGGTATGCTGCTAAATGACTTCTACCTTTACCCATTGGTAAATCGTGATATAAACCAAGATTTTCTGGTAGTTGGATGCTAACACGATATTTGGCTAACATTCGCCCATCATGGTATGTCAAGGTACTAACTGGAATATTAGTTGTGCAACCAGAAACCCTCAGAAGTTCTTGAAGTTGTCCAGTTAAAGCCCCTTGATAATCATCGAGAGTTTCTTCTTTCCTTGCCAAAGTCCATTTTGGAAACTTTGGTGCCATTTTGATTGTATACAAAACATTCATAATTAGTAACCATTAATTATAATGATGCATCATAATAAAGAATCATCACACTAAAAAATATAACGAAATATTCCCAATTGAATATTCATCATATAATCTAGAGAACTCTTTACCGTTTCCCCTAGACTCCTACAGGTAATACCCTTTACTAGGTTTCCAACCTAAGGTCAAAGCAATTGCTCTGATACCAGCTGTGGTGACCCAGCATACCACTGCATGTGTAGTACACTATAGTCGTTGACATGACATCCACAGAACACCGTTCCATAAATATCACATCCCTTAGAGTGGTACAATAGAAACATTGTGGGTCCATATTACAAACATATGCACTTTATTATTACAATATCAGAAGTTTGAGAACAAAAAAAACACAATGGTAAAAAAGACGTGAGCTCAACAGCTTATTCTATAGGGTTCGTTCTGCTCGGCTCAACCTAGGTAACTACACTCTGGCCTGACAACTACTCTGACTCATTGTCTTCAGCTCCATAGCGTATCCCGTAGTCCACCCCTTCAATTCCACCGGACAGGTCTGGCTCTTCATAGTAGACATTGTTCTGGACCTCCATAGCATACACCTAGTCATTCTTCTAGCCCTCAAAGTCTAGAAAGGGGTTCAAAGGAAAGGGTGAGTAACAGCGTTACCCAACAAGTTCACTATATGCAAGGTGGGAAGTTTGATGCTCTAACTACTACCTCGGACTATAAGTCCTTGGTACTATGCAGTTTTGGTAAACATTTCTTCAAAGATTGATTTTATTATCAAAAACTATGCCCATCAGCCTTCACACATTGACCAGAACTTCATGGAGTTCCTTTCCTGCCGCGTTCGTAGCTCCTTCCTAGAATAGGGAGTAACATGTCACAATTCTTACACTCTGCAGAGGTGCGTTGCCTTACCCATAAGATATCAACTCCTTGTTGCACAACCGTGCGTACTTTCCCGTCCACAATTCCTTGATGTGGGGCCCAATAGGTGATCCAAGCCAATCACTACCCCTCTCCGTGACCCCGCATGAAGACACGACCTCCCCAAGCAGATATACCTCCGTTAACCCCCATATAGGCAGATATACCTCCGATGGCCCCTCACGGAAAGTCTAGACACCAATATCGCGAGGAGATAGGAGTCCCACCCATCTGCTGAGTCCCTACAAGGAAGCTACAGCCTCACGATAAGGTCATCCGTCCATGCGAAAGGAAGAAGATCCAGCTGACTTCTCCCTCCCATTCTAGATCTTATGGTTAACGCGTAATATACAACGCTAGAATCACGTATGTCATGGGTTATTAAGTCCTAGTTGTGCGGCAACCGGAATCCTAGATTCCATTGTCATTCTTAGTATTTCTCATCACTTAGGATGATAATAACATTTCATTTGTTTGGGAAAATACTTATTTTCTATTTCTTTTAGAACATAGGTGATAACACACAATTTTCAAATACTTTCATAAAGACTCTTCAAAGGTCATGAGCAAGTGATGAACTTGCCTTGTGACTGTAAGGTAGTGAAGTCGGATACTTCCACTTGACCTTGAACTCCGGTTTCTATAGAAAACCATTATTGTCCGGTAAGGACAAGATTTAAAGAAGCAATATGCAATGCATAGTAATGTCATGCAATGATTTATTTTCTTTCTTCTTGGCGTGTTTTACCCACCTTGTAAAGGTTTTAAGTTTCTTTTAATTAATAAAAGAAAGGCATTACTCAAAAATCATTAAATTCATATTATTTAGATATTTGGCATTTTTATAATAACTAGTATTATTCTAAGAGTTTAAAAATGGATTTATTTAATTTTTAACTCTTTTAAATATTTAACTAAAATTCCTTTAATGAAATAAAACTTTATTTTTATCACCCTTGATTTACTTTTCAAAAATACAAACTCGTATTTTTCTATAAAAGTACTTCCCTTTAGAATCTTAAAAATGAATTTTATTCAATTTTAAGTGTTTTGTATATTTTTTTATAAACTTCCAAAAGGAATATATACAATTTTAATAATAGATCTATATTTAATTACTCAAAATTACTATCTATTATTTTTATTGGATAGAGGATATTTTGTGATTTCATAAATATATTATTTATATTTTTAGGATTTTTTCTTGAGCCTAATTTATCTCTGGGATATATTTCTAATTATGTATTTTAGATAAGTCTTGCTTTTAAAACACGGGCCTGGCCCACTAGGCTGGCCCGGTCCGACCCGACCGCTTGGGCTGGGCAAATGGCCCTAGGTAGTACTGGGCTGCTCACACCCGGCCCGGTACCACCCACTCGCTCTCTCATCTTTCTCTCCTCTCTCGCGTGACACCCTCTCTGGCCGCTCGATGTCGCCACCGCCGCGGGTGATTCTGGCCGCCCCAGGCTTCCGTGTTCGTTGCCGCGGTGCAAGACGACATGGATGACGAATGGATTTCCAACTTATACTTTGTCAAGCATATACTCCATACTTTGTTCACTTTAACCTTAATCACTTCAAGATGCTTATGATAGGGGCAATGAGAGCTGAAAGCTAAAAAGTACCATAATTTTTGGAAGCTCTTTATGAGACTTAAATCCCTACTTCCTTCTATGAAGGCCTTTCTTTTACTTTTATGTTGAGTCTCCACCTTCTATCTTTATGCACCTATTGAGAGAGCATAGTGGCCATTCTTAGTTTAATGTGCATTGTCCCAAGACTTGTTGATTGATGCATAACTTTGATATTGCTTGTTCTTAAACTATTTGTATCTAGTCACCCTTATAAACTTTGAAGGTGTCCTATGCATTTATGTTTGCTACTCTATGAGGGACAAGATGAATGCCACTATGCTATGTTTTCTTTATGTGAAACAAACAAACGTCTTGCAAAGCATTGTTATTCCCGAATCTTTTGTTTGTGCCTTTTCATGTTGCAACATAGTTGTTATGTCTTATTGTTAGAACTTTATCTTTCATGCTATGTTGAAGTACTATGATCCCAGCTATCAATGATTTACAAATACTTTGATCAAGTTTATGATGGTGCATGTCACCTCAAAAATTATTCTTTCGTTTTATCACTTACCTACTCGAGGACAAGCAGGAGTTAAGCTTGGGGATGTTGATACGTTGCAAACGTATCTATAATTTTTGATGCTCCATGCTTGGTTTTATCTACTTTCTTATGTTTTGCCCACACTTTGGAGTATTTTTATACACTTTCTTGGACTAACCTATTAACAAGATGCCACAATGCTAGCTGCCTGTTTTCTGCTGTTTTTGGTTCCAGGAAAGTCAGAAAATGAATATTATCGGACTTGGACGGGACAAAAGCCAAAGTCAGTTTTTTACCGAGGGGGATACAGAGCTAGAATACGAGACAGAGAGGGACCAGAGGGCCGCCACACCACCTAGCCACGCGGCAGGGGGTGGTGTGGCCACCTAGGGAACCCCCTCGGCCTCCCCTTTCGCCTATAATATGCCTCCGATACAGAAACTCTAAGTACCCGATAAAAATTCCACGAAAGAGTCTGTAGCAGCCGTCATCTCCATCCCTAGATCGGGAGGGATCTGAAGCTCTTCCAGGCACCCTGCCGGAGGGGAGAATTCACCCTAGAGGCCTTCTTCATCACCATGCAAGCCTTTGGTGTGATGCGTGAGTAGTTCATCCTTGGACTACGGGTCCATTTAGTAGCTAGATGGTTGGTTCTTCTCCTTTGTGCTACCATGTCTAGATCTTGTGAGCTCCATTCATGATCAAGATCATCTATTTGTAATCCTACATGTTGTGTTTGCGGGGATCCAATGGATATTGAGATGCTATTTCAGATTGATTATTGATTCTATCATGTCATTGTTATTTGTGATCTTGCATGCTCTCCGTTGTTTGTAGATATCTTGGCCAAGTAGATGCTAGCAACTCCAAGAGGGAGTATTTATGCTCGATAGTGGGTTCATGCCTCTAGTAATCTGGGGAAGTGACAGAAATCTCTAAGGTACTAGATGTGTTGTTGCTACTAGGGAGAAAACAACAATCCTTTATTCATAGACCAATTGTATTGTTTACTTTACACACAATGCTTAATGCAATTATCTGTTGCTTGCAACTTAATACTGGAGGGGTGATGACCCACAAGTATAGGGGGTGTATCGCACTATTTTCGAAGTCTTTTACATTTGCTATAATAGGTTCATCAACCATTTGTTTATCAGGCTCAACAGCTTTATTTGTACTTTCATTAACCATACTAGCTATCATAGAATGTTCGTTTATCTTAACTGGGAAAGGCATTTTCTCAATATAAGGTTCATGTAAAACATGATTAGGAGTATAAACTTCAGTATTTCTTGCAGGAACACTCTTAGCAACATATTTATAAGGTTCATGATACTTATTCCACTTCTTTTTAGGCACTTCAATGTAGGAAGCAAAAGCCTTAAAATAAGAAGCAATAGCTTGAGAGTCTAGTCCATAAGCATTTCTAATATTTTGAAAGTCATTAGTTCCCATAAAAGATTCAATGCATTCATAATCATAATTATACCTGACTTTCTACCTTTGTCATTCTCCCATGCTTCAGCATTATCTTGAATACAATCCAGAAGATCCCATTTGGCTTCTTCTTCCATGCGAGTGAATGATCCAGCACAAGAAGCATCCAATAAATCCTTATCATGTAGAGGGAGCCTTGCATAAAAGTTATTGATAATAATATTGTTGGGGAGCTCATGAATGGGATATTTGAGCATTAGTAACTTCAATCTCCCCCAAGCTTGAGCTGTACTCTCTCCATCAAGAGGCCAAAAGTTGTATATTTGATTCCGATCTTTATGAATCTCACTAGGAGGATAAAACTTAGAATAAAAGAGAGGCACTATTTCCTCCCATTCAAGAGCTTGACCATTCTTCAGCAGCTTATACAATTCCTCAGCTCTTCCTTTTAGTGACAATGAGAATAACTTCTTCTTAACTTGATCTGTAGTAATACCTGCACACTTGAACAACCCGCATAATTCGTGTAAAAAGAGTAAATGATCACCAGGATGGACAGTTCCATCCCCAACATAGTAGTTATCCATAACACGATCAATAATTCTTGTAGGTATTTTAAAAACATCATTCTTAGCAGGTGGTGGTTCATCTACTACCTTAGCAGTGGTAGTAGCATTACGAAACAAGAAACTTAGCGAATTATCCATATAGGAAATAAATTAACTAACAGAAGTAAACAATACTCATAGTAGAAGTTTCCTTTACGAGTTCCACTCTCCAATAGCGCTTGACTCCCCGGCAACGGCGCCAGAAAGTAGTCTTGATGACCCACACGTATAGGGGGTGTATCGCAGTATTTTCGATAAGTAAGAGTGTCGAACCCAACGAGGAGCAGAAGGTGCTGGCTAGTGGTATGGATCAGGAATTCTCTGCAAATACTTAGCAAATGGATTTTTAGGGTTTTTTGATAAAGGAAGTAAATAAAGTACAAGTAAATAAAAGACAATAAGAACAAATGCAGCAAGTGGCCCAATCCTTTATTCAGCAAAGGACAAGCCGGTTGTATTATTTAGAATGACCAAATGTTCTCGAGGACACACGGGAAGATTGTCAAGTGCTTTCGCTTCATATAGTTGATCAATCTTCTTTAGCTTGCTAAGTGTTGTGTGGGTGAACCTGTGCTAATGTACCGACCTTCCTAAGACTAATACATACTTGTGATTATACCCCTTGCAAACATCCGTAAGTACAAGAAAGTAATTAAGGTAGAAACCTAACCACAACTTTAAACTCTAAGACCCTGACATCCCTTGTGCAATGGTTTCCTAACGGAGGTTTAGGTTTCTGTCACTCCGGCAACCCCTACGATTAGTATCCAAATACACAATGCATTCCCCTAGGCCCATATAGGTGAAGTGTCATGTAGTCGACATTCACATGACACCACTAGAAGAAGTACACCACAACTTAAATATCAAACTATTGAATCTTTCTCAACACAATTCCACTACTAACAACATGACTTCTCCCATGTCCTCAAGAACAAAACGAACTACTCACAAGACATAATATGGATCAAGATCAGAGATGGAATAATGATGTATAACAATCTGAACATATACAATAATTCAATTTCAATAGCATCAACTACAAAGAGTAATCAACACCAGGAAAGTTTCCCCTAAGAACTATGCAAGATTCAACCCAATTGTTACAGCGGTATGGAGATGGTGATGAGGGTGCTGATGGTGATGATAGTGGTGATGATGATGATCCCGATGAAGTCCAGCTTGATGGTGGTGTTGATGGCGACGATCTCCCCTCTCCGGGAAGGAATTCCCCCGGCAAAATTCTGTCTACTAGAGAGATCTTTCTCTCTTGGTGTTTTCCGCCCCGCGGAGGCGGCGAAATCTTTCTGTGGTCGCTCCTTGAGTATTAGGGTTTCGGGAGGATAATATACGCCAGAGGGGAGCACCAGAGGTGGACCAGGGCGGCCACACCACCTGGTGCCGCGGCCTAGGCTGGCCCACGCCAGCGGGTGGTGTGGGCCCCCTGTGTCCCATCTCCACTCCTCCTTCTGGCTTCCTTCGTCTTCTGGAAAAATAGGATTTTCCGTATATTTTCCCAGATTTTCTGATCTTCGCGAATTTTTCCTCCAAACAACACCTTTTCCATCAGAATCCTGACTGCAGCGGTCCATGCTCCAATAGTCATCAACCATGCAAACATAGGTGAAATTACATAAGTATCATCTCTTAATATGAAATATATCAATGAATAACAGTGAATTATGACATAGAATAGTGATGCAAAATGGACGTATCAACTCCCCCCAAGCTTAGACTTCGCTTGTCCCCAAGCGAAACTGAGCTCAATAAACATGGCCTCGGGTTTATGGAGTGAAGAGTCGATAAAAGAATACAGACAAGAAGCATCACATTCATCAATACATAGATCATAATAGAAGACAACTCACTATTATATAACTTAACTTGCAATAAGTAAAGGAAACACAATAAAAATACAAAGAGAGAATCATAATTGGCAATGGCAAACTTAGCTCTTGGTCGAATAATAGTTGACAATTTACTGGAGTTCACAAATAACTGATTTTCAATGATAGCTTTCAAAGTAGTAATCACCAAGATAAGAGCAAAGTGCAAAACAAGGAACATAAGAAACATGATTGAATAAATCATCATATGAATGAATGAAACACAACAACTCAAAATACTTGCTGAGATAGAAGGGAATAAGTTTACTGACTCAACTAAAAAGTAAAAGAAAGGCCCTTCGTAGAGGGAAGCAGGGATTTCTAGTTTCATAAAGAGCTCCCAAAAATTATGGTACTTATTAGCTTTCAGCTCTCATTGCCCCTCTCATAGGCATCTTTTGGGTGATTAAAGTTAAAGTGACACAACTAATATGATATGCTTGACAAGTTATAAATTGAAGTCCCATGCCCCTTACTTACGAAGACCGAACCTCATGCTACTCAACTTCAGTCACGAGTAAGCTCTTGTCATTGTAAATACATGTGTATCATTGAGAACCGCCAACGGGGTACCCCTTGCACATGACACATGAGCTATCCCATAATCAAAATGACAAGGCAAGCAGACAATGAGCATCTCAGCGATCTTTTTATTTTCTATTTTCATAGGTTTTTATTGAGGATGCTTCATAGAATGCTCACTATAGTTATGCTGCAAGTTTCCACCATGATTAGGCATGGCTTAGGCTAGCGGCCCAGGCGTTTCTCTAACACACATATAAACTCCATGATCTTACAAGTTCCCCTTTTATTTCACACCGCTGGGATCCATAAGCAAAAGAATCATGATACCAACGAGGTACAAGGTACCAGTGCAATGTTGAAAGCGTTACCCATGATACATGGTTCTGCTAACTTCAACTTATAAAGTGCAAGCATATACGCAACAAAGATGGACACAATGGTTCAAGTTTATTAATTGCAAGAAAGTAAAGTGTTCCATCAAGTTCGTGATAGCTTTAATCACTAATTTTCACATAACAAGTTTAATTTGGAAGGTAGATAAAAACAAGAATTTACTTGGAATAGCAATAGTGATAATAGGTAGGTATGGTGGACACAAATGGCATGGGTTTTGGTTTAAGGATTGGATGCACGAGAAGAATTCCTCTCAGTACAGGTTTTTGGCTAGCAAGGCTAGGTAGCAAGTATAAGAGTTGAAGGAAACAAACAAACCTACAAGTGATAAAGATAAACATGCAATCTTCCTTGGACGCACAAAAGATCTTAACCAGAGAATACTAGACTTATGAGCATATCAAGAAAGAAAGATGATGAAATTATATTGCTTTAGAGTACTTCTATCTTTTTCACTCAACTCTCAAAAATAGTGTTGTTACTGATCGAGCCAGGTTTGCCAAAACCAACTAAATTAACTCAATGATCCCAAAGTGATACCAATACTAACAACAAGATCAATCATATAACCACGAATTGAAAACTAATATAAGATATGCAAAAGAGTAAATGATAGAACTTCTCATTAATATTCCATAACGGCAACTCACACCAAGGGATACATATCTAACGAGAGAGGGGACACTTCCATAATGCAAATAATCCTACGTAATAACTTCTCTATTCATGATATGACTCTACTAAGAAGGTAAAAAGATAGAAGATAGTGATGTGATACCACGGCACTCCCCCAAGCTTGGAACAAACCAAGGGGATGCCAAACTTGATGACAAATTACTCCTTCTGTGGTGGTGGTATCCTCTTGATGAGCTCCTTGATCAGTTTCCCCAAGTCCTCAATCTCAAAGGTGAGATTACGAATCAGCTGTGAGTTTTGCTCAATGCGGCTCATGATCATGTCGGGTTGAGAATTCCAGCTCTTGCGATTCTTTCCCCACTCTTCCTCCTTGAAGTCTTCTTTTCCTGCATGGCTAGAACGAGGAAAATCCCAATTGGAGGGTAGTTTCTCCTTGGGCATATTCTGGTATTGATGCTCATGGATAAGGGTATGGAAAGGATTCTTGGTGCGTGGAGGAAATGACCATGGAGCCAAGAAGTGACGAGGAGTTTTCCCCCCAGTCTGCATCCGTGCAGTCGTTCTAACCCTGGCAGGTTTTGTCACCACTCCAATGCTTGCAATGGTAGTGCCAGTGTGTGGATGTTGGCCTTGCTTTGTCTCCTCTTCATCTTCACTCTTGATCTCCTCCTCCTTCCCGGGGTCTTGGAGATCTTCCTCCATAGGCTCCTTTCCTTTATCCTTAGCGGACACCATTGTGCTTCTAAGCTTTCAAAAATAGTTCCTGGCAGAAATAGATCGAAACAAAAACATGATGAGAACACGACATACGAACCTTAGGAGATCCGGGGGATTATATATTATGAAGTTTCACAACAAAAGGAAGGTATTGGGAGAAAACGGGTCGGAGACGGAGTCCGAGGTGGCCACACCACTTGGTGGCGCGGCCAGGGGTGGGCCCGCGCCACAGGGTGGTGTGAGCCACCCTGGCTCCGTTTCTGTCCCTCTTTCGCTTCGTAACTTTCCTTGTTGGATAAAAACTGCAAAAATATAACTAGACACATCTTTCGTGGAACTTTTCTTACCAGAACTATTACCTATTTGAAAACGGACTCTGCAGGTCTCTAAATTTGGTCTTTGGTAAATTTTTCTGAAGTTACCACTTGAATAACATCAATATCTTCATCTTCATACACTTATTGTGAGACATGAAACCTTTCACTATCTCATTACACCATTTTCTCCACTAACCCGGAAATTTCTTTCACACAAAACTTCACACAGTTCTCATTAGCAACATTAGTATAAGTGAAGTGATAAAACCTTTTGAGTTCAACTTCAACTGAAAACCATCAAAACATAAGCTACTGTAGCAACTCCTTCCGAAAACCAAAAAATAATTCAAAAAGGAAATCGAATAAAGAAGCAAATGCAAGAGTGGCAAAATCTATCAAAACAGACCAGCAGGTAAAGATCAATTTTTTCGAAAATCATATATTGCTCAAATAAAAAAGTGCCAAACTAACAAAGTTAAATAACAACCTGGGGCAGAAGCACAAAAAATTACAGCTCAATCCGACAGAAAGAGATCTCTCACGAATTTTTACGGTGAAGCACAAAAATCTGTTTCGGGACAACAACTTCCCCAAATATTACTTCTCTCTCATTAGAAGTTGATCTTGACACAAAAACCAAACAAAAAGGATAAGGAGAGGTTATTACCAAAGTAATAACTTCCAAGAATCAAAGAAATAAACACAAACTGAAAGCAAAAATAAACTGGGTTGTCTCCCAAAAAGCTCTTTCTTTATAGCCAGTAAGATGGGCATGATAATTTTGATGCTGGTCACATAAGAATATGAATTGAAGTGAAAGAGAGCATTAAGAAGCAAAAATACACACATTTAAGTCTAACCCACTTCCTATACAAGGGAATTTTGTAAACAAACAAGTTGTTGAAACCAGAGGCTACTAGCATAGGAAGGCAAAACAAGTGCAACATAAAAACTTTCAGCATAAAACGAGGAAACTTGATATTATTGAGATGCATAAGAACACTTTTCCCTCTCTCATAGTAACTTTCGGTATCATGCATAAACTTAACAATATAACTATCACAAGGACCATCGTAACAATGATCACTTATTCTAACAGAAAACACGGGAATACTAGCTCTCATAACACTACTTTGTGAGACAATATTAGAGGTATCCTTACAAAGGATAGTGTGTCCCTCTTCTTCATATTTGGTAACAAAGTATTTTACATTTGCTATAATAGGTTCATCAACCATTTGTTTATGTGGTTCAACAGCTTTATTTGTACTTTCATTAACCATACTAGCTATCATAGAATGTTCGTTTATCTTAACTGGGAAAGGCATTTTCTCAATATAAGGTTCAGGTAAAACATGATTAGCAGTATAAACTTTAGTATTTCTTGCAGGACCACTCTTAGCAACATCTTTATAAGGTTCATGATACTTATTCCACTTCTTTTTAGGCACTTCAATGTAGGAAGCAAAAGCCTTAAAATAAGAAGCAATAGCTTGAGAGTCTAGACCATAAGCATTTCTAATATTTTGAAAGTCATTAGTTCCCATAAAAGATTCAATGCATTCATAATCATAATTTATACCTGACTTTCTACCTTTATCATTCTCCCATGCTTCAGCATTATCTTGAATACGGTCCAGAAGATCCCATTTGGCTTCTTCTTCCATCCGAGTGAATGATCCAGCACAAGAAGCATCCAATAAATCCTTATCATGTAGAGGGAGCCTTGCATAAAAGTTATTGATAATAATATTGTTGGGGAGCTCATGAATGGGACATTTGAGCATTAGTAACTTCAATCTCCCCCAAGCTTGAGCTGTACTCTCTCCATCAAGAGGCCAAAAGTTGTATATTTGATTCCGATCTTTATGAATCTCACTAGGAGGATAAAACTTAGAATAAAAGAGAGGCACTATTTCCTCCCATTCAAGAGCTTGACCATTCTTCAGCAGCTTATACCATTCCTCAACTCTTCCTTTTAGTGACAATGAGAATAACTTCTTCTTAACTTGATCTGTAGTAATACCTGCACACTTGAACAACCCACATAATTCGTGTAAAAAGAGTAAATGATCACCGGGATGGACAGTTCCATCCCCAACATAGTAGTTATCCATAACACGATCAATAATTCTTGTAGGTATTTTAAAAACATCATTCTCAGCAGGTGGTGGTTCATCTACTACCTTAGCAGTGGTAGTAGCATTACGAAACAAGAAACTCAGTGAATTGTCCTTAACGAAAATAAAGCAACTAACAGAAGTAAACAATACTCATAGTAGAAGTTTCCTTTACCAGTTCCACTCTCCAATAGCACTTCACTCCCCGGCAATGGCGCCAGAAAATAGTCTTGATGACCCACAAGTATAGGGGGTGTATCACGGTATTTTCGATAAGTAAGAGTGTCGAACCCAACGAGGAGCAGAAGGTACTGGCTAGTGGTATGGATCAGGAATCCTCTGCAAATACTTAGCAAATGTATTTTTAGGTTTTTTTGATAAAGCAAGTAAATAAAGTACGAGTAAATAAAAGATAATAAGAAAAAATGCAGCAAGTGGCCCAATCCTTTATTCAACAAAGGACAAGCTGGTTGTATTACTTAGAATGACCAAACGTTCTCGAGGACACACGGGAAGACTGTCAAGTGCTTTCGCTTCATATAGTTGATCAATATTCTTTAGCTTGCTAAGTGTTGTGTGGGTGAACCTATGCTAATGTACCGACCTTCCTAGGACTAATACATACTTGTGATTATACCCCTTGCAAACATCCGTAAGTACAAGAAAGTAATTAAGGTAGAAACCTAACCACAGCTTTAAACTCTAAGACCCTGACGTCCCTTATGCAATGGTTTCCTAACGGGGGTTTAGGTTTCTGTCACTCTGACAACCCCTACGATTAGTAGCCAAATACACAATGCATTCCCCTAGGCCCGTATAGGTGAAGTGTCATGTAGTCGATGTTCACATGACACCACTAGAAGAAGTACACCACAACTTAAATATCAAACTATTGAATCTTTCTCAACACAATTCCACTACTAACAACATGACTTCTCCCATGTCCTGAAGAACAAAACGAACTACTCAGAAGACATCATATGGATCAAGATCAGAGATGGAATAATGATGTATAACAATCTGAACATAAACAATAATTCAATGGTTCACTCAATAGCATCAACTACAAAGAGTAATCAACACCGGGAAAGTTTCCCCTAAGAACTATGCAAGATTAAACCCAATTGTTACAGCGGTATGGCGATGGTGATGAGGGTGCTGATGGTGATAATGGTGGTGATGATGATGATGATGATGATCCCGATGAAGTCCAGCTTGATGGTGGTGTTAATGGCGACGATCTCCCGTCTCCGGGAAGGAATTCCCTTGATAGAATTCTATCTGCCGGAGAGATCTTTCTCTCTCGGTGTTTTCCGCCCCCCAGAGGTGGTGGACTCTTTCTATGGTCTCTCCCTGAGTATTAGGGTTTCGGGAGGATTATATACGCCAGAGGAGAGAGCCAGAGGTGGACCAAGGCGGCCACACCACCTGGTGGCACGGCCTAGGCTGGCCCGCGCCAAGGGGTGGTGTGGGCCCCCTGTGGCCCATCTCCACTCCTCCTTCTAGATTCCTTCATCTTTTGGAAAAATAGGATTTTCCGTATATTTTCACGGATTTTCTGATCTTCGCGAATTTTGCCTCCAAACAGCACCTTTTCCATCAGAATCCTGACTGCAGTGGTCCATGCTCCAAAAGTCATCAACCATGCAAAAACAGGTGAAATTACATAAGTATCATCTCTTAATTTGAAATATATCAATGAATAATAGTGAATTATGACATAGAGTAGTGATGCAAAATGGACGTATCAAGGGGGTTCGGATGATAACCTGAAGGTGGATTATTAGTTATAGATGCAGTTGGGTTAAGGTCTATGTATAATGTTGTAATGCGCAATCAAATCTCATAGGAGTCAAGATGATTAGTATAAGCATGTATGCTTTCTCGGTGTGTGTCAATTGTCCCACTGTAATTTGTTCACCCAACATGTCATCTATCTTAAGGAGAATCACCACTAGTGAACTATGGACCCCGGTCCTTTCTTTTACCATCAATCTACAACTGTTTGCTACTTTTTGTTTACTTTCTGCAAGCTTTTACTTTCTTCCACACAATACGTTTAATCCTTTGTTTTTAGCAAAACCGGCGAGATTGACAACCTCATTGTAAGTTGGGGGCAAAGTTCTATGGTTGTGTTGTGCGGGATTCCAAGTTGGCAACAACACCTTGGACGTGTTTCCTTGCTCCTACTGGTTCGATCACCTTGGTTTCATAACTGAGGGAAACTTGCTGATGTGCTCATCATACCTTCCTCTTAGGGTTCCCCAACGAGCTCGAGATATCTTGGGCCATCAAGCTCTTTTCTGGCGCCGTTGCTGGGGAGTCAAGGACATCTTCACAAGGGGAGTCCCTCATAACCAATCTCTTTACTTTGTTGTTTTTGTTTTTCTTAGTTTATTTCTGCTTTGTTTGCTTGTTGTTTTTATCAAAAATAAAAAAATTAGTTCCTACTATAATTGTTATTTTCGTTGGTCCGTTATTGTCTTGCTTTATCATGCTTTCTATTAATGGTTGGTTTCTTTGAAACTGAATCTAATTGGCAAGGGGGGTTCACGGAAGAACAAAAATATTATTATAAGGAACACCGCTTGTCACAAAAAGGGAAACACTTATGGGAACAAATTGATAAATTGTATACCATTGCTAGAAACGTGTGCTCTACTTATAATGTTACTTATTGCTTTGATAAATCTTGTTGCTGTAAGAGGTATAAACACCTCCCTTTTAAATGTGAGTATAATGATGATGTTACCATATCTTCTTATGTTAAGGGAAATTATGACTTTTATGATGTGGAACAAATTGAAGAATTTATTGCTTGGAAGGGTGCATTTGAACTTGCTAGTTTGCTTGAAAATACTAATGATTCACCTTATAAATATGAGGTTTATGATATACTTAAATTTTGCTTTGATAATTACAAGGAAGAAAATGGCTATATTCTTGAATATATTAATAGATGCTTTGCACAAACGGAAGAGACTAATGCCTTGCAGGAGCTTATGGAAGAAGAAATTGCTGAAACAGGAAGCTCATTAGATGAAAAAGAGGAGGAGAATGATGAACAAAAGGAGGACGAATGGATTAGCTACCCATTCCTACCTTCTAATGAGAGTAACTCTTTACCCTTTACAATATTTGATTGTCCCGCATGCTTACTAAAGGAGGATGAATGTTATGTTCCTGAGGATTCTTTTGAAAATGTTTATAATAAAGCTCTAGTGCTTGTAGATCATGAAAAGCATGCTTTATGTGATAGTTATATTGTTGAGTTTATTTATGAGGCTACTGAAAATTATTATGAGAGAGGAAAATATGGCTGTAAAAGTTTTCATGGCACTGAAACACCTCTCTATTTGTTGAAAGTTTTGAATTTATTTTATCTTCCTATGCCTGTCACTTTGTTCTTTGTGAATTTATTTGCATATAAGATTCCTATGCATAGGAAGTGGGTTAGACTTAAATGTGTTTTAATTTTTTTTCTTGATGCTCTCTTTTATTTCAATTCATATTTCTTATGTGAGCATCATCGAAATTATCATACCTAGCTCAAAGGCGTTAAAGAAAAGTACTTATTGGGAGATAACCCAAAAGTTTTAGATAAGTCTTGGAAGTTATTACTTCAGTAATAACCGCTCCTTATCCTTTTTATTTGCTTTTTGTGCCAAGAGTAACCTCTAATGAGAAAGAAGTAATGCTTGGGAAAGTTGCTGTCCCGAAACAGATTTTTGTGCTTCACCGTAAAAATTCGTGTAACATATCTGTACGTATTTTTGAGGTTTGAATTTTTTTGCTTCTGCCCCAGGTTGTTATATAACTTTCATTAGTTCAACACTTTTCGATTTGAGCAACAAAAGGTCTTCGAAAAAATTGGTTGTTACGTGCTGGTCTGTTTTGACAGATTTCTGCCATTATTTGCATTTGCTTCTTGTTGGTTCCTTTTTGGGTTCTCTTTGGGGAATTGAGATTTTTGAGGGAAGTGCTACAGTAGCTTGTGTTTTCATGGAAGTTTTATTGGTGTTGAAACTGAACCCAAAGACTTATTATCTTGAGTGCACTAATGTTGCTAATAAAGATTGTGTGAAGTTTTGTATGAATGAAAAATTTCAGGTGTATAGAGAGAATGATGTAATGAGATGAAGAATGGACTAAAGCTCAAGATTGGGGATGACAGGCGTGTCACCCAAAAAAATCCAAGAAGTACAAGCGTCAAAGCTTGGGGATGCCCAAGGCATACCCTTCTTCATCAATAAAAATCCCAGGTTTCTTCCAAACGCTTCATTTTTATTGTTTCGTGCACAGTTGTGTTGTTCTTGGAGCATCTTCGTTTTTGTTTTTGGTTTTTCGTTTGCTTGGTTTTCTTAGTTTTCTTGAATAAATTGGTTGGACCCCCTCTTTCATACATTGGTTTTCAAATAGTTTGGTTTGGATTGGAAAGAGTAGGAAAGTTCATGCTTAAGTGGTAAAAGGAGTTTGTTTTTGACTGTGGCCTATGCTTTGTGATGCCATGCTTGATATTGTTTTGGCTTTATTCTTAGTGATCTTTGTTGTAGCATGACATGTATAAACAATTGAAATTTCTTAATGTGCCTTTGAAGAATTATGCATTGTTTTAGCATATTAAAGCATAGTATTGTGGTATTCTCCTTTGATGCTTTATTTGGATTGATTTAGCACATGCTCACACCATGTTATGACTATCCCAAGTCACCATAGCCTTTATGATCCTTTAGTTTTCAACTTGTAATATCACTTTATGCTTTAATTAATGAAGTTTTGTCGTTTTGCATGATTATGGTCATTATTGCTCTCTTAGTTGGTCGCTCACAGTCTTTTGCTAGCCTCCATAACCAAGTATGAGTTCCACTCATGCATCCAACTCCAAATAAAACCAAGTTATTCCAAAGAGTCCACCATACCTACCTATTAGCATTTGCTATTCCAAGTATATTCATGTTTTTATCTACCTTCCGAATTAAACTTGTTATGAGAAAACTAGTGATTAAAGCTCTCACGAACTTGATGGCACACTTTACTTTTCTTGCCCTTAATTGTCAACACCCGGATTTTTAATCCCAGATGCCCGTTATGCCATACCTCGCAATCCCAGGATTAACATTTTTGCGAGACATAACAGATTGGATATCACAGTACATCATCCATTACAAACCATACATAAGGTCTTACACGAATAAGGATCTCATGATCCAGTCTTAATACAACAAATAGCGGAAATAGAAGATAAGCGTAGCGGTGGGGTCCATCTTCAGGGGCACATGCAATGCTGACAAAGGCAGATAGTGCTAGTTATCATAGACGTCCTGCTGGCCATCATCTTGATAGTCTCCTTCATAGTATGGCCATGAGAATAGCCAGGGACAAAAGCCATGAGTATTCTTTAAGTACTCATAAACTACTATTAACAGATACTATAGTTCTAAGTAAAAGTGCTAAATCTAAGTTTAACCATAAAGTTAAGTTTGAAACCTAAGCTGAGTTCTAAAGCAAAGAAAGATAAAATAAGGTTCTAGAATCACTTAAGTTGGGAAGCTATTGTCATAAACACAACCCTGTTGTGGTCGAGTCAAAGTTCATCATTCATTTCAAGTTATTTGGAAAACATCTCACAATGAAACAATATGACCATTCCAACTGTCCATAGCCGCGGACGCGGCTATTCGAATAGTTTGACACTCTGCAGAGGTGGTACACTTTCACCACAAGATTCGATACATCTGTCAGGGATAACCCTGAATCATCATACTTAGTATGCAGATAATCAAACATAACCTTCCCTTTTCACACCCTAGTATAAGCACCTCTCCTATGAGCATGGCCTCCCAACCATGACCATCAGTCATCTTGGGCACTACATAGGTGGACATCATGAGAGGTAGCCTCAGCTCAAACCTCTCCCGCGAGGGAACTAATACTAATGCATATAAATTTCCAGCTAAGCCTTACCCAATTTAGGTAGTGTGGTTGTACGGTAAATTTGGAATGGTATCGCATCCGAATCCAACCATCAGTTTTATAAAAGGGTTAAGGCTCATGCCTCATCATTTTCATCATCATAAACCATTTGTGTTTCTCAACACATGTCAAAACATCTCAATAGAATGACTCATCATTCCAAGGTTTTCACAATTCATTTTCACCAATTGTTCCCATCTAAAGTGACTCAAGTTTTGATCTACTCTAAACTACTAAGTTAAGAGTGTTCACTAAGGTGGAAGGATGGGATCAATCTCATGCCATAGAATGACATCTAAAGTTATCTAAATAGGTCAAGTTTTATACTTTTTATGCTACCTTCAAAACAAGTAAAGAACTTTGGGTAAAGTAAAGGAAGTAAAGCTTGAAAATAATACTTGGGGTAAATACTAGTCAAAGTGGTATAATCAAAGCATGCTATAAGCATCTTTGCTAAACCATCTAGTTCAATCCTAGCATGATAATGGTAGCTTGCCTTGGTTTGTGCAGTGGTTGAAGTTTTCTTCTTCTTCTTGGTAGAACTCCTCCTCCTCGTAAGCTTGGTCGGTACTATCTTCTATAAATTCATACGGAGTACACAATCACCAAACAATACTTAACTAGGCTAAATAGCTTTCTAAGACACACAATTGATGATCTATTATCATCACAAGCATCACAAGTTTAATTCAATAGTTTCATTCTTTTTATTTTAGAAAAGTAATTTCTACTCATTGAAAAAAATTAACTAAGATTTAATATTCACCACTTAAAATATGGGATCATGTGGACACATGTCATCACCACATATTCTAACATGTGGGAATGAGATTTAAAGGTTGGATCATAATTACTTTGGTTTAAGTTCATTATTTAATGATTTAAAGTGACTAGAAATGCCTATATAGCATCATTTTGGTACTAGTCCAAAGTCACTGCATGTAATTCTTAATATTATTACATATTTGGATATATATGATGAAATGTGATTTTTGAGAGTTGGAATTAACTCAAAACCTATCTTAGTTGATTTTATAAAAATGTTGCAAGTTGCAAAAGCTTCTCTTTTATTATTTTTACTAGGAGAGATCTATAACTCTAATTGAATTAAATCCAACGGGCTTGGATAGATCATTTCAAGACCTTTCAGACAAAATTGGTTTCATGCAATTTGGATTTATAAAACTCTCTGAGTTGATTTTTAAACTAGTGGACAGAAACTAGATTCAAACTAAAAAAGAAAAATCCAAATGTAAACGGCTGGGCTAGCGGGGGAAAGAACATGGGCCGGCCCAGTGGCGATCCACGGCGCGGGGCTCAGCTGACAGGGGGTCCCGCTTGTCAGTGGTTCTTAACACGTGAAATGGTACGCGCGCTGTGGGCTGTAGGATTAGAAGTGGGATCTACGGCTGAGGGTTGTCGTCGACGACGAACAGGTCGCCGGCGAGAGTTTGCCCTAGCGGCTCGGTGGGGGTCGACCGGGGACGTACCAGGGCTCCAACAAGGCCGACGAGGCAGGCAAACGAACTAGAAGACGACGGCGAGGCGAGGCACGGTTGCGGTGGAGCTTGGGGTGCCCTAAATCGCAGGCGCCCTTCTCCTCCTGCTGCGGCTGCTCCGGCTCCAATTCTGGCGAGGCAAAGCTCTCTTGGCTCTAGCGAGAGGGGTGAAAGGATCAGTGAGAGGTGGGGAGTGAGTGGGTGTGGAGAAATGGTGCGAGGGAGGCTGGCTTATATAGTCCCGACGGTGAGACCGAACGGTGTGGGCAGGCGACTCCGGCGAGGGCGGCACAGGGGGCTAGTAGTGTGTCTCGAGGTAAGGGGCGGTGTCATGTCTCCTGGCGGTGCTCTAGGGAGTGAATGCGGGCGTAGGGGCATTCTTCTTATAAAAAAAGAGTCCTATATTGAGAAAAGAGAAAAAGAAAAAAAAGATACTATGAAAAGAGGAAAGAGAGAAAAAAGCACCATATTCCCATGGTAAATAAGAAGAATGCTGAGATGCTCGTTGTCTGCTTGCCTTGTCATTTTGATATGGGGATTCTTCCGTATCATCGGGCAAGGGGTACCCCGTTGGCGGTTCTCAATGATACACATGTACTTACAATGACAAGAACTTACCGGTGACTAAACTTGAGTAGCATGAGGAGCGACCCTCGTATACAAGGGACATGAGATTTCTGACTTATACTTCGTCAAGCATGTACACCATAGTTTGTTCACTTTAATGTTTAATCCTTTGTTTTCTGCAAAACACGGTGAGATTGAAAACCTCATCGCAAGTTGGGGACAAAGTTTTGTGGTTGTGTTGTGCAGGTCTCCACGTTGCTACTAGCACCGGTAGTGCACCCTGTCAAAGCTCAGCTAGTAACACATTTGGGGTGTTTCCTTGCTCCTACTGGTTCGATTAAACCTTGGTCTCATAACTGAGGGAAAACTTGCTGTTGTGCTCATCATACCTTCCTCTTGGGGTTCCCAACGAGCTCTACATCAACCACGAGCCATCAGCATGCGGTCTGGGCGAGCTGGCGCTCTGAGCGGCAGAGGCGGCGGTGTCCATGGCGAGCGGTGGCTGGGGTGAGTTGGGCGGCCAGCGGGGGTGTCTGGGTGTTCTCCAGGTCATGGCGGAGCGGTGGGCGCGGGCTATGGCCAAGGGGCGGTCTGTGCACGCGGGGACAGTGCGTGCTCTGCAAGCAGCGTCGACATGGTCGACCAGCTCCGGGCGCGGCGGTTCTTGGCCATTCCTATCTCTGGCTCTGGCCTAGGGCTGGTTGGACAGTGGCGGTGGACCACTGGCAATGTGCTAGACAAGGTGAGGGAGGGGGAAGTGGTCTGCTGCTGCGGGTGCACGGTCGGCCGACGAGGAGTGGCTCGGCATGGCAATGCAGTGCAGCTAGGAGGTAGGGGATGTGCTGGTGTGGGTCTGGCTAGGCTTGAGGGGGACAAAGATGATCAAAGCACTTCAATTTGCTAGACAAGATCAGCCCAAAACAGTAATAGTTAGGTCACTTTGATCTTGCCAGCAAGGTGTTTGATGAAATGGCCGAAAGAGAAAAACTTTTGAGTTTTGAGTTCAAAACTTTTGGGTGTTCTCCACTAGTGCTAGGTAGTCTCTTGTTGCAAGGGTTTTGAAAGTGGAGCTCAAATAGATGGTTTTTGAGATAGGGGTGATCTATGCATATGCATTGGATTCAATTTTCAAATGCCAATTAAAATAAGTAAAAGAATGTTTTTAGCAGATCAAAAGGTGGGCCTTGGTACCTCATTATGTGTACTAGCAAAGGGTGCAAAGATCATGAATTGTTTCTATTAAGAAATGAGTGCTAGGAACACTCAAAGTAGTGTAGTGGATTAAAATGGCCAAAATGACCATTCCTCCTTTTTAATTCTTTTTGATTTGATTTTCTTTGGTAAAAGTTTGGGAATGATGTAGATGATGTTTAATTCACCTAAGAAACATTTTACAAGCATTGGATCACTTAAACAAGGCACTTCAAATCAACTCCTATTTTAAATGCACACACATATGAATGCTTTCATTTTTTTATTTGGAAAGTTTTTGTTAACCCTATTTTTGGGTGATTTGATCTTGATAAGCTTGGATTAAAGTTTTGGGATGTTACAAACCTTCCCCCCTTAAACAAAATCTCGTCCCGAGATTTACAAAGAAAACTAGGAACTAAAGAGATCTGGGAACTCTGTCCTAATGTAATCTTCTCGCTCCCAAGTAGCTGCCTCCTCGGTATGGTTGCTCCACTGAATCTTGAGAAACTTGATACTCCTGGTTCTGGTGGTTCTGTAGGCTTCTTCTAAGATATGGATGGGTACTTCTCTAGAGGTCAGGTCATTGTTGATTTCCACAGCTCTGTGATCGATGTTCTTGAAAACTTCCGTCTTCTCAGGCACTTCCAAACATTTGTGAAGTAACAAGATATGGAACACATTGTGGATGGCTGACATCTCTTCAGGCAGTTCCAGTTGATATGATACTTCTCCTCGATGGTTCAGAATCTTGAAAGGTCTGATATATCTGGGGGCTAATTTTCCCTTTAGACTAAAGCGTTGAGTTCCCTTCAATGGTGAAACCTTGAGATATACAAAATCTCCGACATTGAAAGTTAGGTCTCTCCTTCTCTTGTCAGCATAACTCTTCTGTCTGGATTGAGCGGTCTTAAGGTTCCTAATCCTTCCTGAACTTTCTGCCAAAATCTCGAGGTAAACTGGGCTCCTCGATCTGATACGATGGTCTTGGGGGTTCCATGCAGACTAACAATCCTAGCAATGTATAGCTCTGCTAACTTTGCACTCTGGTAGGTTGTCTTGATAGGTATGAAGTGAGCTACCTTGGACAGTCTATCAACTATGACCCAGATTGAGTCATTTCCCCTACTAGAAGTAGGTAAACCGGTGATAAAGTCCATTCCGACGGAATCCCATTTCCATTTCGGAATCTGCAATGGTTGCAACAGTCCTGCAGGTCTCTGATGCTCGGCTTTGACTCTTTGACAGATGTCACATTTGGCGATGTAGCTTCCGATTTCTCTCTTCATCTTGTGCCACCAAAATTGCTCTTTCAAATCTTGATACATCTTCGTTCCTCCGGGGTGGATATAATAAAGAGTATCATGAGCTTCCTTCATGATAATTTCCTTTAGCTCTGAATCTGTTGGCACACATATACGTCCTTTGTACCACAGTACTCCTTCTTCATCTTTAGTGAATCCAGGTACCTTTCCTGTACCAATACGACGTTTGATTCCGTCGATACTTTCATTCCCCTTTTGGGCTTCCTTGATTTGGCTAATCAAAGTGGGTTGAAGTTCAATGCTAGCTAAGAAGCCTTTGCTAACTAATTCAGTTCTGAATTGTTCCAACTCCTCATACAAACTTGGTTGCTTCTCCTTGATCATGATGTTAAGCCTACATGGCAATCTTCTAAGAGCATCCGCTACCACATTGGCTTTGCCGGGGTGATAGTGAATGTCAAGGTCATAATCCTTGATTAACTCTATCCATCTCCTTTGCCTCATATTTAGCTCCTTCTGAGTGAAAATATATTTCAAGCTCTTGTGATCTGAGTAAATCTCACAGCGATTACCCATTAAATAATGACGCCATGTCTTCAATGCTAAAACCACAGCTGCTAGCTCAAGATCATGGGTTGGATATTTCTTCTCATGCTGCTTCAGTTGTCGAGAAAGATACGCGATGACTTTGCCTTCTTGCATCAATACACATCGTAGACCAATCTTGGATGCATCACAATATACATCAAACGGCTTCTTTATGTCTGGCATGATCAATATTGGGGCGGATATCAATCTCTTTTTCAGCTCCTGGAAACTGGCTTCACATTTGTCTGTCCATTCAAACTTCTTGTCCTTCTTCAACAATTGAGTCATGGGTCGGGCGATGCTCGAGAATCCTTCTATGAACTTGCGGTAATATCCCGCTAATCTGAGAAATGCACGGACTTGGGTTTGAGTGGTTGGGGCTTCCCATTCTTCAACATCTTTGATCTTGGCGGGATCAACAGAGACTCCTCCAGCAGACACAATATGTCCTAGGAATCCTAATTCCTTCAGCCAAAACTCACACTTGCTGAACTTGGCATATAACTGATGCTCTCTCAGGGTTTCTAGGATAACTCTCAGATGTTGTTCATGCTCTTCCTCTGACTTGGAGTAGATAAGGATGTCGTCGATAAACACAACTACAAACTTTCTAGGAAATTCATAAAGATCTTATTCATGAGATTCATGAAATAAGCAGGGGCATTGGTTAATCCAAAAGACATAACCGTATACTCGTATAAACCATAGCGAGTAGTAAAGGCGGTCTTCGGGATATCCGTTGCATGGACCTTAAGTTGGTGATAACCAGTCCTAAGATCAATCTTTGAGAATACCTGAGCTCCGGTCAACTGATCAAATAGATCCTCTATCTTTGGCAAGGGGTACTTGTTTTTGATGGTGATGTCATTCAACTTTCTGTAATCTGTGCACAGACGGTTGCCTCCATCTTTCTTGTCGACAAATAACACTGGTGATCTCCATGGCGATGCGCTTGGCTGAATCAAGCCTGTTGCTAACATGGCATCCAACTGCTTCTTCAGTTCCACTAACTCTGAGGGGTTCATGCTATAGGGTCTCTGGGCTATAGGTCCAGTTCCGGGGATTAGTTCGATAATGAACTCAATATCCCTATCCGGGGGCATACCTGGCAATTCATCGGGGAATACGTCGGGGTATTCATAGACTACTCTGACTTGGTCAATGGTGGGCAGGGCTACACTCTTGTTGCAGTTGAATTGACGGGGTAAGGTTTCAGAGATATGCTCTACTGTTACTCCAGAACTACTGGTCATGGTGATGGATTTCTTAGCACAGTCTATCAATCCTTTATGTCTTGACATCCAGTCCATACCTAGTACTACTTCCAATCCTTTGGTTCCAAGTACAATTAGGTTGGCATAAAAATCTATCCCATGTATTCTGATAGTCATAGCTTTGCAAATTTTTCTAGCTTTTGTAGTTGAACCGGGGATTTGAACTATCATGACATGCTTCAGGTTGGTTGGGTGAATCTTACTAGTGCATGCAAATTCTTCGGTGACAAATGAATGCGATGCTCCAGAATCAAACAATACTCTTGCTAAAACTGAGTTAACAGAAAACATACTCAACACTACATCTGGCGCTTCCTGGGCTTCTTCTGCGTTCATGTGGAAGATACAACCGTTGCGGTTGTGAGGGTTCCCTGGGGCAAATCTCCTTCCTGGTTGAACACGACGCTGCTGCTGAGCTGGGGCATTCACATTGGCATTGGCTGCTGTCTTCTTGGGACACTCATTGGAGTAGTGACCCTTCACTCCACACTCGAAACAAGTGATCTGGGACTTGTCCTTGAATGTGACCGGCACAACATTGATGCTAGTTCTGGGTGCAGTGTTGTTGTTGTTGTTGTTGGTGGTGGTGGTGTTCTTGGGAGGTGCACGGTTGAAATTGTTGGCATTGCCGGAGTTGTGATTGTTTCCTCCGGACTTCACATTGCCTCCGCTATGGTTGGGGTAGCTTGGGAGAGACATTGGGGGTCGGTTGTTCCTTGGTGCATATCCTGGTGAAGGGTTGGGACGGTACTTATGGTGACTGTTGGATCCTGATTGCTGCATCATACGACGCTTGCGGTTGTCATTTGCCTGGTTAATATTCCGTTCCATCTGAATGGCAGAGTCGACTAGCTCTTCGAGATCTTGGAAACGGATGTTGACGAGGACAGTCTTCATCTCATCATGCAGTCCGTTCAAGAATCTCTCCTTCTTCTTGGCCTCCGTGTTGATCTCATCAGGTGCATATCTAGCAAGTGATAGGAATCTGTCATGGTACTCCACAGTCATTCTTCCTTGCTTCAATTCGCGGAATTCATCTCTCATTCTGTTGACTAGTCCCTGCGGCACGTGGGTGCGACTGAACTTGACTTTGAATGCTTCCCATGTCATAACTTGACCATGGTTCATATTGTGGATGCTATTCCACCAAGCTCTTGCATCTCTCGCCAGATAGTGGGTGGCGAAGAGAACTTTCTCATTTTCATCAACTCCTGGAACTTCAAGGTTGTTTTCCATGGTCTGTAACCAGTCGTTAGCATCTAATGGGTTTTCAGATTGGTTGAAGATTGGGGGATTGATATTCTGAAATTTTTTGAGTTTGGATCCATGGTGATCCTGATTTCCATGTCCTTGGTTGTTGAGAGCCATCTGGGCGATCTGCTGCAATGTTGCTGAGTTGGCTTGACGTTCCGCCCTGCTTGCTTCACGGTCGGCGATGAGATTCTGCAAGATCTGCAGCATTGGGTCTTGCGACGAGCTGCTCCCTCCTTGGTTTCCACAAGTCATCTGAAGATTGAGATAGATATAGGGGTAAGAGGGAAATTCTAAGGTTCATGGTTTTGGTTTTTCAAAGCTAAAACTTTGAGTTAGACTCCGGTTTTTCAACTAACTTCATTTTCATTCATGCAAGCAAGCACACGATACAACACACACCACAACAAACAAAGGAAAACAGATGGTTTGAAGAACCATTCTGCAAGCTACGATACAGTGGGACCGATACAACTCATGCTACACCAGTTCTCTAGTGCATCTACTCATCGTCGATGAAGTCGGAGTCCTCATCATCAGTGTAGAAGTCCACAGCATCCTCCTCCAGAAAGTCATCATCGTTGCTGAGGTGAGAATCCATGTCTCCCTGGATGTCTTCACCCTCATCTTCTTCTTCCTTGGAGGCAAGCTGAGCTTCCTGCTCCTTGACGGTCTTCTCGAGGTCGGCCACCTTCTTGCGAAGACAGGCGATGGTGCGATCCTTCTTTGCACGCTGGCGGCAAAGAGACTGGCGATCTTGGACGAGCAGTGCGAAAGTCTGGGCCTTCTGGTCGGCAATGGCACGGTTCTGGTTGGCTAACTCCCTGGCATTGTCTAGTTCCTGCTGTCTGTCGTGCAGCAATAAGTCAAGATTCTCCACTTGACGCCTCAATTCTGGGTGACTTGGCACCTCCATCGACATTCCCATGAAGTCACGTCTTGCATAGTGGGCAAAACGGGTTCCTTGGATCTTGTTGACGCTGAGGGCACATAGACATGCGAGAGCTTCATGCATTTCCCTGGCTAATCCATCTAGCCAGTTGTTCTCTCTCATGGAGAACTGAATTCTCCCGGAAGTTGGTGCTTCAATGCTTCCTCTAAGATCTACGGTGACTAGCCACTGTAGGTCTCCTCCTGGGGGTCCTAGAAGTTGAGCTCCAAGAAACTCCAGATGTGGGCGTCCTAGTAACTCCGACAGTGAATCCAGATCCCTCTCGAAGATCAACTGACCTCCGTTTCCCAACTGGTAGAACTTGCTGAACTGAGTCTCCATCTACAAGAATAAAGGATGAGGAAATTAGTGAAGTGATCAAGTGTGTCAAGTTTTAAGTAGTAATGTAAGAATTTTGAGGAACATGAATTTTTGAGAAAGAATGAGTTCACAAGGATAAGAGAGGAAATAGTTTTTCATAAATACTCACTTTGGTTTTGAAGCTAAGTTTTTGGTCTGGACGTCCATTCTAACTAGGGTCTCCTATGGTCAGGATGGCTCTGATACCAACTTGTCAACACCCGGATTTTTAATCCCAGATGCCCGTTATGCCATACCTCGCAATCCCAGGATTACTATTTTTGCGAGACATAACGGATTGGATATCACAGTACATCATCCATTACAAACCATACATAAGGTCTTACACGAATAAGGATCTCATGATCCAGTCTTAATACAACAAGCAGCGGAAATAAAAGATAAGCGTAGCGGTGGGGTCCATCTTCAGGGGCACAGGCAATGCTGATGAAGGCAGATAGTCCTAGTTATCATAGCCGTCCTGCTGGCCATCATCTTTATAGTCTCCTTCATAGTCTGGCCATGAGAATAGCCAGGGACAAAAGCCATGAGTACTCTTTAAGTACTCGCAAACTACTACTAACAGGTACTATAGTTCTAAGTTAAAGTGCTAAATCTAAGTTTAACTATAAAGTTAAGTTTGAAACCTAAGCTGAGTTCTGAAGCAAAGAAAGATAAAATAAGGTTCTAGAATCACTTAAGTTGGGAAGCTATTGTCATAAACACAACCCGGTTGTGGTCAAGTCAAAGTTCATCATTCATTTCAAGTGATTTGGAAAACATCTGACAACGAAACAGTATGGCCATTCCAACTGTCCATAACCGCGGACGCGGCTATTCGAATAGGTTGACACTCTGCAGAGGTGGTACACTTTCACCACAAGATTCGATACATCTATCAGGGATAACCCTGAATCATCATACTTAGTATGCATATAATCAAACATAACCTTCCCTTTACACACCCTAGTATAAGCACCTCTCCTATGAGCATGGCCTCCCAACCATGACCATCAGTCATCTTGGGCACTGCATAGGTGGACATCATGAGAGGTAACCTCAGCTCAAACCTCTACCGCGAGGGAACTAATACTAATGCATATAAATTTCTAGCTAAGCCTTACCCAATTCAGGTAGTGTGGTTGTACGGTAAATTTGGAATGGTATCGCATCCGAATCCAACCATCAGTTTTATAAAAGGGTTAAGGCTCATGCCTCATCATTTTCATCATCATAAACCAATTGTGTTTCTCAACACATGTCAAAACATCTCAATAGAATGACTCATCATTCCAAGGTTTTCACAATTCATTTTCACCAATTGTTCCCATCTAAAGTGACTCAAGTTTTGATCTACTCTAAACTACTAAGTTAAGAGTGTTCACTAAGGTGGAAGGATGGGATCAATCTCATTCCATAGAATGACATCTAAAGTTATCTAAATAGGTCAAGTTTTATACTTTTTATGCTACCTTCAAAACAAGTAAAGAACTTTGGGTAAAGTAAAGGAAGTAAAGCTTGAAAATAATACTTGGGGTAAATACTAGTCAAAGTGGTATAATCAAAGCATGCTATAAGCATCTTTGCTAAACCATCTAGTTCAATCCTAGCTTGCTAATGGTAGCTTGCCTTGGTTGGTGCAATGGTTGAAGTTTTCTTCTTCTTTTCTTGGTAGAACTCCTCCTCCTCGTAAGCTTGGTCGGTACTATCTTCTATAAATACATACGGAGTACACAATCACCAAACAATACTTAAATAGGCTAAATAGCTTTCTAAGACACACAATTTATGATCTATTATCATCACAAGCATCACAAGTTTAATTCAATAGTTTCATTCTTTTTATTTTAGAAAAGTAATTTCTAGTCATTGAAAAAAATTAACTAAGATTTAATATTCACCACCTAAAATATGGGATCATGTGGACACATGTCATCACCACATATTCTAACATGTGGGAATGAGATTTAAAGGTTGGATCATAATTACTTTGGTTTAAGTTCATTATTTAATGATTTAAAGTGACTAGAAATGCCTATATAGCATCATTTTGGTACTAGTCCAAAGTCACTACATGTAATTCTTAATATTATTACATATTTGGATAGATATGATGAAATGTGATTTTTGAGAGTTGGAATTAACTCAAAACCTATCTTAGTTGATTTTATAAAAATGTTGCAAGTTGCAAAAGCTTCTGTTTTATTATTTTTACTAGGAGATATCTATAACTCTACTTGAATTAAATCCAATTGGCTTGGATAGATCATTTCAAGACCTTTTAGACAAAATTAGTTTCATGCAATTTGGATTTATAAAACTCTCTGAGTTGATTTTTAAACTAGTGGACAGAAACTAGATTCAAACTAAAAAAGAAAAATCCAAATTTAAACGGCTGGGCTAGCGTGGGAAAGAACATGGGCCGGCCTAGTGGCCATCCGCGGCGCGGGGCTCAGCTGACAGGGGGGTCCCGCTTGTCAGTGGTTCTTAACACGCGAAACGGTACACGCGCTGTGGGCTGTAGGATTAGAAGTGGGATCTATGGTTGAGGGTTGTCGTCGACGACGAACAGGTCGCCGGCGAGAGTTTGCCCTAGCGGCTCGGTGGGGGTCGACCGAGGACGTACCAGGGCTCCAGCAAGGTCGGCGAGGCGGTCAAACGAACTGGAAGACGACGGCGAGGCGAGGCGCGGTTGCAGCGGAGCTTGGGGTGCCCTAAATCGCAGGCGCCCTTCTCCTCCTGCTACGGCTGCTCCGGCTCCAATTCCGGCGAGGCAAAGCTCGCTTGGCTCCGGCATGAGGGGTGAAAGGATTAGTGAGAGGTGGGAAGTGACTGGGTATGGAGAAATGGTGCGGGGGAGGCCGGCTTATATAGGCCCGACGGTGAGACCGAACGGTGTGGGGTGGCGACTCCGGCGAGGGCGGCACAGGGGGCTAGCGGCGTGGATCGAGGTAGGGGTGGTGACATGTCTCCTGGCGATGCTCTAGGGAGTGAATGCGGGCGTAGGGGCGGTGGCATGCAGTCTGCGCAAGCTGGCGCTCTGAGCAGCAGAGGTGGCGGTGTCCACGGCGAGCGGTGGCTGGGGTGAGTTGGGCTGCCAGCGGGGGTGTCTAGGGTGTTCTCCAGGTCATGGCGGAGCGGTGGGCGCGGGCTGTGGCCAAGGGGCGGTCTATGCACGCGGGGACAGTGCGAGCTCTGCGGGCGGCGTCAGCATGGTTGACCAGCTCTGAGCGCGGCGGTTCTTGGCCGTTCCTGTCTCTGGCTCTAGCCTGGGGCTGGTTGGACGGTGGCGGTGGACCACTGGCAACGTGCTAGACAAGGTGAGGGAGGGGGAAGTGGTCTGCTGCTGCGGGTGCACGGTCGGCCAGCGAGGAGTGGCTCGGCATGGCAATGCAGTGCAGCTAGGAGGTAGGGGATGTGCTGGTGTGGGTCTGGCTAGGCTTGAGGGGGACAAAGATGATCAAAGCACTTCAATTTGCTAGACAAGATTAGCCCAAAATAGTAATAGTTAGGCCACTTTGATCTTGCCAGCAAGGTGTTTGATGAAATGGTCGAAAGAGAAAAACTTTTGAATTCTGAGTTCAAAAATTTTGGGTGTTCTCCACTAGTGCTAGGTAGTCTCTGGTTGCAAGGGTTTTGAAAGTGGAGCTCAAATAGATGGTTTTTGAGATAGGGGTGATCTAAGCATATGCATTGGATTCAATTTTCAAATGCCAATTAAAATAAGTAAAATGATGTTTTTAGCAGATCAAAAGGTGGGCCTTGGTACCTCATTATGTGTACTAGCAAGGGGTGCAAAGATCATGAATTGTTTCTGTTAAGAAATGAGTGCTAGGAACACTCAAAGTAGTGTAGTGGATTAAAATGGCCAAAATGACCATTCCTCCTTTTTAATTCTTTTTTATTTGATTTTCTTTGGTAAAAGTTTGGGAATGATGTATATGATGTTTAATTCACCTAAAAAACATTTTACAAGCATTGGATCACTTAAACAAGGCACTTCAAATCAACTCCTATTTTAAATGCACACACATATGAATGCTTTCATTTTTTTATTTGGAAAGTTTTTGTTAACCCTATTTTTGGGTGATTTGATCTTGATAAGCTTGGATTAAAGTTTTGGGATGTTACATTAATAAACTTGAACCATTGTGTCGTCTATGTTGTATATGCTTGCACTTATATGTTGGGGATTAGCAGAACCATGTTGTCACGGGGAACGCTTTCAACATTGCACTTGTACTTTGTACCTAGTTGATATCATGCTCTTTTGTCTATGGATGTCGTCGGTGTGAAACGAAAGGGGAGCTTGCAAGTCCATAGAGTTATGTATGTGTGTTAGATAAACGCTTGGGTCGCCGGTCTAATCCATGCTGTCATGGTGGAAACCTGCAACATAACCATAATGAGCTGTCTATGAAGCATTCTTCTTATAAAAAAGAGTCAGATATTGAGAAAAAAAGAGAAAAAAAAGATATGAGAAAAGAGGAAAGAGAGAAAAAAGCACCATTTTCCCATGGTAAATAAAAAGATTGCTGAGATGCTCGTTGTCTGTTTGCCTTGTCATTTTGATATGGGGATTCTTTTGGATCATCGGGCAAGGGGTACCCCATTGGCGGTTCTCTATGATACACATGTACTTACTATGACAAGAACTTACCGGTAACTAAAATTGAGTAGCATGAGGAGCGGCCCTCGTATTCAAGGGATATGAGATTTCCAACTTATACTTTGTCAAGCATATACTCCATAGTTTGTTCACTTTAACCTTAATCACTTCAAGATGCTTATGATAGGGGCAATGAGAGCTGAAAGCTAAAAAGTACCATAATTTTTGGAAGCTCTTTATGAGACTTGAATCCCTACTTCCTTCTATGAAGGCCATTCTTTTACTTTTATGTTGAGTCTCCACCTTCTATCTTTATGCACCTATTGAGAGAGCATAGTGGCCATTCTTAGTTTAATGTGCATTGTCCCAAGACTTGTTGATTGATGCATAACTTTGAGATTGCTTGTTCTTAAACTATTTGTATCTAGTCACCCTTATAAACTTTGAAGGTGTCCTATGCATTTATGTTTGCTACTCTATGAGGGACAGGCTGAATGCCACTATGCTATGTTTTCTTTATGTGAAACAAACAAACGTCTTGCAAAGCATTGTTTTTCCTGAATCTTTTGTTTGTGCCTTTTCATGTTGCAACATAGTTGCTATGTCTTATTGTTAGAACTTTATCTTTCATGCTATGAAGTACTATGATCCCAGCTATCAATGTTTTACAAATCTTTGATCAAGTTTATGATGGTGCATGTCACCTCAAAAATTATTCTTTCATTTTATCACTTACCTACTCGAGGACGAGCAAGAGTTAAGCTTGGGGATGTTGATACGTTGCAAACGTATCTATAATTTTTGATGTTCCATGCTTGGTTTTTATCTACTTTATTATTTTTTCCCACACTTTGGAGTATTTTTATACACTTTCTTGGACTAACCAATTAACAAGATGCCATAGTGCCAGCTGCCTGTTTTCTGCTGTTTTTGGTTCCAGGAAAGTCAGAAAATGAATATTCTCGGAATTGGACGGGACAAAAGCCAAAGTCAGTTTTTCACCGAGAGGGACACGGAGCTAGAATACGAGACGGAGAGGGGCCAGAGGGCCGCCACACCACCTGTCCGCGCGGCCATGCCTGGCCCACGCCGGGGGGTGGTGTGGCCGCCTAGGGCACCCCCTCAGCCTCCCCTTTCGCCTATAAGATGCCTCCGATATAGAAACCCTAAGTACCCGATCAAAATTCCATGAAAGAGTCTGTAGCCGCCGTCATCTCCATCCCTAGATCGGGAGGGATCTGAAGCTCTTCCCGACACCCTTCCAGAGGGGAGAATTCACCCTGGAGGCCTTCTTCGTCACCATGCAAGCCTCCGGTGTGATACGTGAGTAGTTCATCCTTGGACTACGGGTCCATGTAGTAGCTAGATGGTTGGTTCTTCTCCTTTGTGCTACCATGTCTCGATCTTGTGAGCTCCGTTCATGATCAAGATCATCTATTTGTAATCCTACATGTTGTGTTTGCGGGGATCTGATGGATATTGAGATGCTATTTCAGATTGATTATTGATTCTATCATGTCTTTGTTATTTGTGATCTTGCATGATCTCTGTTGTTAGTAGATATCTTGGCCAAGTAGATGCTAGCAACTCCAAGAGGGAGTATTTATGCTCGATAGTGGGTTCATGCCTCTAGTAATCTGGGGAAGTGACAGAAATCTCTAAGGTACTAGATGTGTTGTTGCTACTAGGGAGAAAACAGCAATCCTTTGTTCATAGAACAATCGTATTGTTTACTTTACACAAAATGCTTAATGCAATTATCTGTTGCTTGCAACTTAATACTGGAGGAGGTTCGGATGATAACCTGAAGGTGGATTATTAGTTATAGATGTAGTTGGATTACGGTCTATGTATAATGTTGTAATGCCCAATCAAATCTCATAGGAGTCAAGATGATTAGTATATGCATGTATGCTTTCTCAGTGTCTGTCAATTTCCCCGTTGTAATTTGTTCACCCAACATGTCATATATCTTAAGGAGAATCACCACTAGTGAACTATGGACCCCGGTCCTTTCTTTTACCATCAATCTACAACTATTTATTGCTTTCTGTTTACTTTCTGCAAGCTTTTACTTTCTTCCACACAATACGTTTAATCCTTTGTTTTCAGCAAAACTGGTGAGATTGACAACCTCACTGTAAGTTGGGGGCAAAGTTTTGTGGTTGTGTTGTGCAGGATTCCAAGTTGGCAACAACACCTTGGAGGTGTTTCCTTGCTCCTACTGGTTCTATAACCTTGGTTTCATAACTGAGGAAAACTTGCTGTTGTGATCATCATACCTTCCTCTTGGGGTTCCCAACGAGCTCGAGATATCTTGGGCCATCATACACCCCCTCCTCAAGTCACCATCTTTGCTGGTGATCTCCTGGGTTTTCGGTGGTGGAAAGTAACTTGAACTCGTGGGATGGTTGCAAGATCCGGTGCTGTTCTTGGATGTGCTAGTGACAAACTGTGGTTGGGCTCTTCTGCAAAGTGAATAAAAGCTTGCTTTGCTCTATGCTGTTGTGATTTAAATTGCCCCTTTGCTCTCTGCTGCTGACACCTCAACGCATGCATTTAGGTGTGTGAGATGCTTCACTATTTGCTTTGGTTGTGGATGAGATCAAGTAAATATGGTTTACACCCCCATCCTTTTACTATTACTTATCCTGGTGAAACCTACCACTTTTCTACTTGGATTGTAATGTGGCATTGGAGCTATTTGCTTAAATGAACATATATTACACATTGGTGAAACTTGCCCCTTTTAATTACTCTATGATGTAATATGAACAGTGCACTGAGTAAAACTAATCAACTAACATTTTATTTCTTTTTGAGTGGTTTACCTTATTTTGTAGGAACACGGTCTAGATTGTCAAGACTTAGTATAGGAATAGATAGGTAGTATAGATTCTTATTGTAATATCCTTCTATTCTTCTTGTAAAGAACCTTGTAACAATATTTTTATGATTTAATAAAGATTCATTTTATTGGACTCTATTCCTTGTAATACTCTGTCTTGGTGTAAATATACCTATTTGTAATATTATTATTATGGAATAAAGAAAAGAAATAAGCATTCATTTCTTATTTGAAGTTTCTTGTCTTAAATTCATATTGCTGTTTAATATATAATCAAACAATGTTACTACATCCTTTTGGAATCCACTTTATGTTTCTAACTTCTAATTTTCAAATTTTCTTCAAATGGTTTAAATTTCAAATTTGTATTCAAAATATTCCCCCCCCCAAAACACAATAATGCCTAAAGGTCATGTCAAAATTTATAGCAATCACTTTAGAGAGTTATTCCTACCTCTAGTTACTGAAAGAAACTCTGATCTCTTTAGGTTTTTATTTGGCGAAAAATTTATCCCAATTTTATAGATGAATGCATGCATATGCACAGATTCCTATTTCTACCCTTCGTTGGTTCCTAAATGTTGGGGTGTTACATACATGGAATGTACTAAACCCTAATGGGTTGAATGGTTCATGCCCTAGGTCACTTGGTTGGTTGAAAGAAATCAAACCCTGGTTTGATAAAAGATCAAACAAGTGTTTGAAAAAGTCAAACCGGATTTTTGGAAAGTCAAATCCTGGTGGAGGAAGGAGAGGAAACTAGGTTTCCTCTCCCTACTACAATCCACCGGCCAAGGAGAGGGAGTTGGGGGAGGATTCGGCCTCCCCCATCCCTAGCCGCCTCTCCCTCTCATAAAAAGGAGGGGAGGGGGCACCCCCCTCTATAACCCCGAAACCCTAGGCTGTTGCCGCCCAAGCCAACACCACCCTAGCCCTCTAAACTGCCACCGCTGCCTTGGTCCAAGCCGTCGGTGCCACCTCCTCCCCTCGGAGCCTACGCCCTAGCCACCGAGGCCTCTCTCCTCCACCATACCTGCTCTGGGTTTAGGCGAAGCCCTGCAGGATCTACTCCTCCACCACCACACCGTCGTGCTGCTAGAATCGCGAGGAGATCTACAACCTTTGCTGCCTACTGGAACAAGGGAGAGAAAGGTTTTCATCGAGTACCGAACGTGTGACCGATTGCGAAAGCGCTGCCGGAATGCGTCGCCGAAAGGATCGTCTACACGATCTTGAGATCGGCAAGTGAATGACTACATCAACCACGAGAATCCGATCTCGTTAAACTCTTTGGATCTACGAGGGTTAGTACTCTACAAACTCGTTGCACCAATCTCATAGATTAGATCTTGGATTTTGTGTGTTTCCGCGATAGAATTTTTTTCCATGCTGCGAGCCCTACAGTGGTATCAGAGCCGACTCTATGCATAGATCTGTTGCACGAGTAGAACACAATGTTTTTGTGGGAATTTATGCTTTTGTTGTCATTTTATTTTTGTGTACTTTGCATCTTGCGGGATGGTGGGATGAAGCGGCCCGGTCTAACTTTACATGACATCGTTCGTGAGACTTCTCCATGCTCAACATGCAACTTGCATTGCATACGTGGCTTTGTGGGTGTCTGTCTCTCCCACCATAGTGAAGATTCAATTTACAATGGGCACTTGACAATACTTGTATCAATGTTGCGGTTCATGTTCGTAAGTTAGAACGGTTCTTATTCAAAAGCCCCAGCCACGTAAAACATGCAAAGAAAATTAGAGGCGTCTAACTTGTTTTTGCAGGGCTTGTGTTGTGATGTGATATGGCCATGATTGTGATTATATATGGTGTATGCAATGATCCTTATTGTAAGTTGGCAATCGGCAGGAGCCTTATGGTTGTCTTTAATTTTCGTTTAAGACCTACGTATCTATTCATCAAAGTAGTTGTAATAGTTGTTGTTGGTGGTGGACAACCATGAAGCGACACCATTGACCTTGACGCCACGCTGGTGATGATGGAGATCATGTTCGTGCTTTGGAGATGGAGATCAAAGGCACGAGAAGAAAGGTCATATCACATCACATATTATGAATTGCATGTAATTTTAATCCTTTTTATGCATCTTGTTTTGCTTAGATCGTGATGGTAGCATTATAAGATGATCCCTCTCACTAAATATCAAGTAATAAAGTGTTGATCCTTAGTAGGCACTGTTGCTAAGACTCATCGTTTCGAAGCACCACATGATGATCGGGTGTGATAGATTCTACGTGTGCATATAGCGGGTGCAAGCCAGATTTGCACATGCGGATACTAAGGTTAACCGTGACGAGCCTAGCATGTATAGACATGGTCTCGGAACACAGAATACCGAAAGGTAAAGCATGAGTCATATGGTTGATATGATGAACATGTTGATTGTTCGCCTTTGAAGCTACATCATCTCTCGTGATGATCGTACTTGGTGTAGTGTATTTGGTTCGTGTAATCACCAATACAACGTGATGGATGTTGTTTTGAGTGGGAGTTCAAGTAGTAATATGATTAAAGTTGAACACAATTTATCATAATTTAAATCAAAGTGAATTTGCATAGTTTGTTGTAGTCATTGGCATCCATTAACCACCTTATGCTTAGTTATAATTGCGATAATAGAACTATAGAAATTCTGGATAGTTACTTTAAGAACTCGTATCGTATTGTTTTGAGTGTTAATCTAAAGTTTAAAATTCATATTTCAAAGTTTCAGCAAACTCTTTTTATTCCATGAAGTTTAATAATCAGTATTAAATCAAGAGTAACAATTCCAGTGTTAGTATCTAATGTATCATGTTTGCCTCCATGATTCTTGATATTCAAAAGATTGTTTTAATATCAAGGTTATCTAGGAGCTAAAAGAAATGTTTTAGAAACCATCATATGTGAAAGGTATTGCGATATCTAAAACAATGTTTTGGTTGCAACATGATAGAGTATAGTTTAAGCAAAATATAAGTTCTCATATTTGATGAGAATTTGCGAAGGTTGGAGACGCTAGTCGTTGTAATCCTCCAAAAGATTGGAAAAGAAATATTATACTCGCAATTCACCTTTATAAGCTATAGTAGCTTGATCACGAAAGTTGTCATGATAAGGATGAATAGAATATGTAGGTAAAATTTTTACTACAATAAAAGATTACTAAAAAATGGATTTTGAAAGAACGCCAAATATTTGATAATGGTGATCTGCTTCAAAGTGCAAGTCCAAATATATTAGTATTTGACTATACAAGCTTTGGACTATGTGTCATGAGTATGGCACCGCTATTGATGTTGATAGATTCTTTTTAGGAAAGAAAATGCTGAAACAAAATCTCAGAAATATTTGGTAGAAAAATATAAAAGACTGGAATTGTCGAGCTCAGGTATATAGATAATATACATGTTATGGTTGTATTCTTTGCTTGTTAAACAATGTGGTTCTTGGGTATTGGATACACGAATTTTTTGGTATGAAGTGTCATACAAAAACAACACAATTCATGAACTGCAATGGCCTAAGTAACTAGCAAGAGAATATGTAATGATGTTCATCGAAAACAAACAAAGTGTTGTTATATTTCTCGTTGACATCAAAGCTAGCCTTCAAGATTTGTTTTGATAATTATTATTTTGATCAGGTATTATGAGAACAAAAGGTTGTTCAAATAATTACCGTATTCCATAATAGATGGATGATATACAAATCTATTCGGAGAAATCACATCCATAAAAGCTAATGCTAAAACTGTCGCAAGACAAATGATTGAAACATCACTTACGAAGTGACATCGTTGTTTAAATTATATTGGAAAGAAAACATGAAGAAACTCCATGTTGATGGAATTTTGGAGTCTTTTGATTTTTTGATCAAATGACATTTGTGAGGATATCCTGGAGATAATTGAAACTTCGTTCAAAGTCTAAAGAATAACGAACGACTAACTTATTGTAATTTGTACATATTGATGTATGTAGTCCATTATGTGTAGTCGTGAGCGGTGGATTTCAACTTCATATGATTTCTCCAGAATTTTGAGTGAATACATGTGTATATTTACTTAATGAAGGAGAAGTATGAAATGTTTGAAAATGTTCAAAATACTTTCAAGATGAAGTGGAAAATCATTGTAACAACAAAATGAAGAGTTTATGATTGGATCATAAAGGAAGATATTTGAGTTATAAGTTTAGCAAAACACCTAAGATTTGAGGAATCGTTCCATGGATTTGCATTTCCCGAAATACCATAGGAGTATGGAGTGTTCGAGATATGTAATGAAACCTTGTTTAACATGGTAAGATCAAAGGTGTCAATTATAAAACTACAATTATATTTAAAAAGATTAAAGCTTTAGAGACTACCGCTTTTACACTTAAAAGAGCTCCATCATGATCCGTTGAAATGACACCATATAAGTCATGGTTTGGGATAAAACCCAAGTAGTCATTTCTTAAATATTGCTATGCTAGGCATAAGTAAAATGTTTACAACAAAAGTCGGATGAGCATATCTTTGTATGTTATTTTGAATAAAACCGTTGGATATTTCTCCATAACACCAAAGATAAAAGTGTTTGTCGCTTAGAACGTCAAGTTTCTTTAGAAAGAATTTTTGTGTGAAAAGTTAAGTGGGAGGACAATAGAACTTTGATAAGGTTATAGAACCTTAGCTATATGTGCTGAGTTACGCAGTGCTGGAAAGTGTCCCGGAGGCAACAAAAATGCTCGTGGCTCACGTGCCTCAAAGGTTGTGGTCCCGGAGGTCTAAGTTCTTATTGAACCAAGTAGGTCGGGTAAACAATCAAATACTAAGATTTGAGAGTAAATCATTATTGTTTGACAACGATGAACTGACTACATGCAAAGAAGAAATGATGGGTCCTAACTTCGTCAAGTGGCTTGAAGCCATAAAATCTATGATAGTTTCATACACAAGAAATCAAGTTTTTTGAACTTGGAAGACCCTCTAAAAAGGTGTAAAACCTATCGGTCATATTTGGACTATAAAGAAATAGACGTGGATGTTTCACATCTATGAAATTGTCGACATGTCGGGAAAGAGTTTCACGACAACGTTCAAGAAATTGACTATGACAAGATTTGATCTTTCATAGCGGTATTTAGTCTAGAAAGATTAATGTAGCAAACCACTACATATATTTTGGTATATGGTAGTTGAACAAACAAAACAAGTTCTTCTAATAGAATGGTTACCTAGGACGTGCACATGACACGATCCAAAGGGTTTTGTTAATTCAAAGGATGCTAAAAGCGCAGGCAAACTTCAATGGTTAAAGTAAGCATCACGGAGTTGGAATCTTCACCGTGATGAAAATGATAAAGAGTTTAATTTTATCGGAGATGATGAAGATGCTTACATTTGCAAGAAATTAAGTGGGATCACTAAGACATATTCCTAATACATTATGTCATAGACATATTTTTGATTGGAAATGATGTAACTTTTATTGACACAGATTAATAATTTCATTTTAATGAAAGACTTAAGCATAAACCAAATTTTAGGCATCAATGTATATGGATAGATTGAGACGGTAATATGGTTGTGCTGGAAGTACATAGATGAGATATTGAATGAGTTCAATATGGGAATGACAAGAAAGGTTCTTGTTGCACAGGAAGGATTGAATCAAGATTCAAGTGTTTTGACACTCGGTGAGTGAAATCACAAGAATATTTTGATCAATCATACTGTGATATGTACACATCCAGATATGTCCAATGCTCTAAATATTATGAGCATATATCAGAATGACTCATAATATGATCATTGGATGATAGTAAGGATATTCTTATGATCTTTGGAAGAACTAAGAATATGTTATTTATGTAGAGGTGACAAATATATAGATAGTTCATTGTAAGGTGTTACATTGATACTAGTGTTTTCACAAGATACAAATTAAGTTTATCTCAATTTGAACTATGGGTGGCACAATGTAATGGAAAGGAAGTTCCATAACAGATTTGGATAAGTTCCAAAGTTAAGACATTGTGACAGATACTACGACAAAAGGTTAAGTATATGACTACTATTGTAGCAGCAAAAGAGGGTATTTGTGTCAAGTAGTTTGTTAGCAAACTAGGTGTGGTTCACAGCGGGCTAGTACTATGAAGATATATTGTACGACAATTGTATCGACATGTTTTAATCCCAAGGAACTAAAGGTCTCACCAAAGGACCAAATTTATACAATGCCATCTCATTGGAGAATGAGTGATGCGTAGAGACGCAAAGACATGCAAATACACACGGACCTGGAAGTGTTATATCCGAGGATTATGTTTACCACTAGCAATCATGTATATACAACACTGGAAAGCCATAGGTGTTGAATACACAAAGGTTTTAACTAGATTATTGACTCTAGTGCAAGTGGGCGACTGTTGGAGATATGTACAAGAGGCAATAATAAAGTGGTTATTATTATATCTTTGTGTTTATGATAAATGTTTACCGCCCATGCTATAATTGTATTAACCGGAAACATTAATACATGTGTGTTTTGTAAACATAAAAGAATCCCTAGTAAAGCCTCTTGTTAGACTACCTTGTTGATTAATAGATGATCATAGTTTCCTGATCATGAGCATTAGATGTTATTAATAACAAGATCATATCATTAGGAGAATGATGTGATGGACACACTTCTTTAATTAAGTGTAGTATAAGATCAAGTCATTTAGAAGTTCATTTGCTATAAGCTTTCATATACATTGTAACCTAATCCTTCGACCATGAGATCATGTTAATTGCCATCACCGGAGGGATACTTTGATGACATCAAACACCACTTCGTAACTGGGTGGTTATAAAAGTGGCATTATGTATTCTGAAAGTATGTGTTGAAGCGCATGGATCAAGAGTGGGACTTGTCCATCCATATGACGGAGAGATATACTCTGGGCCCTCTCGGTGTAATGCCATCCAATTAGCTTGCAAGCATGTGACTTGGTCACAAGGGATGCCATTCAACAGGAACGAGTAAAGAGTACTTATCGGTAACGTGGTTGAACTAGGTATAGACATACCGACGATCAAACCTTGGATAAGTAAAGTATCATGAGACAAAGAGGAATTGGTTTCGAATGTTAATGGTTCATTTCGATCACGAAGTCATCGTAGAAATATGTGGTAGCCATATGAATTTCCAGATTCTTCTATTGGTTATTAATCGGAGAGGAGTCTCGATCATGTTTGCATAGTTCACGAACCGTAGGGAGACACACTTAAGGATTCAATGTTGTTTAGTAGATATGTAATATGTGTTGGAGAATCAAATGTTGTTCGGAGTCTCTGATTGGATCCAGGACATCATGAGGAGATCCGGAATGGTCCGAAGAATAAGATTCATATAAGGAAAGTCAATTTCTAGGGTTCGGAAATGTTTTCGATGTTTTGACCGGAAGCTTCTAGAATGTTCTAGAAGGTCCACCACTTCAGAGGGAAGAGGTACATGGAATGTACTAAACCCTAATGGGTTGAATGGTTCATGCCATAGGTCACTTTGTTGGTTGAAATAAATCAAACCCTGGTTTGATAAAAGATCAAACAAGTGTTTGAAAATGTCAAACCGGATGTTTGGAAAGTCAAATCCTGGTGGAGGGAGGTTTCCTCTCCCCACTCCAATCCGCCGGCAAAGGAGAGGGAGTTGGGGGAGGACTCGGCCTCCCTCCTCCCTAGCCGCCTCTCCCTCCCATAAAAAGGAGGAGAGGGGGCGCCCCCCTCTATAACCCCGAAACCCTAGGCCGTCGCCGCCTTGCTCCAAGCCGCTGCCGCCACCTCCTCCCCTCGGTGCCTACGCCCTAGCCATCGAGGCCTCTCTCCTCCACCATAACTACTCCGGGTTTAGGCGAAGCCCTGCAAGATCTACTCCTCCACCTCCACCACCACACCGTCGTGCTACTGGAATCGCGAGGAGATCTACAACCTCTGCTGCCTGCTGGAACAAGGGAGAGGAAGGTCTTCATCGAGTACCAAACGTGTGACCGACTGCAGAAGCGCTGCCAGAACGCGGCGCTGGAATGATCGTCTTCACGATCTTGAGATCGGCAAGTGAACGACTACATCAACCACGAGAATCCGATCTCGTTAAACGCTTTGGATCTACGAGGGTTAGTACTCTACAAACTCGTTGCACTGATCTCATAGATTAGATCTTGGCTTTTGTGTGTTTCTGCGATAGAACTTTTTTGTTTTCCATGCTGCGAACCCTACAATTTCCTCGCCTCGAACCTGCCCAGTACCGATTCAACATCGACCCCGATCTCGTGCACCCATCTGCCGCCACACTTTGACGGTGATGAGGAATATAAGGAGGAGATGAGCGCGTAGGACGGTGGGGGTGAGAGAGGGGGGCAACGCAGGTAGAGACGCTCATATGCAGGACTACGCGAAGATGTCGCATCATCCTCACCGCTTTGACTAGAAAATCAGGAGCAAATGGCAGAAAAAAGGAATTGAAAAGGAGAAGGCCCGCGAGGCATGCGATGACGCGGCGCAGAGCGATTGGCCAGAATCCGGAATCTACAGTAACCGAACAGAAGAGTCGTTGAATGGAAGCATGGAGCGTTAACAGGGCAAGAAATGGTCGTGCCTTACGAGAAACGGTTGTGTTTCATGTCACTTGAACAATTAACATGTATATATTCCTGAAACAAAGCAGAATAAGCTGATTTTAGCCCCTCTTAGGCTCTGCAACTGAATTTGCTTTTGAATATATTAGCATATCTCGAGAATACATGAGATGCTTGTGTAAATTGATACATGTTCTATGTTGTTCTACAATTTATACACGAGTTAATAAAAATTTCAGTGTCCTTGACTTAGAGCATGCTCTATGATTAATGAATAAGCGTGTTCCATCAACTAAGTGGGTCCAAAAAAATGTCATAACTTCTATTTTTATTTTGATGTACAGAAATTATGAAACTTGATTACATATTAGATCTTGCTTTTATGTAAAGATTTGTGGCAACTTCAAGTCATACCTTCTTTTTTAAATTTTATTGAACCAGTAAATAATTTGGAATATATCAAGTATAACTCCTACATAGAATTAGTATATATATAATCTGGTTATCTATATTGACTAAACTAATCATTTAATAATCCAGCCACTTATAAGTGTTGAATATAAAGTTATGCCTTTCCTTGAAGCTCCGCAATCCAAATAGTTGCAAGCATTGATTTTGAGGCAGCCGAACAAGTTTACCGTATGATCTTCATAAGTTAGCTAGTTTTGGCATCATTAATTTTTTACCTTGATCATGTAACATGCATGTTTCTTGCGATACTGTACTTGATCTATTGTTCGATGTATTTTTTTTTTTTTGAAGTTTGCTCGATGTACCTTTTTGTTTACTTAAAGAAATAATGGTACCCCTATGTTGCTTATGAGCTTTAATATGAAATTATGGCCCATTTCTTGCGTCTAAAGTTAAATCTCTCAGTTTTAGACATGTCTAACACGTAAACGACACATTTGTCTACCGATTAAAATACCCAACCCTGCGCATGCTCATATATTTAATTTATAATAACACAAAGAAAACAAAATGTGCTACCAGCAGTGAATATAACACACCTACCACACTCTACCAAATAGACTGTAGGCAACACGGCGAAGGGCGCATGTCCACCTAGTTCCTTTGATTCTTGACTACTATGGCGTCAGAAAAAACCATGCATAGTTTTGAATATGACACAGCTCCTACGTTTTTCTTATTCATACTTCTAAATGTTACGAACCACAAAGGCCCTTAGGAACATTTTCTCAGGTTTCATTTCTTTTGTTGTCTAAAGAATTTGAACTACGGAGTACTTTTTGTGAACTTCTATTTCTGGCACGTAACTGGAGAAGGCACAGTATGAGGATGGGATTCAGGGTGTTGGGAAAAGGTGCACATGATATGATTAAAATGAACTATTTCCCTTTCAGACAAACAAACAGTCAAGTAGCACTAAACTTCACATCCATGCAACATCCATTGGCATGCTCGTGGCAGTAACAAATGGTACAACAACTGATTTGTCACAAAGAAAAAGAAACTGAATCTATTGGCAACTAGGCATACATCTTTGGTGAAGAACAAAAAGCTCATGGATTCTTCATACTAAGATGAGACAGAGCAATGACTTGAACCATTCAAATAAGCCTCAGGAACTTTAACCCTAAACACGGAGTAATGGTGATTCAAACTTTTCTCTCCGTGCAATCTGTAGACACTGCCCAGTGCTCCAGTAACTGGATTAGGGAAAGCATAGAAAATGCGCTTGAATCTGTGATGCACAAGTGCCATAGCACACCTTCAAGATAAACGAACATGTCAGCAAACTGAACAGTTAGCAACAATCGAAAAGTGATGTCATACTCTGATCATAGTGGACCTACATCGTGCATGGTTCCCAAACAAGGTAGATGTCGAATCCTGTGCAAAGATATGGTCTATTTCTTTCGGACAAGTCACTACAGCATGCTGGTTCCGCAGGTTGTTCTTTATCCTGAAGTTCAAACGTGAACTTGTTAGGAAAACAGGAGAGCATAAATACGCATCAATTTCAGTTTTTTGCTACTCCCTCCATTCCAAAATATAAGATGTTTTAGATTTTGTGAAACGAGTGTATCTAGACACATTTTAGTGTGTAGGTTCAGAGTGAACCTACATATTAAAAGCTCGTTTCACAAAAGCTAAAAGATCTTATATTTTGGAACGGATGGAGTACAACACTAATATAGTTATTGGAGGCGAGTGGCAACAACAGAAAGGGTAGGTATAAGTGACAAGGCTCACTTCTGTAACTATCTTTAGCCGCTTTGCCGGTTCATCATCAGAACAGTTCTCCACATCACCATTTAGTTTTGGTTTGATTGTTGAAGTAGGGAATAACATTCTATCTCTGTCGGCGGCATTTTCAATGGCAACTATTGCAGCGTGTCTCAGAGGATGCCAGAGAAAACCATCTTGAGAAGGCAATGGCTTCTGCTCAGTAGATCTTTGTTTCATCCACCCAAAAGGGTTTATACATGAGACCTCCCTGTCCAAGCCATTGCAAAAACGGGATCTTGACAGCAACAAAGTGTCGGCTTTATCCTCAAATACTTCAGGCAACGAGCAGGAATTATCTGCTTCCACTCTGTTGCATTTGTTTCCTTTCCGAGAAGTATCATGGTGTAGTGTTTGGTCTGTAGCCTTTGAAATTATTTCCATGCTTAATGGATCAACTATAATGGCAGCATTGCCGACCTGGTCAAAGCTCACCCATGCAGAAGTTAACCAAAAATGCTGATCTACCACCAGACAACCAGCAAGTTGAAATCAGATCGTGTAAAAAGGAAAAAAACACACACAATATGGTGCCATTGCGGACATGATTTAACTTACTCTCACTACTTGTCTATCTGTCCTAGAACAAATTTATCTCAGTTTATTAAACTAGTTTGTATGCAGAGAGAAAATCACAAGAATGCAACACGGGTTATCAGTAGATGTAGTTTTCTATAATAGTAAGTATGAAATAATATTAATACAATATGGGGGAAACTACAATAATTGGTGAGATGTTCGAACATAGCGTAACTTGTGCATTTACAGCTAAACTAACTGGTTTTTAACAGAGGGCCAGGTGTCTCACGTAGAAGTGGTAGAAAATAGGCTACTAACAGTTTCTGAACCTTGATTTACATTCTTGTTATCAATAATCTATTGCAGAAGATGTGGATTGTGGTGATCAATGGTATTAGGCAAACAATGTGTTTTTCCGTCACACTGAAATTTTTACTGGCAGATTGTTGCAAGACTTTAACTTAATATAGCAAATTTTTGTTCAGAGGCTTAGAAGAATCAGCTGCAATTCTCAAAAAGGAGTGACTATCTTTTTTACTTCTCCAAATATCTAAATGCCAATTCGATATAAAAGTTCTAAAATCTCACACGACTGACTGTAACCATATATAAGATGACAGAAGCAAACAGGAAGCATCACTCCAATCCAAGCATATAGTCTTTCCCCGGATGTTCAAGTGACAAACTATTTCCATTTCTTAAACTTCACACTGTAAAAATAAGACCGCGAGAACAGCTACACAATAATATTCCGACTCTCCCTGAACAGTTAGTAAAGTAACAACACTGACTAGCATCCAACAGAATCACGCAAGTTAGCAATGTAATACTCCCTCCGACCCAAATTAGTTGACTCAAATTTGTTAAGATACGGATGTATCTAATACTAAATCATGTCTAGATACAACCGAATTTAGACAAATCTATGTCAACTAATTTGGGCCGGAGGGAGTAGAATAATTCAACAATAAACAGGGGAGATGACCTGTGACAACTGCATAGCAGTCCTCATGTAATCAAATATTGATGGTAATTCCTCCTCTTTAAATCCAGATGCACCATCAATGCTGCAACATTAACAGTGAAATTGGAAAAGCTTTTAATGACACAGCATAAACTATATTCCTAAGTTACAATCAGAAATTGGAGAGAATACATCCATTGGCAATAACAATATCTGAAATCCTTCTCTTGGATGTGCATGTCAATGCAATCTCAGTCTGCCCTAAATTCCCAAAGGAAAGAGACAAGCCAGATGAAAGTTGTCAACTATGTTTTAGGCCACAACCCTAAGTCATACATTTTACATTGGCATTACAAGATCTAGATATTCTAACATAAAATGCAGTCAACCTTGTTTGAGTAATGGTGCACTGTGAAAAAATATATTTAAAAGTATCTCCAATTTCAACAGTGAATTTTGTGAGCTCAAACCAAGTATGCTCGTAAATGTGAAGAAAACAGAAAACATCTACGCAAGGAGCATCTGTAAAACTGCAAGTCATTCCTCATGAAATAATACTTATCAATCATACTAATGACTAATAGACCTTCCCTTGAAAAGAATAGCACATGTTTGCGTATCTCTCTAGACTCTAGGCTGGGCATATCCTTGTTTGGGAAGGCCATTCAGTACCCGTACAGAAAGTTAGAACTGCAAGGAACCTACAAAGTTAAGAAAATACTTGCCACATGAGACAGTCCAGATTTGGCATATATGCTAACTGAGGAAGAATATTTCCACTCTCTAAACTGAACTTCCATTAGCCTATTATTTATGAAGAATAAAGTAAGCTTGAAAAATATTCACAAAAGCAGAACCAATAACTTAAAATTCTTGAGAACCAAAAAAAAAAATACATAAAGAAATACTCCCTCTGATCCAAATTAATGGATTCAGATTTGTCTAGATTCGGATGTATCTAGCACTAAAATATGAGTACATACATCAGAATCTAGACAAATCCAAGTCCATTAATTTGGATTGGAGGGAGTACATAACTGATCTGTTGTGACTAGATGGAACATACTCGTGTGGGGGATGATAAGATGTTCACTGTTCCTCCCACTCTTCTTTTGACGTAGCAGAACAACTGGCAACCTGTTAAAGACCTTCCTCAATGAGAGTAGAAAACAAGCAGTTGAAGCTTAACGCTACAGTTTTGATGTGCTCATCTTAATACAAGAGAGAGAATATTATATGAGAATGTTATAACCTTCAGCTATAACTATCATGCCCTGTTTTTAACATTGCTGTTAATTTTTCCAAGAACAGGATACTTACTTTTGCAATGAAGGGACTCAAATGGTAGTTGTCCACTATTTTTTGTACTTCTTCAGGAAAACCTTCGCTACAATTTTCAGGCCCAGTGGAAAGGCATAAGATGATTGATAACTCAGAATTCTCTGTCAAAGAAAAACATGACAAACTTAGAATGGGGACAATAAACTGTTGCAATATATTAATTACTGATCACATGGTAGACTCAGTTTAAAATACCACAAGATGCTCAGTTTTATTTCCACAACCTCTGGATTGTTCTCTATATATGTTCTCTAGCAATAACAAGTTATTAGGAGCTCTGACATAATTAGTGTTTCAGTAGCAAAATCTATGGTATGTTTTCTCTTATATGAAATTATTACATAGTGCACTGTACTCCGAAGGCAAACATAAAAATAACTGAGAAACAGATAACAACGCATATACCGCCAAACCCAACACGCCGACGCACCCGCTTGACATGCCGTAGATTCTCTAGTGGGCATACCTGATTTAATTGCCTGAAATAGCCCGCACACAAATAAATCACCATGTCCAGTGTTTTGAAAATGATAACATGTCAAGTTAGTCAAAACAAAATGACCAAAAAAGAACCTGCATATGAATATTGTACAAAATCTCAAACCATAAGACCTAATTTCAATTAGACTATCATTCACTCAGAGAACAGAAATTGAGCATGTAATGACAAAAAAAAATATCAATTTTCTATAAAAAAGAGATTAAACAGCCTTTAGTTTTGCTTTAAGTTGGTACACTTTGTTTTTCTCGGACAGCATAGAGGCACTTCTCGCACAACTAAAGATGTAGAGTCACAGTGCCTAGGAAATTAGATAACTCCACCTTTATGAATTATTTTACCACTTAACCAACATACAATTATTTTATTAACATCTAGAAAATTTCAAATCATTTTATTAACTTCTGTTAAATTTATATCCAAAAATTGAGGTTTAGAAAACTGAAACTAGAAGATTATTCAAGTGTATTACCAAATATGAACTGAAGCTGATGAACTCTGGATATACGCTGTGATGTACTAAACACAGAACTACTTCCTGTTCAATAGAGTTGAGATCTCAATACAAACATGTGTTGAGTTCTTGGTACCAAACACAAGAACTATTTCCTATTTAACAGAATTGAGACCTCGATACAAACATCGGTTCAGTTCTTTTTTTTCGAGAAAACGCAATGACATTGCGTTTCATTTCATTAAAAAGATAGAGTTTGCTTACAGGCCTCCTAGGAGGTCAAAACATGGGCAAAAAAGAAAAAACTAATGGACATCCCATGTCGATGGTAATGCTACTCGCAGGCCTAAAGCTCCTGCCTGAGCCAAGAGTGTTGCTTCCTCCTTGATCATCGCCATCAGTTGCGTGACAGAGGGTCATTGCCATCAGTTTAGTTCTTGGTACACCAGACCCAAGGTAAAGCAATCCTCAAACCTTCCTATGATATTTCCATCTATTTATTCAAGAAAAGAACAAGGAATGGTTTGCGCTACTGCTGACCCCAAAACCATGTTAATTGCAGTTCAAGATTCCCACAGTAACAAACCATTTGAATAAAACAACTCAGAGAAGAAGCTATTTACCTGATGAGAGCATTTGCTAACTTGGGCACAATGTTCGCTGCCACCACATCAACTAGCAAGAAAAATAAAATAAAATGAAACTAGAACAGTACCAAAATCGACAAGAGCACTTAAAGAAGATACCTGTAGAATGTTGGGGAGGAGATGGATTGCTAGGCACCTCAATAAGCTCCCACACCATGTCGATCAATTTCAATGGAAACTGAAGCCGAGAAAAAAACTCAGACATTTGCTCAAAAAATAAATAACTCAATACATCTTTTTAAGGCACTACTTAGGGCAACTTCTTTTTAGCTTGTGATTCTAGAGAAGCTAGCTTTTGACAGATTGTGGGGAGAAGCTGTGGTGAGGAGAAGCTCACATAATCTGGTTCCTTCTATTCTTTTTGGCTTTTAGACATTTGGCTTGTTTGATGTGTTGAATTGCGAAATGTCAGTAACGCCCCTAAATCTCATATGTATGCTAGTTTTTAGTACATTTAGGGCATTTGCTACACTATAACTGAACTACACGTCATCAGAATCATCACTTGAAGAATTTATCTGCAAGCACACGTAAAATAAATAAGTACACGAAAAATGGTTAAGTATACACTAGGTGAGGAATACAGATTTGCATGTGGAGGAATTTACTAGCATACATTGAAATGCATTTACTACCAATCAAATTTGCATACACTGAAATCGTATCATTTACTACCAATCAACCTAGCACTGAAATATAACGTCAGACATCAATGGAGCCAAAAATCAAAGAAACAGAGAAGAGCAAATACGTACCTGCGGCTGTGGCTGGGAAGAAGCCATAGGGAGGGGACGAGCTCGACCTTGAGGTAGCTGGCTGGGGGAAGGGGGCGAGCTCGCGTGGGCGCGGCGGCGGGGTCCTTTGCGTGGGCCGCGAGCGTCGATGCGTCGAGCGGCGGACGAGCTGGCGGCTGCGGGCGGCGGCGGTCGAGGTGGAGGCTAGGGCGGCGCCGTCGAGGCAAGCGAGGAGAGGGTCCTGCAGCGGAGGCGGGCGGTGGCGGTGGCGGCGGCGCAGTGAACCCTACCTGGGTTGGGCACGAGCGAGTCTGAGGCCTGTTTTCTTTTCCCTTCCTCTAATTTCCTGCGGTGGCATTTCTTGTAAATAGACCAATCCGGATGGGTACCTGGGAATGCCGTTTCGTTAGCTAGCGGAGAAGATCGGGAATCTGCCCAAAAAGAAGTCGGCCTTCCTCCGGGATGGGTCTTTTAATGGCTTTTCATGGCATGGGTCTTCCTCCGGCCCAAGTGGCCAGACTTTGACGGTCCGCCACTGACTAACTTCTTCTCCCAATTTGGAAGAGACATGCCGAGTTCCATGAATTGTTCCACGCGTGGCTATGGTGGTCAACTTTATCCCAGATTACTCTACTCGTCAAACAAAGCTGTAGGGGAGAAGGTGCGGGCCAGGTGTGCCGAAGAAGAAAGCAAGAAATTATATGCGAGCCACAGCTCATGGAGTTGCCAGCCACTGAGCAGAAGATGTGTGGCATTGGAATTAGATATGTTATACTAACTCCGTTGCACAATATAAGCCTTTTTTAGAAAATTGTTTTACCTTATTAAAAAAACTTATATTGTGAAACGGATGTAGTACTACTTTTAGTCGAAGTCATACTTTTAAAACTAATCTAACAACATATATAACATAAAATCTACATATTATGAAAGTACATTTCAAAAAGAATCTACAAGTACTAGTTTTGTGTCATAAATATTGCTATGTTTTTTAATAAAGTTGGTCAAAATTTATTAAGTTTAAATTATAATAAACGCTAGAGGTACACTTATTTGCAGAGATCGGAGGAGTACACAGAATTGCTAATACTGTGCAACTACCCGAAATCTTTTCTCCGAAGACTCGTCGCGCGGCAACAGCTATACGGTGGACTGAATTTCCAAGTCCTCCCTTTGCGTGCACTAAGATTTCCACATTCTACATTGACCGTTGAGCACGCATCAGCCATACCATATATACCCTGCAGCTACAAACCTCCCTCGCTCAACCTCCATAGCATTAGCCAATATTAATCCTCCACCGATCCTTTCTTCTTCCCACTCCTTCAACTTCAAGCTTCAACTAGCTAGCCATGGCTGCTAAAACCACAGCATGCTTCACTTCACTAAAGGAAGCCCTGCTCATCCACACGCGACACCCCAAGCTCTTCGCACTCGTGCTCCTTCTGTTGGCCGTCACCGCCTTCCTTGTGCCCTTAACCCATGTCATGTCCGTCCAGCCCCTCGCCGACGACATGGCCAGGGGAAGCCATCTCATTCAGATCAGGAACACCGGCCCCTTCAGTGCAGAATATGCCAGGCTCCTGAACGAGATCAAGCACGACGTTATGAAGCTCGCCATCGTCAACATCGTCCTCCAGGTCGTCATGCCGGCTCTCGGTTTCGTCAGGCAGATCATCGCATTCCTCATGGCCTCCACGATCTACTTCGCCGATCGCTACTCGCTCGTTGGGGTCATGTGTAAGGCGGTCAACGTCTACGGTCTGAAGGGCCCTTCGATCACCATCGCGCTCGTAGCGCTCCTGGGGACGTTGCTTTCTGCCGTGATGCGCCTCCGCTCGTGGGTGCTCTCCGTCCTGCTTCTAACCTTCCTCCTCGCGTTCCTCATCTTCGCCACTGGCGCAAGTATCCGGAAAATCAACATTGAATCTATTTGCGCATGAGCGTTTTGGTAACCGTAATTAAGATGTATCCAATTTATTTGCCAGTATATATACTATCTTTATATGTTTATATTATGACTGAAATACCATGATTTATTTTTTGATCAACGCCCGTTATTTAGTTGGCCTAGAATTCACTAGGTTAGAGCATCTCCAACACAAGCGCTAAAATAGCGCGTGCTAAAAATCGTTTGCAGCGCTATTTTAACGTTTAGGGCGTGCGGCGCTCCGCCGGACGCGGCCAAACAACGCTCCACTGGGCGCGGTAAAATTTAGCGTGCACGGCGGCACAAACACATTTCAATCCGGCGTCGACGACCAAAGGTCCATCTAACGCAGGTCGTCCTCCTAGATCGTGGGATGTCCAGCTGCGTGAGGATGTAGGTGCGCCGGCGCGCCTTGTCGGCCCTCCTCTCGCGGCGGCGCTGCCGCCTCTGCTGCATCCTCTTCTCCAATTTGGCTAGAAGTTCTCCTCGGCTCCGACGTCCTTCGGGAAGCGCTCCGCCCACAGTAGGCGGCAATGCTTGTCCTCCTTGGCATTCGCGAGCCGGCGCTGCTGGGCGCGATGGCGGCGGCGCTCCTCGTCGGTGATGAGGCGCGGCAGCGACGTGAGCATCTCCGCCTGCTCGCGCGTGTGGATGTCGTGCAAGTTCATCACCCGGGGAGGCCGGCCGAGGCGCCACGCCGCCGGGTCGTACGCGCACGCTGCCTCGTGCGCCGTATGGAAAGTCCTGAGCCCGATGCACGTGTCGCCGGAGCGGATCTCCACGTAGAAGTTGCTCGTCGGGCGCGCTCGGACGCCGATGTAGCCGGAGGAGTTCCCGCGGCGGCGCGACGGCATCTCGGCGTAGGCTTGCGTGGTGCACGGAGGTGAAGCGGCAGCGGCGGGCTAGGCGCGCATAAGAGAGGGAAGAAAGTTTCTAGACGGTTGGTTTTTGCGCGCGTTGTGACTTTGCCGTCACGGTAGCGCGAGCTGTAGATATAGCGCTCAGGATTGTGCAAAATGACGCGCAAGGCAAAAATTTTCGTACACGCTATTTTTGCGCGTCTGCTGAAGCAGCAAAACTCCCGCGCACACTAAATCGATGGTTTTCTCGCACCATGTTTTAGCGCTTCGGTTGGAGATGCTCTTAGTAAGTCTTCCTCTTGTTAGTCATAACTTTCATCCCTTTTTAGGACGCAGAAATGGGTGCTGGTTACTATACACCCGTGCCAGAAGCAGAAACAAGCAAATGAGGATGCGTGCGGTTAAAACTGTTGGATAATTAGGTGCCCATTATTTCTAACAAAAATTGCTAGACAATAAACATGTGATCAATTGTCTAAAGAGAGAGATGTCTCTAAGAGGTGCCTGTTGGAAAGAGATGTCTCCCCAACACACTTCGTACGTGTACGACGGGAACACTTCATTGCGACGAGGACGAGGCCTTTTACAACGGAGGATCTTTTAACATATTATGTCATAGAAGCCATTAAAATTTAGAAACAACCATCAGAATGAAGTGTATCTTAAATGTTGTTTTTAGGATGGTTGTATTTAATGATTTTAGTCTAATACATATATGTGATTGCACTAACCAATTTTTTTAGTCATGCTATCGCACAAACATCTCTGCGCGTGCGCGCGGGCGATGCTCCACCGGCCGTACAATCCCGAGTCTACGCTCCGAGAAAAAACCACAAAAAATCCAAGAAAAAACAAAAAGACATGAAAGAATGAAAAATACCTGACAACTTTTATTTCTGTGCGCTCCGAGGGACTCGGGAGGGCACATTTTCTCCTTAGATTTTGATTCTTTTTTACTGTGATAGACATGCCGCATAACCAAATTACCTAGAATACGGCGCTAAGAAACGCCCATTGTAAAATGCTTCATATGCTCTCTTCACTTATATGTCTATTATTACTCTCATACTCCAACAGTAATCACGCATGTTGCTCTCCATTACAACAATTGGCTATTTCCAACTATCTCCGCGGTTGTATTTAGACTCTTGTCCGCCTTTCGAGCTTAATATAATGACGCACAGATCTCTTGCGGGTTCTCGATTTTTTCTTTCTAACGATCTTGTGGAGGAAAGAGCAATATCTCAGAATATATCCATCTAAGAAGAAAATGGATGTAACTTCACGAGTTTGCACACCAGATTTATCACTGACAAAGTAAAGGCAAATCATCCAATATCTCAGGCTCTCAGCTACTTCACCATATTAATGTCACATGTACATTGACCATATTTAAAGCATTAAATGACCTGAATAACCCGCGGTGCGCACAAACTCTTTGTAAACTGTCACATCATCTAACTTATAAACCATATAAAACCCATACCACGGCATCACATGGTTGTGCATAAATGGTCAAATATATGACTATATATAGTGTGCCATTATCTGAAGCTCCAGACTTGTGTGTTGAGTAGATATTTGTGTATAGTACATTAGTGATTAGGCCCCTCTTTATTTTATGTCTGAGGGTATGGATGCCTCCCATTGTACATATATATGTGTGGTTTGCACCACAGTAATACAACGCGTGTTACAACTCCTCTACATGGTATCAGATTCCTCTCGACCCTAACCCTAGCCGCCGCCATGCCACCTCCCCCGTGCGCTGCCGCCGCATCTGCCGCGCCGCCACGCCCTCCCTATCCCGTGCGCCGCCGCCATGTCGTCCCTCTCCTCTGCCAATCCCTTCGACGGCTCCACCGACTCCTCCGACGGCACCGCTCCGCCGACCCTCGCGGTCATCTGCGAGGTCCACATCGCCGAGCACGTCCCCGTCAAGCTCTCCGTCATCGAGAAGAACCACCACGCCTAGAGGACGTACTTCTACCTCCTCTTCCGCGAGTACCACCTGCGCGATCACGTCGACGGCTCTGTTGATCTATTCAACAGCCATGACCCCGACTGGCTCGCCATCGACGCCACCATCATCCGCTGGCTCTTCCTCACCATCTCGCCGGACATCTTGAAGACCGTCGTCCGCGAGGGCGATGATGCTCGCACGGTGTGGACGAAGATTAACGGGCTCTTCACCGACAACAAGCTCCAGCGGATCGTGTTCCTGTAGCAGGAACTCTTCGGCACGCCTCAGAACGACTAGACCCTGGACGCCTACTACCTGCGCCTCAAGGCGATCTCCGATGAGCTCCAGGATCTCGGCTTCACGATCGGGGAAGATCTACTCCTCTCCACCCTCATCGCCGTCTCACCGAAGATCTCGGCAACGTCGCCTCCAACCTCACCCTCATGGCCGAGCCCACCTTCGAGTGTGATGTCGCCTACCTTCGTCTCAAAGATCGCCGCTTGAAGAACCTCCGCACCCACGCCGTTCACACCGCCTTCGCTGCCGGGTTCCGAGCCCTGACTCCCGCGCCTTTCCAGCAGCCGCCGGGCCCCACGGCGCCCGCGGCACCCTTTGTCGCGCCCTTCCAGCAGCCGCTGTAGCAGCCACAGCAGCAACGCAACGGCGGCGGCCGTCGTCGTCGTGGCGGTGGCCGTAACAACGGTGGTGGTGGCGGTGGCAACCAGCAGCCGACACCCCCATGGAGTGGCGGCCACAACCCATGGACGGGGGGCGTCCATGCCTACACCATGTCGCTGCCACGTCCTCCCACCCCTGGACTACTTGGGTCGCGCCCACCGACCCATCAGGCTCTCTTCACTGCGACACCACCTTACGCCCCGGTCTATAATGCCGCTCCGGTCTACAACGCCGCCCCGTCCTACAATACCGCTCCACCGACCTACACTCTGACTTTTGGTGGCACCTCGACCTACGCGCCTCAGCAGCCGACATGGGATCCAGCTCTCTTCGCCGTGCTCCAGCAGGCGCCTGCGCCTGGCTCCTACGCCGGCGGTGGCGATTGGTTCATGGACACGGGCGCATCGTCTCACATGGCCGCTCACCCGGGTAACCTCTCTCATTCCTTTCCCACTTCCACCGAGTTTCACATCATCGTCGGTAACGGCGCTGGTCTTCCTATTTCTCACATTGGTTCTGCTAATTTTCCCTCTTCTTCCAAAACACTGTCTCTAAGTAATGTCATTGTCTCTCCCCATCTCATTCAGAATTTGGTCTCTGTTAAAAATCTTTCTCGTGACAATTCTGTAACTGTGGAATTTGACGCTTCTGGTTTTTCTGTTAAGGACGCCCGTACCCGGATGGTACGCCACCGACGTGAGAGCCCCATCGACATGTACCCGGTCCAGGCGTCTTCCACTCCCGGCGCCGGTCCTCGTGCTTTCTCCGCTGGCGTCGACCTTCGCCAACATGCTCGTCTTGGACATCCTAGTGCCAACACGCTCCATCAAATAATGAGGGGTTTTTCGTTTTCTTGTAATAAAAAGGCTACGTAATAGTTGTGAAGCCTGTCGTGTCGGCAAACATGTTCGTCTTCCTTTTAGCGATGTATGGACCTCTCCCATTCCAACTAACTCTGGTTTTGTTTACTACTTAGTCATTCTCGATGATTTCTCTCACTTTGTGTGGACATTTCCTCTTCATAAAAAGTCTGATGTCGCCACCACTCTCACCTCCTTTTATGCCTATGTGTCTACCCAGTTCGGTCGTCCTATACATGCCTTACAAACTGATAACAGAAAAGAATTCGACAATCTTGCCGTCCGCACTCTTCTTTCTTCTCATGGCACTATTTTCCGTCTAACCTGTCCGTATACCTCGCAGCAAAACGGCCGTGCCGAGCGCGTCCTTTGCACCCTCAACGACTGTGTACGCACCCTTCTCTTCCACGATCATGTTCCACCCACCTTCTGGCCCGATGCCTTAGCCACCACCACCCTCCTCGTCAACCTCCGACCATGTCATACTCGTTGGAACTATGCGCCACACCACCTCCTCTTTGGTTCTCCTCCCTCCTACGACGGCCTTTGGATTTTTGGTTATCGTTGTTACCCCTGTGTCACCGCCACCGCTCCTCATAAACTCGCTCCATGCTCCATCCCGTGTGTCTTCCTCGGTTACCCGGCTAACACCAAAGGCTATCGCTGCTACAACCCTGTATCCCATCGGGTCATCACCTCGAGGCACGTTTACTTTGATGAGTGTTGCTTCCCATTTGCACAGGAACATGTGGTGTCCTCCTCTCCTTCCACAGATGCTGCCCCGCGGCACCGTGCACCTGCTCCGGTCACATCGACCCCGCCCTCGAGCTCGGGCGCCGTCTCGACGACTCCGCTGCCGTTGCCCTTGAGCCCTCGCTCGGGCGCTGACCCACCTACCGCACCCTCGAGCCCTAGCTCGGGTGCCGCATCGTCGACACCACCCGCATCACCCTCGAGCCCTAGCTCGGGCGCCATCCCGTCATCCCCAGCCGCCGCACCCTCGAGCCATAGCTCGGGTGCCGCCCTGCCGTCATCGCCTGCGTCGCCCTCGATCTCTAGCTCGGGCACCGCTCCATCGATTGCATCACCCTCGAGTGGTCACTCGGGTGATGTCGCGCCTGCCCCTCCGGGTCTGGTCACCCGCACACGTGCTGGCGTCTTCCGCCCATTGATGCAGTACCCTGCGGACTCATACGTCTGCAATGCCATGACAGCTCCGTCGCCGCCTCTGCCACCTCCAGCGCCATCTCCGTTGCCCGCCTCGGCTCGGGCGGCTCTTCGTGACCCATTGTGGCTCGCAGCCATGCAGGACGAGTTCGACACTCTCCAGCGCAACCAGGCATGGCAGCTCGTTCCTCGACCGCGTCATGTCAACATCATCACTGGCAAGTGGGTCTTCAAGCACAAGGTCCATCCGGATGGCACCCTCGATCGACACAAGGCGCGATGGGTCGTTCGCGGCTTTCGTCAGCGCGCCGGTGTTGACTTCGCCGAGACATTCGCCCCATGGTCAAGCCCGACACCATCCGCACCGTGATCCAGCTCGCCGTGTCTTGCCGCTGGCCCATTCACCAGATGGACGTCTTCAACGCCTTCCTTCATGGTCATCTTGAGGAGCAAGTGTTCTGCTAGCAACCCACCGGCTTCGTCGACTCAGCTCATCCGGATCATGTGTGCCTGCTTTCGTGCTCATTATATGGGCTCAAGCAGGCGCCTCACGCATGGTACCAGCGCATCGCAGCGTTTCTTCACCAACTCGGCTTCCGCTCCACACGCTCCGATGCCTCGCTGTTCGTCTACCATATGGGAGACGCCACAGCGTACCTGCTGCTCTATGTTGACGACATCATCCTGACAGCCAACACCTCTGCACTCTTGCAGCAGCTCTGTTCGTCTGCGGTACCAAAGTTCGCAGGCCAGCGCACCGCGGTACCTAAGTTGCCTAAAATTGCCGCGTTTCGAAATGTTGGGCCGCCAACTACTAAGAGGGGACATTTCGAGGAAAACTCATCTCACCCCTGCCAAATTCAAACATTTCGTTAAACTGCCCCGTGAAGTAGACGGTCGGGACCCTCATGTCGGTCATCTGTCTGTGACGCGAGCGCCAACGCGGCAACCTCTTAGGCAAATCGAGTAACTAAGTGGATTGGATGCGTTGACCAATTTCACAAATCTATTCCCACCTTTCCCCTAGCACCGTCGGCGTCGGAATCCACCCTCTAGGCAGGACGATCCCTTCGGACATTTGACTTCCGGCGCCAAGTTGCTGCGCCCAGTCGCTGACCCCGAGCTCCAATGGCGCATGCCGTAGCCGCCGTTGCGAGGCTCTAGCCCGCCTCCGCCGCCGATGAGCCGAGCAGCTCGGAGGATGGCAGATCCTACTACCAAGGAAGAAGAAGTTCTGGCTACAAGCGGGTGAGCTACCCTTCTCTTTGCTATTCGCACTAATTATAACTGCTAGCTGACTACTGAACCTAAAATTGTTTGTTAGCCCAACGCTGACAAACATATTTTGTCCACAGTTTTCTGTCAAGTGGGATCTCCGCGGACCACCCTTACCTGGTTACGGTAGTCCTCTTTAGATACGACTCTAAGGGCGAGTGGTATGGACACCATTGTATCATGATGGAAGAAGCGCCTGCGCAGAGCTGCACTATATCTGGTATGGTTGCTGCTCTGCATAATCATGATGAATTATGGCCGAAGCAGACTGCAAAGTTCAGCTTCATGGATGAACGTGGCATCATGGTTCCTCTAATGTGCGACATTCAACTAATTGGGTTGATGAAAAGGTATGCTTCGGATTGCATGTTTGAGCTGAATTGTGATGTACTGGATGTGGAAGCTGCTGCAACTGGGAGTCGCCCTTCTATTCTTGGATAGGGTGGTCGCTCGAACCCAATTAGCTCCTAGTAAGCAAAAATCTCTTGGGGTTCGCATGTTTGTGCTGAATTGTAATTTTTGTTTCATTTACTCTGTAGATATTGGGTAGTTATGCAACAGTCCTGTTTCTTTGACAGGAAGCGCTACAAGGTTAGAAACATGACTGCCGGGTCAGTCATTTTTTTGCCTGAAGAAATTAAAAACGAGTGGAAAGATGATGCTGGACATGATTCTGCTGCCCACTGTCCCGGCGATGCAGAGTACGTGAAGCTAAGAAAATTGGCACCAAGGAAGAGGAAGAAGGCAGGAAATGAAGAAGCCAGTGGACGTGAAGGCTTGGCACCCAGGCTGCGGAAGAAGGCTGCTGGCAATGAAGATGCATAGTAATGTGTTGAACTTGAACCTATATATGTAATTCTGTTAAATTCTAGAGCTCTGTGTGTGGCACGTTGCTGGGCGAAACAATCTACCCATGTTCTCTGAGTAAAATGTACCGCGACTTAGGGTTTAGAAACGCCCAAGTCAGTAGTTGAATCCAAAATTGAAATTGTGCCACTGCTATCTGAAAACACGCAACACCGGTTCCACGATTGCTGAGGGGCAGGAGGTCTCCAAATACGACGGAATGTAAGTGGCATAGAAATAAATTATTTAAGATGCCATAGTCCACGAAGCAGCAACTTATTTCAGATGCTGCACAACGACATGGCAACATAAACAACAATGGCAACCGATAATGCCCAGATGCTTGAGCCCGTCTATCTCACCGCCTCCCTGCTCCTACATCCCCTACGTCTGGAGAAGCTCCCGGATCTCCATTAACCAGGTGTATGTGCTTCCACTTCATAAATTGTGGTTGTGCCATTTGCATGCGTCACAATCCACGTAGATTACGTTTAAATAAACCACCAATGTCATAATACCACCATGATCAGACAAAAGGAAGTGATGCAGGGTTAAGACAGACTAACGGGAGAGTAATTTTTTTCCTCCGAGGACTCCGGGACCACTAGTTCAGACCGCTAGGTCAACAAGTACTACTATTACAAATTAAAAAGGTACGGAGCTCAAGCTAAATAGAACTAGTTATCACACATCTCCTTGATCTTCCTAATTAGCCCGATGTGCATCTTCCTGCGAGAGCAAGGATTGATTCGTCTGCTTCTTCCTTTTAGCATCTTCCTTGCACATCTTCAATTGTTTCTCTGTATTTTTCCTCATGCACTTGTCAATACTCATAGTTGTGAACTGCAGGACTTTGGCCTGGTGAAGATCATTCCTTGCTTGAGTCAGTTCTTTCTCTGCTTTAGCCTTCAGGGCTAACGCCACGTCCCTCTCCTTCTTGACTTTGCTAACCTTGTCTTGCACCCTCCTGAGATATCGGTTAAGCTTGGTCGTGTCAACTAGGTCCCATAGCTTCATTTCAACACTGTCAAGAAGTGAGCTGACTACGGATTCTTTCAACTCAACAGTCATATCCCATAGTTTGTCCAGCATTTTCTGCATCGATTTGGGCCACTCTGGATCTACCCATTTGACAACACCGCAACTTCATCCTTGCATCATTGCACGATGTCCTTGACACCGTAGAAACCTCCTTCCTGCGTTTTGTCCTTCGAACGCTACAAATTTAGCGGGCACATGTCCATGTTTACATAGCAAAGGACTGTCTTCATCCACTAAACTGTGATAGTCGGAGTCATACATCGTCTGGTTGGCCTAACACATCATACGCGCATGACTAAACATAGTCGATCTAGCTCAAAAAATAGATAACTGGCCACAGATGATAGAGATAGAGATGAGACAACTCACATCGAAATCACCGTCCCTGTCCTCACGACGCGTTTCCTCGTCGTCTCCCCTTGAACCCATGGCGAGAGGGGAGGGGGGTGGCTGCCGGAGAGGGGATTGGGATGGAGGCGCCGTCAGCTTGCGGCTACAGCAAGATGGGAGTGAAGTGGGGAAAGTGTCTTCGAGGGGAAGGAAGAGAAGTACGGGGAGGAAGAGAAGTAATGGGGACGTGACACTCGCAACAAGGGAGCGCCCGGTGTTGCCAGTTTATCTAGAGCAAGCATGGCCAATCATGCCGCACAATAGCCTACTCACAGATCGCTCTCACGAAGACCATCCCAATCGTCCAAGCGCCCCGATCGAACGATATGTAACAATCGTCAACAAAAACAACTGTGTTAGGGCATTCCTTCTAGAAGACTCGGTCTAACGGCCACCCATTGGGGGGTTAAGGTTAGGGCTCTCCTAAGGTTAGGACCCATATGTGGTTTATGAGAGGAACAGACATGCAATGACACTGAGTGTGGTTCATGAAAAGAACAAACATGCAATGACACTGGTGGATCTATATGTGGTTTGTGAAAAGAACAGACATGCAATCACACTGGGTGGATCCATGTGTGGTTCATGAAAAGAACACACATGCAATGACACTGGTGGATCCATGTGTGGTTTGTGAGAAGAACATACATCCAATGACACTAGGTGTGGTTCATGAAAAGAACACACATCCAATGGCACTGGGTGTGGTTCATGAAAAGAACACACATCCAATGATACTGGTGGATCTAGCTGTGGTTCATGAAAATAACACACATCCAATGACACTGGTGGATCCATGTGTGGGTTGTGAAAAGAACAGAGATGCAATCACACTAGGTGGATCCATGTGTGGTTTGTTTAGAGGAACATACATGCAATAACACTGGGTGTGGTTCATGAAAAGAACACACATGCAATGACACTGGTGGATCCCTATGTGGTTTGTGAGAAGAACTGACATGCAATGACTCTAGCTATGGTTCATGAAAAGAACACACATGCAATGACACTGGTGGATCCATGTGTGGTTTGTGAAAAGAACAGACATGCAATCACACTAGGTGGATCCATGTGTGGTTCTTGAAAAGAATAGACATGCAATGACACTGGTGGATACATGTGTGGTTTTGAGAACACACATGTCATGACATTGGGTGTGGTTCATGAAAAGAACACACATCCAATGGCACTGGCTGTGGTTCATGAGAAGAACACACATGCAATGACACTGGTGTATCCTTATGTGGTTTGTGACAAGAACACACATCCAATGACACTGGTTGTGGTTCATGAAAAGAACACACATGAATGACACTGGTGGATCCATGTGTGGTTCATGAGAAGAACAGACATGCAATGACACTGGGTGTGGTTCATGAAAAGAATAGACATGCAATGATACTGGTGGATCCATGTGTGGTTTGTTTAGAAGAACCCACATGCAATGACTCTAGCTATGGTTCATGAAAAGAACAAACATGCAATGACACTAGTGGATCCATATGTGGTTTGTGGAAAGAACAGACATGCAATGACTCTAGCTATGGTTCATGAAAAGAATACACATGCAATGAAACTGGTGTATCCATGTGTGGTTTGTGAGAAGAACACACATGCAATGACTCTAGCTGTATCCATGTGTGGTTCATGATGAAAAGAACACACATGCAATGACACTGGTGGATCCATGTGTGGTTTGTGAGAAGAACACATATCCAATGACACTGGGTGTGGTTCATGAAAAGAACATACATCCAATGGCACTGCCTGTGGTTCATGAGAAGAACACACATGCAATGACACTGGTGGATCCATGTGTGGTTTGTGAGAAGAACACACATCCAATGACACTGGCTGTGGTTCATGAAAAGAACACACATGCAATGATACTGGTGGATCCATGTGTGCTTTGTTTAGCAGAACACACATGCAATGACTCTAGCTCTGGTTCATTAAAAGAACAGACATGCAATGACACTGGTGGATCCATATGTGGTTTGTGGAAAGAACAGACATGCAATGACTCTACCTATGGTTCATGAAAAGAACACACATGCAATGTCACTGGTGTATCCATGTGTGGTTTGTGAGAAGAACACACATGCAATGACTCTACATGTATCCATGTGTGGTTCATGAAAAGAACAGACATGCAATGACACTGGTGGATCCATGTGTGGTTTGTGAGAAGAACACACGTACAATGACACTAGGTGTGGTTCACGAAAAGAACACTCATTCAATGGCACTGGGTGTGGTTCAAGAGAAGAACACACATCCAATGACACTGGTGGATCCATGTGTGTTTTGTGAGAAGAACACACATCCAATGACACTGGGTGTGGTTTATGAAAAGAACACACATGCAATGACACTGGTGGATCCATGTGTGGTTCATGAGAAGAATAGACATGCAATGACACTGGTGGATCCATGTGTGGTTTGTGGAAAGAACAGACATGCAATGACTCTAGCTGTGTTTCATGAAAAGAACACACATGTAGTGACACTGGTGGATCCATGTGTGGTTTGTGAAAAGAACAGACATGCAATCACACTGGGTGTGGTTAATGAAAAGAACACACATCCAATGACACTGGTGGATCCATGTGTGGTTTATGGAAAGAACAGACATGCAATGACACTGGGTGTGGTTCATGAAAAGAACACACATACAATGACACTAGTGGATCCTTATGTGGTTTGTGAGAAGAACTGACATGCAATGACTCTAGCTATGGTTCATGAAAAGAACACACATGCAATAACACTAGTGGATCCATGTGTGGTTTGTGAAAAGAATAGACACGCAATCACACCAGGTGGATCCATGTGTGGTTCATGAAAAGGACAGACATGCAATCACACCAGGTGGATCCATGTGTGGTTCATGAAAAGGACAGACATGCAATGACATTGGTGGATCCATGTGTGGTTTGTGAGAAGAACACACATCCAATGACACTTGGTGTAGTTCATGAAAAGAACACACATCCAATGGCACTGGGTGTGTTTCCTGAGAAAAACACACATCCAATGACACTAGTCGATCCATGTTTAGTTTGTGAGAAGAACACACATCCAATGACACTGGGTGTGATTCATGAAAAGAACACACATCCAATGACACTGGTGGATCCATGTGTGGTTTGTGGAAAGAACAGACATGCAATGACACTGGGTGTGGTTCATGAAAAGAATAGACATGCAATGATACTGGTGGATCCATGTATGGTTCGTTTACAAGAACACACATGCAATGACTCTAGCTGTGGTTCATGAAAAGAACAGACATGCAATGACATTGGTGGATCCATATGTGGTTTGTGGAAAGAGCAGACATGCAATGACTCTAGCTGTGGTTCATGGAAAGAACACACATGCAGTGACACTAGTGGATCCATGTGTGGTTTGTGAAAAGAACAGACATGCAATCATACTGGGTGTGGTTCATGAAAAGAACACACATCCAATGACACCGGTGGATCCATGTATGGTTTGTGGAAAGAATAGACATGCAATGACACTGGCTGTGGTTCATGAAAAGAACAGACATGCAATGACACTGGTGGATCCTTATGTGGTTTGTGAGAAGAACTGACAAGCAATGGATCTAGCTATGGTTCATGAAAAGAACACACATGAAATGACACTGGTGGATCCATGTGTGGTTTGTGAAAAGAACAGACATGGAATCACATTAGGTGGATCCATGTGTGGTTTGTGGAAAGAATAGACATGCAATGACTCTCGCTGTGGTTCATGAAAAGAACACACATGCAATGACACTGGTGGATCCATGTGTGGTTTGTGAAAAGAACAGACATGCAATCACGCTGGGTGTGGTTCATGAAAAGAACACACATCCAATGACACTGGTGGATCCATGTGTGCTTTGTGGAAAGAACAGACATGCAATGACACTGGGCGTGGTTCATGAAAAGAAAAACACATGCAATGACACTGGTGTATCCTTATGTGGTTTGTGAGAAGAACACACATGCAATGACTCTAGCTGTATCCATGTGTGGTTCATGAAAATAACATACATGCAATGACTCTAGCTGTGGTTCATGAAAAGAACAGACATGCAATGACACTGGTGGATCCATATGTGGTTTGTGGAAAGAACAGACATGCATTGACTCTAGCCGTGGTTCATGAAAAGAACAGGCATGCAATGACACTGGTGGATCCATGTGTGGTTCATGAGAAGAACACACATCCAATGAAACTGGTGGATCCTTATGTGGTTTTTGAGAAGAACAGACATGCAATGACACTGGCTGTGGTTCATGAGAAGAACACACATGCAATGACATTGGTGGATCCATGTGTGGTTTGTGAGAAGAACACACATGCAATGACTCTAGTTGTGGTTCATGAAAAGAACACACATGAATGACACTGGTTGATCCATGTGTGGTTCATGAGACGAACACACATGCAATAACACTAGGTGTGGTTCATGAAAAGAACAGACATGGAATGACACTGGTGGATCCTTACGTGGTTTGTGAGAAGAACTGACATGCAATGTCTCTAGCTATGGTTCATGAAAAGAACACACATGCAATGATACTGGTGGATCCATGTGTGGTTTGTGAAAAGAACATACATGCAATCACACTAGGTGGATCCATGTGTGGTTTGTTTAGAGGAACAGACATGCAATGACACTAGTTGTGGTTCATGAAAAGAACAGACATGCAATGACACTGGTGGATCCTTATGTGGTTTGTGAGTAGAACTAACATGCAATGACTCTAGCTATGGTTCATGAAACGAACACACATGCAATGACTCTCGTGGATCCATGTGTGGTTTGTGAAAAGAACAGACCTGCAATGACCCTAGGTGGATCCATGTGTGGTTCATGAAAAGGACAGACATGTAATGACTCTAGCTGTGGTTAATGAAAAGAACACACATGCAATGACACTGGTGGATCCATGTGTGGCTTGTGAAAAGAATAGACATGCAATCACACTTGGTGTGGTTCATGAAAAGAACACACATCCAATGACATTGGTGGATCCATGTGTGGTTTGTGGAAAGAACAGACATGCAATGACACTGGGTGTGGTTCATGAAAAGAACACACATGCAATGACACTGGTGTATCCTTATGTGGTTTCTGATAAGAACACACATGCAATGACTCTAGCCATGGTTCATGAAAAGAACACAGATGCAATGACACTGGTGGATCCTTATGTGGTTTTTGAGAAGAACTGACATGCAATGACTCTAGCTATGGTTCATGAAAAGAACACACATGCAATGACACTAGTGTATCCATGTTTGGTTTGTGAGAAGAACACACATGCAATGACTCTAGCTGTATCCATGTGTGGTTCATGAAAAGAACAAACATGCAATGACTATAGTTGTGGTTCATGAAAAGAACACACATGCAATTACACTGGTGGATCCATGTGTGGTTTGTGAAAAGAACAGACATGCAATCACACTGGGTGTGGTTCATGAAAAGAACACACATCCAATGACACTGGTGGATCCATGTCTGGTTTGTGGAAAGAACAGACATGCAATAACACTGGGTGTGGTTCATGAAAAGAACACACATGCAATGACACTGGTGTATCCTTATGTGGTTTCTGAGAACAACACACATGCAATGACTCTAGCCATGGTTCATGAAAAGAACAGACATGCAATGATACTGGTGGATCCATATGTGGTTTGTGGAAGGAACAAACGTGCAATGACTCTAGTTGTGGTTCATGAAAAGAACAGACATGCAATGACACTGGTGGATCCATATGTGGTTTGTGCAAAGAACAGACATGCAATGACTCTTGCCGTGGTTCATGAAAAGGACAGGCATGCAATGACACTGGTGGATCCATGTGTGGTTCATGAGAAGAACACACATCCAATGCACTGGTGGAATCCTTATGTGGTTTTTGAGAAGAACAGATATGCAATGACACTGGCTGCTGTTCATGAGAAGAACACACATGCAATGACACTGGTGGATCCATGTGTGGTTTGTGAAAAGAACAGACATGCAATCACACTGGATGTGGTTCATGAAAAGAACACAAATCCAATGACACTGGTGGATCCATGTGTGGTTTGTGGAAAGAATAGACATGCAATGACACTAGGTGTGGTTCATGAAAAGAATAGACATGCAATGACTCTAGCTATGGTTCATGAGAAGAACACACATGCAATGACACTGGTTGATCCATGTGTGGTTCATGAGAAGAACACACATGCAATGACATTGGGTGTGGTTCATGAAAAGAACAAACATGCAATGACACTGGTGGATCCTTACGTGGTTTGTGAGAAGAACTGACATGCAATGACTCCATCAATGGTTCATGAAAATAACACACATGCAATGACACTGGTGGATCCATGTGTGGCTTGTGAAAAGAACAGATATGCAATCACACTAGGTGGATCCATGCGTGGTTTGTTTAGAGGAACATACATGCAATGACACTGGGTGTGGTTCATGAAAAGAACAGACATGCAATCACACTGGTGAATCATTATGTGGTTTGTGAGAAGAACTGACATGCAATGACTCTAGCTATGGTTCATGAAAAGAACACACATGCAATGACACTAGTGTATCCATGTGTGGTTTGTGAGAAGAACACACATGCAATGACTCTAGCTGTATCCATGTGTGACTCATGAAAAGAACATACATGCAGTGACTCTAGCTGTGGTTCATGAAAAGAACACACATGCAATGACACTGGTGGATCCATGTGTGGTTTGTGAAAAGAACAGACATGCAATCACACTGGGTGTGGTTCATGAAAAGAACACACATCTAATGACACTGGTGGATCCATGTGTGGTTTGTGGAAAGAACAGACATGCAATAACACTGGGTGTGGTTCATGAAAAGAACATATATGCAATGACACTGGTGTATCCTTATGTGGTTTGTGATAAGAACACACATGCAATGACTCTAGCCATGGTTCATGAAAAGAACAGACATGCAATGATACTGGTGGATCCATATGTGGTTTGTGGAAGGAACAGACATGCACTGACTCTAGCTGTGGTTCATGAAAAGAACAGACATGCAATGACACTGGTGGATCCATGTTTGGTTTGTGAGAAGAACACATATGCAATGACTCTAGCTGTATCCATGTGCGGTTCATGAAAAGAACATACATGCAATGACTGTAGCTATGGTTCATGAAAAGAACACACATGCAATGACACTGGTGGATCCATGTGTGGTTTGTGAAAAGAACAGACATGCAATCACACTGGGTGTGGTTCATGAAAAGAACACACATCTAATGACATTGGTGGATCCATGTGTGGTTTGTGGAAAGAACAGACATGCAATAACACTGGGTGTGGTTCATGAAAAGAACATATATGCAATGACACTGGTGTATCCTTATGTGGTTTGTGAGAAGAACACACATGCAATGACTCTAGCCATGGTTCATGAAAAGAACAGACATGCAATGATACTGGTGGATCCATATGTGGTTTGTGGAAGGAACAGACATGCACTGACTCTAGCTGTGGTTCATGAAAAGAACAGACATGCAATGACACTGGTGGATCCATATGTGGTTTGTGGAAAGAACAGACATGCAATGACTCTAGCTATGGTTCATGAAAAGAACAGACATGCAATAACACTGGTGGATCCATGTGTGGTTCATGAGAAGAACACACATCGAATGACACTGGTGGATCCTTATGTGGTTTGTGAGAAGAACAGACATGCAATGACACTGGCTATGGTTCATGAGAAGAACACACATGTAATGACACTGGTGTATCCTTATGTGGTTTGTGAGAAGAACACACATGCAATGACTCTTGCTGTGGTTCATGAAAAGAACACACATGCAATGACACTGGTGGATCCATGTGTGGTTCATGAGAAGAACACACATGCAATGACATTGGGTGTGGTTCATGAAAAGAATAGACATGCAATGACACTGGTGGATCCTTATGTGGTTTGTGAGAAGAACTGACATGCAATGACTCTAGCTATGGTTCATGAAAAGAACACACATGCAATGACACTGGTGGATCCTTATGTGGTTTGTGAGAAGAACTGACAAGCAATGACTCTAGCTATGGTTCATGAAAAGAACACACATGCAATGACACTGGTGGATCCATGTGTGGTTTGTGAAAAGAACAGACATGGAATCACATTAGGTGGATCCATGTGTGGTTTGTGGAAAGAATAGACATGCAATGACTCTCGCTGTGGTTCATGAAAAGAACACACATGCAATGACACTGGTGGATCCATGTGTGGTTTGTGAAAAGAACAGACATGCAATCACGCTGGGTGTGGTTCATGAAAAGAACACACATCCAATGACACTGGTGGATCCATGTGTGGTTTGTGGAAAGAACAGACATGCAATGACACTGGGCGTGGTTCATGAAAAGAAAAACACATGCAATGACACTGGTGTATCGTTATGTGGTTTGTGAGAAGAACACACATGCAATGACTCTAGCTGTATCCATGTGTGGTTCATGAAAATAACATACATGCAATGACTCTAGCTGTGGTTCATGAAAAGAACAGACATGCAATGACACTGGTGGATCCATATGTGGTTTGTGGAAAGAACAGACATGCATTGACTCTAGCCGTGGTTCATGAAAAGAACAGGCATGCAATGACACTGGTGGATCCATGTGTGGTTCATGAGAAGAACACACATCCAATGAAACTGGTGGATCCTTATGTGGTTTTTGAGAAGAACAGACATGCAATGACACTGGCTGTGGTTCATGAGAAGAACACACATGCAATGACATTGGTGGATCCATGTGTGGTTTGTGAGAAGAACACACATGCAATGACTCTAGTTGTGGTTCATGAAAAGAACACACATGCAATGACACTGGTTGATCCATGTGTGGTTCATGAGACGAACACACATGCAATAACACTAGGTGTGGTTCATGAAAAGAACAGACATGGAATGACACTGGTGGATCCTTACGTGGTTTGTGAGAAGAACTGACATGCAATGTCTCTAGCTATGGTTCATGAAAAGAACACACATGCAATGATACTGGTGGATCCATGTGTGGTTTGTGAAAAGAACATACATGCAATCACACTAGGTGGATCCATGTGTGGTTTGTTTAGAGGAACAGACATGCAATGACACTAGTTGTGGTTCATGAAAAGAACAGACATGCAATGACACTGGTGGATCCTTATGTGGTTTGTGAGTAGAACTAACATGCAATGACTCTAGCTATGGTTCATGAAACGAACACACATGCAATGACTCTCGTGGATCCATGTGTGGTTTGTGAAAAGAACAGACCTGCAATGACCCTAGGTGGATCCATGTGTGGTTCATGAAAAGGACAAACATGTAATGACTCTAGCTGTGGTTAATGAAAAGAACACACATGCAATGACACTGGTGGATCCATGTGTGGCTTGTGAAAAGAATAGACATGCAATCACACTTGGTGTGGTTCATGAAAAGAACACACATCCAATGACACTGGTGGATCCATGTGTGGTTTGTGGAAAGAACAGACATGCAATGACACTGGGTGTGGTTCATGAAAAGAACACACATGCAATGACACTGGTGTATCCTTATGTGGTTTCTGATAAGAACACACATGCAATGACTCTAGCCATGGTTCATGAAAAGAACACAGATGCAATGATGCCGGTGGATCCTTATGTGGTTTTTGAGAAGAACTGACATGCAATGACTCTAGCTATGGTTCAGAAAAGAACACACATGCAATGACACTAGTGTATCCATGTTTGGTTTGTGAGAAGAACACACATGCAATGACTCTAGTTGTATCCATGTGTGGTTCATCAAAAGAACAGACATGCAATGACTATAGTTGTGGTTCATGAAAAGAACACACATGCAATTACACTGGTGGATCCATGTGTGGTTTGTGAAAAGAACAGACATGCAATCAAACTGGGTGTGGTTCATGAAAATAACACACATCCAATGACACTGGTGGATCCATGTGTGGTTTGTGGAAAGAACAGACATGCAATAACACTGGGTGTGGTTCATGAAAAGAACACACATGCAATGACACTGGTGTATCCTTATGTGGTTTCTGAGAAGAACACACATGCAATGACTCTAGCCATGGTTCATGAAAAGAACAGACATGCAATGATACTGGTGGATCCATATGTGGTTTGTGGAAGGAACAAACGTGCAATGACTCTAGTTGTGGTTCATGAAAAGAACAGACATGCAATGACACTGGTGGATCCATATGTGGTTTGTGCAAAGAACATACATGCAATGACTCTTGCCGTGGTTCATGAAAAGGACAGGCATGCAATGACACTGGTGGATCCATGTGTTTTTCATGAGAAGAACACACATCCAATGCACTGGTGGAATCCTTATGTGGTTTTTGAGAAGAACAGATATGCAATGACACTGGCTGTTGTTCATGAGAAGAACACACATGCAATGACACTGGTGGATCCATGTGTGGTTTGTGAAAAGAACAAACATGCAATCACACTGGATGTGGTTCATGAAAAGAACACAAATCCAATGACACTGGTGGATCCATGTGTGGTTTGTGGAAAGAATAGACATGCAATGACACTAGGTGTGGTTCATGAAAAGAATAGACATGCAATGACTCTAGCTGTGGTTCATGAGATGAACACACATGCAATGACACTGGTTGATCCATGTGTGGTTCATGAGAAGAACACACATGCAATGACATTGGGTGTGGTTCATGAAAAGAACAAACATGCAATGACACTGGTGGATCCTTACGTGGTTTGTGAGAAGAACTGACATGCAATGACTCCATCTATGGTTCATGAAAATAACACACATGCAATGACACTGGTGGATCCATGTGTGGCTTGTCAAAAGAACAGACATGCAATCACACTAGGTGGATCCATGCGTGGTTTGTTTAGAGGAACATACATGCAATGACACTGGGTGTGGTTCATGAAAAGAACAGACATGCAATCACACTGGTGGATCATTATGTGGTTTGTGAGAAGAACTGACATGCAATGAATCTAGCTATGGTTTATGAAAAGAACACACATGCAATGACACTAGTGTATCCATGTGTGGTTTTTGAGAAGAACACACATGCAATGACTCTAGCTGTATCCATGTGTGACTCATGAAAAGAACATACATGCAGTGACTCTAGCTGTGGTTCATGAAAAGAACACACATGCAATGACACTGGTGGATCCATGTGTGGTTTGTGAAAAGAACAGACATGCAATCACACTGGGTGTGGTTCATGAAAAGAGCACACATCCAATGACACTGGTGGATCCATGTGTGGTTTGTGGAAAGAACAGACATGCAATGACACTGGGTGTGGTTCTTGAAAAGAACACACATGCAATGACACTGGTGTATCCTTATGTCGTTTCTGAGAAGAACACACATGCAATGACTCTAGCCATGGTTCATGAAAAGAACACACATGCAATGACACTGGTGGATCCTTATGTGGTTTGTGAGAAGAATTGACATGCAATGACTCTAGCTATGGTTCATGAAAAGAACACACATGCACTGACACTAGTGTATCCATGTTTGGTTTGTGAGAAGAACACACATGCAATGACTCTAGCTATATCCATGTGTGGTTCATGAAAAGAACATACATGCAATGACTGTAGCTATGGTTCATGAAAAGAACACACATGCAATTACACTGGTGGATCCATGTGTGGTTTGTGAAAAGAACAGACATGCAATCACACTGGGTGTGGTTCATGAAAAGAACACACATCCAATGACATTGGTGGATCCATGTGTGGTTTGTGGAAAGAACAGACATGCAATAACACTGGGTGTGGTTCATGAAAAGAACATATATGCAATGACACTGATGTATCCTTATGTGGTTTGTGAGAAGAACACACATGCAATGACTCTAGCCATGGTTCATGAAAAGAACAGACATGCAATGATACTGGTGGATCCATATGTGGTTTGTGGAAGGAACAGACATGCAATGACTCTAGCTGTGGTTCATGAAAAGAACAGACATGCAATGACACTGGTGGATCCATATGTGGTTTGTGGAAAGAACAGACATGCAATGACTCTAGCTATGGTTCATGAAAAGAACAGACATGCAATAACACTGGTGGATCCATGTGTGGTTCATGAGAAGAACACACATCCAATGACACTGGTGGATCCTTATGTGGTTTGTGAGAAGAACAGACATGCAATGACACTGGCTGTGGTTCATGAGAAGAACACACATGTAACGACACTGGTGTATCCTTATGTGGTTTGTGAGAAGAACACACATGCAATGACTCTTGCTGTGGTTCATGAAAAGAACACACATGCAATGACACTGGTGGATCCATGTGTGGTTCATGAGAAGAACACACATGCAATGACATTGGGCGTGGTTCATGAAAAGAATAGACATGCAATGACACTGGTGGATCCTTATGTGGTTTGTGAGAAGAACTGACATGCAATGACTCTAGCTATGGTTCATGAAAAGAACACACATGCAATGACACTAGTATATCCATGTGTGGTTTGTGAAAAGAATAGACATGCAATCACACTAGGTGGATCCATGTGTGGTTTGTTTAGAGGAACAGACATGCAATGACACTGGGTGTGGTTCATGAAAAGAACAGACATGCAATGACACTGGTGGATCCTTATGCGGTTTGTGAGAAGAACTAACATGCAATGACTCTAGCTATGGTTCATGAAAAGAACACACATGCAACAACACTGGTGGATCCATGTGTGGTTCATGAAAAGAATAGACATGCAATGACACTAGTGGATCCATGTGTGGTTTGTGGAAAGAACAGACATGCAATGACTCTAGCTATGGTTCATGAAAAGAACACACATGTAATGACACTGGTGGATCCATGTATGGTTTGTGAAAATAACAGACATGCAATCACAATAGGTGGATCCATGTGTGGTTTGTTTAGAGGAACAAACATGCAATGGCACTGGGTGTGGTTCATGAAAAGAACAGACATGCAATGAAACTCGTGGATCCTTATGTGGTTTGTGAGAAGAACTGACATGCAATGACTCTAGATATGGTTCATGAAAAGAACACACATGCAATGACACTGGTGGATCCATGTGTGGTTTGCGAGAAGAAAAGACATGCAATGACTCTAGCTGTATCCATGTGTGGTTCATGAAAAGAACATACATGCAATGACACTGGTGGATCTATGTGTGTTTTTTGAGAAGAACACACATCCAATGGCACTGGGTGTGGTTTGTGAAAAGAACACACATCCAATGACACTGGGTGTGGTTCATGAAAAGAACACACATGCAATGACACTGGTGGATCCATGTGTGGTTTGTGAAAAGAACAGACATGTAATCACACTAGGTGGATCCATGTCTGGTTTGTGGAAAGAATGGAAATGCAAAGACTCTAGATGTGGTTCTTGAAAAGAACAACATGCAATGGCACTAGTGGATCCATGTGTGGTTTGTGAAAATAACAGACATGCAATCATAGTGGGTGTGGTTCATGAAAAGAACACACATCCAATGACACTGGTGGATCCATGTGTGGTTTGTGGAAAGAACAGACATGCAATGGCACTGGGTGTGGTTCATGAAAAGAAAAAACACATGCAATGACACTGGTGAATCTTTATGTGGTTTGTGAGAAGAACACACATGCAATGACTCTAGTTGTGGTTCATGAAAAGAACACACATGCAATGACACTGGTGGATCCATATGTGGTTTGTGGAAGGAACATACATGCAATGACTCTAGCTGTGGTTCATGAAAAGAACAGAATGCAATGACACTGGTGGATCCATATGTGGTTTGTGGAAAGAATAGACATGCAATGACTCTAGTTGTGGTTCATGAAAAGAACATGCATGCAATGACACTGGTGGATCCATGTGTGGTTCATGAGAAGAACACACATCCAACGACACTGGTGGATCGTTATGCGGTTTTTGAGAAGAACAGACATGCAATGACACTGGCTGTGGTTCATGAGAAGAACACACATGCAATGACACTGGTGGATCCATGTGTGGTTTGTGAGAAGAACACACATGCAATGCCTCTAGCTGTGGTTCATGAAAAGAACACACATGCAATGACACTGGTTGATCCATGTGTGGTTCATGAGAAGAACACACATGCAATGACACTGGGTGTGGTTCATGAAAAGAACAGACATGCAATGACACTGGTGGATCCTTACGTGGTTTGTGAGAAGAACTGACATGCAATGACTCTAGCTAGGGTTCATGAAAAGAACACACATGCAATGACACTGGTGGATCCATGTGTGGTTTGTGAAAAGAACAGACATGCAATCACACTAGGTGGATCCATGCGTGGTTTGTTTAGAGGAACAGACATGCAATGACACTGGGTGTGGTTCATGAAAAGAACCGAAATACAATGACACTGGTGGATCCTTATGTGGTTTGTGAGAAGAACTGACATGGAATGACTCTAGCTATGGTTCACGAAAAGAACACACATGCAATAACACTGGTGGATCCATGCGTGGTTTGTGAAAAGAACAGACATGCAATCACACTAGGTGGATCCATGCGTGATTTGTTTACAGGAACAGACATGCAATGACACCGGGTGTGGTTCATGAAAAGAACAGACATGCAATGACACTAGTGGATCCTTATGTGGTTTGTGAGAAGAACTGACATGCAATGACTCTAGCTATGGTTCATGAAAAGAACACACATGCAATGACACTAGTGTATCCATGTGTGGTTCGTGAGAAGAACACACATGCAATGACTCTAGCTGTATCCATGTCTGGTTCATGAAAAGAACATACATGCAATGACTCTAGCCGTGGTTCATGAAAAGAACACACAGGCAATGACACTGGTGGATCCATGTGTGGTTTCTGAAAAGAACAGACATGCAATCACACTAGGTGTGGTTCATGAAAAGAACACACATCCAATGACACTGGTGGATCCATGTGTGGTTTGTGGAAAGAACAGACATGCAATGACACTGGGTGTGGTTCATAAAAAGAACACATATGCAATGACACTGGTGTATCCTTATGTGGTTTCTGAGAAGAACACACATGCAATGACTCTAGCCATGGTTCATGAAAAGAACACACATGCAATGACGCTGGTGGATCCTTATGTGGTTTGTGAGAAGAACTGACATGCAATGACTCGAGCTATGGTTCATGAAAAGAACACACATGCAATGACACTAGTGTATCCATGTGTGGTTTGTGAGAAGAAAACACATGCAATGACTCTAGCTGTATCCATGTGTGGTTCATGAAAAGAACACACATGCAATGACTCTAGTTGTGGTTCATGAAAAGAACACACATGCAATGACCCTGGTGGATCCATGTGTGGTTTGTGAAAAGAACAGACATGCAATCACACTGGGTGTGGTTCATGAAAAGAACACACATGCAATGACACTGGTGGATCCATGTGGGGTTTGTGGAAAGAACAGACATGCAATGACACTGGGTGTGGTTCATGAAAAGAACACACATGCAATGACAATGGTGTATCCTTATGTGGTTTCTGAGATGAACAAACATGCAATCACTCTAGCCATGGTTCATGAAAAGAACAAACATGCAATGACACTGGTGGATCCATATGTGGTTTGTGGAAGGAACAAACATGCAATGACTCTAGTTGTGGTTCATGAAAAGAACAGACATGCAATGACACTGGTGGATCGATATGTGGTTTGTGGAAAGAACAGACATGCAATGACTCTAGTTGTGCTTCATGAAAAGAACAGACATGCAGTAACACTAGTGGATCCATGTGTGGTTCATGAGAAGAACAATCATCCAATGACACTGGTGGATCCTTATGCGGTTTGTGAGAAGAACTGACATGCAATGACTCTAGCTATGGTACATGAAAAGAACACACATTCAATGACACTGGTGGATCCATGTGTGGTTCATGAAAAGAATAGACATGCAATGACACTGGTGGATCCATGTGTGGTTTGTGGAAAGAACAGACATGCAATGACTCTAGCTATGTTTTGTGAAAAGAACACACATGTAATGACACTGGTGGATCCATGTGTGGTTTGTGAAAAGAACAGACATGCAATCACACTAGGTGGATCCATGTGTGGTTTGTTTAGAGGAACACATGCAATGACACTGGGTGTGGTTCATGAAAAGAACAGACATGCAATGCCACTGGTGGATCCTTATGTGGTTTGTGAGAAGAACTGACATGCAATGACTCTAGCTATGGTTCATGAAAAGAACACACATGCAATGACACTGGTGGATCCATGTGTGGTTTGTGAAAAGAAGAGACATGCAATCACACTAGGTGAATCCATGTGTGGTTCATGAAAAGAACAGACATGCAATGACACTGGTGGATCCATGTGTGGTTTGTGAGAAGAACACACATCCAGTGGCACTGGGTGTGGTTTGTGAAAAGAACACACATCCAATGACACTGTCTGTGGTTCTTGAAAAGAACACACAAGCAATGACACTAGGTGGATCCATGTGTGGTTCGTGAGAAGAACACACATCCAATGACTCTAGCCGTGGTTGATGAAAAGAACACACATGCAATGACACTGGTGGATCCATGTGTGGTTCATGAGAAGAATAGACATGCAATGACACTGGGTGTGGTTCACGAAATGAACAGACATGCAATGATACTAGTGGATCCATGTGTGGATTGTTTAGAAGAACACACATGCAATGACTCTAGCTGTGGTTCATGAAAATAACAGACATTCAATGACACTGGTGGATCCATATGTGGTTTATGGAAAGAACAGACATGCAATGACTCTAGCTATGGTTCATGAAAAGAAAACACATGCAATGACACTGGTTTATCCATGTGTGGTTTGTGAGAAGAACACACATACAATGACACTGGGTGTGGTTCATGAAAAGAACAGACATGCAATGACACTGGTGGATCCATGTGTGGTTTGTGGAAAGAACAGACATGCAATGACACTGGGTGTGGTTCATGAAAAGAAAAACACATGCAATGACACTGGTGTATCCTTATGTGGTTTGTGAGAAGAACACACATCCAATGACACTAGCTGTGGTTCATAAAGGAACACACATGCAATGACACTGGTGGATCCATGTGTGGTTCATGAGAAGAATAGACATGCAATGACACTGGGTGTGGTTCACGAAATGAACAGGCATGCAATGATACTAGTGGATCCATGTGTGTTTTGTTTAGAAGAACACACATGCAATGACTGTAGCTGTGGTTCATGAAAAGAACAGACATTCAATGACACTGGTGGATCCATATGTGGTTTGTGGAAAGAATAGACATGCAATGACTCTAGCTATGGTTCATGAAAAGAAAACACATGCAATGACACTGGTGTATCCATGTGTGGTTTGTGAGAAGAACACACATGTAATAACGCTAGCTGTATCCATGTGTGGTTCATGAAAAGAACAGACATGCAATGACACTGGTGGATCCATGTGTGGTTTGTGAGAAGAACACACATCCAATGGCACTGGGTGTGGTTCATGAAAAGAACACACATCCAATGGCACTGGGGGTGGTTCATGAAAAGAACACAAATCCAATGGCACTGGGCGTGGTTCATGAGAAGAACACACACCCAATGACACTGGTGGATCCATGTGTGGTTTGTGAAAAGAACACACATCCAATGACATTGGGTGTGGTTCATGAAAAGAACACACATGCAATGACACTGGTGGATCCATGTGTGGTTTTTGGAAAGAACATACATGCAATGACTCTAGCCGTGGTTCATGAAAAGAACACAAATGCAATGACACTGGTGTATCCATGTGTGGTTTCTGAAAAGAACAGACATGCAATCACACTGGGTGTAGTTCATGAAAAGAACACACATCCAATGACACTGGTGGACCCGTGTGTGGTTTGTGGAAAGAACAGACATGCAAGGACACTGGGTGTGGTTCATGAAAAGAACACACATGCAATGACACTGGTGGATGCTTATGTGGTTTGCGAGAAGAACTGACATGCAATGACTCTAGCTGTGGTTCATGAAAATAACACACATGCAATGACACTAGTGGATCCATGTGTGGGTTGTGAAAAGAACAGACATGCAATAACACTAGGTGGATCCATGTGTGGTTCATGAAAAGAACAGACATGCAATGACACTGGTGGATCCATGTGTGGTTTGTGAGAAGAACACACATCCAATGACACTCGGTGTGGTTCATGAAAAGAACACACATCCAATGGCACTAGGTGTGGTTCATGAGAAGAACACACATCCAATGACACTGGGTGTGGTTCATGAAAAGAACACATATCCAATGACACTGGTGGATCCATGTGTGGTTTTTGGAAAGAACAGACATGCAATGAAACTGGGTGTGGTTCATGAAAAGAATAGACATGCATTGATACTGATGGATCCTTGTGTGGTTTGTTTAGAAGAACCCACATGCAATGACTCTAGCTGTGGTTCATGAAAAGAATAGACATGCAATGACACTGGTGGATCCATATGTGGTTTGTGAAAAGAACAGACATGCAATGACTCTAGCTGTGGTTCATCAAATGAACACGCATGCAATGACACTGGTGAATACATGTCTGGTTTGTGAAAAGAACATACATGCAGTCACACTGGGTGTGGTTTATGAAAAGAACACACATCCAATGACACTGGTGGATCCATGTGTGGTTTGTGGAAAGAACAGACATACAATGACATTGGGTGTGGTTCATGAATAGAACATACATGCAATGACACTAGTGGATCCTTATGTGATTTGTGAGAAGAACTGACATGCAATGACTCTAGCTATGGTTCATGAAAAGAACACACATACAATGACACTGGTGGATCCATGTGCGGTTTGTGAAATGAACAGACATGCAATCACACTAGGTGGATCCATGTGTGGTTTGTGGAAAGAACAGACATGCAATGACTCTAGCTGTGGTTCATGAAAAGAACACACATGCAATGACACTGGCGGATCCATGTGTGTTTTGTGAAAAGAACAGACATGCAATCACACTGGGTGTGGTTCATGAAAAGAACACACATCCAATGACACTGGTGGATCCATGTGTGGTTTGTGGAAAGAACAGACATGCAATGGCATTGGGTGTGGTTCATGAAAAGAACACACATGCAATGACACTGGTGGATCCATATGTGGTTTGTGGAAGGAACAAACATGCAATGACTCTAGCTGTGGTTCATGCAAAGAACAGACAAACAATGACAATGGTGGATCCATATGTGGTTTGTGGAAAGAATAGACACGCAATGACTCTAGCTGTGGTTCATGAAAAGAATAGACATGCAATGACACTGGTGGATCCATGTGTGGTTCATGATAAGAACACACATCCAATGACACTGGTGGATCCTTATGTGGTTTGTGAGATGAACAGACATGCAATGACACTGGCTATGGTTCATGAGAAGAACACGCATGCAATGACACTGGTGGATCCATGCGTGGTTTGTGAGAAGAACACACATGCAATGACTCTAGCTGTGGTTCATGAAAAGAACACACATGCAATGACACTAGTGGATCCATGTGTGGTTCATGAGAAGAACACAGATGCAATGACACTAGGTGTGGTTCATGAAAAGAACAAACGTGCAATGACACTGGTGGATCCTTATGTGGTTTGTGAGAAGAACTAACGTGCAATGTCTCTAGCTATGGTTCATGAAAAGAACACACATGCATTGATACTGGTGGATCCATGTGTGGTTTGTGAAAAGAACATACATGCAATCACACTAGGTGGATCCATGGGTGGTTTGTTTAGAGGAACAGACATGCAATGACACTGGTTGTGGTTCATGAAAAGAACAGACATGCAATGACACTGGTGGATCCTTATGTGGTTTGTGAGAAGAACTGACATGCAATGACTCTAGCTATGGTTCATGAAAATAACACGCATGCAATGACACTCGTGGATCCATGTGTGGTTTGTGAAAAGAACAGACCTGCAATGACACTAGGTGGATCCATGTATGGTTCATGAAAAGAACAGACTTGCAATGACTCTAGCTATGGTTAATGAAAAGAACACACATGCAATGACACTGGTAGATCCATGTGTGGTTTGTGAAAAGAATAGACATACAATCACACTGGGTGTGGTTCATGAAAAGAACACACATCCAATGACGCTGGTGGATCCTTGTGTGGTTTGTGGAAAGAACAGACATGCAATGACACTGGGTGTGGTTCATGAAAAGAACACACATTCAATGACACTGGTGTATCCTTATGTGGTTTGTGAGAAGAACACACATGCAATGACTCTAGCTGTGGTTCATGAAAAGAACACAAATGCAATGACATTGGTGGATCCATATGTGGTTTATGGAAGGAACATACATGCAATGACTCTAGCTGTGGTTCATGAAAAGAATAGACATGCAATGACACTGGTGGATCCATATGTGGTTTGTGGAAAGAACAGACATGCAATGACTCTAGATGTGGTTCATGAGAAGAACAGACATGCAATGACACTGGTGGATCCATGTGTGGTTCATGAGAAGAACACACATCCAATGACACTGGTGGATCCGTATGTGGTTTGTGAGAAGAACAGACATGGAATGACACTAGCTGTGGTTCATGAGAAGAACACACATGCAATGACACTCGTGTATCCTTATGTGGTTTGTGAGAAGAACACACATGCAATGACTCTAGCTATGGTTCATGAAAAGAACATACATGCAATGACACTGGTGGATCCATGTGTGGTTCATGATAAGAACACACATACAATGACACTGGGTCTGGTTCATGAAAAGAACAGACATGCAATGACACTGGTGGATCCTTATGTGGTTTGTGAGAAGAACTGACATGCAATGACTCTAGCTATGGTTAATGAAAAGAACAGACATGCAATGACACTGGTGGATCCATGTGTGTTTTGTGAAAACAATAGACATGCAATCACACTAGGTGGATCCATGTGTGGTTTGTTTAGAGGAACATACATGCAATGACACTGGGTGTGGTTCATGAAAAGAACAGACATGCAATGACACTGGTGGATCCTTATGTGGTTTGTGAGAAGAACTGGCATGCAATGACTCTAGCTATGGTTCATGAAAAGAACACACATGTAATGACACTGGTGGATCCATGTGTGGTTTGTGAAGAAAAGACATGCAATCACACTAGGTGGATCCATGTGTGGTTCACGAAAAGAACAGACATGCAATGACTCTAGCTGTGATTCATGAAAAGAACACACATGCAATGATACTGGTGGATCCATGTGTGGTTTGTGAAAAGAACAGACATGCAATCACACTGGATGTGGTTCATGAAAAGAACACAAATCCAATGACACTGGTGGATCCATGTGTGGTTTGTGGAAAGAATAGACATGCAATGACACTAGGTGTGGTTCATGAAAAGAACAGACATGCAATGAAACCTGTGTATCCTTATGTGGTTTGTGAGAAGAACACATATGCAATAACTCTAGTTGTGGTTCATGAAAAGAACACACATGCAATGACACTGGTGGATCCATATGTGGTTTGTGGAAGGAACAGACATGCAATGACTCTAGCTGTGGTTCACGAAAAGAACAGACATGCAATGACACTAGTGGATCGATATGTGGTTTGTGGAAAGAACAGACATGCAATGACTCTAGCTATGGTTCATGAAAAGAACACACATGCAATGACACTGGGTGGATCCATGTGTCATTCATGAGAGGAACACACATCCAAGGACACTGGTGGATCCTTATGTGGTTTGTGAGGAGAACAGACATGCAATGACACTAGCTGTGGTTCATGAGAAGAACACACATGCAATGACACTGGTGTATCCTTATGTGGTTTGTGAGAAGAACACACATGCAATGACTCTAGTTATGGTTCATGAAAATAACACACATGCAATGACACTGGTGGATCCATATGTGGTTTGTGGAAGGAACAGACATGCAATGACTCTAGATGTGGTTCATGAAAAGAACAGACATGCAATGACACTGGTGGATCCATATGTGGTTTGTGGAAAGAACAAACATGCAATGCCATTGGTTGATCCATGTATTTCAATGTATAAGACACTCACTTTCCATTTCTATACTACTCAATTTTGCCCTTGGTTTTTTGATACTACTCAGTTTTGCCTCCTCTCTTTATCTTTCGTGGAAGCCCAAACCTATGCTCACTCTGTCTGCTACTCCTTTATTGGTTGTCACAGTTGTCACACGGATCGTGCGCACTAACTGTTGATTTTGTGCGATTCAATGATGATCGTTGCACACGTCGTGCCCTTCACAGTACAGCATGAGACAGCACGGACGTCTCCCTCAGCGAGACTTCTACAAGAAGGAACACAACACCGTCCATGGAAAAAGTCGTTGAGCGGTCATGTCATGTTTAATCAAGTCTAAAAAGCCTACTACTGCTACTACTACGCCACAACACATGGGTCATCGAGTGCACGGTCGTTGATGGACAGCTGCAATTATTGCCACTTGATTTTAGTAAGACCTATCCCATTTTTTATGCAGCGGCTCTCAATCTCACTTCCAACTGGGCCCCGCCGTAAGAAACTTGCACGTGCTAGCCGGAGGCCGAAGAGATGAGCTCGACGAGACCTAATGTCTCCGCCTTCATCGAGTCACTCGTAGTCATCAACACATCCCTCTACCCAATCTAGCACAACCCCACAAATCTCGCCGTATAGCCACCTACCTTCCCCTCTGCATTTCCACTTTTAACTATCGCCAATTTTAGAGCCGTGTCAAACTTCGTACATAGAAATTGTGTATGCGCCCTTTGCATGCGGCTCAATACACAACTGCCATGCATGGCCCGGAAAAAAACGTGACGTACCGTGCGCGTGTCGCGGTGCACGGTGCAGTAGACTGCACGACGCGTTGCATGGTGGTGCAACGAAACATGCCTTTCTTCCATACACCTTAACTATAGAGCCCCTCTCCGCTCACTCTCGCTCACTCTCCCCACGCAACCCTCTCCACTGTCCCACCAGCATCCGCAAACTCCCGAGAATACCCCGTCCGTGCCGGCGATGGCGGAGGAGGATAAGGTGGCCATCGTCGCCTCCGAGGCCGCCGGCGAGGCGACCCCATCTCCTTGCCGGTTTCCCTCAACGCGTTGAAAGCAGCCTCCGTCCCTGTCCAGGCCCTAGTCGAACCATCGATGGCAGCCGTCGTTCCCGTCCAAGCCCCCGTCCCTGCTACCGACGGGGCCGCCGAAGAGGAGCCCCCACCGCTGGCGAGGAGGCCCCTGCCGGTCACAAGCATATCAAGCAGTTCTTGGGCACCTACGATCCAGATAAGTACATCGCTCCGCTGAACCCCTACGACACCGACCCATGGTCGGAGGTAACTAGGGTTTGCTCCCTTCCCCTGGTTCTTCTACCGTTCCCATTGTTGGATGCTAGATCTTGGTTTATTAGGATTCGCTTGTTCGCATTTCGATTGCTCGGTCTTCTTACATCATCTACTCCCCCATTTTATTTTTCTTCCAATAGGATTCCGGCAGCGACGTCTGCAGCGATGACGAGTCCATCCACACCCAGACTCGTCAGGTGCCAAGGAGGCTGCGGGCCGGCCAGTACGACGCCTTCTTCAGGGGTGGCTCCCAGCGCTGCCCCTTCTGCAAGGGGATCGCCTCCTGCTGGGTGAGTCTCGCCGGCACCGACTTTAACTCCTTACTGAAGCATGCAGAGGCCCCGGGCTCCGGCATCCACAAAGGCGGTGAGTGCGAGACCGTGAACATCAATACCTACATCGCTGAACACCGGGCTCTCGGCATTCACCTCCGAAACCTCCAGCAGGTGGCCATCAAAGAGGGTCACATGCCTCCAATCAAGCCCAAGGCCCCCAAGATCAAGGGACTGGGCAGCAAGAAGTGGATGAAGCGCCAGACGGAGGAGGCGGAGGCGTGGGCGCATGAAGGACGGGTTGGATGTGTCCTTGAATGTATCTGCTGCTACAGCGGCTGCTGCTGCTAAGCAGCTTCTTTTGATTTTATATATTTTGCTTGCATCCTATTTCTGGCTGAATGCATCGAACCTCGTTAAGCAACCTACTTTCTATCGCTATATCCTATTTAGCTGCGCACAGCTATATCTACAATTGTTTTTGTTTTCTGAATGAATGTATTCTGCCTGGTGTGATTTGCTGCTCTAGATTTGCTACCTGATCGGAGGCAAAAAGAGGCCCAAAAGGGAACGAATTATCGAAGAGAGAATCTTCTCTAGATTTGCTACCAATTTGGGAAAAATGAAACATATCTGTTTAGCAAGAGAGGAAAAGGGTACTCTTTCAAACTGCCAGTTAACGAGCTACCATCTTGACAAGCTACAAGACATATACATAAACATAACACAAAGAGGGTTAAATTTATTTTACTACTCTCACTTGAGGTGCTAGACATCTTGACAAGCTAAATGAGTTCCACAAAATAGAAACATAACATTGAGAAGTAAAATTTAATTCACTTCTCATCAGACCACTTGAGGCGCTTGCCATCGTTCCTAGGCGACCAACTGCGATCATTCCAGGTGGATCTTACATTATTGGCCCTCCACAGCTCATGAAATGCAAGTTCGTCCCACCTGGGATCTGACTTGGCTTCCCTATCTTCAGCATCCTGCGGCACAATTAGCGGTGCATCATAGACCTGATTGTTGCCGCTAGAAGATGCTGCCTCTCTATTTGCTGCTTCAGCTACAACCTCTCTGTCAGTTGCTTCTGCTTCAGCTGCTTCTGCAGCCTCTCTATCAGCTGCTTCAGATGCAGCCATTTCCTTTGCATATGCAGCTTCAAACTCAGCTATTCTGCATTTTCTACAAAGAGCTCCCCTAAGCTCGTCTTCCCTCTTGCAAATAGGGCAAAATACGAGGTAACGTAGAAAAAAATGGATCTTCTTGTATAGCTGGTAGGTCATGTAAGCATCTATGGCTGCATACTTCAGGTTTATATCAGACAACGGCCACTCGTCCTAGAAATCGTGCCTATCCGTAGGGAAATCTTCATTCATTATGTCATACGACTAATCGAGGATTCTAGTTGCGAGTGATGCCATTCCATCCTTCCTTGAGCCCCCTAGGATCTTGACAAGATGCTGAATATCGATCCAGTTGTGCGCAGGAATTATAATTCCCTCTTGATAAAATTTCAAAAAATCAGTTGTATTGTTGACAGTGCAGAAAACAATTCCCTTTTCTACAAGGAACTCGCGTAGCGCCGGACAATTCCTGTCAGTCTTGAAAGTATGTAGTTTGTCATCACCAAAATTTGTAACTGCAAATATTTTGTCAATGCAAGATCATCATCTAAATATAATTTTGAAAAGTTTAGTAAATGCAAGATCAAGACTCTCAACATTGTCTTGTCATAATTTATTTGATCCTAAATAAAATCCAGTAGTTGCAAGATGAGCAAATGGATAAAGAACAAGAGGAGAAAACCCTAAAAGCGGTTAGCTACAGAGAGCAGATCTACAAACTGGGAGAGGTGGTAGACGAGGACTTGTTTCCTCATGGCCAGTTGAACAATGACGATTTCACTCCCTTCATATGGGTGCTCTGGGGTGTAATCGAGGTCCAATCACACAAACTTGTCCGCGTCTTTCTCAAGCCAACCCTCGTACATCCTCAAGACACACACCACTGTCTCCTCCTCGTTGGTGTAGACAACGTCTATCTTCTTATTGTCATGGGTAGTGAAGCTTATCTCTAGAGTGCGACGACCTTCCATGGCGGCAAGGAGAAGATGGGAAGAAGACAGATGATAGGAAGAAGAAGAGTGGTTTCTGCGAGGTAGGGGAATGGTGGAACCATCAATGCGCTTTTAAGGTAGTGGTTAATGACGGGGATGGAAGTCCTAGGAGAGACGCATGGTGGTGGCCGTTCCAGCTTCTGAGTAAACAAAAAATAATTATAACGCCGATACATGTGCCCTGTTTTGTCACGTCAATACACTAGGCAGGGGGTGTTGTCCTATCCACTATGCCAACGCTGCAAGCCTACGTGACAGCCACCCCGCCTAAGCGATAGGAGCAACATAACAGCGAGAACTGACAGGGGGGGGGGGCAACTTGACGGCCATTAGCCTGATATTTTATATTGAAACGTAAAGTTGAATTCATGTCGAAAAAGACCCTTTGAGTATTTGGCACGCCAACTTTGGGCAACGCAGCTGATTGTAAGCAACTTGGGTACCGCGTTGCCTGGCCATCCCAACTTTCGGGCCGCAAAATGATATTCTCTGTCTCCATGCTTGTTGACACGAAGGCCAAGCTCTCTGCCACTGATGGTTCTCCTGCACCGGACGCCTCGCTCTACTGGTCCATTGTTGGTGCGCTTCAGTACCTCACTCTCACCAAATCGGAGCTCCAGTATGCTGTTCAGCAGGTGTGTCTTCACATGCACGCTCCCAGTGATGCTCATTGGACTTCAGTAAATCGGATTCTCTGCTACATCCGAGGCACTCTGGATCTTGGTCTCTTGCTGCTTGCTTCTACAGACACAGCCATCATCGCCTATTCGGACACGGACTGGGCCGGCTACCCCGACACAGGGAATGTTTGTTTGTGGTACCAAACTTGGTGGGTGAGCACACCGCGGTACCCGAGTTGCCATCAATCGCGCGGAGGGGCCATAGTAGATTCACCAATTGTCCAGAAGGGCCAAATGGGGGTGAATACAAATCTAACGGCCAAACGGTCGTTTGAACCAGACGAAAAACGGTTGAACTCAAATACCGTCGTTAGGTCAACTCTTCTTGGCCTGCCATGTCAGTATTCCCTGTTATCTTTTGCGGTCGTGGACTAGCTTACCCCTGCGTGGACCATATCCCTGAGTGGACGAGATCTATTTCTTTGCTCTGCTCTGGTCTTCTCCCCTGCTCCCCTCCCCATAACATTTGCTCAGCTCCGGCTGCTCGTCTCAGATCGGAGCTCGCACTTGCTCTAATTTGCGTCTCCGCCATGTCTGGTCAACCTCCCACGCCTCTAATCGAAGCTCGCAGCCGTCGCCGTTGCATCGTCCGCCGTATCGGAGCTTCGCGTCCCCGGACTAATATCTCGCCTCTGGCTAGTCCTTCTCGCATGGCGGAGCGCGTCCCGTCGGGCAATCCAGGCCAGCGATCAGCCTCGGGAAGTTGTGTGCTGCCGCGCACCCCAGGCATGGTAGCCCTGGCACAGTAGTTCGACGACCATGCTCTCATGGCCACCGTGCTGGGCGTCTGTCCCACCGTGTCGCCAGCAGAGTTGCTGTCGGCTTTCAGGTCTCGTTTTGGGATCAGACGAAATGAGGACAACATTGAGGTATGCGCGCCGCCATTCGATTTTCTTCTCCGGTTCAAGCACAGCTCAGACACCGAGCGTGTTCTGCATTCTTCCCGTTCTTTTGAGTGTTGCGGGGAGAAAATGAGCTTCATGCATTGGCATCGCGCCTGTGGGTGGGACGATCGCTTGGGGTAGCTTCGTTTCTTCTCTAAACTCGTCTTTGACGGCCTCCCATTGGATGCTTGGGAGCCGGAGGCCCTCAAGCAGGTCGTCAGTAGCCTTGGCGACGAGCTGGTGGAAATCGTGCCACCGAGGGTCATCGAGGTAAAGGCGTGGCTGAAAGATCCTGACGCCATTCCTAAGATGTACGAGGTGCAGATTCCAAGCAGGGCAGGGCGACAGCTTTGCTGGAAGCAACCGATCATCATCCACCTGGAGGAGGTTCTGGACTCGGTACATGGCATTCAGGGCCCCGAAGAGGCTGCCAGAAAGCGCCCTCGTTGCCTGCAGTGTTTGCCTGGAAGGATCGATGGCACAGGACCGCCACCGTTTCGCGAGGGGGCACACAGTTTCGGTGGGGGGACCGGGCTTGGACGAGCTGGTGGTTCTGATTTCCCTCGAGTGAAGACAGAGCTCTAGTGAATTGCCGTGGTATGTGGGGCTAATGAATTTGTAGTATGGAGAGCGTAGCAGGAAGTTAGCATCGACTAAAAATGTGTAATAGTTTGAATCGATGTAGTACGTGTGTGTAATAGTTTGAAGTAGTATGTGTGTGTAATAGTTTGAATCGATGTAGTATGTGTGGGTAATGAATTTGATGTAGTTTGTGTGCGTGTAATAATTTGAATCAATGTAGTTGAACACCGTGCTTTATAATTTCTGTGAATAACCAAGGACAACCTCATGAAAAGAGGGTGGTCTGGCAATGAGCAATGTCAATTCTGTGGATGCCAGGAAAATGTAGTCCATCTCCTCTTCAAGTACTCCCTCCGTTTCAAAATATAAGATGTTTTAGCTTTGTGAATGGAGCGTATCTAGACATCTTTTAGTGATGGTGCTTTCTAAACCTAGATGAACCTACATACTAAAAGGGGAGTAGATAGACTTCATTCACAAAGCTAAAACATCTTATATTTTGAAACGGAGGGAGTACAAGGTAGCTACATTTGTAACACATTGAACCGCAGGACCATTTTGTAGGCAACACAAGACAAAGGAAAAAATGGTTTACAGCACAGACAGCAGACACAAAATCTATAGTCTGGGATAAAAAGATGCCAGTTAACTGGATTTAACCACGACTAGTAATTGAAGGAAATGGGTACTTGATAGTATTTGCTTACAACAGTAGTACTTCCATACAAAAGGGTCTTATACCTGCACAAAAGTGGGGTAAACTTCCTACTAGTTTATAGAATAATTCGTCAGCATTTCATCTACAAAAGCCATTCTTCAGTCTGAACTTAACTATTCTACACTGAAGAAACTACAGATCTCCACCAGAAAAGTTGGCTAGCCAATTGCCTTGAGAGGACATAAGTTCTTTGATCATTTAACCCAAACCGATCTATTGCCTTCCCGCCAAACTATAAGAAATCTGCATCATTCATGCACGAGCGATTTGCGTGCGCCAATCCCGGTTCAGTTGGACCATCCGCGCCGCTGCACTGATTTCTTCGAAACTGAAATTCGACATCTCCTTCTCGGGATCGTAGGTCCGTGTGAACTCGAATCTGAATTCCGGTACGGCCTTCGATGGTGCATAGGATGGAGCGTCTTTGCCGCAGACGGCGTGCTCCTAGCCTACACCACTGAGGTAAGGTAGTCCGCGCCGAAGCATGGACGCAAGAGTTCCTAGACCTTGGCGCTGCCCTGTTCGAGGGTGTGTACCCTCGGCGGCGGCATACTCTCATGAACGATTTGATACGTACCTTGTTCCCATTGCCTAGAGCATGCCGTAATGCCGCCGCGCGATTTCTCCACATCGCTCTCTTGGCCCTGCTTGCCGCATCTGGCGCCGACGACGGCGCAGTCGCCGCCGCGGCCGATTCTGCACATTCGGCAAAATCATCCGCCTGGCAGGGCAATGGGAGACCAGCCTTGAAGTAGAGATTCATGGCCTGCCTTAGAGGGGCTAAATACCCCTGTTTCGGCGGCTGTCGTGGCGGCGGCGGCTTAGGCGGGGCCATGGTACCCTAGTTGGTGCGGTGCAGAGGAGCTGCGCAAGGTGAACTGTGGTTAGTCGGAGAAGGGGAGTGAAAGACTGATAGTAGGTTTGGACTACGGGCACGTGTGAAAATAACCATTTCCCATTTCCTTAGAGGGTAATAATTCGACACTCGTTGCATTAACAGCTCAATCTTTATTTCCCTTCTCAGCATAAGAGTGCGAACATATTAAAAAGATCGGTCGTGGCTATACACCTCATCGGGCCATGTACCAGGACATGTAGGAGACGGGACCGGGTTTCATTTTAGAAATGTCAGCGACTGTGCCCTTATGTTTATATGATATTATGCATATGCCACCATGTACCGTCGAGTGTAGCAACACCATCAGAAACAGGGGATAACGACGTGGCATGTTTTATTTTTTTAAAGGGTATCAGAAATACGGGATGCCGACGTGGCATGTTTTCTGACTGGCGGGCCCGCCCCCTCCACCTTCGACGGCGTGCATCCCAGGTTCGAGGGGTGGTGCCGCCCACTAACACATTATTGTGCAATTTTCCATGTGGGACCTGAATTCCGGCGCTGAGCTGATGCCCGTGTCGAACACAGAGAATTCTGAAAGAAGCTACTAAAAATAAATACTTTGAATTCTGTGTGCAAGTTTTGATCAAACAGACTGACATGTGGGACCAGCTAAAAATTCCGTGAAGTGCTCCCCATGCATAGTGCGCTGACAGGTGGCATGTTTTCTAATAGGCAGGCCCGCCTCCTCCACCTACGACGGCGCGCGTCCCTGGTTCAAGGGCTAGTGCCGCCCACCAACACATTATTGTGCAATTTTCCATGCTTTATCGCAACCAGCTCCGCTCCGCTCCTCTCCTATGCTCCTGCCGCCGCCACTCCGCTCAGTCGTGCACCGCTCTCGTCGTCCCCTTGGGCCGTCATCCTCCCGCCCTCCCCTCCCTGCCATCCCCTCACGTCCCCTCCCCTCCCCTTCCTGCCCTGTCTCCTTGCCGCCGCCCACCGCCCAGGCACGTCTAGAAACGAAAACCGAGAGTCGGCCGTTAGGTTAGGGGCCCAACGACGCTGGTGATCCGGATCCTGCTCGGAGATGGATCCTGCGAGGCTTGAGAGCACGGATATGGGTCCTGCGCGGCTGGAGAGCACAGAATCTCCTTCAAGTCTGGAGAGCACAGAGGACAACGAAACAGGGGGAGAGGTAGCGGGGTGCAGAGCTTTGGAGGTATGGAGCCCGGAGAAGGTGCCGTGCGTCCACATTGAAAGGTAAGAACTGTGATTCCTTATCTGCATACCCCAATTAGCGTTTGTAGTCCCGTGGTGATGCCAAGGATATGGGTTGGTAACCGAAGGACATCTGTACAGCTTGTCCTTGAGCATGATGCTTTGTCAAGTGAGCATGAAGGCACTGAAACGTGTGGCGGTGCGGATGATGATGAGAAAGCATATCTAGACGTGGCTGCTGACCCTGATAGGATGGAGAGTAGGGAATATTTGGTTGATTCGAACTTTGAGCCTAACTATGGGACTGATGAGGAAGAGGAATGTGAAGATGTGGAAATGGGATGTAGATACGACGACGAAGACGTGGACAGGCCAGTGATACACTTTGATAGGGACAATCCTACAATTGATGAGGGGACTGTCTTTGATAATGTGGAGGACTGTAGATATGCAGTTACAACCTATGCAATCAGAGTTGGGTTCGAATTTATCATTGAAAAGAGTGACCAAAAGAGATTTAGGGTGCACTCTAGGGAAATTAATGTGTGTAAATGGAGATTACATGCATCTCTAATGCGGGTGGACACCCATTTCAGGTTGCAATACCTACATTTAGTTTCAGTCTTTCTCATATTTATTCTGCTGATAACTAGCTCTGAATTATTTGGATTCTTATCAAATGCAGATCAAAGTAAACATGAAGGAACACAACTGCCCTAATACTTCTTTAAGTGGTAAAATTAGATCGGCGACTACCAAGTGGATTGCTGCTACTGTACTTGACTGGGTGAGGCAGGATCATAACATTGGACCAGCTGAACTCAGAGCAAAGATTAGCAAAAAGTTTAACGTTCTGATTCCTTATCACAGAGTCTTTGATGGGAAGGAGATGGCTCTAGACTTCATTCAAGGCAAGTGGAATGACAGTTTTCATGTGTTGTATAGTTTCAAAGCTCAGGTAGAGAAAACATCACCTGGTAGTGTTGTTGACATTGATTACGAGGTTGTGAAAGGGAGAGAAAAGGTCTCGAGGGGGGTCAGGTATAAGCAGGCAGATAAGATATGCTTCAGGAGATGTTTTGTCTGCCTGAAGGCATGCTGGAACGGGTTCCTAGACGGCTGCAGGCCATACTTGGCAATAGGCGCAACTTCTTTAACAGGGAAGTTCAGGGGACATGTTGCTTCTGCTTGTGCTTTGGACACGCATAATTGGCTTCTACCCGTAGCTTATGCTATTCTTGAGGGTGAATCAAATGAAAGCTGGACATGGTTCATGCAGAGACTACGGGAAGTAATTGGTCACCCTGAAGGCTTGGTGATACACACCGGTGCATCCGAGGGTCTTGAGAATGCTGTTGATGCTGTGTTTCCTGGGGTTGAGCATAGGGAATGCATGCGGCACCTCGCTACTAACTTCACGAAGAAGTTCGAAGGAAAGATCTTGAAGAGGACTTGTGGTGATCAGCATACACATAAATCCCAAGCACACATGCTACTTACTTGCAGAACATGTATGTAGTTCCAAAGGTGAAAAAATACCTTGAGGAAAATCACACCAAGCTATGGGCCAGAAGCAAGTTTGGTGAGTTAAGCAAGGTGGATTTTGTATGCAATAATTTGGCAGAGAGTTTCAATGATAAGATTTCAGGCATGAAGACACTTGGAATTGTTATTTTCTTGGATGCAATAAGACAGTGCATAATGGTGAAGATAGATTTAAGGCAAAGAATTTGTGCAAGAAATTTTTTAGGCCATAAAATAGTTCCAAAGGTGGTTATGTTACTGAATGCAAGAACCAGGGCAATGAGAACGATAAAGATGAGGGTGGTCAGAAGTTCCAGAACATTGGCTGAGGTTTATGCAGAATACAAGCGTGGAAGTGAATGGAGGTACACTGTAGACATTGGAAACAAGACTTGTTCATGCAGGAAGTGGCAGATTACTGGTCTGCCATGTCACCATGCAATTTACTTCATCTTAAAGCTTAGAGGTAACGGAGCTGAAATAGAGAACTATGTCGACAACTATTTCTCCGTGGACAAGTTTGCTACAACTTATGCAGAAAACATACCACCTATGGCCAATGAAAATGATTGGGAGATTGTCGATCCAGGGTTTAAACTTCAACCACCACTTCTTAGGAGGCCACCTGGGAGGCCTAGAAAGCTAAGGATCGTAGCCTCCACCGATAAAGGTCCAAGGCTTGGTGCTAGGAAAAGGAAATGCAGACGTTGTGGCGGATTCGGCCATATGAAGAGGTTGTGCAAAAACCCAGTTACACATGCTATTGTCCTTGTTCACACCCCGGTGGCAGAAAATGAGGCTTCTCAGCCAGAACTGGCGAAAGAGCAGCGCGAAGACGGTGATGAGCACTCGGAGGAAAACGTACATAAGCAGCCAATTTATGAAGAAGTGGAGGTACCAGCGAGAAAAGGGTGTGAAAAGAAACAAAAGGGTAAGTGGAACGGGGAGGAAAGGGCAAATAATGGAGGTGTATTAGAATATGAAGAAGTTGCAGGGGTGATTGAGGATGTTCTTGAGGATCTTTCAGCTAACTGCAGGAGAAATAATAAATCCCTGCCAATTTCATCTTTGTACGATTCTCCGGATGAAAGGTAAGCTTAAAAATTGTTTTATTTGCCATTTTATCATTTTTATCCTCATCAACTGATGCTTAATGCAGTGTGGGCTAGCAGACTAATAAGAGGAGCAGAAAGATGCGGACAGAGTAACGTCCTATGTTGAATTGTATCATTGAAACTAAACTAGCCATGTCGTCTTTATTTATATCTGGCGCGTGCAACGTGTTTGTGATGGGGTCATGTGGACCAGATTACATTTTTTTAAAATATTATTACATTAATTTTTTACCTGCGTTTGGACGCAGTTACTAGTTCCCATCTCCCTTGCATTCCCATCTCCTCTGGCGCACTGCAGAATTATGGCTGTGCCATCAAGTAGCAGAGTCAACGTATTGTCCCATCAGGTGTGAACGCAATGACTTTGTTTGATCAGAATTTGATGACTTTTGATTAGGTTGAAAGACAGAGAAACCTAAAACATGTATCTAGACATGTTTTGGGTATAGCACATTTATTAAATATCTAAAAAAACTAAGTCAGTGATATCTGGACATGAGTAGTACACTATTACAACACGCTTGATCCCTTCTCCTCAAGCGCACTCCAAATTACGGCTCTGCCATCAAGTGCTGGGAGCAGAGTCAGCGTATTGTCTGTAAGATCCCTCCTTAATAAAGGAAAAGATCCCTGTGATTACAATGCTAGTCCCTGGATCAATGCTAGCATCCACAGTTTAAGATGAAGTACACAGATACAAAGGTCGTTTATTACAGTCATTCCAGAGATAAAACATAGTCTTTTACAACTCATGGCCAAAGGCCTAATACAAGAGTTTATGGAATAAGTAAATAAACATAAGTCTTCATCTTCATGTGCCACAGGAAAGCATGTTGAGTGTAGACTCATGACTCCTATTCATCATCAGAGTAACCTGCAACATCATAAGTTACAGCCACAGAGGGTCAATACTTTGGAATAGTATTGGCAAGTGATACCTTAGTATATTTTAACTGGACTATAATACTATATGCATTTGGCTGGTGGAGATTAGGCTTGCATTGCTCAAAATAGATTTTTCCTTAACTTTTGAAAATACTAAGTTTTTGCTTGGCACAAAACACCCAAGGCATCTATCAATCAAAGACTCCAGATCCACTCAGGGCATCTACCAATCAATGACTGAAGATCCTTTTAACCCTTGTTCACCCACAAGTTTTATTTAGAAATTGGAGTGATGAGATTCTTGAAGTTTCCATGTCTTGATGCTCAAATTGTCCTTTACCAGGGACATGGCTAAGTACTTAGGTTTTACACTCTGCAGAGGTGGTGCACTTTCCCCACAAGACTTGGTTTCCCAAGACAAGATCCTTCAGTAGCCTTTCCTTAGTCAAATGGACGCGTTCCAACCTATCATTCCCTCTACCACCCACTGTCCAAAAGACTAAGTTCTAGCATCCTAAGATCATGGCAGAGCCCATATTGCCAGGTGGTTGCACTTGAAGCTTCTCAACATTTGACATCTCAAATCTCTTTGTTTCCTGGGTGGCCATCCACAAGTGAGATACACTAAGGTAAACCATAAACATGGGCCTTGTGAACCACTCAACCAAAAACCACCAAGCAAGTCCCATTCCACCCAGGAGATTCATTAACTTAGTTGTTTTGTTAAATAAAACTCAAGTCCTCAGACTTAGAATAATTTTCCCATAGTGTATATATAAACCACCCTTGTTTTCTAGTAGCTAGGCTAAGCATGGCATGGCAACTTATCCTTAGGGAATTTTCCTAGCAACTCTAGCATTCTATTCTAAATAGAATTTCCCATCATCAATTGGCAAAAGTAGCATGCAAGTCCTAACAAAATATATCTAATGCATGTATAAAATATAGGAATGGAATATTCATGAAGATATCACTTGCCTTGGTAGTGTGGAGAGTAGCACTCGTCACAATCACAATCACTAGCAAAATCTACACACAAAGTTGTATCACACAATTACACACAAATATATACAAACAAGAAATAGTATGAATGCATGCATGCATGAAAATACTAAGTGGTGATTTTTGAAAATTCTACCAATCAAGTGCAAGTTTACAGAAACTAAACAAGTCACAAAGTAACCAAGACAAACTTAATTAACCCTAAAACAAGTTATTAAACTAAAACTATTCTCAAAAAGGCCTCAAACAAGTTTCTGCAATTTAAGCCAAACTAATGGTTACTATTTGCTAAACAAAAAGGATAGGCAGAAAGGTCTTGTTTTACTGAATCCAACGGTATAAAGTTTGCAAAATTCCAACGTGGAATTCAAAAGATATAGGCATTTGAATTTGGATCAAATTTCTGGTTTTAAATCTATTTTCAGATCTAACCTAGCCACGCGTCATGTTCTTATTCGCCCGTACCGTTTCGCACTGGATCGAGCTCCACAGCCGTAGGATCTAAATGAAATCTGGCGGCTCAGATCGCGTACCGCTTCGGGGTTAAGTGGATCTATCCTAGCGCTACGATACAGATCTAACGGCTGCTATTGCCCTGGCCAAGAACTGGCGGCGGAGCGGTGGCTACCGGCGGCGGAACTGTCGGTCGACGATGGAGGCGGCGCTACAGGGGGTGAGTGAGAATGAGGAGTAGCTCACCGGGATCAGGGGGTCACGGCGAAGCTCGTCGTACTCGCGGTTGGTCAAGGGGCGCTCGGGCACGGTTGCGATTGCTCGCCGGAGTGGAGGACGGCGTCGGTGCGTCGGGTGGTCGTCGTGGACGTCGCTGTGAACCACCCCAAGGCAAGGCGAGGACATGATTAGATTCACAGAGTCAAGACGGAGTTGTGTGCGTGAACTAGAAGGCGCGGGGCGGTCTGTACTTACCACTGGAGTTCGCCGGAGTTCGTGCAGACGACGGTGGCGACCAGTCGATGATGCTGCCGGAGCTACGGTTCATGCGAGGGCAAACGAAATATGTTAAAAGAAGCGCAGAGGCTCACTGAACTAGTTTGCAAGAACGAGAGGCCGAGGGGAGCTCAGAACTCACCGGAATTCGCCGGCGCAGTCGTCGGAGACGGCGGGGCTACAGAGAGCAATACACGCAGCCTGGTGGCGCTCTGGGTTCGGGGTTTGAGGGAGAAGAGAGAGGGGGCAGAGGGGGTTCTTATAGCCTGGTCACGAGCGAGAATTACTCGGCCAATAAATCGAATTGACACCGCGAATTAAACACAGAAACGCCCGCGTTGATTTGGGGATGAACGGGTCGTGCGGCGCTGACGTGGAGAAGGCCCGCTTGTCAGCGAAACGCGCGAGGTGTAGGTGGGTTCTGCCTGTCAGCGGCTCAGTGCGTGCGCTTGCGCGTGAGAGAAGAATAAGGAGATCCCCAAGTGGGCTTGCTGGGCTTGATCCGCTGCTGGGCCAGATTCTGGCCGCGCGGCCTTTTTCCATTGTTTAAGCCTTTTCTTTTTCTAAATTCATTTTCTGGTATGAATTTTGATATGAATTCAAATCCTTTTGAATTCAAACTGCTTTGGGAATTTTTGCAGGGTTCTGTGGGTTCAAAAACATTCATTCTAACTAAGTGGTTACCTTGCAAGGCTTGGTCAAACTTGGGTTTCAGAATAAACAGAGATTTGCTCTAGTTTGCAAATATTGGAAATATGGTTTTGAAACTATTTCTAAATTTTGAATCTTGGGTTAAAAGCTTCACCTAGCCTTTCCAACCATGGAGGCAAGCAAACAAGTTCATAGACAATCAAATCCCAAAGGGTGATGGCCAATTGAGATAAATTGCCCACATGAAATCATAACCTAAGTTTATGCATCTAAATGATTTTGAGAAAAACCCTAAATGAAAGAATGATGCAAAGAATGATATGAATGAGTTTTGAAATATGATTTTTTTGGGATGTTACAAATCTAACCCCCTTAAAATGAATCTCGCCCTCGAGATTCGGATTGGCTAGCAAATAGGTGAGGGTGGTCTTTCCGAAGATCATCTTCTCTTTCCCATGTTGCTTCCTCTTCGGAATGATGATTCCATTGTACTTTGCAAAATTTGATAGTCTTTGTCCTTGTGACTCTTTCTGCGGTCTCAAGTATCTTGATAGGCTTTTCTTCATAGGTGAGGTCACTTTCTAGTTGAACGTCCTCCAAAGATATGGTATCCTTCAAAGAAGATCCTTCCATTTCTGGATGACATTTCTTAAGCTGACTCACATGAAAAACATTATGGATGGCTAATAGAGATGCTGGCAGTTCGATTTCATATGCAGCTTCTCCCTTGCGACTTAGAATGTTGAATGGTCCCACATATCTTTATGCCAACTTTCCTTTGACTCCAAATCTTTTTACTCCACGAAGTGGTGATACTCTAAGATAAGCTCTATCCCCAACTTCGTAAGTGACTTCTCTACGCTTAGCATCTGCGTAGCTTTTCTGTCGAGACTGTGCTATCTTCAATCTGTCTCTAACCAATTTGACCTTTTCTTCGGCGTCTTTGATAAGGTCTGGTCCAAACAAACTTCTTTCTCCCACACCATTCCATAACAATGGGGTGGTACACTTTCTTCCGTGTAGAAACTCAAATGGTGCCATCCCAATACTAGATTGGTGACTGTTGTTGTAAGAAAACTCTGCGTAAGGCAGACTTTCATCCCAACTTGCTCCATAGTCTAGGGCACATGCCCTCAACATGTCTTCAAGAATTTGATTAGTCCTTTCTGTTTGTCCATTAGTTTGAGGATGAAAAGCAGTGCTGAATTCCAACCTCGTTCCTAGAGATTCATGAAGCTGTCTCCAAAAGTGAGAAGTGAACTGAGTTCCTCTATCAGACACGATACTCTTAGGTACACCGTGAAGGCATACAATTCTGCTCATGTAGATTTTGGCTAACTTGGCACTTGTATAAGTTGTCTTGACGGGTATAAAATGAGCCACTTTAGTTAGGCGATCTACTACTACCCATATGGAATCATACCCTGACCTGGTCCTTGGTAATCCGGTAATGAAATCCATACCAATATTTTCCCACTTCCATTCAGGAATAGGCATTGGTTGAAGCAAACCTGCTGGTTTCTGATGCTCCGCTTTCACTCTACTACACACGTCACACAAGGCAATGTGTTCGGCGATGTCCCTTTTAAGATTGTTCCACCAAAATCTTTCTTTCATATCCATGTACATTTTGGTGTTTCCCGGGTGAATAGAATACGGAGAGTTATGGGTTTCTTGCAGAATCAGTTTCCGCAATTCCGGATTTTGTGGAACACAAATACGTTTCCCGTGCCATAAAGTACCTTGTTCATCCATATGGAAACTTTTAGCTTTCCCTTGGCTAATCCTTTCCCTAATCTCTTCGATCTCTTTATCTGTCTTTTGGGCTTCTTTAATCTTATCCAACAGAGTGGGTTGAACATCCAAAGACATAAGATGTCCTTCCGGCACAATCTCCAACCTGAGTTCCTTGAATTGCTTACACAAGTCATCTGGCAATTCACCTTTGGTAAGGCAATTTACAAACGCCTTACGACTTAGAGCATCTGCTACTACATTTGCTTTACCGGGGTGGTATTGCAAACTCAAGTCGTAATCCTTGATAAGTTCTAGCCATCTCCTTTGTCTCATATTGATTTCCTTCTAGGTGAAGATATACTTCAAACTCTTATGATCGGTGAATACTTCACAACGTTTTCCCAAAAGGTAATGTCTCCATGTTTTGAGTGCATGGACAACAGCGGCTAACTCTAAATCATGGGTAGGATAATTTACTTCATGAGTTTTGAGTTGTCTCGAGGCATAAGCCACAACTTTTCCGCCTTGCATAAGTACGGCACCTAATCCTTGATGCGAAGCATCACAATACACTTGGAAATCCTTTTCCAAATCTGGTAGGCACAGAACTGGTGCTGACACAAGTCTTTTCTTTAATTCTTGAAAGCTGAGTTCACATCCTTCAGACCAAGCAAATTTCTTATCTTTCTTTAACAATTCTGTCATTGGTTTAGCAACCTTAGAAAAATTTTCAATGAACCTTCTATAGTAACCTGCTAAACCAAGGAAACTACGAACCTCTTTTACATTCTTAGGAGATTCCCATTCTGTCACAGCTAAAACTTTAGCAGGATCAACTGCTACACCATCCTTTGTCATAACGTGACCAAGAAATCCAACTTCCTCTAACCAAAACTCACACTTGCTGAACTTGGCATAAAGCTTATGTTCCCTTAGTTTCTCAAGTATCAAGCGTAGATGTCTTTCATGCTCCTCCTTGCTCTTGGAGTAGACTAAGATGTCTTCGATGAAAACGACAACGAACTTGTCGAGAAATTCCATGAACACTTTGTTCATCATATTCATGAAGTATGCTAGAGCGTTGGTTAATCCAAAAGGCATCACAGTGTACTCATACAATCCATACCTGGTGGTGAAGGCTGTTTTAGGTATGTCTTGCTCTCTTATCTTGAGTTGAAAATAGCCTGACCGAAGATCAATCTTCGAGAACACACAAGCTCCTTCTAGATGGTCAAACAAGTCATTGATTCTTGGCAAAGGATATTTGTTCTTGATGGTTACCTCGTTGAGAGAACGGTAATCTATGCATAATCTTTGAGTTCTATCTCTCTTTTCTACGAACAAAACTGGAGCTCCCCAAGATGAAGAACTTGGCTGGATGAATCCTTTCTGCAATTGTTCTCCAAGTTGTTTCTTGAGTTCCTTAAGTTCGTCAACTGACATTTTATAAGGCCTCTTAGCTCTTGGTCCAGAACCTGGTACCAAATCTATTATAAACTCCACATCTCTATCTGGTGGCATTCCTGGTAATTCTTCCGGAAACACATCCGGATACTCACACACAATTGGCACACTGTCCATGCTAACCCCCTTAAGAGAATTTAGCTTACTTCCTTTAGATTTAAAATTGGACTTAAATTTTATCCTCTTACCTTCAGGGGTTGTGAGTGAAACTGTACGATTGGCACAATCTAGTACTCCCTCATACTTAGCCATCCAATCCATTCCCAAAATCACATCCAATCCTTGGGAATTCAGGATTATTAGGTTTACTGGAAACTTATGTTTTCCAAACTCTATGACAAAATCATGACATCCTGAGTTCACTATCATTTCTCCACCAGGAGAACTTACTTTTATAGGACACCCAATGGTTTCTACCGGTAGTTCATTTCTTTCGACAAATGCTTTTGATATGAATGAATGAGATGCACCAGTGTCAAAGAGTACAAATGCTGAGATGGAATTGAGTCTGAACTTACCAGCAACGGCATCAGGCTCTTCATAGACCTCCTCCACATTGATGTGGTTAACCTGTCCTTTCTGAAAAGGATTGGGCTTGTTAGGTCCTTCAACTTTCTTCTCAGTGCACTCATTAGCATAATGCCCCAGCTTCTTGCATTTGAAGCATTCAACCTGACTGATGTCCCTTTTAGGCTGACTTCCACTTCCACTGTGGTGGCTCTTATGTCCACTCTTGTGATTCTTATACTTATCATTGTCATGACTGCGATGATGCTTGTTGTCATGACGGTTGTGGTTGTGGTGCTTGTTAAATTTCCCATGCTTGTGGGAACCTGAGCTGACACTATCATCATAGTGAGATCGTTTATGAGACGATCCCGAGCTGTGCTTGTCGGAGTGTTTCCTCTTCCTACTCTCGACTTGCTTCATTTTATTCTCCACAATAACAGCCTTGTCACACAACGACTGGTAAGTTGGAACATATGCCACAGACAGCTACAGATTCAGCTCATCATTTAAGCCTTCCAGAAACTTTTCCTTTCTTTTGGCATCAGTGTCAACCTCATCCGGTGCATAGCGCGCCAGATTGTTGAATTCTTCAATATATTCAGCCACGCTGTGGTGGCGCTGCTTCAGGTTGTGAAACTCCTTCTTTTTCAGGCTCATCATACCTGGTGAGATATGAGTAGTACGAAATCCGTCTTCAAAGATATCCCAAGTCACCTCATCAATAGGTGTGGTGATCTGGAAATTGTCCCACCATGCGGCGGCTGGTCCTTCCAACAAATGTGCTGCGAACCTGACCTTTTCAGCATCTGTGCATCCCACGGTCACTAAGTCTTTGTTCACAGAACGTAGCCAATCATTGGCCACCATGGGATCAGTCGTTCCCGAAAACTTAGCTGGCCTCAGACGCAGAAATCTGGTGAGCATATCAAAACCTGGAGGGTTGTTGTTGTTGTTATTGTTGTTATTGTTATTGTTGTTGTTGTTGGGGTTGTTGTTGTTGTTCTGGTTCTGGATGAACGTCGTCATCATTTGCATAAGCTGTGTCTGCGCATTCATCATTTGTTGCATTTCCGGGGTAATGTTGGGGTTGGGGTTGGTGTTTGCGTGACGGGGAGGCATCTGTGGTTTATTCATATAGAGATAAGAATGAGATACCCTTACATGATTTATGCACAATACATTGCACAAGCAAACACATAGCAAGAAACACCAGGATAAAACTCAACAACAAAACAAAAGTCTCAAGTAAAAACACACAAGTGGCAAGCCATCCACATGTAGGATGGTCCAAACATTAAGTTCACAAATAACAAGTGCGGTAAATAAAGATAACTGAGTAGTCAAATCTACTCGTCGGCATCAATCTCCTCCTCGACAAAGGTAAGACCTGCGTTCTCCATTGCGGTCTTGTTCTCCTCGATGGTAGTGGTCAAAGAGTCGATCTTGGCCTTGAGAGCCCTCTTCTGGGAACGAAGCCTCTCAATCACTGTCTGCTGCTGCTCTAACTCGAAGTCCTTGGACTGTAGTTCCTCGGTCATATCACGAATCCTCTTGTTCCTATCCTGGACACGCTTCTCTTGACTCTTGAACTTACGGTCTTGGGTCTCGAACTTTGCCTCCATCTCCTTGACTATCTCGTCCTGCTGCGCGAAGAGCTTGTCCTTCTCGCGAAGCTGCACCTGGAGCTCGTCATTACTAAGCATGACGTTAGTCCTATCGGTATCCACGTGCCTAATAAGAGTCTCTAAGTCCTGGAGGTACAGGCGTATCGGCTCTGCTGTGACCCTCGAGTCGTCCTCAAAGTCGATGGACTCTCCGTCATCATCTCGCCTTCCGAAGGCGTGGAAGTGAGTGCCTCTAACCTGTCGGGAGTGACGGCCTAATAGTCGTCCTATCAGATCCTGCATGACAACCTCCATGCCTCTCTCCCTGTCATCGTGCATAAGCTTGAAGACGATGGCCTCCGTAGTAGGCTCCGTCTGGCGTCCTGGCTGGTTCACCTTGAAGCCCCAAAGGTCCTTCCTCTCAAACTTGGTGAGTGGGTGCACCGTAATGATAGGAAGAGGGAGATCGAGTAAAGTAGTAAGCTCTACGATACGAGGACCAAAACGGGTAGCCTGGAACTCCTCAACAGTGCTTATGGCAATAGGTATCTATTTATAAGATTGAAAAAGTTAGAACAACACAATTTAAGATAAACAAGACAAACATTCAAACACATTCTTGGAACACACAATTCACTCAAGTCATGCATACATAAATCCATTTCATCAACCAAGGTTCAAACTTATTTAAGGTATCATTTTGGAAAATAAGGTGATAGGTGGTGGTCCAACTAACGAAGTGCGCTTACAATCCTATCTCACTGGATCTGGTAGCTAACACAATGTTCCTAGAGGCAATCACCCTATCTTGTTCACATGCTTCTATCACTAAGTCTATAATATCTCCTCTTAAGGATTGGTTGGTGACTTCCAACTCTTGGGTATGTTCCTTCTCTTTCTCTAAGTCTTTTTGGACGTTGAGCATCCTGCACTTGACTCTAGCACTTAGTTCCTTGATAGTCTTCCAAGCTGCTTCTTTTGCTGACTCAAAGAATGTGGTGTGCATAAAAGTGTTGGTGTACATGCAAAAGCCCTTTTCTTTGTGGTTGTCTTCCTTGTTTTTGTACAAGTGAAGTTGCACCCACCAATACTCCACTCCTTCCTCCATCACTGGAAAGCCCTTGTACACAGCTGCACCATGTGCTCCCATTGTCTCCATGAGGTCCTTGAGAATTTTGGGAAACTCAGTCTCACACTCCAAGGTCATGGTCATGAGTGGTCCTTTCTTCACGGCTTCGTTGATGGAGTTCATCTACAAATAGAGATGAGAATGAGAAGATTAGAAAAGTTTACGAGAAGAATAGACAAGTGTAGAAGAAGTTAAAATTTTTCCTTAGTGGTTTCCAATCCTAGGGTCATAATCCTACAGGCAACACAGTGCTCTGATACCATCTGTAAGATCCCTCCTTAATAAAGGAAAAGATCCCTGTGATTACAATGCTAGTCCCTGGATCAATGCTAGCATCCACAGTTTAAGATGAAGTACACAGATACAAAGGTCGTTTATTACAGTCATTCCAGAGATAAAACATAGTCTTTTACAACTCATGGCCAAAGGCCTAATACAAGAGTTTATGGAATAAGTAAATAAACATAAGTCTTCATCTTCATGTGCCACAGGAAAGCATGTTGAGTGTAGACTCATGACTCCTATTCATCATCAGAGTAACCTGCAACATCATAAGTTACAGCCACAGAGGGTCAATACTTTGGAATAGTATTGGCAAGTGATACCTTAGTATATTTTAACTGGACTATAATACTATATGCATTTGGCTGGTGGAGATTAGGCTTGCATTGCTCAAAATAGATTTTTCCTTAACTTTTGAAAATACTAAGTTTTTGCTTGGCACAAAACACCCAAGGCATCTATCAATCAAAGACTCCAGATCCACTCAGGGCATCTACCAATCAATGACTGAAGATCCTTTTAACCCTTGTTCACCCACAAGTTTTATTTAGAAATTGGAGTGATGAGATTCTTGAAGTTTCCATGTCTTGATGCTCAAATTGTCCTTTACCAGGGACATGGCTAAGTACTTAGGTTTTACACTCTGCAGAGGTGGTGCACTTTCCCCACAAGACTTGGTTTCCCAAGACAAGATCCTTCAGTAGCCTTTCCTTAGTCAAATGGACGCGTTCCAACCTATCATTCCCTCTACCACCCACTGTCCAAAAGACTAAGTTCTAGCATCCTAAGATCATGGCAGAGCCCATATTGCCAGGTGGTTGCACTTGAAGCTTCTCAACATTTGACATCTCAAATCTCTTTGTTTCCTGGGTGGCCATCCACAAGTGAGATACACTAAGGTAAACCATAAACATGGGCCTTGTGAACCACTCAACCAAAAACCACCAAGCAAGTCCCATTCCACCCAGGAGATTCATTAACTTAGTTGTTTTGTTAAATAAAACTCAAGTCCTCAGACTTAGAATAATTTTCCCATAGTGTATATATAAACCACCCTTGTTTTCTAGTAGCTAGGCTAAGCATGGCATGGCAACTTATCCTTAGGGAATTTTCCTAGCAACTCTAGCATTCTATTCTAAATAGAATTTCCCATCATCAATTGGCAAAAGTAGCATGCAAGTCCTAACAAAATATATCTAATGCATGTATAAAATATAGGAATGGAATATTCATGAAGATATCACTTGCCTTGGTAGTGTGGAGAGTAGCACTCGTCACAATCACAATCACTAGCAAAATCTACACACAAAGTTGTATCACACAATTACACACAAATATATACAAACAAGAAATAGTATGAATGCATGCATGCATGAAAATACTAAGTGGTGATTTTTGAAAATTCTACCAATCAAGTGCAAGTTTACAGAAACTAAACAAGTCACAAAGTAACCAAGACAAACTTAATTAACCCTAAAACAAGTTATTAAACTAAAACTATTCTCAAAAAGGCCTCAAACAAGTTTCTGCAATTTAAGCCAAACTAATGGTTACTATTTGCTAAACAAAAAGGATAGGCAGAAAGGTCTTGTTTTACTGAATCCAACGGTATAAAGTTTGCAAAATTCCAACGTGGAATTCAAAAGATATAGGCATTTGAATTTGGATCAAATTTCTGGTTTTAAATCTATTTTCAGATCTAACCTAGCCACGCGTCATGTTCTTATTCGCCCGTACCGTTTCGCACTGGATCGAGCTCCACAGCCGTAGGATCTAAATGAAATCTGGCGGCTCAGATCGCGTACCGCTTCGGGGTTAAGTGGATCTATCCTAGCGCTACGATACAGATCTAACGGCTGCTATTGCCCTGGCCAAGAACTGGCGGCGGAGCGGTGGCTACCGGCGGCGGAACTGTCGGTCGACGACGGAGGCGGCGCTACAGGGGGTGAGTGAGAACGAGGAGTAGCTCACCGGGATCGGGGGGTCACGGCGAAGCTCGTCGTACTCGCGGTTGGTCAAGGGGCGCTCGGGCACGGTTGCGATTGCTCGCCGGAGTGGAGGACGGCGTCGGTGCGTCGGGTGGTCGTCGTGGACGTCGCTGTGAACCACCCCAAGGCAAGGCGAGGACACGATTAGATTCACAGAGTCAAGACGGAGTTGTGTGCGTGAATTAGAAGGCGCGGGGCGGTCTGTACTTACCACTGGAGTTCGCCGGAGTTCGTGCAGACGACGGTGGCGGCAAGTCGATGATGCTGCCGGAGCTACGGTTCATGCGAGGGCAAACGAAATATGTTAAAAGAAGCGCAGAGGCTCACTGAACTAGTTTGCAAGAACGAGAGGCCGAGGGGAGCTCAGAACTCACCGGAATTCGCCGGCGCAGTCGTCGGAGACGGCGGGGCTACAGAGAGCAATACACGCAGCCTGGTGGCGCTCTGGGTTCGGGGTTTGAGGGAGAAGAGAGAGGGGGCAGAGGGGGTTCTTATAGCCTGGTCACGAGCGTGAATTACTCGGCCAATAAATTGAATTGACGCTGCGAATTAAACACAGAAACGCCCGCGTTGATTTGGGGATGAACGGGTCATGCGGGTGGAGATGACGCTGACGTGGAGAAGGCCCGCTTGTCAGCGAAACACGCGAGGTGTAGGTGGGGTCTGCCTGTCAGCGGCTCAGTGCGTGCGCTTGCGCGTGAGAGAAGAATAAGGAGATCCCCGGGTGGGCTTGCTAGGCTTGATCCGCTGCTGGGCCAGATTCTGGCCGCGCGGCCTTTTTCCATTGTTTAAGCCTTTTCTTTTTCTAAATTCATTTTCTGGTATGAATTTTGATATGAATTCAAATCCTTTTGAATTCAGACTGCTTTGGGAATTTTTGCAGGGTTCTATGGGTTCAAAAACAGTCATTCTAACTAAGTGGTTACCTTGCAAGGCTTGGTCAAACTTGGGTTTCAGAATAAACAGAGATTTGCTCTAGTTTGCAAATATTGGAAATATGGTTTTGAAACTATTTCTAAATTTTGAATCTTGGGTTAAAAGCTTCACCTAGCCTTTCCAACCATGGAGGCAAGCAAACAAGTTCATAGACAATCAAATCCCAAAGGGTGATGGCCAATTGAGATAAATTGCCCACATGAAATCATAGCCTAAGTTTATGCATCTAAATGATTTTGAGAAAAACCCTAAATGAAAGAATGATGCAAAGAATGATATGAATGAGTTTTGAAATATGATTTTTTTGGGATGTTACATTGTCCCATCAGATATGCCAGGGAACGCGCGGACTTTATTTTCAGGATCGGACGAGTTTCGATCGACTAGTTTCAAAGACAAAGACAACTAAAACATGGCCAACATATATAGATTATGACGATAATCGACCATGACTCAGGTGACCCAGATCCAAAGAGCGCATTAAGATACCATACATAGATTTAATTTATGCTTAAGTGGACCTAATCGACTATGACGCTCCCACAGTCTCCATCATTGACGATGTTGTCCATGTCGCCGCCAGCCTCCTCCGTGTCGGAATCGATGTTGACGTTCCCGGCAGCGTTCCTCCTCCCCATGGATTCTTCACGGCATGCTGCATCGATAACGGTGGAGGTCGTACGCCCAGGCACTGCCCAGAAGCGCTGCCTCCCTTCGGGGTTGCGCAAATCCGGGTGGATCTCCCGCCGGTGGGTTTCGCACAGCTCAATCAACGCAGCCCGCTCCTTCTTGAACAACTTTCGCCAGTACGCGCTCGTACGCGAGTACCGCGCCATTGCCCTCTTCCGCTCCGACAGCTGGCGGCAGCGCTCCTCGATCTACCTCGCCAACGTGTTGTCATGCAAGAGCGGCGCGATAAGAACCCCGTTGTAGCTGAGCTCGAAGCCGGCCGGAAGCCTCGCTAACGGCGGCGCGAGTATGCCGTAGTGGGCGAACATCTGAGCCTCGTGCAAGCTGAGTTTGGGCCTCTCCCTCTCCATGGCGATGAAGGAACACGATCTGATTTTCGGCCCCGAGGTTAAGGGGATAAAGGCAAGGACATAGGCCCAGCGTAGTTGCCACGACCAATCAGTTCGCAGAACAGACTTCTCGCGGATCGCCCTCGCGAAGGACATCACTATCGTCCATGCACCCCGATCCAACGGCGCCTAACAATCGGGGATCGGGTCTTCTAGAAGCCCAGAGCGGTTGCTGGTTAGTTCTGCATCCAGATTGTTTGTGGCCAATAGCGGTAGTTGAAAATAATACACATTTCAATGATACTAGTGGATCCATGTGTGGTCTCTAAAGAGAAAACACATGCAAAATGACTGGTTGTTGTTACTAAAAAGAACACACATGAAATGACTCTGGTGGATCCATGTGAAAAGAACACACATGCAATGACACTGGTGGATCCATAGGTGGTATGTGAAAAGAACACACATTTCAATGACTCTAGTTGTTGTTACTAAAAAGAACACACATGCAATGGCACTGGTGGATCCATGGGTGGATTGTGAAAAGAACACACATGCAATGACACTGATGGATCCATAGGTGGTATGTGAAAAGAACACACATGCAAAATGACTCTGGTTGTTGTTACTAAAAAGAACACACATGCAATGACTCTGGTGGATCCATGGGTGGATTATGAAAAGAACACACATGCAATGACACTGGTGGATCCATAGGTGGTATGTGAAAAGAACACACATGCAAAATGACTCTGGTTGTTGTTACTAAAAAGAACACACATGCAATGACACTAGTGGATCCATGGGTGGTCTCTGTAGAGAACACACATTTCAATGACACTGGTGGATCCATATGTGGTATGTGAAAAGAATACACATGCAATGACTCTGGTTGTTGTTAGTGAAAAGAACACACATGCAATGACACTGGTGGATCCATAGGTGGTATGTGAGAAGAACACACATGCAAAATGACTCTAGTTGTTGTTACTAAAAAGAACACACATGCAATGACACTGGTGGATCCATAGGTGGTATGTGAGAAGAACACACATGCAAAATGACTCTGGTTGTTGTTACTAAAAATAACACACATGCAATGACTCTGGTGGATCCATGGGTGGATTGTGAAAAGAACACACATGCAATGACACTGGTTGATCCATAGGTGGTATGTGAAAAGAACACACATGCAAAATGACTCTGGTTGTTGTTACTAAAAAGAACACACATGCAATGATACTGGTGGATCCATAGGTGGATTACGAAATGAACACACATGCAATGCCACTGGTGGATCCGTAGGTGATATGTGAGAAGAACACACATTTCAATGACTCTGGTTGTTGTTACTAAAAAGAACACACATGCAATTACACGGGTGGATCCATAGGTGGTATGTGAAGAGATCACACATGCAAAATGACTCTGGTAGATCCATAGGTGATATGTGAAAAGAACACACATGCAAAATGACTCTGGTTGTTGTTAGTGAAAAAAAACACATGCAATGACACTGGTGGATCCATAGGTGGTATGTGAAAAGAACACACATGCAAAATGACTCTGGTTGTTGTTACTAAAAAGAACACACATGCAATGACACTAGTCGATCCATGGGTGGATTGTGAAAAGAACACACATGCAATTACACTGGAGGATCCATAGGTGGTATGTGAAAAGAACACACATGCAAAATGACTCTGGTTGTTGTTACTAAAAAGAACACACATGCAATGACACTGATGGATCCAGGGGTGAATTGTGAAAAGTGCACACATGCAATGACACTGGTGGATCCATGTGTGGTATGTGCAAAGAACACGCATGCAATGACTCTGGTTGTTGTTACTAAAAAGAACACACATGCAATGACTCTGGTGAATCCATGTGAAAAGAACACACATGCAATGACACTGGTGGATCCATAGGTGGTATGTGAAAAGAACACACATTTCAATGACTCGGGTTGTTGTTACTCAAAAGAACACACATGCAATGACACTGGTGGATCCATGGGTGGATTGTGAAAAGAACACACATGCAATGACACTGGTGGATCCATAGGTGGTATGTGAAAAGAACACACATGCAAAATGACTGGTTGTTACTAAAATGAACACACATGCAATGACACTGGTGGATCCATGTGTGGTCTCTGTAGAGAACACACATTTCAATGACACTGGTGGATAAATATGTGGTATGTGAAAAGAACACACATGGAGTGACTCTGGTTGTTGTAAGTGAAAAGAACACAATGCAATGACACTGGTGGATCCATAGGTCTTATGTGAAAAGAACACACATTTCAATGACTCTGGTTGTTGTTACTAAAACGAACACACATGCAATGACACTGGTGGATCGATGTGTGGATTGTGAAGAGAACACACATGCAATGACTCCAATTGTTGTTAGTGAAAAGAACATACATGCAATAACACCGGTGGATCCATGTGTGGTCTCTGTAGAGAACACACATTTCAATGACACTGGTGGATCCATAGGTGGGATGTGAAAAGAACACACATGCAAAATGACTCTGGTTGTTGTTACTAAAAAGAACACACATGCAATAACACTAGTGGATCCATGGGTGGATTGTGAAAAGAACACACATGCAATTACACTGGAGGATCCATAGGTGGTATGTGAAAAGAACACACATGCAAAATGACTCTGGTTGTTGTTACTAAAAAGAACACACATGCAATGACACTAGTGGATCCATGTGTGGATTGTGAAGAGAACACACATGCAATGACTCCGGTTGTTGTTACTGAAAAGAACATACATGCAATGACACCGGTGGATCCATGTGTGGTCTCTGTAGAGAACACACATTTCAATGACACTGGTGGATCCATAGGTGGTATGTGAGAAGAACACACATGCAATGACTCTGGTTGTTGTTACTAAAAAGAACACACATGCAATGACACTGGTGGATCCATAGGTGGATTATGAAATGAACACACATGGAATGACATTGGTGGATCCATACGTGGTATGTGACAAGAACACACATGCAAAATGACTCTGGTTGTTGTTACTAAAAAGAACACACATGCAATGACACTGGTGGATCCATGGGTGGATTGTGAAAAGAACAGACATGCAATGACACTGATGGCTCCATAGGTGGTATGTGAAAAGAACACACATGCAAAATGACTCTGGTTGTTGTTACTAAAAAGAACACACATGCAATGACACCAGTGGATCCATAGGTGGATTATGAAATGAACACAAATGCAATGACACTGGTGGATCCATAGGTGGTATGTGAGAAGAACACACATTTCAATGACACTGGTGGATCCATATGTGGTATGTGAAAAGAACACACATGCAATGACTCTGGTTGTTTTTAGTGAAAAGAACACACATGCAATGACACTGGTGGATCCATAGGTGGTATGTGAGAAGAACTCACATGCAAAATGACTCTAGTTGTTGTTACTAAAAATAACACACATGCAATGACACTGGTGGATCCATAGGTGGATTATTAAATGAACACACATGCAATGACACTGGTGGATCCATAGGTGGTATGTGAGAAGAACACACATGCAAAATGACTCTGGTTGTTGTTACTAAAAAGAACACACATGCAATGACACTGGTGGATCCATGTGAAAAGAACACACATGCAATGACACTGGTGGATCCATAGGTGGTATGTGAAAAGAACACACATTTCAATGACTCTGGTTGTTGTTACTAAAAATAACACACATGCAATGACACTGGTGGATCCATGGGTGGATTGTGAAAAGAACACACATGCAATGACACTGGTGGATCCATAGGTGGTATGTGAAAAGAAAACACATGCAAAATGACTCTGGTTGTTGTTACTAAAAAGAACACACATGTAATGACACTGGTGGATCCATAGGTGGATTATGAAATGAACACACATGCAATGACACTGGTGGATCCATAGGTGGTATGTGAGAAGAACACACATGCAATGACTCTGGTTGTTGTTACTAAAACAAACACACATGCAATGACACTGGTGGATCCATAGGTGGTATGTGAAGAGATCACACATGCAAAATGACTCTGGCGGATCCATAGGTGGTATGTGAAAAGAACACACATGCAAAACGACTCTGGTTGTTGTTACTAAAAAGAACACACATGCAATGACACTGGTGGATCCATGGGTGGATTGTGAAAAGAGCACACATGCAATGACACTGGTGATCCATATGTGGTATGTGAAAAGAACACACATGCAATGACTCTGGTTGTTGTCAGTGAAAAGAACACACATGCAATGACACTGGTGGATCCATGTGTGGTCTCTGAAGAGAGCACACATTTCAATGACTCTTGTTGTTGTTATTAAAAAGAAAACACATGAAATGACACTGGTTGATCCTGTGTAGTCTCTGAAGAGAGCACACATGCAATGACACTGGTTGTTGTTACTAAAAAGAACACACATGCAATGACACTGGTAGATCCATGTGTGGATTGTGAAGAGAACACACATGCAAAATTACTCTGGTTGTTGTTACTAAAAAGAACATACATGCAATGACACTGGTGGATCCATAGGTTGTATGTGAAAAGAACACACATGCAAAATGACTCTGGTTGTTGTTACTAAAAAGAACACACATGCAATGACACTGGTGGATCCATGTGTGGATTGTGAAAAGAACACACATGCAAAATGACTGGTAGTTGTTAGTAAAAAGAACACACATGCAATGACACCAGTGGATCCATGTGTGGTCTCTGTAGAGAACACACATTTCAATGAGACTGGTGGATCCATATGTTGTATGTGAAAAGAACACACATGCAAAATGACTCTAGTTGTTGTTACTAAAAAGAACACACATGCAATGACACTCGTGGATCCATGGGTGGATTGTGAAAAGAGCACACATGCAATGACACTGGTGGATCCATATGTGGTATGTGAAAAGAACACGCATGCAATGACTCCGGTTGTTGTTACTGAAAAGAACACACATGCAATGACACTGGTGGATCCATGTGTCATCTCTAAAGAGAACACACATTTCAATGACACTGGTGGATCCATAGGTGGTATGTGTAAAGAACACACATGCAAAATGACTCTGGTTGTTGTAACTAAAAGAACACACATGCAATGACTCTGGTGGATCCATGTGAAAAGAACACACATGCAATGACACTGGTGGATCCATAGGTGGTATGTGAAAAGAACACACATTTCAATGACTCTGGTTATTGTTACTAAAAAGAACACACATGCAATGACACTGGTGGATCCATGGGTGGATTGTGAAAAGAACACACATGCAATGACACTGGTGGATCCATAGGTGGTATGTGAAAAGAACACACATGCAAAATGACTCTGGTTGTTGTTACTAAAAAGAACACACATGCAATGACACTGGTGGATCCATGTGTGGTCTCTGTAGAGAACACACATTTCAATGACACTAGTGGATAAATATGTGGTATGTGAAAAGAACACACATGCAATGAATCTGGTTGTTATTAGTGAAAAGAACACACATGCAATGACACTAGTGGATCCATAGGTGGTATGTGAAAAGAACACACATTTCAATGACTCTGGTTGTTGTTACTAAAAAGAACACACATGCAATGACACTGGTGGATCCATGTGTGGTATGTGAAAAGAACATGCATGCAATGACTCCGGTTATTGTTACTCAAAAGAACACACATGCAATGACACTGGTGGATCCATGTGTGATCTCTAAAGAGAACACACATTTCAATGACACTGGTGGATCCATAGGTGGTACGTGAAAAGAACACACATGCAAAATGACTCTGGTTGTTGTTACTAAAAAGAACACACATGCAATGACTCTGGTGCATCCATGTGAAAAGAATACACATGCAATGACACTGGTGGATCCATAGGTGGTATGCGAAAAGAACACACATTTCAATGAATCTGGTTGTTGTTACTAAAAATAACACACATGCAATGACACTGGTGGATCCATGGGTGGATTGTGAAAAGAACACACATGCAATGACACTGGTGGATCCATAGGTGGTATGTGAAAAGAACACACATGCAAAATGACTCTGGTTGTTGTTACTAAAAAGAACACACATGCAATGACACTGGTGGATCCATGTGTGGTCTCTGTAGAGAACACACATTTCAATGACACTAGTGGATAAATATGTGGTATGAGAAAAGAACACACATGCAATGAATCTGGTTGTTGTTAGTGAAAAGAACACAGATGCAATGACACTGGTGGATACATAGGTGGTATGTGAAAAGAACACACATTTCAATGACTCTTGTTGTTGTTACTAAAAGGAACACACATGCAATGACACTAGTGGATCCATGTGTGGATTGTGAAGATAACACACATGTAATGACTCCGGTTGTTGTTACTGAAAAGAACATACATGCAATGACACCGGTGGATCCATGTGTGGTATCTGTAGAGAACACACATTTCAATGATACTGGTGGATCCGTAGGTGGTATGTGAGAAGAACACACATGAAATGACTCTGGTTGTTGTTACTAAAAAGAACACACATGCAATGACACTGGTGGATCCATAGGTGGATTATGAAATGAACACACATGCAATGACATTGGTGGATCCATAGGTGGTATGTGAGAAAAACACACATGCAAAATGACTCTGGTTGTTGTTACTAAAAAGAACCAACATGCAATGACACTGGTGGATCCATGGGTGGATTATGAAAAGAACACGCATGCAATGACAATGGTGGCTCCATAGGTGGTATGTGAAAAGAACACACATGCAAAATGACTCTGGTTGTTGTTACTAAAAAGAACACAAATGCAATGACACTAGTGGATCCATAGGTGGATTATGAAATGAACACACATGAAATGACACTGGTGGATCCATAGGTGGTATGTGAGAAGAACACACATTTCGATGACACTGGTGGATCCATATGTGGTATGTGAAAAGAACACTCATGCAATGACTCTGGTTGTTGTTACTGAAAAGAACACACATGCAATGACACTCGTGGATCCATAGGTGGTATGAGAAGAACACACATGCAAAATGACTCTAGTTGTTGTTACTAAAAAGAACACACATGCAATGACACTGGTGGATCCATAGGTGGATTATGAAATGAACACACATGCAATGACACTGGTGGATCCGTAGGTGGTATGTGAGAAGAACACACATGCAAAATGACTCTGGTTGTTGTTACTAAAAAGAACACACATGCAATGACACTGCTGGATCCATGGGTGGATTGTGAAAAGAACACACATGCAATGACACTGGTGGATCCATAGGTGGTATGTGAAAAGAACACACATGCAAAATGACTCTGGTTGTTGTTACTAAAAAGAACACACATGCAATGACACTGGTGGATCCATAGGTGGATTATGAAATGAACACACATGCAATGACACTGGTGGATCCATAGGTGGTATGTGAGAAGAACACACATGCAATGACTCTGGTTGTTGTTACTAAAAAGAAGACACATGCAATGACACTGGTGGTGTTGGAGATATGCCCTAGAGGTAATAATAAATGTAGTTATTATTATATATCTTTGTGTTTATGATAAATGTTTACATTCATGCTATAATAGTATTAACAAGGAAACCATTAATACTTGTGTGATTTGTAAACTTAATTTGAAGTCCCTAGTATGGCCTCTATACTTCACTAGCTTGTTGGTTGATTGATGATGTGGTTTCTTTGTCATGAACATTGAGATGTTATCAACAACAAGATCATATCGTTAGGAGAATGATATGGTGGACATACTCCTATAGACAAGCGTAGCATAAAGATCAAGTCATTTCAATAGTTCAATTGCTATATGCTTTCTGATACATAGTAACCTAATTCCTTCGACCATGAGATCATGCATATTGCCTTTACTGGATGGATGCTTTGATGTCATCAAACACCACACCGTAACAGGGTGGCTATAAAAGTGGCATTGGGTGTTCGGAAAGTATTGGTTGAAACACATGGATCAAGAGTGGGATTTGTCCATCCACATGACGGATAGATATTCTCTGGGCCCTCTCGGTGAAATGTCATCCAATTAGCTTGCAAGCATGTGACTTGGTCACAAGGGATCACATATCACGGGAACGAGAAAAGAGTACTTATCAGTAACGAGGTTGAACTAGGTATGCAGAGATACCGACGATCATGACCTCGGATAAGTAACATATCGTGAGACAAAGGGAAATTGGTATCGTATGTAAGTGGTTCATTCGATCGCAAAGTAATCGTAGAAATATGTGGGAGCCATATGAATTTCCAGATTCCTCTATTGGTTATTGTTCGGAGAAGTGTCTCGATCATGTCCGCATAATTCACGAACCGTAGGGAGACACACTTAAGGATTCGACGTTGTTTGAGTAGTTATGGTATTATGAGAAAGAGACCGAATGTTGTTCGGAGTCTCGGATGGGATCCGGGATATCACGAGGTGATCCGGAATGGTCCGGAGAATAAGATTCATATAAGGAAAGTCCCATTTCGGAGTTGGGGAATGGTTCCGGTGTTTTCATCGGGAACATTCTAGAAGGTCCCGGAATGTCCGGCACTCCGGGGGGGAAGGGGTACATGAATGTGTCATTGCAAGATGGAATGATTGCATCATGTACTAAGTGTTCTCGCTGTCCAAAATAAAGGGTTTATTTAATTCCTAAATTGGAAAAGTCAAACGGCTAGTTTGAAAGTCAAACTGCCAGTTTTGGAAAGTGGGAAGAGGAGGAGAAGAGGAGACCGACTTGGGGAAGGAGTCCCCAAGCCGGCGGCCAGCCCTAGGCCGAGTTGGGGAGGGACTCCCTCCCTCCCCTAGCGCGCCAGCCCTCCCACCTATAAAGGGAGGGGCAGGGCTCCCCTCCCAACACACACAAGTTCCTATCCTCTAAACTAGAAACTAGACCTAGACCCCGGTTTAGAGCTGTTTCGGTTTAGAGCCTTCTAATTGGTTTAGAGCCCTCTAATTGGTGTGTCTAATTACTAGACCACTAATAGCCTCTCTCATAAGCTCCACCATACTCGCACCGGCTTAAGGCGAAGCCCTGCGGGATCTCCCCTCTACCTCCGGTACCACGCCGTTGTGCTGCCGGAATCACGAGGAGAGTGCTACAACCTCCGCTGCCTGCTGGAACAAGGGAGAGGAAGGTCTTCGTCGAGTACCGAACGTGTGACCGACTGCGGGAGCGCTGCGGGAACGCGGCGCCGGAAGGATCGTCTACGCGATCTTGAGATCGGAAAGAGTACGACTACATCACCCACGAGAATCTGCTCTCGTTAAACACTTTGGAATCTTCGAGGGTGAGTTATTCCATCGACTCGTTGCTACAATCTAGTAGATAGATCTTGGCTTGTTTGTTTGTATGCGATAGAAAATTTTTGTTTTCCATGCTACGAACCCCTACAGTGGTATCAGAGCCGTGTCTATATGTAGATCTGTTGCACGAGTAGAACACAATGGTCATTGTGGGCGTTGATGCTTTTATTGTAGATTGCTTTTTGTGTACTTTGCATCTTGCGGTATGTTGGGATGAAGCGGCCCGGGCTAACCTTACATGACATCGTTCATGAGACTTGCTCCACGCTTGACATGCAACTCGTTTTGCATAAGTGGCTTTGCGGGTGCCTGTTTCTCCTAGCATAGTAAAGATCCAATTTACAACGGGTGATCAACAATGCTAGTATCAATGTTGTGGTTCTTGTTCGTAAGTTAGAACGACACTTATGGAAAGCCCCAAACCACGTAAAATATGCAAAGAAAGTAGAAGCGTCTAACTTTGTTTTGCAGGGGTGTGCAGTGATGTGATATGGCCATGATTGTGATTATATTTGATGTATGCAATGATCCTTATTGTAAGTTGGCAACCGGCAGGAGCCATATGGTTGTCTTTAATTTCTGTTAAGGCCTGCGTGTCTATTCAAAATAGTTGTAATAGTTGAAGTTGGCGGACGACAACCATGAAGAAGCGTCATTGACCTTGATGCTATGCCGGTGATGATGGAGATCATGTTCGTGCTTGAAGATGGAGATCGGAAGCACAAAGAAGAAAGGCCATATCATATCACATATTATGAATTGCATGTGATGTTAATCCTTTATGCATCTTGTATTGCTTAGTAGACGACGGTAGCATTATAAGATGATCCCTCATGCACATAAATTTCAAGTTCTAAAAGTGTTCACCCTTAGTATGCACCGTTGCCAAAGCTTGCTGCTTCGAAGCACCACGTGATGATCGGGTGTCTTTGATTCCGCGGGTGACTACAACGTAAGCAAGCCAGATTTGCTTATGCGGAAGCTAAGGTTTGATCTTGACGAGCCTAGCATGTACAGACATGGCCTCAGGAACACGGATCGCCGAAAGGCAAAGCATGAATCATATAGTAGATATGATGAACATGATGATTGTTCGCCATTAAAACTATATCAGCTCTCGTGATGATCGGTGTTGATGTAGTGGATTTGGTTCGTGTGATCACTAAAACAATGTGAGGGATGTTGTTTTGAGTGGGAGTTCACCTAGTTTAATTTCATTAATTAATTTGAACTCAATTTGTCATAAACTTAGTCTAAACTATTGCAAATATGTTGTAGATCAATGGCAGCCCCTACCATCAATTTTAATGCGTTCCTAGAGAAAGAAAAGTTGAAAAACAATGGAAGCAACTTCGCGGATTGGTTCCGCAATTTGAGGATTGTCCTCACAGCTGGTAATTTGACCTATGTGCTGGATGCACCGCTAGGTGACCCACCTGCAGCTGATGCTACCGATGAAGTAAAGAATGTTTACCTCGCTCGGAAGAATCAGTACTCCATAGTTCAGTGTGCTATCTTGTATGGTTTAGAATCGGAGCTTCAGAAAAGGTTTGAAGAGTCAGATCCATATGATATTGTCGAGGATCTCAAATTAATCTTTGAGACCCATGCGGCAATTGAAAGTTATGAAGCTTCTGAAAAGTTCTTTAACTGCAAGATGGAAGAGGGTAGCTCCGTCAGTGAGCATGTGCTTAAAATGTCTGGGCACGCAAATAAACTTCAAAGTTTGGGTATAGTGATTCCTAATACTTTGGGAGTTTACCGCATCCTCCAATCACTACCACCAAGTTACAAGAACTTTGTGATGAACTACAACATGCAGAACATGAACAAAGAGTTGCCAGAACTATTTGCTATGTTAAAATCTGCAGAAGTGGAGATCAAGAAAGAGCACCAAGTGTTGATGGTCAATAAGACCACCAAATTCAAGAAAGGCAAGTCTAAGCAGAAGGGACACTTCAAGAAGGGTGGTAAGAAAGTTACCACGCCGACGAAGAGGACCAAGGCTGGACCCAAGCCTGATACTGAGTGCTTTTACTGCAAGGGAGAAGGTCACTGGAAGCGGAATTGCCCAAGGTACTTGGCGGATTTGAAGAACGGCAACATCAAGAAGAAAGGTATATCTGATATACATGTTATTGATGTGTATCTCACTAGTACTCGTAGTAGTGCCTGGGTATTTGATACTGGTTCGGTTGCTCATATATGTAACTCGAAACAGGAGCTGCAGAATAAACGGAAGCTAGTGAAGAACGAGGTGACGATGCGCGTGGGAAACGGATCAAAGGTTGATGTGATCGCGGTCGGCACACTACCTCTTCATCTACCATCGGGATTAGTTTTATACTTAAATAATTGTTATTTGGTGCCTGCGTTGAGCATGAACATTATATCGGGATCTTGTTTATTGCGAGACGGTTACTTGTTTAAATCCGAGAATAATGGTTGTTCGATTTATATGAGTAATATGTTTTATGCACATGCACCTTTGATAGATGGTCTATTCATATTGAATCTCGATAGTAGAAATACACATATTAATAACATTGAGGCTAAACGTTTGAAATCAAGCGATAATTTGACCTATATGTGGCACTGTCGTCTTGGTCACATTGGAGTGAAGCGTATGAAGAAACTCCATTCCGATGGACTTCTTGAATCACTTGATTTTGAATCACTTGAAAGATGCGAAGCATGTCTGATGGGTAAAATGACTAAGACTCCATTTTCTGGTATGATGGAGCGAGCTACAGACTTATTGGAAATCATACATACCGATGTGTGTGGTCCAATGAGTGTAGCATCGCGCAGTGGTTATCGTTATGTTCTTACCTTCACGGATGACTTGAGTAGATATGGGTATATCTATTTTATGAAACATAAGTCCGAAACTTTCGAGAAGTTTAAGGAGTTTCAAAGTGAGGTAGAGAATCAACGTAACAAGAAGATTAAATTTCTACGATCTGATCGTGGAGGTGAATATCTAAGTTACGAGTTTGGCGAGCATTTGAAGAAATGTGGAATACTTTCGCAGTTGACACCGCCGGGAACACCACAGCGTAATGGTGTGTCTGAACGTCGTAATCGAACTCTCTTAGATATGGTTCGTTCTATGATGTCACTTACAGATTTGCCACTATCATTTTGGGGTTATGCATTAGAAACAGCCGCATTCACTTTAAATAGGGCACCGTCTAAATCCGTTGAAACGACACCGTATGAATTATGGTTTGGGAAGAAACCTAAATTGTCGTTCCTTAAAGTTTGGGGATGCGAAGCCTATGTAAAGAAGTTACAGCCGGACAAGCTTGAACCCAAAGCGGAAAAATGCGTCTTCATAGGATACCCGAAGGAAACTGTTGGGTATACCTTCTATCATAGATCCGAAGGCAAAATCTTCGTTGCTAAGAATGGATCCTTTCTAGAGAAGGAATTTCTCTCGAAAGAAGTGACTGGAAGGAAAGTAGAACTCGACGAGGTTGTCGAACCTTCTCTCGAAATTGCGAGTAGCGCAGCACCGGAAGAAGTTCCTGTGGTGCCTGCACCAATAAGAGAGGAAGCTAATGATGGTGATCATGAAACTTCGGTTGAAGTTACTACAAGAGCCTCGGAGGTCAACGAGAACTCGTACCACTCCAGATTGGTATGATTCCGTTATGAATGTCATGTTGGTGGACAACACCGATGATCCCGAGACATATGAGGAAGCGATGATGAGCCCAGATTCCAATAAATGGCAAGAAGCCATGAAATCCGAGATTGGATCCATGTACGAAAACCAAGTATGGACTTTGGTGGACTTACCGGATGGCCGGAAGGCTGTCGAGAACAAATGGATTTTCAAGAAGAAAACAGATGCTGATGGTAATGTTACTGTCTATAAAGCTCGACTTGTCGCAAAAGGGTTTCGACAAATTCAAGGAGTTGACTACGATGAGACTTTCTCACCAGTAGCGAAGCTAAAGTCTGTGAGGATTATGTTAGCAATCGCTGCATATTATGATTATGAGATATGGCAGATGGATGTCAAAACAGCATTCCTCAATAGAGACATTGATGAAGAGTTGTATATGATACAACCCAAAGGTTTTGTCGATCCTAAAGATGCTAACAAAGTATGCAAGCTTCAACGGTCCATCTATGGATTGAAGCAAGCATCCCGAAGTTGGAATCAACGTTTTGATAAGGTAATCAAAAGTTTTGGTTTTATACAAACTTATGGAGAAGCTTGTATTTACAAGAAAGTGAGTGGGAGCTCTGTAGCATTCTTAATACTGTATGTGGATGACATATTGTTGATTGGGAATGATGTAGACCTTCTTAATAGTGTCAAGGAATATTTGAATAATAGTTTTTCAATGAAGGATCTTGGCGAAGCAGCTTACATATTAGGCATAAAGATTTATAGAGATAGATCGAAACGCCAAATATCATTGTCACAAAGTACATATTTGGACAAAGTTCTAAAGAGGTTTGGAATGGAAGATAGCAAGAAAGGGTTCTTGCCCATGTTGCCCAATACGACCTTGAGTAAAACTCAAAGTCCGACATCGGCAGAAGATAGAGAAAAGATGAGTAAGACTCCCTATGCCTCAGCCATAGGATCTCTAATGTATGCCATGCTATGTACTAGACCCGACATCGCATATGCTGTTAGTCTAACTAGCAGATATCAAAGTGATCCAGGAGTGGATCATTGGACAGCGGTCAAAAACATCCTTAAGTACTTGAGAAGAACTAAGGATATGGTTCTTTCTTATGGAGGTGATGAACAGCTCGTTGTTAATGGTTACACCGATGCTAGTTGGAACACCGATCCGGATGATTCTAAATCACAATCTGGATACGTATTTATTTTGAATGGTGCAGCAGTTAGCTGGAGGAGTGCAAAGCAAAGCGTTGTGGCGAGATCTTCAACTGAATCGGAATACATGGCTGCTTCGGAGGCTTCACAAGAAGCGATATGGATGAAAGAGTTCATTACAGAGCTGGGTGTGGTTCCAAGTGCGCTGGACCCAATGTCTATCTACTGTGATAACATGGGCGCCATAGCCAATGCGCAAGAACCAAGGTCACACAAGAAGCTGAAGCATATCAAGCTGCGTTTCCACGCTATTCGAGAACATATCCAGGATGGGGATATAAAGATTTGCAAAGTACACACAGATCTGAATGTGGCGGATCCGTTGACTAAACCTCTCCCGAGGGCAAAACATGACCAACACCAAACTGCCATGGGTGTTCGGTATATTACCATGTAATCTAGATTAGATGACTCTAGTGCAAGTGGGAGACTGTTGGAGATATGCCCTAGAGGTAATAATAAATGTAGTTATTATTATATATCTTTGTGTTTATGATAAATGTTTACATTCATGCTATAATAGTATTAACAAGGAAACCATTAATACTTGTGTGATTTGTAAACTTAATTTGAAGTCCCTAGTATGGCCTCTATACTTCACTAGCTTGTTGGTTGATTGATGATGTGGTTTCTTTGTCATGAACATTGAGATGTTATCAACAACAAGATCATATCGTTAGGAGAATGATATGGTGGACATACTCCTATAGACAAGCGTAGCATAAAGATCAAGTCATTTCAATAGTTCAATTGCTATATGCTTTCTGATACATAGTAACCTAATTCCTTCGACCATGAGATCATGCATATTGCCTTTACTGGATGGATGCTTTGATGTCATCAAACACCACACCGTAACAGGGTGGCTATAAAAGTGGCATTGGGTGTTCGGAAAGTATTGGTTGAAACACATGGATCAAGAGTGGGATTTGTCCATCCACATGACGGATAGATATTCTCTGGGCCCTCTCGGTGAAATGTCATCCAATTAGCTTGCAAGCATGTGACTTGGTCACAAGGGATCACATATCACGGGAACGAGAAAAGAGTACTTATCAGTAACGAGGTTGAACTAGGTATGCAGAGATACCGACGATCATGACCTCGGATAAGTAACATATCGTGAGACAAAGGGAAATTGGTATCGTATGTAAGTGGTTCATTCGATCGCAAAGTAATCGTAGAAATATGTGGGAGCCATATGAATTTCCAGATTCCTCTATTGGTTATTGTTCGGAGAAGTGTCTCGATCATGTCCGCATAATTCACGAACCGTAGGGAGACACACTTAAGGATTCGACGTTGTTTGAGTAGTTATGGTATTATGAGAAAGAGACCGAATGTTGTTCGGAGTCTCGGATGGGATCCGGGATATCACGAGGTGATCCGGAATGGTCCGGAGAATAAGATTCATATAAGGAAAGTCCCATTTCGGAGTTGGGGAATGGTTCCGGTGTTTTCATCGGGAACATTCTAGAAGGTCCCGGAATGTCCGGCACTCCGGGGGGGAAGGGGTACATGAATGTGTCATTGCAAGATGGAATGATTGCATCATGTACTAAGTGTTCTCGCTGTCCAAAATAAAGGGTTTATTTAATTCCTAAATTGGAAAAGTCAAACGGCTAGTTTGAAAGTCAAACTGCCAGTTTTGGAAAGTGGGAAGAGGAGGAGAAGAGGAGACCGACTTGGGGAAGGAGTCCCCAAGCCGGCGGCCAGCCCTAGGCCGAGTTGGGGAGGGACTCCCTCCCTCCCCTAGCGCGCCAGCCCTCCCACCTATAAAGGGAGGGGCAGGGCTCCCCTCCCAACACACACAAGTTCCTATCCTCTAAACTAGAAACTAGACCTAGACCCCGGTTTAGAGCTGTTTCGGTTTAGAGCCTTCTAATTGGTTTAGAGCCCTCTAATTGGTGTGTCTAATTACTAGACCACTAATAGCCTCTCTCATAAGCTCCACCATACTCGCACCGGCTTAAGGCGAAGCCCTGCGGGATCTCCCCTCTACCTCCGGTACCACGCCGTTGTGCTGCCGGAATCACGAGGAGAGTGCTACAACCTCCGCTGCCTGCTGGAACAAGGGAGAGGAAGGTCTTCGTCGAGTACCGAACGTGTGACCGACTGCGGGAGCGCTGCGGGAACGCGGCGCCGGAAGGATCGTCTACGCGATCTTGAGATCGGAAAGAGTACGACTACATCACCCACGAGAATCTGCTCTCGTTAAACACTTTGGAATCTTCGAGGGTGAGTTATTCCATCGACTCGTTGCTACAATCTAGTAGATAGATCTTGGCTTGTTTGTTTGTATGCGATAGAAAATTTTTGTTTTCCATGCTACGAACCCCTACAGGTGGATCCATAGGTGGTATGTGAAGAGATCACACATGCAAAATGACTCTGGCGGATCCATAGGTGGAATGTGAAAAGAACACACATGCAAAATGACTCTGGTTGTTGTTACTAAAAAGAACACACATGCAATGACACTGGTGGATCCATGGGTGGATTGTGAAAAGAGCACACATGCAATGACACTGGTGATCCATATGTGGTATGTGAAAAGAACACACATGCAATGACTCTGGTTGTTGTTAGTGAAAAGAACACACATGCAATGACACTTGTGGATCCATGTGTGGTATCTGAAGGGAGCACACATTTCAATGACTCTTGTTGTTGTTATTAAAAAGAAAACACATGAAATGACACTGGTTGATCCATGTGTGGTCTCTGAAGAGAGCACACATGCAATGACACTGGTTGTTGTTACTAAAAAGAACACACATGCAATGACACTGGTAGATCCATGTGTGGATTGTGAAGAGAGCACACATGCAATGACTCTGGTTGTTGTTACTAAAAAGAACACACATGCAATGACACTGGTGGATCCATAGGTGGTATGTGAAAAGAACACACATGCAAAATGACTCTGGTTGTTGTTACTAAAAAGAACACACATGCAATGACACTTGTGGATCCATGTGTGGTCTCTGTAGAGAACACACATTTCAATGACACTAGTGGATAAATATTTGGTATATGAAAAGAACACACATGCAATGAATCTGGTTGTTATTAGTGAAAAGAACACACATGCAATGACACTGGTGGATCCATAGGTGGTATGTGAAAAGAACACACATTTCAATGACTCTGGTTGTTGTTACTAAAAAGAACACACATGCAATGACACTGGTGGATCCATGTGTGGTATGTGAAAAGAACATGCATGCAATGACTCCGGTTATTGTTACTCAAAAGAACACACATGCAATGACACTGGTGGATCCATGTGTGATCTCTAAAGAGAACACACATTTCAATGACACTGGTGGATCCATAGGTGGTACGTGAAAAGAACACACATGCAAAATGACTCTGGTTGTTGTTACTAAAAAGAACACACATGCAATGACTCTGGTGCATCCATGTGAAAAGAATACACATGCAATGACACTGTTGGATCCATAGGTGGTATGCGAAAAGAACACACATTTCAATGAATCTGGTTGTTGTTACTAAAAAGAACACACATGCAATGACACTGGTGGATCCATGGGTGGATTGTGAAAAGAACACACATGCAATGACACTGGTGGATCCATAGGTGGTATGTGAAAAGAACACACATGCAAAATGACTCTGGTTGTTGTTACTAAAAAGAACACACATGCAATGACACTGGTGGATCCATGTGTGGTCTCTGTAGAGAACACACATTTCAATGACACTAGTGGATAAATATGTGGTATGAGAAAAGAACACACATGCAATGAATCTGGTTGTTGTTAGTGAAAAGAACACAGATGCAATGACACTGGTGGATACATAGGTGGTATGTGAAAAGAACACACATTTCAATGACTCTTGTTGTTGTTACTAAAAAGAACACACATGCAATGACACTAGTGGATCCATGTGTGGATTGTGAAGATAACACACATGTAATGACTCCGGTTGTTGTTACTGAAAAGAACATACATGCAATGACACCGGTGGATCCATGTGTGGTATCTGTAGAGAACACACATTTCAATGACACTGGTGGATCCGTAGGTGGTATGTGAGAAGAACACACATGCAATGACTCTGGTTGTTGTTACTAAAAAGAACACACATGCAATGACACTGGTGGATCCATAGGTGGATTATGAAATGAACACACATGCAATGACATTGGTGGATCCATATGTGGTATGTGAGAAAAACACACATGCAAAATGACTCTGGTTGTTGTTACTAAAAAGAACCAACATGCAATGACACTGGTGGATCCATGGGTGGATTATGAAAAGAACACACATGCAATGACACTGGTGGCTCCATAGGTGGTATGTGAAAAGAACACACATGCAAAATGACTCTGGTTGTTGTTACTAAAAAGAACACAAATGCAATGACACTAGTGGATCCATAGGTGGATTATGAAATGAACACACATGAAATGACACTGGTGGATCCATAGGTGGTATGTTAGAAGAACACACATTTCGATGACACTGGTGGATCCATATGTGGTATGTGAAAAGAACACTCATGCAATGACTCTGGTTGTTGTTAGTGAAAAGAACACACATGCAATGACACTCGTGGATCCATAGGTGGTATGAGAAGAACACACATGCAAAATGACTCTAGTTGTTGTTACTAAAAAGAACACACATGCAATGACACTGGTGGATCCATAGGTGGATTATGAAATGAACACACATGCAATGACACTGGTGGATCCATAGGTGGTATGTGAGAAGAACACACATGCAAAATGACTCTGGTTGTTGTTACTAAAAAGAACACACATGCAATGACACTGCTGGATCCATGGGTGGATTGTGAAAAGAACACACATGCAATGACACTGGTGGATCCATAGGTGGTATGTGAAAAGAACACACATGCAAAATGACTCTGGTTGTTGTTACTAAAAAGAACACACATGCAATGACACTGGTGGATCCATAGGTGGATTATGAAATGAACACACATGCAATGACACTGGTGGATCCATAGGTGGTATGTGAGAAGAACACACATGCAATGACTCTGGTTGTTGTTACTAAAAAGAAGACACATGCAATGACACTGGTGGATCCATAGGTGGTATGTGAAGAGATCACACATGCAAAATGACTCTGGCGGATCCATAGGTGGAATGTGAAAAGAACACACATGCAAAATGACTCTGGTTGTTGTTACTAAAAAGAACACACATGCAATGACACTGGTGGATCCATGGGTGGATTGTGAAAAGAGCACACATGCAATGACACTGGTGATCCATATGTGGTATGTGAAAAGAACACACATGCAATGACTCTGGTTGTTGTTAGTGAAAAGAACACACATGCAATGACACTTGTGGATCCATGTGTGGTATCTGAAGGGAGCACACATTTCAATGACTCTTGTTGTTGTTATTAAAAAGAAAACACATGAAATGACACTGGTTGATCCATGTGTGGTCTCTGAAGAGAGCACACATGCAATGACACTGGTTGTTGTTACTAAAAAGAACACACATGCAATGACACTGGTAGATCCATGTGTGGATTGTGAAGAGAGCACACATGCAATGACTCTGGTTGTTGTTACTAAAAAGAACACACATGCAATGACACTGGTGGATCCATAGGTGGTATGTGAAAAGAACACACATGCAAAATGACTCTGGTTGTTGTTACTAAAAAGAACACACATGCAATGACACTAGTGGATCCATGTGTGGATTATGAAAAGAACACACATGCAAAATGACTGGTTGTTGTTAGTAAAAAGAACACACATGCAATGACACTGGTGGATCCATGTGTGGTCTCTGTAGAGAACAGACATTTCAATGACACTGGTGGATCCATATGTGGTATGTGAAAAGAACACACATGCAAAATGACTCTAGTTGTTGTTACTTAAAAAGAACACACATGCAATGACACTAGTGGATCCATGGGTGGAGTGTGAAAAGAGCACACATGCAATGACACTGGTGGATCCATATGTGGTATGTGAAAAGAACACGCATGCAATGACTCCGGTTGTTGTTACTGAAAAGAACACACATGCAATGACACTGGTGGATCCATGTGTGATCTCTAAACAGAACACACATTTCAATGACACTGGTGGATCCATAGGTGGTATGTGAAAAGAACACACATGCAAAATGACGCTGGTTGTTGTAACTAAAAGAACACACATGCAACGACTCTGGTGGATCCATGTGAAAAGAACACACATGCAATGACACTGGTGGATCCATAGGTGGTATGTGAAAAGAACACACATTTCAATGACTCTGGTTGTTGTTACTAAAAAGAACACACATGCAATGACACTGGTGGATCCATGGGTGGATTGTGAAAAGAACACACATGCAATGCCACTGGTGGATCCATAGGTGGTATGTGAAAAGAACACACATGCAAAATGACTTTGGTTGTTGTTACTAAAAAGAACACACATGCAATGACACTGGTGGATCCATGTGTGGTCTCTATAGAGAACACACATTTCAATGACACTAGTGGATAAATATGTGGTATGTGAAAAGAACACACATGCAATGAATCTGGTTGCTATTAGTGAAAAGAACACACATGCAATGACACTGGTGGATCCATAGGTGGTATGTGAAAAGAACACACATTTTAATGACTCTGGTTGTTGTTACTAAAAAGAACACACATGCAATGACACTGGTGGATCCATGTGTGGTATGTGAAAAGAACATGCATGGAATGACTCCGGTTGTTGTTACTGAAACGAACACACATGCAATGACACTGGGGATCCATGTGTGATCTCTAAAGAGAACACACATTTGAATGACACTGGTGGATCCATAGGTGGTATGTGAAAAGAACACACATGCAAAATGACTCTGGTTGTTGTTACTAAAAAGAACACACATGGAATGACTCTGGTGCATCCATGTGAAAAGAACACACATGCAATGACACTGGTGGATCCAAAGGTGGTATGCGAAAAGAACACACATTTCAATGACTCCGGTTGTTGTTACTAAAAAGAACACACATGCAATGACACTGGTGGATCCATGGGTGGATTGTGAAAAGAACACACATGCAATGACATTGGTGGATCCATAGGTGGTATGTGAAAAGAACACACATGCAAAATGACTCTAGTTGTTGTTACTAAAAAGAACACACATGCAATGACACTGGTGGATCCATGTGTGGTCTCTGTAGAGAACGCACATTTCAATGACACTGGTGGATAAATATGTGGTATGTGAAAAGAACACACATGCAATGAATCTGGTTGTTGTTAGTGAAAAGAACATAGATGCAATGACACTGGTGGATACATAGGTGGTATGTGAAAATAACACACATTTCAATGACTCTGGTTGTTGTTACTAAAAAGAACACACATGCAATGACACTAGTGGATCCATGTGTGGATTGTGAAGAGAACACACATGCAATGACTCCGGTTGTTGTTACTGAAAAGAACATACATGCAATGACACCGGTGGATCCATGTGTGGTCTCTATAGAGAACACACATTTCAATGACACTGGTGGATCCATAGGTGGTATGTGAAAAGAACACACATGCAAAATGACTCTGGTTGTTGTTAGTGAATAGAATACACATGCAATGACACTGGTGGATCCAGAGGTGGTATGTGAAAAGAACACACATGCAAAATGACTCTGGTTGTTGTTACTAAAAACAACACACATGCAATGACTCTGGTGGATCCATGGGTGGATTGTGAAAAGAGCACACATGCAATGACACTGGTGATCCATATGTGGTATGTGAAAAGAACACACATTTCAATGAATCTGGTTGTTGTTACTAAAATGAACACACATGCAATCACACTGGTGGATCCATGTGTGGTATGTGAAAAGAACACACATGCAATGACTCCAGTTGTTGTTACTGAAAAGAACACACATGCAATGACACTGGTGGAGAGAACACACATTTCAATAAACTGGTGGATCCATAGGTGGTATGTGAAAAGAACACACATGCAAAATGACTCTGGTTGTTGTAACTAAAAGAACACACATGCAATGACTCTGGTGGATCCATGTGAAAAGAACACACATGCAATGACACTGGTGGATCCATAGGTGGTATGTGAAAAGAACACACATTTGAATGAATCTGGTTGTTATTACTAAAAAGAACACACATGCAATGACACTGGTGGATCCATGGGTGGATTGTGAAAAGAACACACATGCAATGACACTGGTGGATCCATAGGTGGTATGTGAAAAGAACACACATGCAAAATGACTCTGGTTGTTGTTACTAAAAAGAACACACATGCAATGACACTGGTGGATCCATGTGTGGTGTCTGTAGAGAACACACATTTCAATGACACTAGTCGATAAATATGTGGTATGTGAAAAGAACACCCATGCAATGAATCTGGTTGCTATTAGTGAAAAGAACACAATGCAATGACACTGGTGGATCCATAGGTGGTATGTGAAAAGAACATACATTTTAATGACTCTGGTTGTTGTTACTAAAAAGAACACACATGCAATGACACTGGTGGATCCATGTGTGGTATGTGAAAAGAACATGCATGCAATGACTCCGGTTGTTGTTACTGAAAAGAACACACATGCAATGACACTGGTGGATCCATGTGTGATCTCTAAAGAGAACACACATTTGAATGACACTGGTGGATCCATAGGTGGTATGTGAAAAGAACACACATGCAAGATGACTCTGGTTGTTGTTACTAAAAAGAACACACATGGAATGACTCTGGTGCATCCATGTGAAAAGAACACACATGCAATGACACTGGTGGATCCATAGGTGGTATGCGAAAATAACACACATTTCAATGACTCTGGTTGTTGTTACTAAAAAGAACACACATGCAATGACACTGGTGGATCCATGGGTGGATTGTGAAAAGAACACACATGCAATGACACTGGTGGATCCATAGGTGGTATGTGAAAAGAACACACATGCAAAATGACTCTAGTTGTTGTTACTTAAAAGAACACACATGCAATGACACTGGTGGATCCATGTGTGGTCTCTGTAGAGAACACACATTTCAATGACACTAGTGGATAAATATGTGGTATGTGAAAAGAACACACATGCAATGAATCTGGTTGTTGTTAGTGAAAAGAACATAGATGCAATGACACTGGTGGATACATAGGTGGTATGTGAAAAGAACACACATTTCAATGACTCTGGTTGTTGTTACTAAAAAGAACACACATGCAATGACACTAGTGGATCCATGTGTGGATTGTGAAGAGAACACACATGCAATGACTCCGGTTGTTGTTACTGAAAAGAACATACATGCAATGACACCGGTGGATCCATGTGTGGTCTCTATAGAGAACACACATTTCAATGACACTGGTGGATCCATAGGTGGTATGTGAAAAGAACACACATGCAAAATGACTCTGGTTGTTGTTAGTGAAAAGAATACACATGCAATGACACTGGTGGATCCATAGGTGGTATGTGAAAATAACACACATGCAAAATGACTCTGGTTGTTGTTACTAAAAAGAACACACATGCAATGACTCTGGTGGATCCATGGGTGGATTGTGAAAAGAACACACATGCAATGACACTAGTCGATCCATAGGTGCTATGTGAAAAGAACACACATTTCAATGACTCTGGTTGTTGTTACTAAAAAGAACACACATGCAATCACACTGGTGGATCCATGTGTGGTATGTGAAAAGAACACACATGGAATGACTCCAGTTGTTGTTACTGAAAAGAACACACATGCAATGACACTGGTGGAGAGAACACACATTTCAATGACACTGGTGGATCCATAGGTGGTATGTGAAAAGAACACACATGCAAAATGACTCTGGTTGTTGTAACTAAAAGAACACACATGCAATGACTCTGGTGGATCCATGTGAAAAGAACACACATGCAATGACACTGGTGGATCCATAAGTGGTATGTGAAAAGAACACACATTTCAATGACTCTGGTTGTTGTTACTAAAAAGAACACACATGCAATGACACTGGTGGATCCATGGGTGGATTGTGAAAAGAACACACATGCAATGACACTGGTGGATCCATAGGTGGTATGTGAAAAGAACACACATGCAAAATGACTCTGGTTGTTGTTACTAAAAAGAACACACATGCAATGACACTGGTGGATCCATGTGTGGTCTCTGTAGAGAACACACATTTCAATGACACTAGTCAATAAATATGTGGTATGTGAAAAGAACACACATGCAATGAATCTGGTTGTTGTTAGTGAAAAGAACACACATGCAATAACACTGGTGGATCCATGTGTGATCTCTAAAGAGAACACACATTTCAATGACACTGGTGGATCCATAGGTGGTATGTGAAAAGAACACACATGCAAAATGACTCTGGTTGTTGTAACTAAAAGAACACACATGCAATGACTCTGGTGGATCCATGTGAAAAGAACACACATGCAATGACATTGGTGGATCCATAGGTGGTATGTGAAAAGAACACACATTTCAATGACTCTGGTTGTTGTTACTAAAAAGAACACACATGCAATGACACTGGTGGATCCATGGGTGGATTGTGAAAAGAACACACATGCAATGACACTGGTGGATCCATAGGTGGTATGTGAAAAGAACACACATGCAAAATGACTCTGGTTGTTGTTACTAAAAATAACACACATGCAATGACACTGGTGGATCCATGTGTGGTCTCTATAGAGAACACACATTTCAATGACACTAGTGGATAAAGAACACACATGCGATGACACTAGTGGATCCATAGGTGGTATGTGAAAAGAACACACATTTTAATGACTCTGGTTGCTGTTACTAAAAAGAACACACATGCAATGAAACTGGTGGATCCATGTGCGGTATGTGAAAAGAACATGCATGCAATGACTCCGGTTGTTGTTACTGAAAAGAACACACATGCAATGACACTGGTGGATCCGTGTGTGATCTCTAAAGAGAACACACATTTGAATGACACTGGTGGATCCATAGGTGGTATGTGAAAAGAACACACATGCAAAATGACTCTGGTTGTTGTTACTAAAAAGAACACACATGGAATGACCTGGTGCATCCATGTGAAAAGAACACACATGCAATGACACTGGTGGATCCATAGGTGGTATGCGAAAAGAACACACATTTCAATGACTCTGGTTGTTGTTACTAAAAAGAACACACATGCAATGACACTGGTGGATCCATGGGTGGATTGTGAAAAGAACACACATGCAATGACACTAGTGGATCCATAGGTGGTATGTGAAAAGAACACACATGCAAAATGACTCTGGTTGTTGTTACTAAAAGAACACACATGCAATGACACTGGTGGATCCATGTGTGGTGTCTGTAGAGAACACACATTTCAATGACACTGGTGGATAAATATGTGGTATGTGAAAAGAACACACATGCAATGAATCTGGTTGTTGTTAGTGAAAAGAACATAGATGCAATGACACTGGTGGATACATAGGTGGTATGTGAAAAGAACACACATTTCAATGACTTTGGTTGTTGTTACTAAAAAGAACACACATGCAATGACACTAGTGGATCCATGTGTGGATTGTGAAGAGAACAAACATGCAATGACTCCGGTTGTTGTTACTGAAAAGAACATACATGTAATGACACCGGTGGATCCATGTGTGATCTCTATAGAGAACACACATTTCAATGACACTGGTGGATCCATAGGTGGTATGTGAAAAGAACACACATGCAAAATGACTCTGGTTGTTGTTAGTGAAAAGAATACACATGCAATGACACTTTGTGGATCCATAGGTGGTATGTGAAAAGAACACACATGCAAAATGACTCTGGTTGTTTTTACTAAAAAGAACACACATGCAATGACTCTGGTGGATCCATGGGTGGATTGTGAAAAGAACACACATGCAATGACACTGGTGGATCCATAGGTGGTATGTGAAAAGAACACACATTTCAATGACTCTGGTTGTTGTTACTAAAAAGAACACACATGCAATCACACTGGTGGATCCATGTGTGGTATGTGAAAAGAACACACATGCAATGACTCCAGTTGTTGTTACTGAAAAGAACACACATGCAATGACACTGGTGGATCCATGTGTGATCTCTAAAGAGAACACACATTTCAATGACACTGGTGGATCCATAGGTGGTATGTGAAAAGAACACACATGAAAAATGACTCTGGTTGTTGTAACTAAAAGAACACACATGCAATGACTCTGGTGGATCCATGTGAAAAGAACACACATGCAATGACACTGGTGGATCCATAAGTGGTATGTGAAAAGAACGCACATTTCAATGACTCTGGTTGTTGTTACTAAAAAGAACACACATGCAATGACACTGGTGGATCCATGGGTGGATTGTGAAAAGAACACACATGCAATGACACTGGTGGATCCATAGGTGGTATGTGAAAAGAACACACATGCAAAATGACTCTGGTTGTTACTAAAAAGAACACACATGCAATGACACTGGTGGATCCATGTGTGGTCTCTGTAGAGAACACACATTTCAATGACACGAGTCGATAAATATGTGGTATGTGAAAAGAACACACATGCAATGAATCTGGTTGTTGTTAGTGAAAAGAACACACATTCAATAACACTGGTGGATCCATAGGTGGTATGTGAAAAGAACACACATTTCAATGACTCTGGTTGTTGTTACTAAAAAGAACACACATGCAATGACACTGGTGGATCCATGTGTGGTATGTGAAAAGAACATGCATGCAATGACTCCGGTTGTTTTTACTGAAAAGAACACACATGCAATGACACTGGTGGATCCATGTGTGATCTCTAAAGAGAACACACATTTGAATGACACTGGTGGATCCATAGGTGGTATGTGAAAAGAACACACATGCAAAATTACTCTGGTTGTTGTTACTAAAAAGAACACACATGCAATGACTCTAGTGCATCCATGTGAAAAGAACACACATGCAATGACACTGGTGGATCCATAGGTGGTATGGGAAAATAACACACATTTCAATGACTCTGGTTGTTGTTACTAAAAAGAACACACATGCAATGACACTGGTGGATCCATAGGTGGATTATGAAATGAACACACATGCAATGACACTGGTGGATCCATAGGTGGTATGTGAGAAGAACACACATGCAATGACTCTGGTTGTTGTTACTAAAAAGAACACACATGCAATGACACTGGTGGATCCATAGGTGGTATGTGAAGAGATCACACATGCAAAATGACTCTGGCGGATCCATAGGTGGTATGTGAAAAGAACACACATGCAAAATGACTCTGGTTGTTGTTACTAAAAAGAACACACATGCAATGACACTGGTGGATCCATGGGTGGATTGTGAAAAGAGCACACATGCAATGACACTGGTGATCCATATGTGGTATGTGAAAAGAACACATATGTAATGACTCTGGTTGTTGTTTGTCACATCCCAAGATTTTCCAAATCTTGTAATGTGAAAAATAAAATAAACAAAATAAATTTTGTTGAAAATCAGGGTGAAAAGAAACTTTTGTTTCTAAAGGAAACTTAAAATCCCATCCTGAACAAACTTTGTTTAAAGTTTGAATTCAACAAATCCAAATCAAGGGAAATGCATTCCTCAATGAATGTATCTGGAAATTTGAACACATGGAAAATAAATCCAAATCCCTAAGCCCTAATGGAAGGAAATCATTTTCCAAAGTATCTCCAAATCCATGGATTTGATCCATACCAAAATTTGATCAACCAATATTCACAAAGGATCAAGAAAGACCTTAGAGATTGGTTTCACTTAGTTTGGAACCATAGACAAGATCTTGTGAATATAAAAAGAAAAGGAAATTGAATTTCCAAAGCCAATAAAGCCCTTACCAAAAGCCTTACCAATTGGTGAACAATTATAATCCTAAAGGGATTAAAAAGATAAACATTTAATAAAGGAAAAATAAATTGTTTTGGAAATACTAATTTGGATCTTTTAATAAAAGACTTTGTTTTCAAATGAAAAGGTGAGCCAAATTAATTTTGGCCAAGCTTTTTGTAATAAAATATTTTGTTTTGATAAAATGAGTAAAGGTTTATTTAAATAAAATAGTAAGGATTTAAATATCCAATTTTATTTAAGTAAAAGGCTTTTCCCATTTTAAATGAACACCAAGTATTTTATTACTACTTGGAAATCTTTTATTAAAAGGTTTTGCTTTGATTAAAATGAGTAAAGGATTATTTAAATAAAATAATAAGGATTTAAATATCCAATTTTATTTAAGTAAAGGCTTTCCCATTTTAATTAAAACACCAAAACTTATTCTTTTATTTAAATAAGTTTCCAAGTATTCTCTTCTTTTTCAAATAAAACCTTCTGGTTTGGTTTTGAAAATAATTGGATTTCAAATGGAAATTTTATTTAAATAAATCAAAACCCTATTTTAATAAACTAAAGATCCATTTTCTTTAATTATTAAATGGATCTTAAAATAAATAAAAATATTATTTTATTTTGAGATTTGGATTATGTTGAAAAACAGAACCAAATTCAAAGTAAAGTTGAGTGTTTGTTTGAATTTGTTTGAATTGTTTGATTGTTTGAAAAATTGAATGAAAATTCAAAACAGAAAAGAATTAGAAAAAGGAAAAAGAATGCAGAGACAGAAAAAAATATAGGAAAAGACAAGCCAGCCCATCAAGCCCAGGAAGCCCACCTAGCCCACCTCTCCCTCCCCGAAGAAATCTTTTCTCACTCAGAAACAGACCCACAGAGCCAATGACCACCAGGACCCACTCTCACTCTCTCACTCGCTGACGAGAAGACCCCACCTCTCTCTCCCACATCCCGAACCGTTTTTCTTCACCGTCAAACAAACCCACGCAGAGACTAACAGGTGGACCCCTCCTTCCTTTCTTTTCCCACTGACTAGAGGACCCCACCGCCACCTCCTTCTTCTTCCCCGCGCGACCCCTTCTCCCTCTCACCGCGCGGCAGTTTCTGCCTGTTGATAGCTCCGTCAATTCGCAGTAAAGCCGTGCATTAAACCTCGCCGTGACAACGCCCATTTAAGCGCCAGCGATCTCTCCTCCATTTCCCCCAGACATTGCCTCCCCTCTGCCTCCAGGCCGCCCCAATTACTCTCTGTACCGCTGCTGCTCCGACCACAACCTCCGGGCAATTCCGGCCAGCACACGCCGCCCTTGCCTCGTCGACCTAGCACACATACTCCACGCATCCAGACGCATCTATCCATACCACCTATTCGCCCGCGGGTGCCCCAGAACCTCGACTCCGTCGTCGACAGTGAGCACCACCGTCTGCCTCTTTCTCCGACGAGCCCCACAGGTAAATTCCGATCACCCCTCTCCTCCCCGAGAACACGATGATGATCTCCAAGCTCAGACGAACCTAACAACACTTTTCGTTTGTCTTAGGGCGCCCCCAATCCTCGCCATCGTCAAGCACAGAGCGCCGCCGTGTCTGCTTCTTCTCCGGCGACGTCTCCCAGGTGAACCAGACCGCCCCGCGCCTTCTCGTTCATGCACACACCTTCGTCGTGTCCTTCCGCTCCTGACTATGTGATTTGTTTACCTCCTGGTGATCAACAGCGTCGTCCTCGACAGCAACCAGAAACAACCGCCGCCGTTCCCAACTCCGGCGAGCAATCGCAGACGAACCAGAGCGCCCCTCGTCGAACCGCGAGTACCTTGAGCATCGCCGTGACCCCCTGAGCCCGGTGAGCATCTCCTCTTTCTCCCTCACCCCAGGTATCGCCGGCACCATCATCGACCGATCACTCCGCCGCCAGCAGCCGCCGCATCGCCGCTCCTTTTAGGTCAAGCAAGCAGCGACCGTTAGATGCAGATCCATCGGACACGATTAGTTCACTTAACGCCGAAGAGGAACGCTACCTAAGCCGCACGATCTAATTTAGATCTAACGCACCGCAGCACTCGATCCGGCCGAACCGGTATCGACCAATGATATCACGCCACGTGGCCAGGTTCTGTTTTAAAATAGAATTAGAAAACAGAAACTTTTGCAAACTTCAAACTCTTGTATCTTTGGATCCACACGTCCAAATTTTACAAATTTGATGTCGTTGGAATCACCAAGACAAACCCTAGCCAACCCTGCCCTTAGTTTAGCAAATAGTATCTGTTAGCTTGTTTAACTTTGCAGATTCTTTTGTGTGCTTGCTAACATTAGAAAAATCATTTAAAAATGATTTTAGGGTTAAAACCTTTGCAAATTAGTTTGTTGTGACCTTACTGACCATAGGAACCAACCCATAGTTTGGAAAGTGATTTTGGAAAAGAATAGGATGGATTAATTAGTTTAGTCCATTTCTAGCTAACTAAAACTATTCGTTTTGTTTATGAAAATGCTTTCATAAAGAAAACTTTGGAGAATTGGTTTAGACCAAACCTACTGACCCAAAACACCAAGTTTTGCAATAGCAACTCATTTGGTGAAACCTATAGGATAATACCCTAGTAGAAATATTTCTACACCACATAGAATAACACTTTGTTTTGCAAATGGTTTTGAGGTGAAACCTTTTGCTAACAACTTTGCCACTTTGGTAAATGACCAATTTGGATCTTACAAAGTTTAGGAATCTAGTAGAGACCCTCTTTGCAAATGACTTTGCCATTTTGGTAAATGACCAATTTGGAACTTACAAAGTTTAGAAGCCTAGTGAAGACCATCCCTACAATAGAACCAACCTTTGCATGCTTATGTATGACTTAGATGTACCCAAATGTCTATGACCCACTAGGAACCGCTTTTGCAAACAAAGCAAAGCTTGGCATGCTTGCATGCATTTCTTTGACTTTGTTATTTTATGTGTGTTGATTTGCTTGATTGGTAGATTAAGTTTGTGCCTTTCTTGATTGAATTGTAGTGACTTGAAGAGTGTGAGTGTTGCAAGGACAAGGAGTGAACCTATACCCTCTACCAAAAAGGCAAGGGATGCTTCATATCTTATGTCCCATTATTTTCACTATGCATTAGTATTTTGCTAAGTAAAACTTGCATGGTTTTTATTTTGCTAAAGTATAGACCTTGCTATAGTAGTACCTAGTAGTTGAATCCTTAGTAGGATTTTCCTAAGTTAAGAATCCTATTACTACCAAGCTTAGCCTAGCTAATAGAAAACATGGGTGGAGTATATATATTCACTATGGAAAAATCTCTAAGTCTGAGGACTTATGTTTTTGATTAATAAAACAACTAAGTTAATGAATCTCCTGGGTGGAATGGGACTTGCATGGTGGTTTTTGGTTGAGTGGTTCACAAGGCCCATGTTTATGGTTTACCTTAGTGTATCTCACTTGTGGATGGCCACCCAGGAAACAAAGAGATTTGAGATGTCAAATGTTGAGAAGCTTCAAGTGCAACCACTTGGCAATATGGGCTCTGCCATGATCATATAGGTTGCAAGAACTTAGCCATATGGACAGTGGGTGGTAGTGTTTGATAGGTTGGAACGCGTCCATGATGGTCTAAGGGAAGGCTTCTGAAAGATTTTGTCTTGGGAAACCAAGTCTTGTGGGTAAAGTGCACCACCTCTGCAGAGTGTAAAACCTAAGTACTTAGCCATGTCCCTGGAAAAGGACAATTTGAGCATCAAGACATGGAAGCTATCAAGAATCTCATCACTCCAATTTCTAAATTAAAACTTGTGGGTGAACAAGGGTTGTGTGAAATTCTTCAATCTTTGATGGAGAGATGGCTTGGTACAAGGATCTTGAAATCATTGATTGAGGAAAATTGTTTTTGCCAAGCAAATCTTCAGTCTTTGATTGATAGATGCCCTGAGTGGATCTTCAGTCTTTGATTGATAGATGCCTTGGAAAGTTTTTGCCAAACAAAACTTAGTATTTTCAAAATGATAGGAAAAATCTATTTTGAGCAAAGCAAGCCTCAACTCCACTTAGCCAAAATGCATATAGATGATAGACTCCACTATACTACCAAAGTATCACTTGCCAATACAATTCAAATGTATTGACCCTTTGTGGCTGTAACTTGTAATGTTGCAGGTTTGATTGATTTTAGTGAAGATTGATTGATTAGGATTACAAAGTCTACAACCAACATCTGCCTGTGGCACTTGAAGATGAAGGACCCATGACTATAGATATTCCGCTGCAATGTAATGTAAATAGCCAATGAGCTATGTTTGATGTAATAAAATTATTTTATTCCTAGTTATAAAGTTGTATTATGACCTTTGTTTCTTGATATTACATCTGAACTGTGGATGCTAGCTATTGATCCAGGGACTAGCATTGTAAACACAGGGGACTCAATCTTATCTAAGGTTGGGGACGCTACATTGTTAGTGAAAAGAACACACATGCAATGACACTGGTGGATCCATGTGTGGTCTCTGAAGAGAGCACACATTTCAATGACTCTTGTCGTTGCTATTAAAAAGAAACAACATGAAATGACACTGGTTGATCCATGTGTGGTCTCTGAAGAGAGCACACATGCAATGACACTGGTTGTTGTTACTAAAAAGAACACACATGCAATGACACTGGTAGATCCATGTGTGGATTGTGAAGAGAACACACATGGAAAATGACTCTGGTTGTTGTTACTGAAAAGAACACACATGCAATGACACTGGTGGATCCATAGGTGGTATGTGAAAAGAACACACATGAAAAATGACTCTGGTTGTTGTTACTAAAAAGAACACACATGCACTGACACTGGTGGATCCATGTGTGGATTGTGAAAAGAACACACATGCAAAATGACTGGTTGTTGTTAGTAAAAAGAACACACATGCAATGACACACGGTGGATCCATGTGTGGTCTCTGTAGAGAACACACATTTCAATGACACTGGTGGATCCATATGTGGTATGTGAAAAGAACACACATGCAAAATGACTCTAGTTGTTGTTACTAAAAAGAACAGACATGGTTTTACACTGGTGGTTTTACACTCTGCAGAGGTGGTGCACTTTCCCCACAAGACTTGGTTTCCCAAGACAAGATCCTTCAGTAGCCTTTCCTTAGTCAAATGGACGCGTTCCAACCTATCATTCCCTCTACCACCCACTGTCCAAAAGACTAAGTTCTAGCATCCTAAGATCATGGCAGAGCCCATATTGCCAGGTGGTTGCACTTGAAGCTTCTCAACATTTGACATCTCAAATCTCTTTGTTTCCTGGGTGGCCATCCACAAGTGAGATACACTAAGGTAAACCATAAACATGGGCCTTGTGAACCACTCAACTAAAAACCACCATGCAAGTCCCATTCCACCCAGGAGATTCATTAACTTAGTTGTTTTATTAATCAAAAACATAAGTCCTCAGACTTAGAGATTTTTCCATAGTGAATATATATACTCCACCCATGTTTTCTATTAGCTAGGCTAAGCATGGCATGGCAACTTATCCTTAGGGAATTTTCCTAGCAACTCTAGCATTCTATTCTAAATAGAACTTCCCATCATCAATTGACAAAAGTAGCATGCAAGTCCTAACAAAATATATCTAATGCATGTATAAAATATAGGAATGGAATATTCATGAAGATATCACTTGCCTTGGTAGTGTGGAGAGTAGCACTCGTCACAATCACAATCACTAGCAAAATCTACACACAAAGTTGTAACACACAATTACACACAAATATATACAAACAAGAAATAGTATGAATGCATGCATGCATGAAAATACTAAGTGGTGGTTTTTGAAAATTCTACCAATCAAGTGCAAGTTACAGAAACTAAACAAGTCACAAAGTAACCAAGACAAACTTAATTAACCCTAAAACAAGTTATTAAACTAAAACTATTCTCAAAAAGGCCTCAAACAAGTTTCTGCAATTTAAGCCAAACTAATGGTTACTATTTGCTAAACAAAAAGGATAGGCAGAAAGGTCTTGTTTTACTGAATCCAACGGTATAAAGTTTGCAAAATTCCAACGTGGAATTCAAAAGATATAGGCATTTGAATTTGGATCAAATTTCTGGTTTTAAATCTATTTTCAGATCTAACCTAGCCACGCGTCATGTTCTTATTCGCCCGTACTGTTTCGCACTGGATCGAGCTCCACAGCCGTAGGATCTAAATGAAATCTGGCGGCTCAGATCGCGTACCGCTTCGGGGTTAAGTGGATCTATCCTAGCGCTACGATACAGATCTAACGGCTGGTATTGCCCTGGCCAAGAACTGGCGGCGGAGCGGTGGCTACCGGCGGCGGAACTGTCGGTCGACGACGGAGGCGGCGCTACAGGGGGTGAGTGAGAATGAGGAGTAGCTCACCGGGATCGGGGGGTCACGGCGAAGCTCGTCGTACTCGCGGTTGGTCAAGGGGCGCTCGGGCACGGTTGCGATTGCTCGCCGGAGTGGAGGACGGCGTCGGTGCGTCGGGTGGTCGTCGTGGACGTCGCTGTGAACCACCCCAAGGCAAGGCGAGGACACGATTAGATTCACAGAGTCAAGACGGAGTTGTGTGCGTGAACTAGAAGGCGCGGGGCGGTCTGTACTTACCACTGGAGTTCGCCGGAGTTCGTGCAGACGACGGTGGCGACCAGTCGATGATGCTGCCGGAGCTACGGTTCATGCGAGGGCAAACGAAATATGTTAAAAGAAGCGCAGAGGCTCACTGAACTAGTTTGCAAGAACGAGAGGCCGAGGGGAGCTCAGAACTCACCGGAATTCGCCGGCGCAGTCGTCGGAGACGGCGGGGCTACAGAGAGCAATACACGCAGCCTGGTGGCGCTCTGGGTTCGGGGTTTGAGGGAGAAGAGAGAGGGGGCAGAGGGGGTTCTTATAGCCTGGTCACGAGCGAGAATTACTCGGCCAATAAATCGAATTGACACCGCGAATTAAACACAGAAACGCCCGCGTTGATTTGGGGATGAACGGGTCGTGCGGGTGGAGACGACGCTGACGTGGAGAAGGCCTGCTTGTCAGCGAAACGCGCGAGGTGTAGGTGGGGTCTGCCTGTCAGCGGCTCAGTGCGTGCGCTTGCGCGTGAGAGAAGAATAAGGAGATCCCCGGGTGGGCTTGCTGGGCTTGATCCGCTGCTGGGCCAGATTCTGGCCGCGCGGCCTTTTTCCATTGTTTAAGCCTTTTCTTTTTCTAAATTCATTTTATGGTATGAATTTTGATATGAATTCAAATCCTTTTGAATTCAAACTGCTTTGGGAATTTTTGCAGGGTTCTGTGGGTTCAAAAACAGTCATTCTAACTAAGTGGTTACCTTGCAAGGCTTGGTCAAACTTGGGTTTCAGAATAAACAGAGATTTGCTCTAGTTTGCAAATATGGTTTTGAAACTATTTCTAAATTTTGAATCTTGGGTTAAAAGCTTCACCTAGCCTTTCCAACCATGGAGGCAAGCAAACAAGTTCATAGACAATCAAATCCCAAAGGGTGATGGCCAATTGAGATAAATTGCCCACATGAAATCATAGCCTAAGTTTATGCATCTAAATGATTTTGAGAAAAACCCTAAATGAAAGAATGATGCAAAGAATGATATGAATGAGTTTTGAAATATGATTTTTTTGGGATGTTACAAATCTAACCCCCTTAAAATGAATCTCACCCTCGAGATTCGGATTGGCTAGCAAATAGGTGAGGGTGGTCTTTCCGAATATCATCTTCTCTTTCCCATGTTGCTTCCTCTTCGGAATGATGATTCCGTTGTACTTTGCAAAATTTGATAGTCTTTGTCCTTGTGACTCTTTCTGCGGTATCAATGTATCTTGATAGGCTTTTCTTCATAGGTGAGGTCACTTTCTAGTTGAACTTCCTCCAAAGATATGGTATCCTTCAAAGAAGATCCTTCCATTTCTGGATGACATTTCTTAAGCTGACTCACATGAAAAACATTATGGACGGCTAATAGAGATGCTGGCAGTTCGATTTCATATGCAGCTTCTCCCTTGCGACTTAGAATGTTGAATGGTCCCACATATCTTTGTGCCAACTTTCCTTTGACTCCAAATCTTTTTACTCCACGAAGTGGTGATACTCTAAGATAAGCTCTATCCCCAACTTCGTAAGTGACTTCTCTACGCTTAGCATCTGCGTAGCTTTTCTGTCGAGACTGTGCTATCTTCAATCTGTCTCTAACCAATTTGACCTTTTCTTCGGCGTCTTTGATAAGGTCTGGTCCAAACAAACTTCTTTCTCCCACACCATTCCATAGCAATGGGGTGGTACACTTTCTTCCGTGTAGAAACTCAAATGGTGCCATCCCAATACTAGATTGGTGACTGTTGTTGTAAGAAAACTCTGCGTAAGGCAGACTTTCATCCCAACTTGCTCCATAGTCTAGGGCACATGCCCTCAACATGTCTTCAAGAATTTGATTAGTCCTTTCTGTTTGTCCATCAGTTTGAGGATGAAAAGCAGTGCTGAATTCCAACCTCGTTCCTAGAGATTCATGAAGCTGTCTCCAAAAGTGAGAAGTGAACTGAGTTCCTCTATCAGACACGATACTCTTAGGTACACCGTGAAGGCATACAATTCTGCTCATGTAGATTTTGGCTAACTTGGCACTTGTATAAGTTGTCTTTACGGGTATAAAATGAGCCACTTTAGTTAGGCGATCTACTACTACCCATATGGAATCATACCCTGACCTGGTCCTTGGTAATCCGGTAATGAAATCCATACCAATATTTTCCCACTTCCATTCAGGAATAGGCATTGGTTGAAGCAAACCTGCTGGTTTCTGATGCTCCGCTTTCACTCTACTACACACGTCACACAAGGCAATGTGTTCGGCGATGTCCCTTTTAAGATTGTTCCACCAAAATCTTTCTTTCATATCCATGTACATTTTGGTGTTTCCCGGGTGAATAGAATACGGAGAGTTATGGGCTTCTTGCAGAATCAGTTTCCGCAATTCCGGATTTTGTGGAACACAAATACGTTTCCCGTGCCATAAAGTACCTTGTTCATCCATATGGAAACTTTTAGCTTTCCCTTGGCTAATCCTTTCCCTAATCTCTTCGATCTCTTTATCTGTCTTTTGGGCTTCTTTAATCTTATCCAACAGAGTGGGTTGAACATCCAAAGACATAAGATGTCCTTCCGGCACAATCTCCAACCTGAGTTCCTTGAATTGCTTACACAAGTCATCTGGCAATTCACCTTTGGTAAGGCCATTTACAAACGCCTTACGACTTAGAGCATCTGCTACTACATTTGCTTTACCGGGGTGGTATTGCAAACTCAAGTCGTAATCCTTGATAAGTTCTAGCCATCTCCTTTGTCTCATATTGATTTCCTTCTAGGTGAAGATATACTTCAAACTCTTATGATCGGTGAATACTTCACAACGTTTTCCCAAAAGGTAATGTCTCCATGTTTTGAGTGCATGGACAACAGCGGCTAACTCTAAATCATGGGTAGGATAATTTACTTCATGAGTTTTGAGTTGTCTCGAGGCATAAGCCACAACTTTTCTGCCTTGCATAAGTACGGCACCTAATCCTTGATGCGAAGCATCACAATACACTTGGAAATCCTTTTCCAAATCTGGTAGGCACAGAACTGGTGCTGACACAAGTCTTTTCTTTAATTCTTGAAAGCTGAGTTCACATCCTTCAGACCAAGCAAATTTCTTATCTTTCTTTAACAATTCTGTCATTGGTTTAGCAACCTTAGAAAATTTTTCAATGAACCTTCTATAGTAACCTGCTAAACCAAGGAAACTACGAACCTCTTTTACATTCTTAGGAGATTCCCATTCTGTCACAGCTGAAACTTTAGCAGGATCAACTGCTACACCATCCTTTGTCATAACGTGACCAAGAAATCCAACTTCCTCTAACCAAAACTCACACTTGCTGAACTTGGCATAAAGCTTATGTTCCCTTAGTTTCTCAAGTATCAAGCGTAGATGTCTTTCATGCTCCTCCTTGCTCTTGGAGTAGACTAAGATGTCATCGATGAAAACGACAACGAACTTGTCGAGAAATTCCATGAACACTTTGTTCATCATATTCATGAAGTATGCTGGAGCGTTGGTTAATCCAAAAGGCATCACAGTGTACTCATACAATCCATACCTGGTGGTGAAGGCTGTTTTAGGTATGTCTTGCTCTCTTATCTTGAGTTGAAAATAGCCTGACCGAAGATCAATCTTCGAGAACACACAAGCTCCTTCTAGCTGGTCAAACAAGTCATTGATTCTTGGCAAAGGATATTTGTTCTTGATGGTTACCTCGTTGAGAGAACGGTAATCTATGCATAATCTTTGAGTTCTATCTCTCTTTTCTACGAACAAAACTGGAGCTCCCCAAGATGAAGAACTTGGCTGGATGAATCCTTTCTGCAATTGTTCTCCAAGTTGTTTCTTGAGTTCCTTAAGTTCGTCAACTGACATTTTATAAGGCCTCTTAGCTCTTGGTCCAAAACCTGGTACCAAATCTATTATAAACTCCACATCTCTATCTGGTGGCATTCCTGGTAATTCTTCCGGAAACACATCCGGATACTCACACACAATTGGCACACTGTCCATGCTAACCCCCTTAAGAGAATTTAGCTTACTTCCTTTAGATTTAAAATTGGACTTAAATTTTATCCTCTTACCTTCAGGGGTTGTGAGTGAAACTGTACGATTGGCACAATCTAGTACTCCCTCATACTTAGCCATCCAATCCATTCCCAAAATCACATCCAATCCTTGGGAATTCAGGATTATTAGGTTTACTGGAAACTTATGTTTTCCAAACTCTATGACAAAATCATGACATCCTGAGTTCACTATCATTTCTCCACCAGGAGAACTTACTTTTATAGGACACCCAATGGTTTCTACCGGTAGTTCATTTCTTTCGACAAATGCTTTTGATATGAATGAATGAGATGCACTAGTGTCAAAGAGTACAAATGCTGAGATGGAATTGAGTCTGAACTTACCAGCAACGGCATCAGGCTCTTCATAGACCTCCTCCACATTGATGTGGTTAACCTGTCCTTTCTGAAAAGGATTGGGCTTGTTAGGTCCTTCAACTTTATTCTCAGTGCACTCATTAGCATAATGCCCCAGCTTCTTGCATTTGAAGCATTCAACCTGACTGATGTCCCTTTTAGGCTGACTTCCACTTCCACTGTGGTGGCTCTTATGTCCACTCTTGTGATTCTTATACTTATCATTGTCATGACTGCGATGATGCTTGTTGTCATGATGGTTGTGGTTGTGGTGCTTGTTAAATTTCCCATGCTTGTGGGAACCTGAGCTGACACTATCATCATAGTGAGATCGTTTATGAGACGATCCCGAGCTGTGCTTGTCGGAGTGTTTCCTCTTCCTACTCTCGACTTGCTTCATTTTATTCTCCACAATAACAGCCTTGTCACACAACGACTGGTAAGTTGGAACATATGCCACAGACAGCTGCAGATTCAGCTCATCATTTAAGCCTTCCAGAAACTTTTCCTTTCTTTTGGCATCAGTGTCAACCTCATCCGGTGCATAGCGCGCCAGATTGTTGAATTCTTCAATATATTCAGCCACACTGTGGTGGCGCTGCTTCAGGTTGTGAAACTCCTTCTTTTTCAGGCTCATCATACCTGGTGAGATATGAGTAGTACGAAATCCGTCTTCAAAGATAGCCCAAGTCACCTCATCAATAGGTGTGGTGATCTGGAAATTGTCCCACCATGCGGCGGCTGGTCCTTCCAACAAATGTGCTGCGAACCTGACCTTTTCAGCATCTGTGCATCCCACGGTCACTAAGTCTTTGTTCATAGAACGTAGCCAATCATTGGCCACCATGGGATCAGTCGTTCCCGAAAACTTAGCTGGCCTCAGACGCAGAAATCTGGTGAGCATATCAAAACCTGGAGGGTTGTTGTTGTTGTTATTGTTGTTATTGTTATTGTTGTTGTTGTTGGGGTTGTTGTTGTTGTTCTGGTTCTGGATGAACATCGTCATCATTTGCATAAGCTTTGTCTGCGCATTCATCATTTGTTGCATTTCCGGGGTAATGTTGGGGTTGGGGTTGGTGTTTCCGCGACAGGGAGGCATCTGTGGTTTATTCATATAGAGATAAGAATGAGATACCCTTACATGATTTATGCACAATACATTGCACAAGCAAACACATAGCAAGAAACACCAGGATAAAACTCAACAACAAAACAAAAGTCTCAAGTAAAAACACACAAGTGGCAAGCCATCCACATGTCGGATGGTCCAAACATTAAGTTCACAAATAACAAGTGCGGTAAATAAAGATAACTGAGTAGTCAAATCTACTCGTTGGCATCAATCTCCTCCTCGACAAAGGTAAGACCTGCGTTCTCCATTGCGGTCTTGTTCTCCTCGATGGTAGTGGTCAAAGAGTCGATCTTGGCCTTGAGAGCCCTCTTCTGGGAACGAAGCCTCTCAATCACTGTCTGCTGCTGCTCTAACTCGAAGTCCTTGGACTGTAGTTCCTCGGTCATATCACGAATCCTCTTGTTCCTATCCTGGACACGCTTCTCTTGACTCTTGAACTTACGGTCTTGGGTCTCGAACTTTGCCTCCATCTCCTTGACTATCTCGTCCTGCTGCGCAAAGAGCTTGTCCTTCTCGCGAAGCTGCACCTGGAGCTCGTCATTACTAAGCATGACGTTAGTCCTATCGGTATCCACGTGCCTAATAAGAGTCTCTAAGTCCTGGAGGTACAGGCGTATCGGCTCTGCTGTGACCCTCGAGTCGTCCTCAAAGTCGATGGACTCTCCGTCATCATCTCGCCTTCCGAAGGCGTGGAAGTGAGTGCCTCTAACCTGTCGGGAGTGACGGCCTAATAGTCGTCCTATCAGATCCTGCATGACAACCTCCATGCCTCTCTCCCTGTCATCGTGCATAAGCTTGAAGACGATGGCCTCCGTAGTAGGCTCCGTCTGGCGTCCTGGCTGGTTCACCTTGAAGCCCCAAAGGTCCTTCCTCTCAAACTTGGTGAGTGGGTGCACCGTAATGATAGGAAGAGGGAGATCGAGTAAAGTAGTAAGCTCTACGATACGAGGACCAAAACGGGTAGCCTGGAACTCCTCAACAGTGCTGATGGCAATAGGCATCTATTTATAAGATTGAAAAAGTTAGAACAACACAATTTAAGATAAACAAGACAAACATTCAAACACATTCTTGGAACACACAATTCACTCAAGTCATGCATACATAAATCCATTTCATCAACCAAGGTTCAAACTTATTTAAGGTATCATTTTGGAAAATAAGGTGATAGGTGGTGGTCCAACTAACGAAGTGCGCTTACAATCCTATCTCACTGGATCTGGTAGCTAACACAATGTTCCTAGAGGCAATCACCCTATCTTGTTCACATGCTTCTATCACTAAGTCTATAATATCTCCTCTTAAGGATTGGTTAGTGACTTCCAACTCTTGGGTATGTTCCTTCTCTTTCTCTAAGTCTTTTTGGACGTTGAGCATCCTGCACTTGACTCTAGCACTTAGTTCCTTGATAGTCTTCCAAGCTGCTTCTTTTGCTGACTCAAAGAATGTGGTGTGCATAAAAGTGTTGGTGTACATGCAAAAGCCCTTTTCTTTGTGGTTGTCTTCCTTGTTTTTGTACAAGTGAAGTTGCACCCACCAATACTCCACTCCTTCCTCCATCACTGGAAAGCCCTTGTACACAGCTGCACCATGTGCTCCCATTGTCTCCATGAGGTCCTTGAGAATTTTGGGAAACTCAGTCTCACACTCCAAGGTCATGGTCATGAGTGGTCCTTTCTTCACGGCTTCGTTGATGGAGTTCATCTACAAATAGAGATGAGAATGAGAAGATTAGAAAAGTTTACGAGAAGAATAGACAAGTGTAGAAGAAGTTAAAATTTTTCCTTAGTGGTTTCCAATCCTAGGGTTATAATCCTACAGGCAACACAGTGCTCTGATACCATCTGTAAGATCCCTCCTTAATAAAGGAAAAGATCCCTGTGATTACAATGCTAGTCCCTGGATCAATGCTAGCATCCACAGTTTAAGATGAAGTACACAGATACAAAGGTCGTTTATTACAGTCATTCCAGAGATAAAACATAGTCTTTTACAACTCATGGCCAAAGGCCTAATACAAGAGTTTATGGAATAAGTAAATAAACATAAGTCTTCATCTTCATGTGCCACAGGAAAGCATGTTGAGTGTAGACTCATGACTCCTATTCATCATCAGAGTAACCTGCAACATCATAAGTTACAGCCACAGAGGGTCAATACTTTGGAATAGTATTGGCAAGTGATACCTTAGTATATTTTAACTGGACTATAATACTATATGCATTTGGCTGGTGGAGATTAGGCTTGCATTGCTCAAAATAGATTTTTCCTTAACTTTTGAAAATACTAAGTTTTTGCTTGGCACAAAACACCCAAGGCATCTATCAATCAAAGACTCCAGATCCACTCAGGGCATCTACCAATCAATGACTGAAGATCCTTTTAACCCTTGTTCACCCACAAGTTTTATTTAGAAATTGGAGTGATGAGATTCTTGAAGTTTCCATGTCTTGATGCTCAAATTGTCCTTTACCAGGGACATGGCTAAGTACTTAGGTTTTACACTCTGCAGAGGTGGCGCACTTTCCCCACAAGACTTGGTTTCCCAAGACAAGATCCTTCAGTAGCCTTTCCTTAGTCAAATGGACGCGTTCCAACCTATCATTCCCTCTACCACCCACTGTCCAAAAGACTAAGTTCTAGCATCCTAAGATCATGGCAGAGCCCATATTGCCAGGTGGTTGCACTTGAAGCTTCTCAACATTTGACATCTCAAATCTCTTTGTTTCCTGGGTGGCCATCCACAAGTGAGATACACTAAGGTAAACCATAAACATGGGCCTTGTGAACCACTCAACCAAAAACCACCAAGCAAGTCCCATTCCACCCAGGAGATTCATTAACTTAGTTGTTTTGTTAAATAAAACTCAAGTCCTCAGACTTAGAATAATTTTTCCATAGTGTATATATAAACCACCCTTGTTTTCTAGTAGCTAGGCTAAGCATGGCATGGCAACTTATCCTTAGGGAATTTTCCTAGCAACTCTAGCATTCTATTCTAAATAGAACTTCCCATCATCAATTGACAAAAGTAGCATGCAAGTCCTAACAAAATATATCTAATGCATGTATAAAATATAGGAATGGAATATTCATGAAGATATCACTTGCCTTGGTAGTGTGGAGAGTAGCACTCGTCACAATCACAATCACTAGCAAAATCTACACACAAAGTTGTAGCACACAATTACACACAAATATATACAAACAAGAAATAGTATGAATGCATGCATGCATGAAAATACTAAGTGGTGATTTTTGAAAATTCTACCAATCAAGTGCAAGTTTACAGAAACTAAACAAGTCACAAAGTAACCAAGACAAACTTAATTAACCCTAAAACAAGTTATTAAACTAAAACTATTCTCAAAAAGGCCTCAAACAAGTTTCTGCAATTTAAGCCAAACTAATGGTTACTATTTGCTAAACAAAAAGGATAGGCAGAAAGGTCTTGTTTTACTGAATCCAACGGTATAAAGTTTGCAAAATTCCAACGTGGAATTCAAAAGATATAGGCATTTGAATTTGGATCAAATTTCTGGTTTTAAATCTATTTTCAGATCTAACCTAGCCACGCGTCATGTTCTTATTCGCCCGTACCGTTTCGCACTGGATCGAGCTCCACAGCCGTAGGATCTAAATGAAATCTGGCGGCTCAGATCGCGTACCGCTTCGGGGTTAAGTGGATCTATCCTAGCGCTACGATACAGATCTAACGGCTGGTATTGCCCTGGCCAAGAACTGGCGGCGGAGCGGTGGCTACCGGCGGCGGAACTGTCGGTCGACGACGGAGGCGGCGCTACAGGGGGTGAGTGAGAACGAGGAGTAGCTCACCGGGATCGGGGGGTCACGGCGAAGCTCGTCGTACTCGCGGTTGGTCAAGGGGCGCTCGGGCACGGTTGTGATTGCTCGCCGGAGTGGAGGACGGCGTCGGTGCGTCGGGTGGTCGTCGTGGACGTCGCTGTGAACCACCCCAAGGCAAGGCGAGGACACGATTAGATTCACAGAGTCAAGACGGAGTTGTGTGCATGAACTAGAAGGCGCGGGGCGGTCTGTACTTACCACTGGAGTTCGCCGGAGTTCGTGCAGACGACGGTGGCGGCCAGTCGATGATGCTGCCGGAGCTACGGTTCATGCGAGGGCAAACGAAATATGTTAAAAGAAGCGCAGAGGCTCACTGAACTAGTTTGCAAGAACGAGAGGCCGAGGGGAGCTCAGAACTCACCGGAATTCGCCGGCGCAGTCGTCGGAGACGGCGGGGCTACAGAGAGCAATACACGCAGCCTGGTGGCGCTCTGGGTTCGGGGTTTGAGGGAGAAGAGAGAGGGGGCAGAGGGGGTTCTTATAGCCTGGTCACGAGCGAGAATTACTCGGCCAATAAATCGAATTGACGCCGCGAATTAAACACAGAAACGCCCGCGTTGATTTGGGGATGAACGGGTCGTGCGGGTGGAGACGACGCTGACGTGGAGAAGGCCCGCTTGTCAGCGAAACACGCGAGGTGTAGGTGGGGTCTGCCTGTCAGCGGCTCAGTGCGTGCGCTTGCGTGTGAGAGAAGAATAAGGAGATCCCCGGGTGGGCTTGCTGGGCTCGATCCGCTGCTGGGCCAGATTCTGGCCGCGCGGCCTTTTTCCATTGTTTAAGCCTTTTCTTTTTCTAAATTCATTTTCTGGTATGAATTTTGATATGAATTCAAATCCTTTTGAATTCAAACTGCTTTGGGAATTTTTGCAGGGTTCTGTGGGTTCAAAAACAGTCATTCTAACTAAGTGGTTACCTTGCAAGGCTTGGTCAAACTTGGGTTTCAGAATAAACAGAGATTTGCTCTAGTTTGCAAATATTGGAAATAGGGTTTTGAAACTATTTCTAAATTTTGAATCTTGGGTTAAAAGCTTCACCTAGCCTTTCCAACCATGGAGGCAAGCAAACAAGTTCATAGACAATCAAATCCCAAAGGGTGATGGCCAATTGAGATAAATTGCCCACATGAAATCATAGCCTAAGTTTATGCATCTAAATGATTTTGAGAAAAACCCTAAATGAAAGAATGATGCAAAGAATGATATGAATGAGTTTTGAAATATGATTTTTTTGGGATGTTACATTGTCCCATCAGATATGCCAGGGAACGCGCGGACTTTATTTTCAGGATCGGACGAGTTTCGATCGACTAGTTTCAAAGACAAAGACAACTAAAACATGGCCAACATATATAGATTATGACGATAATCGACCATGACTCAGGTGACCCAGATCCAAAGAGCGCATTAAGATACCATACATAGATTTAATTTATGCTTAAGTGGACCTAATCGACTATGACGCTCCCGCAGTCTCCATCATTGACGATGTTGTCCGTGTCGCCGCCAGCCTCCTCCGTGTCGGAATCGATGTTGACGTTCCCGGCAGCGTTCCTCGTCCCCATGGATTCTTCACGGCATGCTGCATCGATAACGATGGAGGTCGTACGCCCAGGCACTGCCCAGAAGCGCTGCCTCCCTTCGGGGTTGCGCAAATCCGGGTGGATCTCCCGCCGGTGGGTTTCGCACAGCTCAATCAACGCAGCCCGCTCCTTCTTGAACAACTTTCGCCAGTACGCGCTCGTACGCGAGTACCGCGCCATTGCCCTCTTCCGCTCCGACAGCTGGCGGCAGCGCTCCTCGATCTACCTCGCCAACGTGTTGTCGTGCAAGAGCGGCGCGATAAGAACCCCGTTGTAGCTGAGCTCGAAGCCGGCCGGAAGCCTCGCTAACGGCGGCGCGAGTATGCCGTAGTGGGCGAACATCTGAGCCTCGTGCAAGCTGAGTTTGGGCCTCTCCCTCTCCATGGCGATGAAGGAACACGATCTAATTTTCGGCCCCGAGGTTAAGGGGATAAAGGCAAGGACATAGGCCCAGCGTAGTTGCCACGACCAATCAGTTCACAGAACAGACTTCTCGCGGATCGCCCTCGCGAAGGACATCACTATCGTCCATGCACCCCGATCCAACGGCGCCTAACAAACGGGGATCGGGTCTTCTAGAAGCCCAGAGCGGTTGCTGGTTAGTTCTGCATCCCGATTGTTTGTGGCCAATAGCGGTAGTTGAAAATAATACACATTTCAATGATACTAGTGGATCCATGTGTGGTCTCTAAAGAGAAAACACATGCAAAATGACTGGTTGTTGTTACTAAAAAGAACACACATGAAATGACTCTGGTGGATCCATGTGAAAAGAACACACATGCAATGACACTGGTGGATCCATAGGTGGTATGTGAAAAGAACACACATTTCAATGACTCTAGTTGTTGTTACTAAAAAGAACACACATGCAATGGCACTGGTGGATCCATGGGTGGATTGTGAAAAGAACACACATGCAATGACACTGATGGATCCATAGGTGGTATGTGAAAAGAACACACATGCAAAATGACTCTGGTTGTTGTTACTAAAAAGAACACACATGCAATGACTCTGGTGGATCCATGGGTGGATTATGAAAAGAACACACATGCAATAACACTGGTGGATCCATAGGTGGTATGTGAAAAGAACACACATGCAAAATGACTCTGGTTGTTGTTACTAAAAAGAACACACATGCAATGACACTGGTGGATCCATGGGTGGTCTCTGTAGAGAACACACATTTCAATGACACTGGTGGATCCATATGTGGTATGTGAAAAGAATACACATGCAATGACTCTGGTTGTTGTTAGTGAAACGAACACACATGCAATGACACTGGTGGATCCATAGGTGGTATGTGAGAAGAACACACATGCAAAATGACTCTAGTTGTTGTTACTAAAAAGAACACAAATGCAATGACACTGGTGGATCCATAGGTGGTATGTGAGAAGAACACACATGCAAAATGACTCTGGTTGTTGTTACTAAAAATAACACACATGCAATGACTCTGGTGGATCCATGGGTGGATTGTGAAAAGAACACACATGCAATGACACTGGTTGATCCATAGGTGGTATGTGAAAAGAACACACATGCAAAATGACTCTGGTTGTTGTTACTAAAAAGAACACACATGCAATGATACTGGTGGATCCATAGGTGGATTACGAAATGAACACACATGCAATGCCACTGGTGGATCCATAGGTGATATGTGAGAAGAACACACATTTCAATGACTCTGGTTGTTGTTACTAAAAAGAACACACATGCAATTACACGGGTGGATCCATAGGTGGTATGTGAAGAGATCACACATGCAAAATGACTCTGGTAGATCCATAGGTGGTATGTGAAAAGAACACACATGCAAAATGACTCTGGTTGTTGTTAGTGAAAAAAAAACACATGCAATGACACTGGTGGATCCATAGGTGGTATGTGAAAAGAACACACATGCAAAATGACTCTGGTTGTTGTTACTAAAAAGAACACACATGCAATGACACTAGTCGATCCATGGGTGGATTGTGAAAAGAACACACATGCAATTACACTGGAGGATCCATAGGTGGTATGTGAAAAGAACACACATGCAAAATGACTCTGGTTGTTGTTACTAAAAAGAACACACATGCAATGACACTGATGGATCCAGGGGTGAATTGTGAAAAGAGCACACATGCAATGACACTGGTGGATCCATATGTGGTATGTGCAAAGAACACGCATGCAATGACTCTGGTTGTTGTTACTAAAAAGAACACACATGCAATGACTCTGGTGAATCCATGTGAAAAGAACACACATGCAATGACACTGGTGGATACATAGGTGGTATGTGAAAAGAACACACATTTCAATGACTCGGGTTGTTGTTACTAAAAAGAACACACATGCAATGACACTGGTGGATCCATGGGTGGATTGTGAAAAGAACACACATGCAATGACACTGGTGGATCCATAGGTGGTATGTGAAAAGAACACACAAGCAAAATGACTGGTTGTTGTTACTAAAATGAACACACATGCAATGACACTGGTGGATCCATGTGTGGTCTCTGTAGAGAACACACATTTCAATGACACTGGTGGATAAATATGTGGTATGTGAAAAGAACACACATGGAGTGACTCTGGTTGTTGTAAGTGAAAAGAACACACATGCAATGACACTGGTGGATCCATAGGTCTTATGTGAAAAGAACACACATTTCAATGACTCTGGTTGTTGTTACTCAAACGAACACACATGCAATGACACTGGTGGATCCATGTGTAGATTGTGAAGAGAACACACATGCAATGACTCCAATTGTTGTTAGTGAAAAGAACATACATGCAATAACACCGGTGGATCCATGTGTGGTCTCTGTAGAGAACACACATTTCAATGACACTGGTGGATCCATAGGTGGTATGTGAAAACAACACACATGCAAAATGACTCTGGTTGTTGTTACTAAAAAGAACACACATGCAATAACACTAGTGGATCCATGGGTGGATTGTGAAAAGAACACACATGCAATTACACTGGAGGATCCATAGGTGGTATGTGAAAAGAACACACATGCAAAATGACTCTGGTTGTTGTTACTAAAAAGAACACACATGCAATGACACTAGTGGATCCATGTGTGGATTGTGAAGAGAACACACATGCAATGACTCCGGTTGTTGTTACTGAAAAGAACATACATGCAATGACACCGGTGGATCCATGTGTGGTCTCTGTAGAGAACACACATTTCAATGACACTGGTGGATCCATAGGTGGTATGTGAGAAGAACACACATGCAATGACTCTGGTTGTTGTTACTAAAAAGAACACACATGCAATGACACTGGTGGATCCATAGGTGGATTATGAAATGAACACACATGGAATGACATTGGTGGATCCATACGTGGTATGTGACAAGAACACACATGCAAAATGACTCTGGTTGTTGTTACTGAAAAGAACACACATGCAATGACACTGGTGGATCAATGGGTGGATTGTGAAAAGAACAGACATGCAATGACACTGGTGGCTCCATAGGTGGTATGTGAAAAGAACACACATGCAAAATGACTCCGGTTGTTGTTACTAAAAAGAACACACATGCAATGACACTAGTGGATCCATAGGTGGATTATGAAATGAACACAAATGCAAATACACTGGTGGATCCATAGGTGGTATGTGAGAAGAACACACATTTCAATGACACTGGTGGATCCATATGTGGTATGTGAAAAGAACACACATGCAATGACTCTGGTTGTTTTTAGTGAAAAGAACACACATGCAATGACACTGGTGGATCCATAGGTGGTATGTGAGAAGAACTCACATGCAAAATGACTCTAGTTGTTGTTACTAAAAATAACACACATGCAATGACACTGGTGGATCCATAGGTGGATTATTAAATGAACACACATGCAATGACACTGGTGGATCCATAGGTGGTATGTGAGAAGAACACACATGCAAAATGACTCTGGTTGTTGTTACTAAAAAGAACACACATGCAATGACACTGGTGGATCCATGGGTGGATTGTGAAAAGAACACACATGCAATGACACTGGTGGATCCATAGGTGGTATGTGAAAAGAACACACATGCAAAATGACTCTAGTTGTTGTTACTAAAAAGAACACACATGTAATGACACTGGTGGATCCATAGGTGGATTATGAAATGAACAGACATGCAATGACACTGGTGGATCCATAGGTGGTATGTGAGAAGAACACACATGCAATGACTCTGGTTGTTGTTACTAAAACGAACACACATGCAATGACACTGGTGGATCCATAGGTGGTATGTGAAGAGATCACACATGCAAAATGACTCTGGCGGATCCATAGGTTGTATGTGAAAAGAACACACATGCAAAACGACTCTGGTTGTTGTTACTAAAAAGAACACACATGCAATGACACTGGTGGATCCATGGGTGGATTGTGAAAAGAGCACACATGCAATGACACTGGTGATCCATATGTGGTATGTGAAAAGAACACACATGCAATGACTCTGGTTGTTGTTGTCAGTGAAAAGAACACACACATGCAATGACACTGGTGGATCCATGTGTGGTCTCTGAAGAGAGCACACATTTCAATGACTCTTGTTGTTGTTATTAAAAAGAAAACACATGAAATGACACTGGTTGATCCTGTGTAGTCTCTGAAGAGAGCACACATGCAATGACACTGGTTGTTGTTACTAAAAAGAACACACATGCAATGACACTGGTAGATCCATGTGTGGATTGTGAAGAGAACACACATGCAAAATTAATCTGGTTGTTGTTACTAAAAAGAACATACATGCAATGACACTGGTGGATCCATAGGTTGTATGTGAAAAGAACACACATGCAAAATGACTCTGGTTGTTGTTACTAAAAAGAACACACATGCAATGACACTGGTGGATCCATGTGTGGATTGTGAAAAGAACACACATGCAAAATGACTGGTAGTTGTTAGTAAAAAGAACACACATGCAATGACACCAGTGGATCCATGTGTGGTCTCTGTAGAGAACACACATTTCAATGACACTGGTGGATCCATATGTTGTATGTGAAAAGAACACACATGCAAAATGACTCTAGTTGTTGTTACTAAAAAGAACACACATGCAATGACACTCGTGGATCCATGGGTGGATTGTGAAAAGAGCACACATGCAATGACACTGGTGGATCCATATGTGGTATGTGAAAAGAACACGCATGCAATGACTCCGGTTGTTGTTACTGAAAAGAACACACATGCAATGACACTGGTGGATCCATGTGTCATCTCTAAAGAGAACACACATTTCAATGACACTGGTGGATCCATAGGTGGTATGTGAAAAGAACACACATGCAAAATGACTCTGGTTGTTGTAACTAAAAGAACACACATGCAATGACTCTGGTGGATCCATGTGAAAAGAACACATATGCAATGACACTGGTGGATCCATAGGTGGTATGTGAAAAGAACACACATTTCAATGACTCTGGTTATTGTTACTAAAAAGAACACACATGCAATGACACCGGTGGATCCATGGGTGGATTGTGAAAAGAACACACATGCAATGACACTGGTGGATCCATAGGTGGTATGTGAAAAGAACACACATGCAAAATGACTCTGGTTGTTGTTACTAAAAAGAACACACATGCAATGACACTGGTGGATCCATGTGTGGTCTCTGTAGAGAACACACATTTCAATGACACTAGTGGATAAATATGTGGTATGTGAAAAGAACACACATGCAATGAATCTGGTTGTTATTAGTGAAAAGAACACACATGCAATGACACTGGTGGATCCATAGGTGGTATGTGAAAAGAACACACATTTCAATGACTCTGGTTGTTGTTACTAAAAAGAACACACATGCAATGACACTGGTGGATCCATGTGTGGTATGTGAAAAGAACATGCATGCAATGACTCCAGTTATTGTTACTCAAAAGAACACACATGCAATGACACTGGTGGATCCATGTGTGATCTCTAAAGAGAACACACATTTCAATGACACTGGTGGATCCATAGGTGGTACGTGAAAAGAACACACATGCAAAATGACTCTGGTTGTTGTTACTAAAAAGAACACACATGCAATGACTCTGGTGCATCCATGTGAAAAGAATACACATGCAATGACACTGGTGGATCCATAGGTGGTATGCGAAAAGAACACACATTTCAATGAATCAGGTTGTTGTTACTATAAAGAACACACATGCAATGACACTGGTGGATCCAAGGGTGGATTGTGAAAAGAACACACATGCAATGACACTGGTGGATCCATAGGTGGTATGTGAAAAGAACACACATGCAAAATGACTCTGGTTGTTGTTACTAAAAAGAACACACATGCAATGACACTGGTGGATCCATGTGTGGTCTCTGTAGAGAACACACATTTCAATGACACTAGTGGATAAATATGTGGTATGAGAAAAGAACACACATGCAATGAATCTGGTTGTTGTTAGTGAAAAGAACACAGATGCAATGACACTGGTGGATACATAGGTGGTATGTGAAAAGAACACACATTTCAATGACTCTTGTTGTTGTTACTAAAAAGAACACACATGCAATGACACTAGTGGATCCATGTGTGGATTGTGAAGATAACACACATGTAATGACTCTGGTTGTTGTTACTGAAAAGAACATACATGCAATGACACCGGTGGATCCATGTGTGGTATCTGTAGAGAACACACATTTCAATGACACTGGTGGATCCATAGGTGGTATGTGAGAACAACACACATGCAATGACTCTGGTTGTTGTTACTAAAAAGAACACACATGCAATGACACTGGTGGATCCATAGGTGGATTATGAAATGAACAGACATGCAATGACATTGGTGGATCCATAGGTGGTATGTGAGAAAAACACACATGCAAAATGACTCTGGTTGTTGTTACTAAAAAGAACCAACATGCAATGACACTGGTGGATCCATGGGTGGATTATGAAAAGAACACACATGCAATGACACTGGTGGCTCCATAGGTGGTATGTGAAAAGAACACACATGCAAAATGACTCTGGTTGTTGTTACTAAAAAGAACACAAATGCAATGACACTAGTGGATCCATAGGTGGATTATGAAATGAACACACATGAAATGACACTGGTGGATCCATAGGTGGTATGTGAGAAGAACACACATTTCGATGACACTGGTGGATCCATATGTGGTATGTGAAAAGAACACTCATGCAATGACTCTGGTTGTTGTTAGTGAAAAGAACACACATGCAATGACACTCGTGGATCCATAGGTGGTATGAGAAGAACACACATGCAAAATGACTCTAGTTGTTGTTACTAAAAAGAACACACATGCAATGACACTGGTGGATCCATAGGTGGATTATGAAATGAACACACATGCAATGACACTGGTGGATCCATAGGTGGTATGTGAGAAGAACACACATGCAAAATGACTCTGGTTGTTGTTACTAAAAAGAACACACATGCAATGACACTGCTGGATCCATGGGTGGATTGTGAAAAGAACACACATGCAATGACACTGGTGGATCCATAGGTGGTATGTGAAAAGAACACACATGCAAAATGACTCTGGTTGTTGTTACTAAAAAGAACACACATGCAATGACACTGGTGGATCCATAGGTGGATTATGAAATGAACACACATGCAATGACACTGGTGGATCCATAGGTGGTATGTGAGAAGAACACACATGCAATGACTCTGGTTGTTGTTACTAAAAAGAAGACACATGCAATGACACTGGTGGATCCATAGGTGGTATGTGAAGAGATCACACATGCAAAATGACTCTGGCGGATCCATAGGTGGAATGTGAAAAGAACACACATGCAAAATGACTCTGGTTGTTGTTACTAAAAAGAACACACATGCAATGACACTGGTGGATCCATGGGTGGATTGTGAAAAGAGCACACATGCAATGACACTGGTGATCCATATGTGGTATGTGAAAAGAACACACATGCAATGACACTGGTGGATCCATAGGTGGTATGTGAAAAGAACACACATGCAAAATGACTCGGGTTGTTGTTACTAAAAAGAACACACATGCAATGACACTGGTGGATCCATGTGTGGTATCTGTAGAGAACACACATTTCAATGACACTGGTGGATCCATAGGTGGTATGTGAGAAGAACACACATGCAATGACTCTGGTTGTTGTTACTAAAAAGAACACACATGCAATGACACTGGTGGATCCATAGGTGGATTATGAAATGAACACACATGCAATGACATTGGTGGATCCATAGGTGGTATGTGAGAACAACACACATGCAAAATGACTCTGGTTGTTGTTACTAAAAAGAACCAACATGCAATGACACTGGTGGATCCATAGGTGGTATGTGAAAAGAACACATATGCAATGACACTGGTGGATCCATAGGTGGTATGTGAAAAGAACACACATTTCAATGACTCTGGTTATTGTTACTAAAAAGAACACACATGCAATGACACCGGTGGATCCATGGGTGGATTGTGAAAAGAACACACATGCAATGACACTGGTGGATCCATAGGTGGTATGTGAAAAGAACACACATGCAAAATGACTCTGGTTGTTGTTACTCAAAAGAACACACATGCAATGACACTGGTGGATCCATGTGTGGTCTCTGTAGAGAACACACATTTCAATGACACTAGTGGATAAATATGTGGTATGTGAAAAGAACACACATGCAATGAATCTGGTTGTTATTAATGAAAAGAACACAAATGCAATGACACTGGTGGATCCATAGGTGGTATGTGAAAAGAACACACATTTCAATGACTCTGGTTGTTGTTACTAAAAAGAACACACATGCAATGACACTGGTGGATCCATGTGTGGTATGTGAAAAGAACATGCATGCAATGACTCCGGTTATTGTTACTCAAAAGAACACACATGCAATGACACTGGTGGATCCATGTGTGATCTCTAAAGAGAACACACATTTCAATGACACTGGTGGATCCATAGGTGGTACGTGAAAAGAACACACATGCAAAATGACTCTGTTTGTTGTTACTAAAAAAAACACACATGCAATGACTCTGGTGCATCCATGTGAAAAGAATACACATGCAATGACACTGGTGGATCCATAGGTGGTATGCGAAAAGAACACACATTTCAATGAATCTGGTTGTTGTTACTAAAAAGAACACACATGCAATAACACTGGTGGATCCATGGGTGGATTGTGAAAAGAACACACATGCAATGACACTGGTGGATCCATAGGTGGTATGTGAAAAGAACACACATGCAAAATGACTCGGGTTGTTGTTACTAAAAAGAACACACATGCAATGACACTGGTGGATCCATGTGTGGTCTCTGTAGAGAACACACATTTCAATGACACTAGTGGATAAATATGTGGTATGAGAAAAGAACACACATGCAATGAATCTGGTTGTTGTTAGTGAAAAGAACACAGATGCAATGACACTGGTGGATACATAGGTGGTATGTGAAAAGAACACACATTTCAATGACTCTTGTTGTTGTTACTAAAAAGAACACACATTCAATGACACTAGTGGATCCATGTGTGGATTGTGAAGATAACACACATGTAATGACTCCGGTTGTTGTTACTGAAAAGAACATACATGCAATGACACCGGTGGATCCATGTGTGGTATCTGTAGAGAACACACATTTCAATGACACTGGTGGATCCATAGGTGGTATGTGAGAAGAACACACATGCAATGACTCTGGTTGTTGTTACTAAAAAGAACACACATGCAATGACACTGGTGGATCCATAGGTGGATTATGAAATGAACACACATGCAATGACATTGGTGGATCCATAGGTGGTATGTGAGAAAAACACACATGCAAAATGACTCTGGTTGTTGTTACTAAAAAGAACCAACATGCAATGACACTGGTGGATCCATAGGTGGTATGTGAAAAGAACACATATGCAATGACACTGGTGGATCCATAGGTGGTATGTGAAAAGAACACACATTTCAATGACTCTGGTTATTGTTACTAAAAAGAACACACATGCAATGACACCGGTGGATCCATGGGTGGATTGTGAAAAGAACACACATGCAATGACACTGGTGGATCCATAGGTGGTATGTGAAAAGAACACACATGCAAAATGACTCTGGTTGTTGTTACTCAAAAGAACACACATGCAATGACACTGGTGGATCCATGTGTGGTCTCTGTAGAGAACACACATTTCAATGACACTAGTGGATAAATATGTGGTATGTGAAAAGAACACACATGCAATGAATCTGGTTGTTATTAGTGAAAAGAACACACATGCAATGACACTGGTGGATCCATAGGTGGTATGTGAAAAGTGTAGGGGTTCGTAGCAAGGAAAACAAAAATTTTCTATCGCATACAAACAAACAAGCCAAGATCTATCTACTAGATTGTAGCAACGAGTCGATGGAATAACTCACCCTCGAAGATTCCAAAGTGTTTAACGAGAGCAGATTCTCGTGGGTGATGTAGTCGTACTCTTTCCGATCTCAAGATCGCGTAGACGATCCTTCCGGCGCCGCGTTCCCGCAGCGCTCCCGCAGTCGGTCACACGTTCGGTACTCGACGAAGACCTTCCTCTCCCTTGTTCCAGCAGGCAGCGGAGGTTGTAGCACTCTCCTCGCGATTCCGGCAGCACAACGGCGTGGTACCGGAAGTAGAGGGGAGATCCCGCAGGGCTTCGCCTTAAGCCGGTGCGAGTATGGTGGAGCTTATGAGAGAGGCTATTAGTGGTCTAGTAATTAGACACACCAATTAGAGGGCTCTAAACCAATTAGAAGGCTCTAAACCGAATAGCTCTAAAACGGGGTCTAGATCTAGGGTTTAGTTTAGAGGATAGGAAACTTGTGTGTATTGGGAGGGAGCCCTGCCCCTCCTTATATAGGTGGGAGGGGCTGGCCGGCCAAGGGGAGGGAGTGGAGTCCCTCCCCAACTCGGCCTAGGTGGGGCGCCGGCTTGGGGAGGAGGACTCCTCCCTCAAGTCGGTTTCCTCCTCTCCTCCCACTTCCCAAAAACTGCCGTTTGACTTTCAAACTAGCCGTTTGACTTTTTCAATTTAGGATTCAATTTAATCCTTTATTTGGGACAGCAAGAACACTTAGTACATGATGCAATCATTCCAACATGTAATGACACATTCATGTACCCCTTCCCCCCCGGAGTGCCGGACAATCCGGGACCTTCTAGAATGTTCCCGATGGAAACACCGGAATCATTCCCGAACTCCGAAACGGGACTTTCCTTATATGAATCTTATTCTCCGGACCATTCCGGATCACCTCGTGATATCCCGGATCCCATCCGAGACTCCGAACAACATTCGGTCTCTTTCTCATAATACCATAACTACTCAAACAACGTCGAATCCTTAAGTGTGTCTCCCTACGGTTCGTGAATTATGCGGACATGATCGAAACACTTCTCCGATCAATAACCAATAGAGGAATCTGGAAATTCATATGGCTCCCACATATTTCTACGATTACTTTGCGATCGAATGAACCACTTACATACGATACCAATTTCCCTTTGTCTCACGATATGTTACTTATCCGAGGTTATGATCATCGGTATCTCTGCATACCTAGTTCAACCTCGTTACTGATAAGTACTCTTTTCTCGTTCCCGTGATATGTGATCCCTTGTGATCAAGTCACATGCTTGCAAGCTAATTGGATGACATTTCACCGAGAGGGCCCAGAGTATATCTATCCGTCATGTGGATGGACAAATCCCACTCTTGATCCATGTGTTTCAACCAATACTTTCCGAACACTCAATGCCACCTTTATAGCCACCCTGTCACGGTGTGGTGTTTGATGACATCAAAGCATCCATCCAGCAAAGGTGATATGCATGATCTCATGGTCGAAGGAATTAGGTTACTATGTATCAGAAAGCATATAGCAATTGAACTATTGAAATGACTTGATCTTTATGCTACGCTTATCTATAGGAGTATGTCCATCACATCATTCTCCTAATGATATGATCTTGTTGTTGATAACATCTCAATGTTCATGACAAAGAAACCACATCATCAATCAACCAACAAGCTAGTGAAGTATAGAGGCTATACTAGGGACTTCAAATTAAGTTTACAAATCACACAAGTATTAATGGTTTCCTTGTTAATACTATTATAGCATGAATGTAAACATTTATCATAAGTGTGAAGATATGATAATAACCACTTTATTATTGCCTCTTGGGCATATCTCCAACAGTCTCCCACTTGCACTAGAGTCAATAATCTAGTTTCAAACCTTTGTGTATTCAACACCTATGGCTTTCCGGTGTTGTATGTACACGATTGCTAGTGGTCAACTGATCTCCGGATCTGACACTTCCAGGTCCGTGTGTAATTGCATGTCTTTGCGTCTCTACGCATCACTCATTCTCTAATGAGACGGCTTTGCATAAATTTGGTCTTTCGGTGTGACCTTTAGTTCTTTGGGGTTAAAACATGTTGATAATATTGTCGTACAATATATCTTCATAGTATTATCCCGCTGTGAACTACACCTAGTTTGATAACAAACTACTTGACACAAATGCCCTCTTTTGCTGCTATAATAGCAGTCATATACTTAGCCTTTTGTTGTAGTATCTGTCACAATGTCTTAACTTTGGAACTCATCCAAATCCATTATGGAACCCACTTTCCATTATATCGTGCCACCCTTAATTTAGATTGAGATAAACTTAATTTGTACTTTGTGACAAAACTAGTATCAATGTAGTACTTTTACAATGAACTAACCATCTATTTGTCACTTCTACAAATAATATACTCTTAGTTCTTCCAAAAGATCATAAGAATATCCTTACTATTGTCCAATGATCATCTTACGAATCATTCTGGTATATGCTCACAACATTTAGAGCATAGGACATATCTGGATTTGTACATATCACAGTATGATTGATATAAATACTCTTTGTGATTTCATACATCAAGTATCAATCTATACTTGATTATTTGTTTCACTTTACCAAATGTCAATACACTTGAATATATCATCAACATTGAACTTATTCAATCCTTTCTGTGCAACAAGAACCTTTCTTGTAGTTCCTATATTGAACTCATTCAATATCTTGTCTATGTACTTCTGGCACAACCATATTAGCGTCTATTGATGCCAAAATACTTGGGTTTTGCCTAAGTCTTTCATCGGGATGAAATTCTTAATATGTGTTAATAAAAGATACATTATTTCCAATCAACAATATGTCTTCCACATAATGTATTAGAAACATGTCTTAGCGCTCCCACTTAATTTCTTGCAAATGCAAGCATCTTCATTGTCTCTGATGAAATTAAACCCTTTTAACAGTTTCATCATAGTGAAGATTCCAACTCCGCTATGCTCACTCTAACCATTGAAGTTTGCATATGCTTTTAGCATCCTTTGAATTGACAAAACCCTATGGACCGTGTTTATGCACATGTCCTAGGTAACGATTCTATTAGAAGAACTTGTTTTGTTTATTCAACTACCATATAACAAATTATATGTAGTGGTTGCTTTCATTAATCCGTCTAGACTAAATATCACTATGATAGATCAAATCTTGTCATAGTCAACCTTTGAACATTGTTGTGAACTCTTTCCCAACATGTCGACTATTTCATAGATGTAAAACATCCATGTCTATTTCTTTATAGATCCAGACACAACTGTAAGGTCTTACACCTTTCTCGAGGGTCCTTCAAGTTCAAAACTTGATTTCTCGTGTATGGAACTATCACGGATTTTATGGCTTCAAGCCATTTGACGGAGTCAGGGCCCATCATCGCTTCTTTGCATGTAGTCGGTTCATTATTCTCAAATAATGATTCAACCCTCAAATCTTGGTATTTGATTGTTTACCCGATCTACTTGTTTCAATAGGAACTTAGATCTCCGTGACCACAACCTTTGAGGTACGTGAACCATGAGCATTGTTGCTGCCTTCGAAACACTTTTCGGCGCTGCGCAACTCTGCACATATAGCTAAGGTTCTTTTAACCTTATCAAAGTTTCTATTGTCCTCCCACTTAATCTTTTCACGAAAAATTCCTTCTCAAAGAAACTTGACGTTTTAAGTAACAAACACTTTTGTCTCCGGTGTTTATGGAGGAATACTTAATAGTCATACAAAGACAGGTTCATCCGACTTTGGTTGCAAACATCTTTCTTATGCATAGCATACCAATGTTTAAGAAAGGACAACTTGGGTTTTATCCCAAACCATAACCTTATATGGTGTCATTTCAACGGATTATGATGAAGCTCTTTTCAGTGGAAAAACGGTAATCTCTAAAGCTTTTAATCTTTAAAATACAATGGCAGTTTTATGAATTACACCTTTCGATCTTACCATGTCAAACAAGGTTTAATTACATATCTCGAACGCTCCATACTCTTATGGTGTTTCGGGAAAATGCAAATCCACGGAACGATTCCTTAAATCTTAGGTATTATGCTAAACTTGTAACTCAAATATCTTCCTTTATGATCTTATCATAAACTATTTATATTCTTGTTACAATGATTTTGCACTTCATCTTGAAAGTCTTTTGAACTTTTCAAATATTTCATACTTCATCCTTATTAAGTAAATATTCATATATTCACTCAAATTTTCGGAGAAAGCATATGAAGTTGAAATCCATCGCTCTTGACTACACATAATGGACTTCGTACAACAATATGTACAAGTTCCAATAAGCTAGTCATTCGTTCCCTTTTGGCCTATGGACGAAGTTTTAATTATCTCTAGGAAAGTTTCACAAGCGTCATTTGATCAAAATCAAATAGACTCCAAAATTCCATCCATATGGATTTTTCTTCATGTTTTCTTTCCAATATAATTTTAAACGGCGATGTCACTTCCTAAGTGATCTTTCAATCAATTTGTCTTTCGACATTTTAGCACTAGTTTTATGGATGTGATTTCTCCAACGAGATTTGTGAATCATCCATCTTTTATGGATTACGGCAATTATTTGAACAACCCTTTTGTTCTCATAATACCCGATAAAACAAATCTTTGAAGGCAAGCTTTGATGTTTAACGAGCAACACAATAACCCTTTATTTGTTCTCGATGAACATCATCACATATTCTTTTGCTAGTTACTTAGGCCATTGTAGTTCATGAATTGTGTTGTTTCGTATGACGATTCACACCAACAAATTCAGTATCAAATACTTAAGAACCACATTGTTTAACAAGCAAAGAATATAGCCATAACATGTATATCATCTATATACTTAAACTGAACGATTCTAGTCTTTTCTTTTCTGCCATATATTTATGAGATTCTCTTTCAGTATTTCCTTTTCAGTTTGAAAGAATCTATCAACATCAATAGTGGAGTCATACATATGACATATAGTCCAAAGCGTGTATAGTTAAATACCAATGTCTTTGGACTTGCACTTTGAAGTAGATCACCATCATCAAATGTTTGGTGTTCTTTCAAATTCCTTTCATTAGTAATCTCTTGGTGTAGTAAACATTTTACCTACATCAAATATTCACCCTTATCATGGTATCGTCCATGATCAAGCTACTTTTAGCTTATAACGATGAATTATTAGTATAATGTTGCTATCCAAAACCTTTTGGAGGATTAGGACAACAAGTGTCTCCAACCTTTTTGCAAATTCTCATCAAAATATGAGAACATGAACTTTGCCATATTATACTCTATCATGTTGTAACCAAAACTTCGTTTCAGATATCACAATATCTTCCACACATCATGGTTTCTGAAACAACTCTTTCAGATCCTAGATAACCTTGATATTAAGGGAATCCTTTGAATATCAAGAATCATGGATACAAACATGATACTTATATACTAACACTTGGAATTGTTACTCTTGATTTAATACTAATTATTAAACTTCATGGAGTAACCGGAACTTACTGAAAGTTTGCAATAGGACTTTTAAACTTTAGATTAACACTTAAAACAATACGATACCAGTTCGTAAAGTATCTAACCAGAATTCTATAGTTCTATCATCTCAATTATAACTAAGCGCAAGGTGGTAAACGGATGCCAATGACTACAACAACTATGCAAATTCACTTTGATTTAGTTTATGATAAATTGAGTTCTAATTAATAATTAAATTAATCTAGGTGAACTCCCACTCAAAACAATATCCCTCACATTGTTTTAGTGATCACACGAACCAAATCCACCACATCAAAACCGATCATCACGAGAGTTGATATAGCTTCAATGGCGAACAATCAACATGTTCATCATATCTACTATATGACTCATGCTCTACCTTTCGGTAATCCGTGTTCCTGAGGCCATGTCTGTACATGCTAGGCTCGTCAAGATCAAACCTTAGCTACCGCATAAGCAAATCTGGCTTGCTTACGTTGTATTTACCCGTGGAATCAAAGACACCCGATCATCACGTGGTGCTTCGAAGCAACAAGTTTTAGCAACGGTGCTAACTAAGGGCGAACACTTTAGAACTTGAAATTTATGTGCATGAGGGATCATCTTATAATGCTACCGTCGTCTACTAAGCAATACAAGATGCATAAAGGATTAACATCACATGCAATTCATAATATGTGATATGATATGGCCTTTCTTCTTTGTGCTTCCGATCTCCATCTTCAAGCACGAACATGATCTCCATCATCACCGGCGTAGCATCAAGGTCAATGACGCTTCTTCATGGTTGTCGTCCACCAGCTTCAACTATTACAACTATTTTGAATAGACACGCAGGTCTTAACAGAAATTAAAGACAACCATATGGCTCCTGCCGGTTGCCAACTTACAATAAGGAACATTGCATACATCAAATATAATCACAATCATGGCCATATCACATCACTGCACACCCCTGCAAAACAAAGTTAGACGCTTCTACTTTCTTTGCATATTTTACGTGGTTTGGGGCTTTCCATAAGTGTCGTTCTAACCTACGAACAAGAACCACAACATTGATACTAGCATTGTTGATTACCCGTTGTAAATTGGATCTTTACTATGCTAGGAGAAACTGGCACCCGCAAAGCCACTTATGCAATACAAGTTGCATGTTAAGCGTGGAGCAAGTCTCATGAACGATGTCATGTAAGGTTAGCCCGGGCCGCTTCATCCCAACATACCGCAAGATGCAAAGTACACGCAAAGCAATCTACAATAAAAGCATCAACGCCCACAATGACCATTGTGTTCTACTCGTGCAACAGATCTACATATAGACACGGCTCTGATACCACTGTAGGGGTTCGTAGCAAGGAAAACAAAAATTTTCTATCGCATACAAACAAACAAGCCAAGATCTATCTACTAGATTGTAGCAACGAGTCGATGGAATAACTCACCCTCGAAGATTCCAAAGTGTTTAACGAGAGCAGATTCTCGTGGGTGATGTAGTCGTACTCTTTCCGATCTCAAGATCGCGTAGACGATCCTTCCGGCGCCGCGTTCCCGCAGCGCTCCCGCAGTCGGTCACACGTTCGGTACTCGACGAAGACCTTCCTCTCCCTTGTTCCAGCAGGCAGCGGAGGTTGTAGCACTCTCCTCGCGATTCCGGCAGCACAACGGCGTGGTACCGGAAGTAGAGGGGAGATCCCGCAGGGCTTCGCCTTAAGCCGGTGCGAGTATGGTGGAGCTTATGAGAGAGGCTATTAGTGGTCTAGTAATTAGACACACCAATTAGAGGGCTCTAAACCAATTAGAAGGCTCTAAACCGAATAGCTCTAAAACGGGGTCTAGATCTAGGGTTTAGTTTAGAGGATAGGAAACTTGTGTGTATTGGGAGGGAGCCCTGCCCCTCCTTATATAGGTGGGAGGGGCTGGCCGGCCAAGGGGAGGGAGTGGAGTCCCTCCCCAACTCGGCCTAGGTGGGGCGCCGGCTTGGGGAGGAGGACTCCTCCCTCAAGTCGGTTTCCTCCTCTCCTCCCACTTCCCAAAAACTGCCGTTTGACTTTCAAACTAGCCGTTTGACTTTTTCAATTTAGGATTCAATTTAATCCTTTATTTGGGACAGCAAGAACACTTAGTACATGATGCAATCATTCCAACATGTAATGACACATTCATGTACCCCTTCCCCCCCGGAGTGCCGGACAATCCGGGACCTTCTAGAATGTTCCCGATGGAAACACCGGAATCATTCCCGAACTCCGAAACGGGACTTTCCTTATATGAATCTTATTCTCCGGACCATTCCGGATCACCTCGTGATATCCCGGATCCCATCCGAGACTCCGAACAACATTCGGTCTCTTTCTCATAATACCATAACTACTCAAACAACGTCGAATCCTTAAGTGTGTCTCCCTACGGTTCGTGAATTATGCGGACATGATCGAAACACTTCTCCGATCAATAACCAATAGAGGAATCTGGAAATTCATATGGCTCCCACATATTTCTACGATTACTTTGCGATCGAATGAACCACTTACATACGATACCAATTTCCCTTTGTCTCACGATATGTTACTTATCCGAGGTTATGATCATCGGTATCTCTGCATACCTAGTTCAACCTCGTTACTGATAAGTACTCTTTTCTCGTTCCCGTGATATGTGATCCCTTGTGATCAAGTCACATGCTTGCAAGCTAATTGGATGACATTTCACCGAGAGGGCCCAGAGTATATCTATCCGTCATGTGGATGGACAAATCCCACTCTTGATCCATGTGTTTCAACCAATACTTTCCGAACACTCAATGCCACCTTTATAGCCACCCTGTCACGGTGTGGTGTTTGATGACATCAAAGCATCCATCCAGCAAAGGTGATATGCATGATCTCATGGTCGAAGGAATTAGGTTACTATGTATCAGAAAGCATATAGCAATTGAACTATTGAAATGACTTGATCTTTATGCTACGCTTATCTATAGGAGTATGTCCATCACATCATTCTCCTAATGATATGATCTTGTTGTTGATAACATCTCAATGTTCATGACAAAGAAACCACATCATCAATCAACCAACAAGCTAGTGAAGTATAGAGGCTATACTAGGGACTTCAAATTAAGTTTACAAATCACACAAGTATTAATGGTTTCCTTGTTAATACTATTATAGCATGAATGTAAACATTTATCATAAGTGTGAAGATATGATAATAACCACTTTATTATTGCCTCTTGGGCATATCTCCAACAAAAAGAACACACATTTCAATGACTCTGGTTGTTGTTACTAAAAAGAACACACATGCAATGACACTGGTGGATCCATGTGTGGTATGTGAAAAGAACATGCATGCAATGACTCCAGTTATTGTTACTCAAAAGAACACACATGCAATGACACTGGTGGATCCATGTGTGATCTCTAAAGAGAACACACATTTCAATGACACTGGTGGATCCATAGGTGGTACGTGAAAAGAACACACATGCAAAATGACTCTGGTTGTTGTTACTAAAAAGAACACACATGCAATGACTCTGGTGCATCCATGTGAAAAGAATACACATGCAATGACACTGGTGGATCCATAGGTGGTATGCGAAAAGAACACACATTTCAATGAATCAGGTTGTTGTTACTATAAAGAACACACATGCAATGACACTGGTGGATCCAAGGGTGGATTGTGAAAAGAACACACATGCAATGACACTGGTGGATCCATAGGTGGTATGTGAAAAGAACACACATGCAAAATGACTCTGGTTGTTGTTACTAAAAAGAACACACATGCAATGACACTGGTGGATCCATGTGTGGTCTCTGTAGAGAACACACATTTCAATGACACTAGTGGATAAATATGTGGTATGAGAAAAGAACACACATGCAATGAATCTGGTTGTTGTTAGTGAAAAGAACACAGATGCAATGACACTGGTGGATACATAGGTGGTATGTGAAAAGAACACACATTTCAATGACTCTTGTTGTTGTTACTAAAAAGAACACACATGCAATGACACTAGTGGATCCATGTGTGGATTGTGAAGATAACACACATGTAATGACTCTGGTTGTTGTTACTGAAAAGAACATACATGCAATGACACCGGTGGATCCATGTGTGGTATCTGTAGAGAACACACATTTCAATGACACTGGTGGATCCATAGGTGGTATGTGAGAAGAACACACATGCAATGACCCTGGTTGTTGTTACTAAAAAGAACACACATGCAATGACACTGGTGGATCCATAGGTGGATTATGAAATGAACACACATGCAATGACATTGGTGGATCCATAGGTGGTATGTGAGAAAAACACACATGCAAAATGACTCTGGTTGTTGTTACTAAAAAGAACCAACATGCAATGACACTGGTGGATCCATGGGTGGATTATGAAAAGAACACACATGCAATGACACTGGTGGCTCCATAGGTGGTATGTGAAAAGAACACACATGCAAAATGACTCTGGTTGTTGTTACTAAAAAGAACACAAATGCAATGACACTAGTGGATCCATAGGTGGATTATGAAATGAACACACATGAAATGACACTGGTGGATCCATAGGTGGTATGTGAGAAGAACACACATTTCGATGACACTGGTGGATCCATATGTGGTATGTGAAAAGAAGACTCATGCAATGACTCTGGTTGTTGTTAGTGAAAAGAACACACATGCAATGACACTCGTGGATCCATAGGTGGTATGAGAAGAACACACATGCAAAATGACTCTAGTTGTTGTTACTAAAAAGAACACACATGCAATGACACTGGTGGATCCATAGGTGGATTATGAAATGAACACACATGCAATGACACTGGTGGATCCATAGGTGGTATGTGAGAAGAACACACATGCAAAATGACTCTGGTTGTTGTTACTAAAAAGAACACACATGCAATGACACTGCTGGATCCATGGGTGGATTGTGAAAAGAACACACATGCAATGACACTGGTGGATCCATAGGTGGTATGTGAAAAGAACACACATGCAAAATGACTCTAGTTGTTGTTACTAAAAAGAACACACATGCAATGACACTGGTGGATCCATAGGTGGATTATGAAATGAACACACATGCAATGACACTGGTGGATCCATAGGTGGTATGTGAGAAGAACACACATGCAATGACTCTGGTTGTTGTTACTAAAAAGAAGACACATGCAATGACACTGGTGGATCCATAGGTGGTATGTGAAGAGATCACACATGCAAAATGACTCTGGCGGATCCATAGGTGGAATGTGAAAAGAACACACATGCAAAATGACTCTGGTTGTTGTTACTAAAAAGAACACACATGCAATGACACTGGTGGATCCATGGGTGGATTGTGAAAAGAGCACACATGCAATGACACTGGTGATCCATATGTGGTATGTGAAAAGAACACACATGCAATGACACTGGTGGATCCATAGGTGGTATGTGAAAAGAACACACATGCAAAATGACTCGGGTTGTTGTTACTAAAAAGAACACACATGCAATGACACTGGTGGATCCATGTGTGGTCTCTGTAGAGAACACACATTTCAATGACACTAGTGGATAAATATGTGGTATGAGAAAAGAACACACATGCAATGAATCTGGTTGTTGTTAGTGAAAAGAACACAGATGCAATGACACTGGTGGATACATAGGTGGTATGTGAAAAGAACACACATTTCAATGACTCTTGTTGTTGTTACTAAAAAGAACACACATTCAATGACACTAGTGGATCCATGTGTGGATTGTGAAGATAACACACATGTAATGACTCCGGTTGTTGTTACTGAAAAGAACATACATGCAATGACACCGGTGGATCCATGTGTGGTATCTGTAGAGAACACACATTTCAATGACACTGGTGGATCCATAGGTGGTATGTGAGAAGAACACACATGCAATGACTCTGGTTGTTGTTACTAAAAAGAACACACATGCAATGACACTGGTGGATCCATAGGTGGATTATGAAATGAACACACATGCAATGACATTGGTGGATCCATAGGTGGTATGTGAGAAAAACACACATGCAAAATGACTCTGGTTGTTGTTACTAAAAAGAACCAACATGCAATGACACTGGTGGATCCATAGGTGGTATGTGAAAAGAACACATATGCAATGACACTGGTGGATCCATAGGTGGTATGTGAAAAGAACACACATTTCAATGACTCTGGTTATTGTTACTAAAAAGAACACACATGCAATGACACCGGTGGATCCATGGGTGGATTGTGAAAAGAACACACATGCAATGACACTGGTGGATCCATAGGTGGTATGTGAAAAGAACACACATGCAAAATGACTCTGGTTGTTGTTACTCAAAAGAACACACATGCAATGACACTGGTGGATCCATGTGTGGTCTCTGTAGAGAACACACATTTCAATGACACTAGTGGATAAATATGTGGTATGTGAAAAGAACACACATGCAATGAATCTGGTTGTTATTAGTGAAAAGAACACACATGCAATGACACTGGTGGATCCATAGGTGGTATGTGAAAAGAACACACATTTCAATGACTCTGGTTGTTGTTACTAAAAAGAACACACATGCAATGACACTGGTGGATCCATGTGTGGTATGTGAAAAGAACATGCATGCAATGACTCCAGTTATTGTTACTCAAAAGAACACACATGCAATGACACTGGTGGATCCATGTGTGATCTCTAAAGAGAACACACATTTCAATGACACTGGTGGATCCATAGGTGGTACGTGAAAAGAACACACATGCAAAATGACTCTGGTTGTTGTTACTAAAAAGAACACACATGCAATGACTCTGGTGCATCCATGTGAAAAGAATACACATGCAATGACACTGGTGGATCCATAGGTGGTATGCGAAAAGAACACACATTTCAATGAATCAGGTTGTTGTTACTATAAAGAACACACATGCAATGACACTGGTGGATCCAAGGGTGGATTGTGAAAAGAACACACATGCAATGACACTGGTGGATCCATAGGTGGTATGTGAAAAGAACACACATGCAAAATGACTCTGGTTGTTGTTACTAAAAAGAACACACATGCAATGACACTGGTGGATCCATGTGTGGTCTCTGTAGAGAACACACATTTCAATGACACTAGTGGATAAATATGTGGTATGAGAAAAGAACACACATGCAATGAATCTGGTTGTTGTTAGTGAAAAGAACACAGATGCAATGACACTGGTGGATACATAGGTGGTATGTGAAAAGAACACACATTTCAATGACTCTTGTTGTTGTTACTAAAAAGAACACACATGCAATGACACTAGTGGATCCATGTGTGGATTGTGAAGATAACACACATGTAATGACTCTGGTTGTTGTTACTGAAAAGAACATACATGCAATGACACCGGTGGATCCATGTGTGGTATCTGTAGAGAACACACATTTCAATGACACTGGTGGATCCATAGGTGGTATGTGAGAAGAACACACATGCAATGACTCTGGTTGTTGTTACTAAAAAGAACACACATGCAATGACACTGGTGGATCCATAGGTGGATTATGAAATGAACACACATGCAATGACATTGGTGGATCCATAGGTGGTATGTGAGAAAAACACACATGCAAAATGACTCTGGTTGTTGTTACTAAAAAGAACCAACATGCAATGACACTGGTGGATCCATGGGTGGATTATGAAAAGAACACACATGCAATGACACTGGTGGCTCCATAGGTGGTATGTGAAAAGAACACACATGCAAAATGACTCTGGTTGTTGTTACTAAAAAGAACACAAATGCAATGACACTAGTGGATCCATAGGTGGATTATGAAATGAACACACATGAAATGACACTGGTGGATCCATAGGTGGTATGTGAGAAGAACACACATTTCGATGACACTGGTGGATCCATATGTGGTATGTGAAAAGAACACTCATGCAATGACTCTGGTTGTTGTTAGTGAAAAGAACACACATGCAATGACACTCGTGGATCCATAGGTGGTATGAGAAGAACACACATGCAAAATGACTCTAGTTGTTGTTACTAAAAAGAACACACATGCAATGACACTGGTGGATCCATAGGTGGATTATGAAATGAACACACATGCAATGACACTGGTGGATCCATAGGTGGTATGTGAGAAGAACACACATGCAAAATGACTCTGGTTGTTGTTACTAAAAAGAACACACATGCAATGACACTGCTGGATCCATGGGTGGATTGTGAAAAGAACACACATGCAATGACACTGGTGGATCCATAGGTGGTATGTGAAAAGAACACACATGCAAAATGACTCTGGTTGTTGTTACTAAAAAGAACACACATGCAATGACACTGGTGGATCCATAGGTGGATTATGAAATGAACACACATGCAATGACACTGGTGGATCCATAGGTGGTATGTGAGAAGAACACACATGCAATGACTCTGGTTGTTGTTACTAAAAAGAAGACACATTCAATGACACTGGTGGATCCATAGGTGGTATGTGAAGAGATCACACATGCAAAATGACTCTGGCGGATCCATAGGTGGAATGTGAAAAGAACACACATGCAAAATGACTCTGGTTGTTGTAACTAAAAAGAACACACATGCAATGACACTGGTGGATCCATGGGTGGATTGTGAAAAGAGCACACATGCAATGACACTGGTGATCCATATGTGGTATGTGAAAAGAACACGCATGCAATGACTCTGGTTGTTGTTAGTGAAAAGAACACACATGCAATGACACTTGTGGATCCATGTGTGGTCTCTGAAGGGAGCACACATTTCAATGACTCTTGTTGTTGTTATTAAAAAGAAAACACATGAAATGACACTGGTTGATCCATGTGTGGTCTCTGAAGAGAGCACACATGCAATGACACTGGTTGTTGTTACTAAAAAGAACACACATGCAATGACACTGGTAGATCCATGTGTGGATTGTGAAGAGAGCACACATGCAATGACTCTGGTTGTTGTTACTAAAAAGAACACACATGCAATGACACTGGTGGATCCATAGGTGGTATGTGAAAAGAACACACATGCAAAATGACTCTGGTTGTTGTTACTAAAAAGAACACACATGCAATGACACTAGTGGATCCATGTGTGTTCTCTGTAGAGAACACACATTTCAATGACACTAGTGGATAAATATGTGGTATGTGAAAATAACACACATGCAATGAATCTGGTTGTTATTAATGAAAAGAACACAAATGCAATGACACTGGTGGATCCATAGGTGGTATGTGAAAAGAACACACATTTCAATGACTCTGGTTGTTGTTACTAAAAACAACACACATGCAATGACACTGGTGGATCCATGTGTGGTATGTGAAAAGAACATGCATGCAATGACTCCGGTTATTGTTACTCAAAAGAACACACATGCAATGACACTGGTGGATCCATGTGTGATCTCTAAAGAGAACACACATTTCAATGACACTGGTGGATCCATAGGTGGTACGTGAAAAGAACACACATGCAAAATGACTCTGGTTGTTGTTACTAAAAAAACACACATGCAATGACTCTGGTGCATCCATGTGAAAAGAATACACATGCAATGACACTGGTGGATCCATAGGTGGTATGCGAAAAGAACACACATTTCAATGAATCTGGTTGTTGTTACTAAAAAGAACACACATGCAATGACACTGGTGGATCCATGGGTGGATTGTGAAAAGAACACACATGCAATGACACTGGTGGATCCATAGGTGGTATGTGAAAAGAACACACATGCAAAATGACTCGGGTTGTTGTTACTAAAAATAACACACATGCAATGACACTGGTGGATCCATGTGTGGTCTCTGTAGAGAACACACATTTCAATGACACTAGTGGATAAATATGTGGTATGAGAAAAGAACACACATGCAATGAATCTGGTTGTTGTTAGTGAAAAGAACACAGATGCAATGACACTGGTGGATACATAGGTGGTATGTGAAAAGAACACACATTTCAATGACTCTTGTTGTTGTTACTAAAAAGAACACACATTCAATGACACTAGTGGATCCATGTGTGGATTGTGAAGATAACACACATGTAATGACTCCGGTTGTTGTTACTGAAAAGAACATACATGCAATGACACCGGTGGATCCATGTGTGGTATCTGTAGAGAACACACATTTCAATGACACTGGTGGATCCATAGGTGGTATGTGAGAAGAACACACATGCAATGACTCTGGTTGTTGTTACTAAAAAGAACACACATGCAATGACACTGGTGGATCCATAGGTGGATTATGAAATGAACACACATGCAATGACATTGGTGGATCCATAGGTGGTATGTGAGAAAAACACACATGCAAAATGACTCTGGTTGTTGTTACTAAAAAGAACCAACATGCAATGACACTGGTGGATCCATGGGTGGATTATGAAAAGAACACACATGCAATGACACTGGTGGCTCCATAGGTGGTATGTGAAAAGAACACACATGCAAAATGACTCTGGTTGTTGTTACTAAAAAGAACACAAATGCAATGACACTAGTGGATCCATAGGTGGATTATGAAATGAACACACATGAAATGACACTGGTGGATCCATAGGTGGTATGTGAGAAGAACACACATTTCGATGACACTGGTGGATCCATATGTGGTATGTGAAAAGAACACTCATGCAATGACTCTGGTTGTTGTTAGTGAAAAGAACACACATGCAATGACACTCGTGGATCCATAGGTGGTATGAGAAGAACACACATGCAAAATGACTCTAGTTGTTGTTACTAAAAAGAACACACATGCAATGACACTGGTGGATCCATAGGTGGATTATGAAATGAACACACATGCAATGACACTGGTGGATCCATAGGTGGTATGTGAGAAGAACACACATGCAAAATGACTCTGGTTGTTATTACTAAAAAGAACACACATGCAATGACACTGCTGGATCCATGGGTGGATTGTGAAAAGAACACACATGCAATGACACTGGTGGATCCACAGGTGGTATGTGAAAAGAACACACATGCAAAATGACTCTGGTTGTTGTTACTAAAAAGAACACACATGCAATGACACTGGTGGATCCATAGGTGCATTATGAAATGAACACACATGCAATGACACTGGTGGATCCATAGGTGGTATGTGAGAAGAACACACATGCAATGACTCTAGTTGTTGTTACTAAAAAGAAGACACATGCAATGACACTGGTGGATCCATAGGTGGTATGTGAAGAGATCACACATGCAAAATGACTCTGGCGGATCCATAGGTGGAATGTGAAAAGAACACACATGCAAAATGACTCTGGTTGTTGTTACTAAAAAGAACACACATGCAATGACACTGGTGGATCCATGGGTGGATTGTGAAAAGAGCACACATGCAATGACACTGGTGATCCATATGTGGTATGTGAAAAGAACACACATGCAATGACTCTGGTTGTTGTTAGTGAAAAGAACACACATGCAATGACACTTGTGGATCCATGTGTGGTATCTGAAGGGAGCACACATTTCAATGACTCTTGTTGTTGTTATTAAAAAGGAAACACATGAAATGACACTGGTTGATCCATGTGTGGTCTCTGAAGAGAGCACACATGCAATGACACTGGTTGTTGTTACTAAAAAGAACACACATGCAATGACACTGGTAGATCCATGTGTGGATTGTGAAGAGAGCACACATGCAATGACTCTGGTTGTTGTTACTAAAAATAACACACATGCAATGACACTGGTGGATCCATAGGTGGTATGTGAAAAGAACACACATGCAAAATGACTCTGGTTGTTGTTACTAAAAAGAACACACATGCAATGACACTAGTGGATCCATGTGTGGATTGTGAAAAGAACACACATGCAAAATGACTAGTTGTTGTTAGTAAAAAGAACACACATGCAATGACACTGGTGGATCCATGTGTGGTCTCTGTAGAGAACAGACATTTCAATGACACTGGTGGATCCATATGTGGTATGTGAAAAGAACACACATGCAAAATGACTCTAGTTGTTGTTACTTAAAAAGAACACACATGCAATGACACTAGTGGATCCATGGGTGGATTGTGAAAAGAGCACACATCCAATGACACTGGTGGATCCATATGTGATCTCTAAAGAGAACACACATTTCAATGACACTGGTGGATCCATAGGTGGTATGTGAAAAGAACACACATGCAAAAGGACTCTGGTTGTTGTAACTAAAAGAACACACATGCAATGACTCTGGTGGATCCATGTGAAAAGAACACACATGCAATGACACTGGTGGATCCATAGGTGGTATGTGAAAAGAACACACATTTCAATGACTCTGGTTGTTGTTACTAAAAAGAACACACATGCAATGACACTGGTGGATCCATGGGTGGATTGTGAAAAGAACACACATGCAATGCCACTGGTGGATCCATAGGTGGTATGTGAAAAGAACACACATGCAAAATGACTTTGGTTGTTGTTACTAAAAAGAACACACATGCAATGACACTGGTGGATCCATGTGTGGTCTCTATAGAGAACACACATTTCAATGACACTAGTTTATAAATATGTGGTATGTGAAAAGAACACACATGCAATGAATCTGGTTGCTATTAGTGAAAAGAACACACATGCAATGACACTGGTGGATCCATAGGTGTATGTGAAAAGAACACACATTTTAATGACTCTGGTTGTTGTTACTAAAAAGAACACACATGCAATGACACTGGTGGATCCATGTGTGGTATGTGAAAAGAACATGCATGGAATGACTCCGGTTGTTACTGAAACGAACACACATGCAATGACACTGGTGGATCCATCTGTGATCTCTAAAGAGAACACACATTTGAATGACACTGGTGGATCCATAGGTGGTATGTGAAAAGAACACACATGCAAAATGACTCTGGTTGTTGTTACTAAAAAGAACACACATGGAATGACTCTGGTGCATCCATGTGAAAAGAACACACATGCAATGACACTGGTGGATCCATAGGTGGTATGCGAAAAGAACACACATTTCAATGACTCTGGTTGTTGTTACTAAAAAGAACACACATGCAATCACACTGGTGGATCCATGGGTGGATTGTGAAAAGAACACACATGCAATGACATTGGTGGATCCATAGGTGGTATGTGAAAAGAACACACATGCAAAATGACTCTAGTTGTTGTTACTAAAAAGAACACACATGCAATGACACTGGTGGATCCATGTGTGGTCTCTGTAGAGAACACACATTTCAATGACACTGGTGGATAAATATGTGGTATGTGAAAAGAACACACATGCAATGAATCTGGTTGTTGTTAGTGAAAAGAACATAGATGCAATGACACTGGTGGATACATAGGTGGTATGTGAAAAGAACACACATTTCAATGACTCTGGTTGTTGTTACTAAAAAGAACGCACATGCAATGACACTAGTGGATCCATGTGTGGATTGTGAAGAGAACACACATGCAATGACTCCGGTTGTTGTTACTGAAAAGAACATACATGCAATGACACCGGTGGATCCATGTGTGGTCTCTATAGAGAACACACATTTCAATGACACTGGTGGATCCATAGGTGGTATGTGAAAAGAACACACATGCAAAATGACTCTGGTTGTTGTTAGTGAATAGAATACACATGCAATGACACTGGTGGATCCATAGGTGGTATGTGAAAAGAACACACATGCAAAATGACTCTGGTTGTTGTTACTAAAAACAACACACATGCAATGACTCTGGTGGATCCATGGGTGAATTGTGAAAAGAACACACATGCAATCACACTGGTGGATCCATAGGTGCTATGTGAAAAGAACACACATTTCAATGACTCTGGTTGTTGTTACTAAAAAGAACACACATGCAATCACACTGGTGGATCCATGTGTGGTATGTGAAAAGAACACACATGCAATGACTCCAGTTGTTGTTACTGAAAAGAACACACATGCAATGACACTGGTGGAGAGAACACACATTTCAATGACACTGGTGGATCCATAGGTGGTATGTGAAAAGAACACACATGCAAAATGACTCTGGTTGTTGTAACTAAAAGAACACACATGCAATGACTCTGGTGGATCCATGTGAAAAGAACACACATGCAATGACACTGGTGGATCCATAGGTGGTATGTGAAAATAACACACATTTGAATGACTCTGGTTGTTGTTACTAAAAATAACACACATGCAATGACACTGGTGGATCCATGGGTGGATTGTGAAAAGAACACACATGCAATGACACTGGTGGATCCATAGGTGGTATGTGAAAAGAACACACATGCAAAATGACTCTGGTTGTTGTTACTAAAAAGAACACACATGCAATGACACTGGTGGATCCATGTGTGGTCTTTGTAGAGAACACACATTTCAATGACACTGGTGGATAAATATGTGGTATGTGAAAAGAACACACATGCAATGAATCTGGTTGCTATTAGTGAAAAGAACACACATGCAATAACACTGGTGGATCCATAGGTGGTATGTGAAAAGAACACACATTTCAATGACTCTGGTTGTTGTTACTAAAAAGAACACACATGCAATGACACTGGTGGATCCATGTGTGGTATGTGAAAAGAACATGCATGCAATGACTCCGGTTGTTGTTACTGAAAAGAACACACATGCAATGACACTGGTGGATCCATGTGTGATCTCTAAAGAGAACACACATTTGAATGACACTGGTGGATCCATAGGTGGTATGTGAAAAGAACACACATGCAAAATGACTCTGGTTGTTGTTACTAAAAAGAACACACATGCAATGACTCTGGTGCATCCATGTGAAAAGAACACACATGCAATGACACTGGTGGATCCATAGGTGGCATGCGAAAATAACACACATTTCAATGACTCTGGTTGTTGTTACTAAAAAGAACACACATGCAATGACACTGGTGGATCCATAGGTGGATTATGAAATGAACACACATGCAATGACACTAGTGGACCATAGGTGGTATGTGAGAAGAACACACATGCAATGACTTTGGTTGTTGTTACTAAAAAGAACACACATGCAAAATGACTCTGGTTGTTACTAAAAAGAACACACATGCAATGACACTGGTGGATCCATGTGTGGATTGTGAAAAGAACACACATGCAAAATGACTGGTTGTTGTTAGTAAAAAGAACACACATGCAATGACACTGGTGGATCCATGTGTGGTCTCTGTAAAGAACACACATTTCAATGACACTGGTGGATCCATATGTGGTATGTGAAAAGAACACACATGCAAAATGACTCTAGTTGTTGTTACTAAAAAAGAACACACATGCAATGAAACTAGTGGATCCATGGGTGGATTGTGAAAAGAGCACACATGAAATGACACTGGTGGATCCATATGTGGTATGTGAAAAGAACACGAAGGAATGACTCCAGTTGTTGTTACTGAAAAGAACACACATGCAATGACACTGGTGGATCCATGTGTGATCTCTAAAGAGAACACACATTTCAATGACACTGGTGGATCCATAGGTGGTATGTGAAAAGAACACACATGCAAAATGACTCTGGTTGTTGTAACTAAAAGAACACACACAATGACTCTGGTGGATCCATGTGAAAAGAACACACATGCAATGACACTGGTGGATCCATAGGTGGTATGTGAAAAGAACACACATTTCAATGACTCTGGTTGTTGTTACTAAAAAGAACACACATGCAATGACACTGGTGGATCCATGTGTGGATTGTGAAAAGAACACACATGCAATGACACTGGTGGATCCATAGGTGGTATGTGAAAAGAACACACATGCAAAATGACTCTGGTTGTTGTTACTAAAAAGAACACACATGCAATGACACTGGTGGATCCATGTGTGGTCTCTATAGAGAACACACATTTCAATGACACTAGTGGATAAATATATGGTATGTGAAAAGAACACACATGCAATGAATCTGGTTGCTATTAGTGAAAAGAACACACATGCAATGACACTGGTGGATCCATAGGTGGTATGTGAAAAGAACACACATTTTAATGACTCTGGTTGTTGTTACTAAAAAGAACACACATGCAATGACACTGGTGGATCCATGTGTGATCTCTAAAGAGAACACACATTTGAATGACACTGGTGGATCCATAGGTGGTATGTGAAAAGAACACACATGCAAAATGACTCTGGTTGTTGTTACCAAAAAGAACACACATGGAATGACTCTGGTGCATCCATGTGAAAAGAACACACATGCAATGACAATGGTGGATCCATAGGTGGTATGCGAAAAGAACACACATTTCAATGACTCTGGTTGTTGTTACTAAAAAGAACACACATGCAATGACACTGGTGGATCCATGGGTGGATTGTGAAAAGAACACACATGCAATGACATTGGTGGATCCATAGGTGGTATGTGAAAAGAACACACATGCAAAATGACTCTTGTTGTTGTTACTAAAAAGAACACACATGCAATGACACTGGTGGATCCATGTGTGGTGTCTGTAGAGAACACACATTTCAATGACACTGGTGCATAAATATGTGGTATGTGAAAAGAACACACATGCAATGAATCTGGTTGTTGTTAGTGAAAAGAACATAGATGCAATGACACTGGTGGATACATAGGTGGTATGTCAAAAGAACACACATTTCAATGACTCTGGTTGTTGTTACAAAAAAGAACACACATGCAATGACACTAGTGGATCCATGTGTGGATTGTGAAGAGAACACACATGCAATGACTCCGGTTGTTATTACTGAAAAGAACATACATGCAATGACACCGGTGGATCCATGTGTGATCTCTATAGATAACACACATTTCAATGACACTGGTGGATCCATAGGTGGTATGTGAAAAGAACACACATGCAAAGTGACTCTGGTTGTTGTTAGTGAAAAGAATACACATGCAATGACACTGGTGGATCCATAGGTGGTATGTGAAAAGAACACACATGCAAAATGACTCTGGTTGTTGTTACTAAAAAGAACACACATGCAATGACTCTGGTGGATCCATGGGTGGATTGTGAAAAGAACACACATGCAATGACACTGGTGGATCCATAGGTGGTATGTGAAAAGAACACACATTTCAATGACTCTGGTTGTTGTTACTAAAAAGAACTCACATGCAATCACACTGGTGGATCCATGTGTGGTATGTGAAAAGAACACACATGCAATGACTCCAGTTGTTGTTACTGAAAAGAACACACATGCAATGACACTGGTGGATCCATGTGTGATCTCTAAAGAGAACACACATTTCAATGACACTGGTGGATCCATAGGTGGTATGTGAAAAGAACACACATGCAAAATGACTCTCGTTGTTGTAACTAAAAGAACACACATGCAATGACTCTGGTGGATCCATGTGAAAAGAACACACATGCAATGACACTGGTGGATCCATAGGTGGTATGTGAAAAGAACACACATTTCAATGACTCTGGTTGTTGTTACTAAAAAGAACACACATGCAATGACACTGGTGGATCCATGGGTGGATTGTGAAAAGAACACACATGCAATGACACTGGTGGATCCATAGGTGGTATGTGAAAAGAACACACATGTAAAATGACTCTGGTTGTTACTAAAAAGAACACACATGCAATGACACTGGTGGATCCATGTGTGGTCTCTGTAGAGAACACACATTTCAATGACACTAGTCGATAAATATGTGGTATGTGAAAAGAACACACATGCAATGAATCTGGTTGTTGTTAGTGAAAAGAACACACATGCAATAACACTGGTGGATCCATAGGTGGTATGTGAAAAGAACACACATTTCAATGACTCTGGTTGTTGTTACTAAAAAGAACACACATGCAATTACACTGGTGGATCCATGGGTGGATTGTGAAAACAACACACATGCAATGACACTGGTAGATCCATAGGTGGTATGTGAAAAGAACACACATGCAAAATGACTCTGGTTGTTGTTACTAAAAAGAACACACATGCAATGACACAGGTGGATCCATGTGTGGTCTCTGTAGAGAACACACATTTCAATGACACTAGTCGATAAATATGTGGTATGTGAAAAGAACACACATGCAAGGAATCTGGTTGTTGTTAGTGAAAAGAACACACATGCAATAACACTGGTGGATCCATAGGTGGTATGTGAAAAGAACACACATTTCAATGACTCTGGTTGTTGTTACTAAAAAGAACACACATGCAATGACACTGGTGGATCCATGTGTGGTATGTGAAAAGAACATGCATGCAATGACTCCGGTTGTTGTTACTGAAAAGAACACACATGCAATGACACTGGTGGATCCATGTGTGATCTCTAAAGAGAACACACATTTGAATGACACTGGTGGATCCATAGGTGGTATGTGAAAAGAACACACATGCAAAATGACTCTGGTTGTTGTTACTAAAAAGAACACACATGCAATGACTCTGGTGCATCCATGTGAAAATAACACACATGCAATGACACTGGTGGATCCATAGGTGGTATGCGAAAATAACACACATTTCAATGACTCTGGTTGTTGTTACTAAAAAGAACACACATGCAATGACACTGGTGGATCCATAGGTGGATTATGAAATGAACACACATGCAATGACACTGGTGGATCCATAGGTGGTATGTGAGAAGAACACACATGCAATGACTTTGGTTGCTGTTACTAAAAAGAACACACATGCAAAATGACTCTGGTTGTTGTTACTAAAAAGAACACACATGCAATGACACTGGTGGATCCATGTGTGGATTGTGACAAGAACACACATGCAAAATGACTGGTTGTTGTTAGTAAAAAGAACACACATGCAATGACACTGGTGGATCCATGTGTGGTCTCTATAGAGAACACACATTTCAATGACACTGGTGGATCCATATGTGGTATGTGAAAAGAACACACATGCAAAATGACTCTAGTTGTTGTTACTAAAAAAGAACACACATGCAATGACACTAGTGGATCCATGGGTGGATTGTGAAAACAGCACACCTGCAATGACACTGGTGGATCCATATGTGGTATGTGAAAAGAACACGAAGGAATGACTCCAGTTGTTGTTACTGAAAAGAACACACATGCAATGACACTGGTGGATCCATGTGTGATCTCTAAAGAGAACACACATTTCAATGACACTGGTGGATCCATAGGTGGTATGTGAAAAGAACACACATGCAAAATGACTCTGGTTGTTGTAACTAAAAGAACACACATGCAATGACTCTGGTGGCTCCATGTGAAAAGAACACACATGCAATGACACTGGTGGATCCATAGGTGGTATGTGAAAAGAACACACATTTCAATGACTCTGGTTGTTGTTACTAAAAAGAACACACATGCAATGACACTGGTGGATCCATGGGTGGATTGTGAAAAGAACACACATGCAATGACACTGGTGGATCCATAGGTGGTATGTGAAAAGAACACACATGCAAAATGACTCTGGTTGTTGTTACTAAAAAGAACACACATGCAATGACACTGGTGGATCCATGTGTGGTCTCTATAGAGAACACACATTTCAATGACACTAGTGGATAAATATGTGGTATGTGAAAAGAACACACATGCAATGAATCTGGTTGCTATTAGTGAAAAGAACACACATGCAATGACACTGGTGGATCCATAGGTGGTATGTGAAAAGAACACACATTTTAATGACTCTGGTTGTTGTTACTAAAAAGAACACACATGCAATGACAATGGTGGATCCATGTGTGGTATGTGAAAAGAACATGCATGCAATGACTCCGGTTGTTGTTACTGAAAAGAACACACATGCAATGACACTGGTGGATCCATGTGTGATCTCTAAAGAGAACACACATTTGAATGACACTGGTGGATCCATAGGTGGTATGTGAAAAGAACACACATGCAAAATGACTCTGGTTGTTGTTACTAAAAAGAACACACATGGAATGACTCTGGTGCATCCATGTGAAAAGAACACACATGCAATGACACTGGTGGATCCATAGGTGGTATGCGAAAAGAACACACATTTCAATGACTCTGGTTGTTGTTACTAAAAAGAACACACATGCAATGACACTGGTGGATCCATGGGTGAATTGTGAAAAGAACACACATGCAAAATGACTCTAGTTGTTGTTACTAAAAAGAACACACATGCAATGACACTGGTGGATCCATGTGTGGTGTCTGTAGAGAACACACATTTCAATGACACTGGTGGATAAATATGTGGTATGTGAAAAGAACACACATGCAATGAATCTGGTTGTTGTTAGTGAAAAGAACATAGATGCAATGACACTGGTGGATACATAGGTGGTATGTGAAAAGAACACAAATTTCAATGACTCTGGTTGTTGTTACTAAAAAGAACACACATGCAATGACACTAGTGGATCCATGTGTGGATTGTGAAGAGAACACACATGCAATGACTCCGGTTGTTGTTACTGAAAAGAACATACATGCAATGACACTGGTGGATCCATGTGTGATCTCTATAGAGAACACACATTTCAATGACACTGGTGGATCCATAGGTGGTATGTGAAAAGAACACACATGCAAAATGACTCTGGTTGTTGTTAGTGAAAAGAATACACATGCAATGACACTGGTGGATCAATAGGTGGTATGTGAAAAGAACACACATGCAAAATGACTCTGGTTGTTGTTACTAAAAAGAACACACATGCAATGACTCTGGTGGATCCATGGGTGGATTGTGAAAAGAACACACATGCAATGACACTGGTGGATCCATAGATGGTATGTGAAAAGAACACACATTGCAATGACTCTAGTTGTTGTTACTAAAAAGAACACACATGCAATCACACTGGTGGATCCATGTGTGGTATGTGAAAAGAACACACATGCAATGACTCCAGTTGATGTTACTGAAAAGAACACACATGCAATGACACTGGTGGATCCATGTGTGATCTCTAAAGAGAACACACATTTCAATGACACCGGTGGATCCATAGGTGGTATGTGAAAAGAACACACATGCAAAATGACTCTGGTTGTTGTAACTAAAAGAACACACATGCAATGACTCTGGTGGATCCATGTGAAAAGAACACACATGCAATGACACTGGTGGATCCATAGGTGGTATGTGAAAAGAACACACATTTCAATGACTCTGGTTGTTGTTACTAAAAAGAACACACATGCAATGACACTGGTGGATCCATGGGTGGATTGTGAAAAGAACACACATGCAATGACACTGGTGGATCCATAGGTGGTATGTGAAAAGAACACACATGCAAAATGACTCTGGTTGTTACTAAAAAGAACACACATGCAATGACACTGGTGGATCCATGTGTGGCCTCTGTAGAGAACACACATTTCAATGACACTAGTCGATAAATATGTGGTATGTGAAAAGAACACACATGCAATGAATCTGGTTGTTGTTAGTGAAAAGAACACACATGCAATAACACTGGTGGATCCATAGGTGGTATGTGAAAAGAACACACATTTCAATGACTCTGGTTGTTGTTACTAAAAAGAACACACATGCAATGACACTGGTGGATCCATGTGTGGTATGTGAAAAGAACATGCATGCAATGACTCCGGTTGTTGTTACTGAAAAGAACACACATGCAATGACACTGGTGGATCCATGTGTGATCTCTAAAGAGAACACACATTTGAATGAGACTGGTGGATCCATAGGTGGTATGTGAAAAGAACACACATGCAAAATGACTCTGGTTGTTGTTACTAAAAAGAACACACATGCAATGACTCTAGTGCATCCATGTGAAAAGAACACACATGCAATGACACTGGTGGATCCATAGGTGGTATGCGAAAAGAACACACATTTCAATGACTCTGGTTGTTGTTACGAAAAAGAACACACATGCAATGATACTGGTGGATCCATAGGTGGATTATGAAATGAACACACATGCAATGACACTGGTGGATCCATAGGTGGTATGTGAGAAGAACACACATGCAATGACTCTGGTTGTTGTTACTAAAAATAACACACATGCAATGACACTGGTGGATCCATAGGTGGTATGTGAAGAGATCACACATGCAAAATGACTCTGGCGGATCCATAGGTGGTATGTGAAAAGAACACACATGCAAAATGACTCTGGTTGTTGTTACTAAAAAGAACACACATGCAATGACACTGGTGGATCCATGGGTGGATTGTGAAAAGAGCACACATGCAATGACACTGGTGATCCATATGTGGTATGTGAAAAGAACACATATGTAATGACTCTGGTTGTTGTTACTGAAAAGAACACACATGCAATGACACTGGTGGATCCATGTGTGGTCTCTGAAGAGAGCACACATTTCAATGACTCTTGTTGTTGTTATTAAAAAGAAAACACATGAAATGACACTGGTTGATCCATGTGTGGTCTCTGAAGAGAGCACACATGCTATGACACTGGTTGTTGTTACTAAAAAGAACACACATGCAATGGCACTGGTATATCCATGTGTGGATTGTGAAGAGAACACACATGGAAAATGACTCTGGTTGTTGTTACTGAAAAGAACACACATGCAATGACACTGGTGGATCCATAGGTGGTATGTGAAAAGAACACACATGAAAAATGACTCTGGTTGTTGTTACTAAAAAGAACACACATGCAATGACACTGGTGGATCCATGTGTGGATTGTGAAAAGAACACACATGCAAAATGACTGGTTGTTGTTAGTAAAAAGAACACACATGCAATGACACCGGTGGATCCATGTGTGGTATCTGTAGAGAACACACATTTCAATGACACTGGTGGATCCATATGTGGTATGTGAAAACAACACACATGCAAAATGACTCTAGTTGTTGTTACTAAAAAGAATAGACATGCAACGACACTAGTGGATCCATGGGTGGATTGTGAAAAGAGCACACATGCAATGGCACTGGTGGATCCATATGTGGTATGTGAAAAGAACACGCATGCAATGACTCAGGTTGTTGTTACTAGAAAGAACACACATGCAATGACACTGGTGGATCCATGTGTGATCTCTAAAGAGAACACACATTTCAATGACACCGGTGGATCCATAGGTGGTATGTGAAAAGAACACACATGCAAAATGACTCTGGTTGTTGTAACTAAAAGAACACACATGCAATGACTCTGGTGGATCCATGTGAAAAGAACACACATGCAATGACACTGGTGGATCCATAGGTGGTATGTGAAAAGAACACACATTTCAATGACTCTGGTTGTTGTTACTAAAAAGAACACACATGCAATGACACTGGTGGATCCATGGGTGGATTGTGAAAAGAACACACATGCAATGACACTGGTGGATCCATAGGTGGTATGTGAAAAGAACACACATGCAAAATGACTCTGGTTGTTACTAAAAAGAACACACATGCAATGACACTGGTGGATCCATGTGTGGCCTCTGTAGAGAACACACATTTCAATGACACTAGTCGATAAATATGTGGTATGTGAAAAGAACACACATGCAATGAATCTGGTTGTTGTTAGTGAAAAGAACACACATGCAATAACACTGGTGGATCCATAGGTGGTATGTGAAAAGAACACACATTTCAATGACTCTGGTTGTTGTTACTAAAAAGAACACACATGCAATGACACTGGTGGATCCATGTGTGGTATGTGAAAAGAACATGCATGCAATGACTCCGGTTGTTGTTACTGAAAAGAACACACATGCAATGACACTGGTGGATCCATGTGTGATCTCTAAAGAGAACACACATTTGAATGACACTGGTGGATCCATAGGTGGTATGTGAAAAGAACACACATGCAAAATGACTCTGGTTGTTGTTACTAAAAAGAACACACATGCAATGACTCTAGTGCATCCATGTGAAAAGAACACACATGCAATGACACTGGTGGATCCATAGGTGGTATGCGAAAAGAACACACATTTCAATGACTCTGGTTGTTGTTACTAAAAAGAACACACATGCAATGACACTGGTGGATCCATAGGTGGATTATGAAATGAACACACATGCAATGACACTGGTGGATCCATAGGTGGTATGCGAAAAGAACACACATTTCAATGACTCTGGTTGTTGTTACTAAAAAGAACACACATGCAATGACACTGGTGGATCCATAGGTGGATTATGAAATGAACACACATGCAATGACACTGGTGGATCCATAGGTGGTATGTGAGAAGAACACACATGCAATGACTCTGGTTGTTGTTACTAAAAATAACACACATGCAATGACACTGGTGGATCCATAGGTGGTATGTGAAGAGATCACACATGCAAAATGACTCTGGCGGATCCATAGGTGGTATGTGAAAAGAACACACATGCAAAATGACTCTGGTTGTTGTTACTAAAAAGAACACACATGCAATGACACTGGTGGATCCATGGGTGGATTGTGAAAAGAGCACACATGCAATGACACTGGTGATCCATATGTGGTATGTGAAAAGAACACATATGTAATGACTCTGGTTGTTGTTACTGAAAAGAACACACATGCAATGACACTGGTGGATCCATGTGTGGTCTCTGAAGAGAGCACACATTTCAATGACTCTTGTTGTTGTTATTAAAAAGAAAACACATGAAATGACACTGGTTGATCCATGTGTGGTCTCTGAAGAGAGAACACATGCTATGACACTGGTTGTTGTTACTAAAAAGAACACACATGCAATGGCACTGGTAGATCCATGTGTGGATTGTGAAGAGAACACACATGGAAAATGACTCTGGTTGTTGTTACTGAAAAGAACACACATGCAATGACACTGGTGGATCCATAGGTGGTATGTGAAAAGAACACACATGAAAAATGACTCTGGTTGTTGTTACTAAAAAGAACACACATGCAATGACACTGGTGGATCCATGTGTGGATTGTGAAAAGAACACACATGCAAAATGACTGGTTGTTTTTAGTAAAAAGAACACACATGCAATGACACCGGTGGATCCATGTGTGGTATCTGTAGAGAACACACATTTCAATGACACTGGTGGATCCATATGTGGTATGTGAAAACAACACACATGCAAAATGACTCTAGTTGTTGTTACTAAAAAGAATAGACATGCAATGACACTAGTTGTAACGTCCCCAACCTTTAATAAGATTGAGTCCCCTGTGTTTACAATGCTAGTCCCTGGATCAATAGCTAGCATCCACAGTTCAGATGTAATATCGAGAAACAAAGGTCATAATACAACTTTATAACCAGGAATAAAATAATTTTATTACATCAAACATAGCTCATTGGCTATTTACATTACATTGCAGCGGAATATCTATAGTCATGGGTCCTTCATCTTCAAAGTGCCACAGGCAGATGTTGGTTGTAGACTTTGTAATCCTAATCAATCAATCTTCACTAAATCAATCAAACCTGCAACATCATAAGTTACAGCCACAAGGGTCAATACATTGGAATTGTATTGGCAAGTGATACCTTAGTATATTATAAGTGGACTATAATACTATATGCATTTGGCTGGTGGAGCTTAGGCTTGCATTGCTCAAAATAGATTTTTCCTTAACTTTTGAAAACACTAAGTTTTTGCTTGGCACAAAACACCCAAGGTATCTATCAATCAAAGACTCCAGATCCACTCAGGGCATCTACCAATCAATGACTGAAGATCCTTTTAACCCTTGTTCACCCACAAGTTTTATTTTGAAATTGGAGTGATGAGATTCTTGAAGTTTCCATGTCTTGATGCTCAAATTGTCCTTTACCAGGGACATGGCTAAGTACTTAGGTTTTACACTCTGCAGAGGTGGTGCACTTTCCCCACAAGCCTTGGTTTCCCAAGAATGATCCTTCAGTAACCTTTCCTTAGTCAAATGGACGCGTTCCAACCTATCAACCCATCTACCACCCTCTGTCCAAGAGACTGAGTTCTAGCATCCTAAGATCATGGCAGAGCCCATAATACCAAGTGGTTGCACTTGAAGCTTCTCAACATTTGACATCTCAAATCTCTTTGTTTCCTGGGTGGCCATCCACAAGTGAGATACACAAAGGTAAACCATAAACATGGGCCTTGTGAACCACTCAACAAAAACCACCAAGCAAGTCCCATTCCACCCAGGAGATTCATTAACTTAGTTGTTTTGTTAAATAAAAACAAGTCCTTAGACTTAGAATATTTTTTCCCATAGTGTATATATATATAAACCACCCTTGTTTTCTAGTAGCTAGGCTAAGCATGGCATGGCAACTTATCCTTAGGGAATTTTCCTAGCAATTCTAGCATTCTATTCTAAATAGGATTTCCCATCATTAATTGACAAAAGTAGCATGCAAGTCCTAACAAAATATACCTAATGCAAGTATAAAATATAGGTATGGAATATTCATGAAGATATCACTTGCCTTTTTGGTAGAGGGTATAGGTTCACTCCTTGTCCTTGCAACACTCACACTCTTCAAGTCACTACAATTCAATCAAGCAAGGCACAAACTCAATCTACCAATCAAGCAAAACAACACACACATAAAATAACAAAGTCAAACAAACAATTTTTCACACACAAAGTAATGGGATCTAGTCATGCATAAGCATGCAAAGGTTGGTTCTATTGTAAGGATGGTCTTCACTAGGCTTCTAACTTTGTAAGTTCCAAATTGGTCATTTACCAAAATGGCAAAGTCATTTGCAAAGAGGGTCTCTATTAGATTCCCAAACTTTGTAAGATCCAAAATGGTCATTTACCAAAGTGGCAAAGTTAAAGTAATGCATGCAAGCATGCCAAGCTTTGCTTTGTTTGAAAAAGGGGTTCCTAATGGGTCATAGATTTTTGGGAACACCTATTGGTCATTTTGTGAAGTGGCTAAGTCATTTGCAAAAGGTTTCACTATAAAACCATTTGCAAAACAAAGTGTCATTCTATGTTGTGTAGAAATATTTTTACTAAGGCACTAACCTATAGGGTTCACCCAATGAGTTGCTATTGCAAAACTTGGTGTTTGGGTCAGTAGGTTTGGTCCAAAACATTTTCTCAAAGTTTTCTTTATGAAAGCATTTTCATAAACAAAACAATGGTTTTAGTTAGCTAGAAATGGACTAAACCAATTAATCCATTCCAAACTTTTAAAAAATCATTTTCCAAACTATGGGTTGGTTCCTAGGGTCAGTAAGGTCACAACAAACTAAATTGCAAAGGTTTTAACCTAAATATCATTTTTAAATGATTTTTCTAATGTTAGCAAGCACACAAAAGAATCTGCAAAGTTAAACAATCTAAAAAATACTATTTGCTAAACTAAGGGCAGGGTTGGCTAGGGCTTGTCTTGCTGATTCCAACGACATCAAATTTGTAAAATTTGGACGTGTGGATCAAAAGATACATGGGTTTGAAATTGGCAAAAGTTTCTGTTTTCAAATCTGTTTTTAAACAGAATACTGGACACGCGGCAGGATTCTATTGGACGGTACCGCTTCGCCAGGATCGAGCTACGTGAGCCACTGGATCTAAAGCAAATCCTACGACGCAGATGCTTCCATACCCCTTCGATAAGTGACTCTATCCTAGCCAGTAGATCTGTATCCAACGGTTCCTATCGCTTGGCCAAAACGCAGCGGCGCTGGCGGCGGCTAGCGGCGGCGGAGCGGTCGGTCGACGACGGAGGCGACGCTACATGGAGTGAGGGAGAAGGAGGACTTGCTCACCGGGCTCAGGGGGTCACGGCGAAGCTCAAGGTACTGACGGTTCGACGAGGGGCGCTCTGGTTCGTCTGCGATTGCTCGCCGAAGTAGAGGACGGCGTCGGGCGGCTCTGTCCGCGGTTGAAGACGGTGTTGTGGTTCACCTCAAAGCGAAAAGACGACACGGTTAGATGCGCAGGGCCCAGACGAAGTCGTGTGCGTGAACTAGGAGGCGCGGGGCGGTCTGTACCTACCGGAGAAACTTGACGGAGACGAGGCAGACGGTGGCGGCGAGTCGAGCTTGTCCTTGCCGACGCTGTGATGCTCGCGCGGATGAACGGGAGGCTCAGTGAGGTGCGCCAGAGGCTGGGGAACATGTGAGCATGGTCGAGGGGGCAAGGGGCGGCGAGGGGCTGCTGGAATCGGCTTCGGAGCATCGTCGGAGCAGAGGGTGCTCGGGGAGAAATTGGAGCGGCCTGGGGGCAGAGGGGAGGCGATGTCTGTGGGAAATGACAGAGGAGAGGGAGGCGGTTAAATAGCTGTGGTCACGGCGAGAGGTTAACGCGGTGTTAAGGCGAATTTAATCGGCGGATTCAAGGCAGAAAACGGCCGGTGAGAGGAGGAAGAACTGGTCGCAGGGTGGGGAAGGAGAACAGTGGAAAGGGGGTCCAGCGGTCAGTGGGAAAGGGAGAGGGAGCGGGGTCCACTTGCCAGCTTCTGTGTGAGTTTCTTCCGCGGTGCAGAAAACGGTTCGGGGGCGTGAGTGAGAGAGGTGGGGTCTGATGTCAGCGAGTGAGTGAGAGGAGGAGTGGGTCCGGTCTGTCATTGACTCAGTGGGTCTGAATCTGGGTGTAAATTGTTTTCCTTCGGGGAGGGAAGAAGTCTGGGCTGGACTGGGCCTATTGGGCTGGTCTATTGCACTATTTTTTTCTGTCTAAATCTTTTTCCTTTTTCTAATTCTTTTTCTGTTTTGAATTTTAATCAATTTTCAATCAACAAACAAGGTTCAAACAATTCAAACAAAACACTCAACTTTGTACTTGAATTTGGTTCTGTTTTTCAACATATTCCAAATCTCAAAATGAAATATTATTTTTATTTAATTTAGGATCCATTTAATAATTAAATAAAATGGATCTTTAGTGTTTGATTTATTTAAATAAAATTTCCATTTGAATTCCAATTATTTCCAAAAACAAACCAGTAGGTTTTATTTGAAAAATAAAAGAATACTTGGAAACTTATTTAAATAAATAAATAAGTTTTGGTGTTTAATTAAAATGGGAAAGCTTTTACTTAAATAAAATTGGATATTTAAATCCTTATTATTTTATTTAAATAATCCTTTACTCATTTTAATCAAAGAAAAACCTTTTAATAAAAGATTTCAAAGTAGTAATAAAATACTTGGTGTTCATTTAAAATGGGAAAAGCCTTTTACTTAAATAAAATTGGATATTTAAATCATTATTATTTTATTTAAATAAACCTTTATTCATTTTATCAAAACAAAATATTTTATTACAAAAGTTTGGCCAAAATTAATTTGGCTTATCTTTTCATTTGAAAACAAAGTCTTTTATTAAAAGATCTAAATAGTATTTCCAAAACAATTTATTTTTCCTTTATCAAAGTTTTATCTTTTTAATCCCTTTTAGGATTAATTGATCACCAAAAGGTATGGGTTTTTGGGTAAGGGCTTTATTGGCTTTGGAAATTAAATTTCCTTCTCTTATTGCATCCACAAGATTTTGTCTATGGTTCCAAACTAAGTGAAACCATCTCTAAGGTCTTTCTTGATCCTTTGTGGAAATTTGTTGATCAAATTTGGTATGGATCAAATCCATGGATTTGGAGATACTTTGGAAATGATTTCCTTCCATTAGGGTTTAGGGATTTGGATTTATGCTCCAAGTGTTCAAATTTCCAGATACATTCATTGAGGAATGCATTTCCCTTGATTTAGATTTTTGTTGAATTCAAACTTTAGCCAAAGTTTGTTCAAGATGGGATTTCAAGTCTCCTTTTAGAAACAAAAGTTTCTTTTCACCCTGATTTCCAACAAAAATTTATTTTGTTATTTTATTTTTCACATTACAAGATTTGGAAAATCTTGGGATGTGACAGGCTACCACCCTTAAAATAAATCTCGTCCCGAGATTTGGAGAGGCTAGGGTTACAAGCAGGTTCAAAACAACTAGGGTACTACCACCCTTAAAAATTTTCCAACTAAACTATATCTTGGCTTGCTTGGAATCTTGGAAAACTTCTTCTTGGAAAACTTCTGCATAGTGGCCTTTATTTCCATACTTGACTCATGGGCCGAGGTTGAGTTTCTCCATAGACTTGTTCAACTTGTTCTTCATCTTTTCTGGACTGTTGCTTGCATAGTGTCCTGGGTTCTTGCAATTGTAACATATCAGTTGGCTGATATCTTTCTTTTCCTTTAGTATCATTGCCTCTTGTTTATTTCCTTGGTTCTTCTTTTCTGGGCATTCATTGTAATAGTGTCCCATCTCTTTGCAAGTGTAACATTGCTCTTGAGTAATATCCTTCTTGTTTGGGTTGGGGCATTTCTTCCTCTTCTTCTTGGGTTTCTCCAAAGCTAGGGGTTCTTCTAGTTCATGCTCTTCATAAATGGGAGATCTTCCTCTCTTCTTGGGGCATTGATCTTCATGCTTCTTGGGTGCATGATCCTTGTATCCAAAAGTATTGCTAGCTTGGGTTCCTTCTAGAATAACATCTTTGTCATCCTTGTTGTCATTAGATCCTTGGGAAAAGTTTCCTCTCATGTTGATCACTTGAGTAACCAATCCTTGCAACAGTTGGGATTGAAGTTTCAAAATCCTTTGTATGGCTGGGTCTAGTCCATTATTATTGGCTAAAAGCTGAGTTGTCTCTTGGCTCAACTTGTGTTGGGTTGCTAGGAGTTCTCTCATGCTGTCAACTTGATTGTTGTTGATGTCACCATCCTTGATGTTGGAGTTTCTTGGAGAAGTCATCTGTTTGGGTTGAGTTGGGGTTAGCATAGACAAAGATTTCTAAGGGAATCAATCCTAATCACACACATCACAATTCACACAAGCAATGTGCAAGCAATCACAAACAAACACTCCACTCAAACAACAGTTTCAAGCACATACTTAGGCAACAAAATATTTTTGTTACACCACATAAGTTGGTGGGTTTGACTTTACTAAAATATGGTGGCCCATCTATATGGTTCACTTGTGATCTTTCCATCCTTCTTGGTTGATTCTTTTTGATTGAGATCTTTGTATCCTTGGAGAATTCTTGTGTCTTGGTCACAAATCTTCAAAAGTGTTCATGGTTTCTTCTAAGTTGTGTTTCCTTAGTCTTCAAGTCTTGAGTAACATTTCTTGTCTCACCTGTAGTCCTTAGTGATATCCAAGTTGTAAGTACTTGGTGATTATGCTGAAGATGTTGAAGTCATTAGAGTTGATGAAGTTGAAGTCATTAGAGTTGATGAAGTTGAAGTCATTAGAGTTGATGGAGTCCTTTGCACATGATGAAGTCTTTGGTCATGGGGTAGGCTTTTCCATCAAGTTTGAAATAGAAGAGAAGTAGAGTTGAAATCAAAATTGTTGAGGAAAGAGTTTACAAGATTGTTTTGTAAATAAGTTTTGGAACAAAACAACTCCTATTTTTCTAAGGGTTTTTGTCCAATCCTAGGGTTACAAATCCTACAGGCAACACAATGCTCTGATACCATTCTGTAACGTCCCCAACCTTTAATAAGATTGAGTCCCCTGTGTTTACAATGCTAGTCCCTGGATCAATAGCTAGCATCCACAGTTCAGATGTAATATCGAGAAACAAAGGTCATAATACAACTTTATAACCAGGAATAAAATAATTTTATTACATCAAACATAGCTCATTGGCTATTTACATTACATTGCAGCGGAATATCTATAGTCATGGGTCCTTCATCTTCAAAGTGCCACAGGCAGATGTTGGTTGTAGACTTTGTAATCCTAATCAATCAATCTTCACTAAATCAATCAAACCTGCAACATCATAAGTTACAGCCACAAGGGTCAATACATTGGAATTGTATTGGCAAGTGATACCTTAGTATATTATAAGTGGACTATAATACTATATGCATTTGGCTGGTGGAGCTTAGGCTTGCATTGCTCAAAATAGATTTTTCCTTAACTTTTGAAAACACTAAGTTTTTGCTTGGCACAAAACACCCAAGGTATCTATCAATCAAAGACTCCAGATCCACTCAGGGCATCTACCAATCAATGACTGAAGATCCTTTTAACCCTTGTTCACCCACAAGTTTTGTTTTGAAATTGGAGTGATGAGATTCTTGAAGTTTCCATGTCTTGATGCTCAAATTGTCCTTTACCAGGGACATGGCTAAGTACTTAGGTTTTACACTCTGCAGAGGTGGTGCACTTTCCCCACAAGCCTTGGTTTCCCAAGAATGATCCTTCAGTAACCTTTCCTTAGTCAAATGGACGCGTTCCAACCTATCAACCCATCTACCACCCTCTGTCCAAGAGACTAAGTTCTAGCATCCTAAGATCATGGCAGAGCCCATAATACCAAGTGGTTGCACTTGAAGCTTCTCAACATTTGACATCTCAAATCTCTTTGTTTCCTGGGTGGCCATCCACAAGTGAGATACACAAAGGTAAACCATAAACATGGGCCTTGTGAACCACTCAACAAAAACCACCAAGCAAGTCCCATTCCACCCAGGAGATTCATTAACTTAGTTGTTTTGTTAAATAAAAACAAGTCCTTAGACTTAGAATATTTTTTCCCATAGTGTATATATATATAAACCACCCTTGTTTTCTAGTAGCTAGGCTAAGCATGGCATGGCAACTTATCCTTAGGGAATTTTCCTAGCAATTCTAGCATTCTATTCTAAATAGGATTTCCCATCATTAATTGACAAAAGTAGCATGCAAGTCCTAACAAAATATACCTAATGCAAGTATAAAATATAGGTATGGAATATTCATGAAGATATCACTTGCCTTTTTGGTAGAGGGTATAGGTTCACTCCTTGTCCTTGCAACACTCACACTCTTCAAGTCACTACAATTCAATCAAGCAAGGCACAAACTCAATCTACCAATCAAGCAAAACAACACACACATAAAATAACAAAGTCAAACAAACAATTTTTCACACACAAAGTAATGGGATCTAGTCATGCATAAGCATGCAAAGGTTGGTTCTATTGTAAGGATGGTCTTCACTAGGATTCTAACTTTGTAAGTTCCAAATTGGTCATTTACCAAAATGGCAAAGTCATTTGCAAAGAGGGTCTCTATTAGATTCCTAAACTTTGTAAGATCCAAAATGGTCATTTACCAAAGTGGCAAAGTTAAAGTAATGCATGCAAGCATGCCAAGCTTTGCTTTGTTTGAAAAAGGGGTTCCTAATGGGTCATAGATTTTTGGGAACACCTATTGGTCATTTTGTGAAGTGGCTAAGTCATTTGCAAAAGGTTTCACTATAAAACCATTTGCAAAACAAAGTGTCATTCTATGTTGTGTAGAAATATTTTTACTAAGGCACTAACCTATAGGGTTCACCCAATGAGTTGCTATTGCAAAACTTGGTGTTTGGGTCAGTAGCTTTGGTCCAAAACATTTTCTCAAAGTTTTCTTTATGAAAGCATTTTCATAAACAAAACAATGGTTTTAGTTAGCTAGAAATGGACTAAACCAATTAATCCATTCCAAACTTTTCAAAAATCATTTTCTAAACTATGGGTTGGTTCCTAGGGTCAGTAAGGTCACAACAAACTAAATTGCAAAGGTTTTAACCTAAATATCATTTTTAAATGATTTTTCTAATGTTAGCAAGCACACAAAAGAATCTGCAAAGTTAAACAATCTAACAAATACTATTTGCTAAACTAAGGGCAGGGTTGGCTAGGGCTTGTCTTGCTGATTCCAACGACATCAAATTTGTAAAATTTGGACGTGTGGATCAAAAGATACATGGGTTTGAAATTGGCAAAAGTTTCTGTTTTCAAATCTGTTTTTAAACAGAATACTGGACACGCGGCAGGATTCTATTGGACGGTACCGCTTCGCCAGGATCGAGCTACGTGAGCCACTGGATCTAAAGCAAATCCTACGACGCAGATGCTTCCATACCCCTTCGATAAGTGACTCTATCCTAGCCAGTAGATCTGTATCCAACGGTTCCTATCGCTTGGCCAAAACGCAGCGGCGCTGGCGGCGGCTAGCGGCGGCGGAGCAGTCGGTCGACGACGGAGGCGACGCTACAGGGAGTGAGGGAGAAGGAGGACTTGCTCACCGGGCTCAGGGGGTCACGGCGAAGCTCAAGGTACTGACGGTTCGACGAGGGGCGCTCTGGTTCGTCTGCGATTGCTCGCCGAAGTAGAGGACGGCGTCGGGCGGCTCTGTCCGCGGTTGAAGACGGTGTTGTGGTTCACCTCAAAGCGAAAAGACGACACGGTTAGATGCGCAGGGCCCAGACAAAGTCGTGTGCGTGAACTAGGAGGCGCGGGGCGGTCTGTACCTACCGGAGAAACTTGACAGAGACGAGGCAGACGGTGGCGACGAGTCGAGCTTGTCCTTCCCGACGCTGTGATGCTCGCGCGGATGAACGGGAGGCTCAGTGAGGTGCGCCAGAGGCTGGGGAACATGTGAGCATGGTCGAGGGGGCAAGGGGCGGTGAGGGGCTGCTGGAATCGGCTTCGGAGCGTCGTCGGAGCAGAGGGTGCTCGGGGAGAAATTGGAGCGGCCTGGGGGCAGAGGGGAGGCGATGTCTGTGGGAAATGACAAAGGAGAGGGAGGCGGTTAAATAGCTGTGGTCACGGCGAGAGGTTAACGCGGTGTTAAGGAGAATTTAATCGGCGGATTCAAGGCAGAAAACGGCCGGCGAGAGGAGGAAGAACTGGTCGCGGGGTGGGGAAGGAGAACAGTGGAAAGGGGGTCCAGCGGTCAGTGGGAAAGGGAGAGGGAGCGGGGTCCACTTGCCAGCTTCTGTGTGAGTTTCTTCCGCGGTGCAGAAAACGGTTCGGGGGCGTGAGTGAGAGAGGTGGGGTCTGATGTCAGCGAGTGAGTGAGAGGAGGAGTGGGTCCGGTCTGTCATTGACTCAGTGGGTCTGAATCTGGGTGTAAATTGTTTTCCTTCGGGGAGGGAAGAAGTCTGGGCTGGACTGGGCCTATTGGGCTAGTCTGTTGCACTATTTTTTTCTGTCTAAATCTTTTTCCTTTTTCTAATTCTTTTTCTGTTTTGAATTTTAATCAATTTTCAATCAACAAACAAGGTTCAAACAATTCAAACAAAACACTCAACTTTGTACTTGAATTTGGTTCTGTTTTTCAACATATTCCAAATCTCAAAATGAAATATTATTTTTATTTAATTTAGGATCCATTTAATAATTAAATAAAATGGATCTTTAGTGTTTGATTTATTTAAATAAAATTTCCATTTGAATTCCAATTATTTCCAAAAACAAACCAGTAGGTTTTATTTGAAAAATAAAAGAATACTTGGAAACTTATTTAAATAAATAAATAAGTTTTGGTGTTTAATTAAAATGGGAAAGCTTTTACTTAAATAAAATTGGATATTTAAATCCTTATTATTTTATTTAAGTAATCCTTTACTCATTTTAATCAAAGCAAAACCTTTTAATAAAAGATTTCAAAGTAGTAATAAAATACTTGGTGTTCATTTAAAATGGGAAAAGCCTTTTACTTAAATAAAATTGGATATTTAAATCCTTATTATTTTATTTAAATAAACCTTTATTCATTTTATCAAAACAAAATATTTTATTACAAAAGTTTGGCCAAAATTAATTTGGCTTATCTTTTCATTTGAAAACAAAGTCTTTTATTAAAAGATCTAAATAGTATTTCCAAAACAATTTATTTTTCCTTTATCAAAGGTTTATCTTTTTAATCCCTTTTAGGATTAATTGATCACCAAAAGGTATGGGTTTTTGGGTAAGGGCTTTATTGGCTTTGGAAATTAAATTTCCTTCTCTTATTGCATCCACAAGATTTTGTCTATGGTTCCAAACTAAGTGAAACCATCTCTAAGGTCTTTCTTGATCCTTTGTGGAAATTTGTTGATCAAATTTGGTATGGATCAAATCCATGGATTTAGAGATACTTTGGAAATGATTTCCTTCCATTAGGGTTTAGGGATTTGGATTTATGCTCCAAGTGTTCAAATTTCCAGATACATTCATTGAGGAATGCATTTCCCTTGATTTAGATTTTTGTTGAATTCAAACTTTAGCCAAAGTTTGTTCAAGATGGGATTTCAAGTCTCCTTTTAGAAACAAAAGTTTCTTTTCACCCTGATTTCCAACAAAAATTTATTTTGTTATTTTATTTTTCACATTACAAGATTTGGAAAATCTTGGGATGTGACACTAGTGGATCCATGGGTGGATTGTGAAAAGAGCACACATGCAATGGCACTGGTGGATCCATATGTGGTATGTGAAAAGAACACGCATGCAATGACTCAGGTTGTTGTTACTAGAAAGAACACACATGCAATGACACTGGTGGATCCATGTGTGATCTCTAAAGAGAACACACATTTCAATGACACTGGTGGATCCATAGGTGGTATGTGAAAAGAACACACATGCAATGACACTGGTGGATCCATAGGTGGATTGTGAAAAGAACACACATGCAATGACACTGGTGGATCCATAGGTGGTATGTGAAAAGAACACACATTTCAATGACTCTGGTTGTTGTTACTAAAAAGAACACACATGCAATGACACTGGTGGATCCATGGGTGGAGTGTGAAAAGAACACACATGCAATGACACTGGTGGATCCATAGGTGGTATGTGAAAAGGACACACATGCAAAATGACTCTAGTTGTTGTTACTAAAAAGAACACACATGCAATGACACAGGTGGATCCATGTGTGGTCTCTGTAGAGAACACACATTTCAATGACACTAGTGGATAAATATGTGGTATGTGAAAAGAACACACATGCAATGAATCTGGTTGTTATTAGTGAAAATAACACACATGCAATGACACTGGTGGATCCATAGGTGGTATGTGAAAAGAACACACATTTCAATGACTCTGGTTGTTGTTACTAAAAAGAACACACATGCAATGACACTTGTGGATCCATGTGTGGTATCTGAAAAGGACATGCATGCAATGACTCCGGTTATTGTTACTCAAAAGAACACACATGCAATGACACTGGTGGATCCATGTGTGATCTCTAAAGAGAACACACATTTCAATGACACTGGTGGATCCATATGTGGTATGTGAAAAGAACACACATGCAAAATGACTCTGGTTGTTGTTACTAAAAAAACACACATGCAATGACTCTGGTGCATCAATGTGAAAAGAACACACATGCAATGACACTGGTGGATCCATAGGTGGTATGCGAAAAGAACACACATTTCAATGACTCTGGTTGTTGTTACTAAAAAGAAGACACATGCAATGACACTGGTGGATCCATGGGTGGATTGTGAAAAGAACAGACATGCAATGACACTGGTGGATCCATAGGTGGTATGTGAAAAGAACACACATGCCAAATGACTCTGGTTGTTGTTACTAAAAAGAACACACATGCAATGACACTGGTGGATCCATGTGTGGTCTCTATACAGAACACACATTTCAATGACACTAGTGGATAAATATGTGGTATGTGAAAAGAACACACATGCAATGAATCTGGTTGTTGTTAGTGAAAAGAACACAGATGCAATGACACTGGTGGATACATAGGTGGTATGTGAAAAGAACACACATTTCAATGACTCTGGTTGTTGTTACTAAAAAGAACACACATGCAATGACACTAGTGGATCCATGTGTGGATTGTGAAGAGAACACACATGTAATGACTCCGGTTGTTGTTACTGAAAAGAACATACATGCAATGACACCGGTGGGTCCATGTGTGGTATCTGTAGAGAACACACATTTCAATGACACTGGTGGATCCATAGGTGGTATGTGAGAAGTACACACATGCAATGACTCTGGTTGTTGTTACTAAAAAGAACACACATGCAATGACACTGGTGGATCCATAGGTGGATTATGAAAGGAACACACATGCAATGACATTGGTGGATCCATAGGTGGTATGTGAGAAGAACACACATGCAAAATGACTCTGGTTGTTGTTACTAAAAAGAACACACATGCAATGACAATGGTGGATCCATGGGTGGATTATGAAAAGAACACACATGCAATGACACTGGTGGCTCCATAGGTGGTATGTGAAAAGAACACACATGCAAAATGACTCTGGTTGTTGTTACTAAAAAGAACACACATGCAATGACACTAGTGGATCCATAGGTGGATTATTAAATGAACACACATGAAATGAGACTGGTGGATCCATAGGTGGTATGTGAGAAGAACACAGATTTCGATGACACTGGTGGATCCATATGTGGTATGTGAAAAGAACACACATGCAATGACTCTGGTTGTTGTTAGCGAAAAGAACACACATGCAATGACACTGGTGGATCCATAGGTGGTATGTGAGAAGAACACACATGCAAAATGACTCTAGTTGTTGTTACTAAAAAGAACACACATGCAATGACACTGGTGGATCCATAGGTGGATTATGAAATGAACACACATGCAATGACACTGGTGGATCCATAGGTGGTATGTGAGAAGAACACGCATGCAAAATGACTCTGGTTGTTGTTACTAAAAAGAACACACATGCAATGACACTGCTGGATCCATGGGTGGATTGTGAAAAGAACACACATGCAAAGACACTGGTAGATCCATAGGTGGTATGTGAAAAGAACACACATGCAAGATGACTCTGGTTGTTGTTACTAAAAAGAACACACATGCAATGACACTGGTGGATCCATAGGTGGATTATGAAATGAACACACATGCAATGACACTGGTGGATCCATAGGTGGTATGTGAGAAGAACACACATGCAATGACTCTGGTTGTTGTTACTAAAAAGAACACACATGCAATGACACTGGTGGATCCATGGGTGGATTGTGAAAAGAACACACATGCAAAATGACTCTCGTTGTTGTTACTAAAAAGAACACACATGCAATGACACTGGTGGATCCATGTGTGGATTGTGAAAAGAACACACATGCAAAATGACTGGTTGTTGTTAGTAAAAAGAACACACATGCAATGACACTGGTGGATCCATGTGTGGTCTCTGTAGAGAACACACATTTCAATGACACTGGTGGATCCATATGTGGTATGTGAAAAGAACACACATGAAAAATGACTCTAGTTCTTGTTACTAAAAAAGAACACACATGCAATGACACTAGTGGATCCATGGGTGGATTGTGAAAAGAGCACACATGCAATGACACTGGTGGATCCATATGTGGTATGTGAAAAGAACACACATGCAAAATGACTCTAGTTGTTGTTTCTAAAAAAGAACACACATGCAATGACACTAGTGGATCCATGGGTGGATTGTGAAAAGAGCACACATGCAATGACACTGGTGGATCCATATGTGGTATGTGAAAAGAACACGAAGGAATGACTCCAGTTGTTGTTACTGAAAAGAACACACATGCAATGACACTGGTGGATCCATGTGTGATCTCTAAAGAGAACACACATTTCAATGACACTGGTGGATCCATAGGTGGTATGTGAAAAGAACACACATGCAAAATGACTCTGGTTGTTGTAACTAAAAGAACACACATGCAATGACTCTGGTGGATCCATGTGAAAAGAACACACATGCAATGACACTGGTGGATCCATAGGTGGTATGTGAAAAGAACACACATTTCAATGACTCTGGTTGTTGTTACTAAAAAGAACACACATGCAATGACACTGGTGGATCCATGGGTGGATTGTGAAAAGAACACACATGCAATGACACTGGTGGATCCATAGGTGGTATGTGAAAAGAACACACATGCAAAATGACTCTGGTTGTTGTTACTAAAAATAACACACATGCAATGACACTGGTGGATCCATGTGTGGTCTCTATAGAGAACACACATTTCAATGACACTAGTGGATAAATATGTGTTATGTGAAAAGAACACACATGCAACGAATCTGGTTGCTATTAGTGAAAAGAACACACATGCAATGACACTAGTGGATCCATAGGTGGTATGTGAAAAGAACACACATTTTAATGACTCTGGTTGTTGTTACTAAAAAGAACACACATGCAATGACACTGGTGGATCCATGTGTGGTATGTGAAAAGAACATGCATGCAATGACTCCGGTTGTTGTTACTGAAAAGAACACACATGGAATGACACTGGTGGATCCGTGTGTGATCTCTAAAGAGAACACACATTTGAATGACACTGGTGGATCCATAGGTGGTATGTGAAAAGAACACACATGCAAAATGACTCTGGTTGTTGTTACTAAAAAGAACACACATGGAATGACTCTGGTGCATCCATGTGAAAAGAACACACATGCAATGACACTGGTGGATCCAGAGGTGGTATGCGAAAAGAACACACATTTCAATGACTCTGGTTGTTGTTACTAAAAAGAACACACATGCAATGACACTGGTGGATCCATGGGTGGATTGTGAAAAGAACACACATGCAATGACACTGGTGGATCCATAGGTGGTATGTGAAAAGAACACACATGCAAAATGACTCTGGTTGTTGTTACTAAAAAGAACACACATGCAATGACACTGGTGGATCCATGTGTGGTGTCTGTAGAGAACACACATTTCAATGACACTGGTGGATAAATATGTGGTATGTGAAAAGAACACACATGCAATGAATCTGGTTGTTGTTAGTGAAAAGAACATAGATGCAATGACACTGGTGGATACACAGGTGGTATGTGAAAAGAACACACATTTCAATGACTCTGGTTGTTGTTACTAAAAAGAACACACATGCAATGACACTAGTGGATCCATGTGTGGATTGTGAAGAGAACACACATGCAATGACTCCGGTTGTCGTTACTGAAAAGAATATACATGCAATGACACCGGTGGATCCATGTGTGATCTCTATAGAGAACACACATTTCAATGACACTGGTGGATCCATAGGTGGTATGTGAAAAGAACACACATGCAAAATGACTCTGGTTGTTGTTAGTGAAAAGAATACACATGCAATGACACTGGTGGATCCATAGGTGGTATGTGAAAAGAACACACATGCAAAATGACTCTGGTTGTCGTTACTAAAAAGAACACACATGCAATGACTCTGGTGGATCCATGGGTGGATTGTGAAAAGAACACACATGCAATGACACTGGTGGATCCATAGGTGGTATGTGAAAAGAACACACATTTCAATGACTCTGGTTGTTGTTACTAAAAAGAACACACATGCAATCACACTGGTGGATCCATGTGTGGTATGTGAAAAGAACACACATGCAATGACTCCAGTTGTTGTTACTGAAAAGAACACACATGCAATGACACTGGTGGATCCATGTGTGATCTCTAAGGAGAACACACATTTCAATAACACTGGTGGATCCATAGGTGGTATGTGAAAAGAACACACATGCAAAATGACTCTGGTTGTTGTAACTAAAAGAACACACATGCAATGACTCTGGTGGATCCATGTGAAAAGAACACACATGCAATGACACTGGTGGATCCATAAGTGGTATGTGAAAGAACGCACATTTCAATGACTCTGGTTGTTGTTACTAAAAAGAACACACATGCAATGACACTGGTGGATCCATGGGTGGATTGTGAAAAGAACACACATGCAATGACACTGGTGGATCCATAGGTGGTATGTGAAAAGAACACACATGCAAAATGACTCTGGTTGTTACTAAAAAGAACACACATGCAATGACACTGGTGGATCCATGTGTGGTCTCTGTAGAGAACACACATTTCAATGACACGAGTCGATAAATATGTGGTATGTGAAAAGAACACACATGCAATGAATCTGGTTGTTGTTAGTGAAAAGAACACACATGCAATAACACTGGTGGATCCATAGGTGGTATGTGAAAAGAACACACATTTCAATGACTCTGGTTGTTGTTACTAAAAAGAACACACATGCAATGACACTGGTGGATCCATGTGTGGTATGTGAAAAGAACATGCATGCAATGACTCCGGTTGTTGTTACTGAAAAGAACACACATGCAATGACACTGGTGGATCCATGTGTGATCTCTAAAGAGAACACACATTTGAATGACACTGGTGGATCCATAGGTGGTATGTGGAAAGAACACACATGCAAAATGAATCTGGTTGTTGTTACTAAAAAGAACACACATGCAATGACTCTAGTGCATCCATGTGAAAAGAACACACATGCAATGACACTGGTGGATCCATAGGTGGTATGCGAAAATAACACACATTTCAATGACTCTGGTTGTTGTTACTAAAAAGAACACACATGCAATGACACTGGTGGATCCATAGGTGGATTATGAAATGAACACACATGCAATGACACTGGTGGATCCATAGGTGGTATGTGAGAAGAACACACATGCAATGACTCTGGTTGTTGTTACTAAAAAGAACACACATGCAATGACACTGGTGGATCCATAGGTGGTATGTGAAGAGATCACACATGCAAAATGACTCTGGCGGATCCATAGGTGGTATGTGAAAAGAACACACATGCAAAATGACTCTGGTTGTTGTTACTAAAAAGAACACACATGCAATGACACTGGTGGATCCATGGGTGGATTGTGAAAAGAGCACACATGCAATGACACAGGTGATCCATATGTGGTATGTGAAAAGAACTCATATGTAATGACTCTGGTTGTTGTTTGTCACATCCCAAGATTTTCCAAATCTTGTAATGTGAAAAATAAAATAAACAAAATAAATTTCGTTGAAAATTAGGGTGAAAAGAAACTTTTGTTTCTAAAGGAAACTTAAAATCCCATCCTGAACAAACTTTGTTTAAAGTTTGAATTGAACAAATCCAAATCAAGGGAAATGCATTCCTCAATGAATGTATCTGGAAATTTGAACACATGGAAAATAAATCCAAATCCCTAAGCCCTAATGGAAGGAAATCATTTTCCAAAGTATCTCCAAATCCATGGATTTGATCCATACCAAAATTTGATCAACCAATATTCACAAAGGATCAAGAAAGACCTTAGAGATTGGTTTCACTTAGTTTGGAACCATAGACAAGATCTTGTGAATATAAAAAGAAAAGGAAATTGAATTTCCAAAGCCAATAAAGCCCTTACCAAAAGCTTACCAATTGGTGAACAATTATAATCCTAAAGGGATTAAAAAGATAAACATTTAATAAAGGAAAAATAAATTGTTTTGGAAATACTAATTTGGATCTTTTAATAAAAGACTTTGTTTTCAAATGAAAAGGTGAGCCAAATTAATTTTGGCCAAGCTTTTTGTAATAAAATATTTTGTTTTGATAAAATGAGTAAAGGTTTATTTAAATAAAATAGTAAGGATTTAAATATCCAATTTTATTTAAGTAAAAGGCTTTTCCCATTTTAAATGAACACCAAGTATTTTATTACTACTTTGAAATCTTTTTATTAAAAGGTTTTGCTTTGATTAAAATGAGTAAAGGATTATTTAAATAAAATAATAAGGATTTAAATATCCAATTTTATTTAAGTAAAGGCTTTCCCATTTTAATTAAAACACCAAAACTTATTCTTTTATTTAAATAAGTTTCCAAGTATTCTCTTCTTTTTCAAATAAAACCTTCTGGTTTGGTTTTGAAAATAATTGGATTTCAAATGGAAATTTTATTTAAATAAATCAAAACCCTATTTTAATAAACTAAAGATCCATTTTATTTAATTATTAAATGGATCTTAAAATAAATAAAAATATTATTTTATTTTGAGATTTGGATTATGTTGAAAAACAGAACCAAATTCAAAGTAAAGTTGAGTGTTTGTTTGAATTTGTTTGAATTGTTTGATTGTTTGAAAAATTGAATGAAAATTCAAAACAGAAAAGAATTAGAAAAAGGAAAAAGAATGCAGAGACAGAAAAAAAAATAGGAAAAGACAAGCCAGCCCATCAAGCCCAGGAAGCCCACCTAGCCCAGCTCTCCCTCCCCGAAGAAATCTTTTCTCACTCAGAAACAGACCCACACAGCCAATGACCACCAGGACCCACTCTCACTCTCTCACTCGCTGACGAGAAGACCCCACCTCTCTCTCCCACATCCCGAACCGTTTTTCTTCACCGTCAAACAAACCCACGCAGAGACTAACAGGTGGACCCCTCCTTCCTTTCTTTTCCCACTGACCAGAGGACCCCACCGCCACCTCCTTCTTCTTCCCCGCGCGACCCCTTCTCCCCCTCACCGCGCGGCAGTTTCTGCCTGTTGATAGCTCCGTCAATTCGCAGTAAAGCCGTGCATTAAACCTCGCCGTGACAACGCCCATTTAAGCGCCAGCGATCTCTCCTCCATTTCCCCCAGACATTGCCTCCCCTCTGCCTCCAGGCCGCCCCAATTACTCTCTGTACCGCTGCTGCTCTGACCACAACCTCCGGGCAATTCCGGCCAGCACACGCCGCCCTTGCCTCGTCGACCTAGCACACATACTCCACGCATCCAGACGCATCTATCCATACCACCTATTCGCCCGCGGGTGCCCCAGAACCTCGACTCCGTCGTCGACAGTGAGCACCACCGTCTGCCTCTTTCTCCGACGAGCCCCACAGGTAGATTCCGATCACCCCTCTCCTCCCCGAGAACACGATGATGATCTCCAAGCTCAGACGAACCTAACAGCACTTTTCGTTTGTCTTAGGGCGCCCCCAATCCTCGCCATCGTCAAGCACAGAGCGCCGCCGTGTCTGCTTCTTCTCCGGCGACGTCTCCTAGGTGAACCAGACCGTCCCGCGCCTTCTCGTTCACGCACACACCTTCGCCGTGTCCTTGCGCTCCTGACTATGTGATTTGTTTACCTCCTGGTGATCAACAGCGTCGTCCTCGACAGCAACCAGAAACAACCGCCGCCGTTCCCAACTCCGGCGAGCAATCGCAGACGAACCAGAGCGCCCCTCGTCGAACCGCGAGTACCTTGAGCATCGCCGTGACCCCCTGAGCCCGGTGAGCATCTCCTCTTTCTCCCTCACCCCCTGTATCGCCGGCACCGTCATCGACCGATCACTCCGCCACCAGCAGCCGCCGCATCGCCGCTCCTTTTAGGTCAAGCAAGCAGCGACCGTTAGATGCAGATCCATCGGACACGATTAGTTCACTTAACGCCGAAGAGGAACGCTACCTAAGCCGCACGATCTAATTTAGATCTAACGCACCGCAGCACTCGATCCGGCCGAACCGGTATCGACCAATGATATCACGCCACGTGGGCAGGTTCTGTTTTAAAACAGAATTAGAAAACAGAAACTTTTGCAAACTTCAAACTCTTGTATCTTTGGATCCACACGTCCAAATTTTACAAATTTGATGTCGTTGGAATCAGCAAGACAAACCCTAGCCAACCCTGCCCTTAGTTTAGCAAATAGTATCTGTTAGCTTGTTTAACTTTGCAGATTCTTTTATGTGCTTGCTAACATTAGAAAAATCATTTAAAAATGATTTTAGGGTTAAAACCTTTGCAAATTAGTTTGTTGTGACCTTACTGACCATAGGAACCAATCCATAGTTTGGAAAGTGATTTTGGAAAAGAATAGGATGGATTAATTAGTTTAGTCCATTTCTAGCTAACTAAAACTATTTGTTTTGTTTATGAAAATGCTTTCATAAAGAAAACTTTGGAGAATTGGTTTAGACCAAACCTACTGACCCAAAACACCAAGTTTTGCAATAGCAACTCATTTGGTGAAACCTATAGGATAATACCCTAGTAGAAATATTTCTACACCACATAGAATAACACTTTGTTTTGCAAATGGTTTTGATGTGAAACCTTTGCTAACAACTTTGCCACTTTGGTAAATGACCAATTTGGATCTTACAAAGTTTAGGAATCTAGTAGAGACCCTCTTTGCAAATGACTTTGCCATTTTGGTAAATGACCAATTTGGAACTTACAAAGTTTAGAAGCCTAGTGAAGACCATCCCTACAATAGAACCAACCTTTGCATGCTTATGTATGACTTAGATGTACCCAAATGTCTATGACCCACTAGGAACCACTTTTGCAAACAAAGCAAAGCTTGGCATGCTTGCATGCATTTCTTTGACTTTGTTATTTTATGTGTGTTGATTTGCTTGATTGGTAGATTAATTTTGTGCCTTTCTTGATTGAATTGTAGTGACTTGAAGAGTGTGAGTGTTGCAAGGACAAGGAGTGAACCTATACCCTCTACCAAAAAGGCAAGTGATGCTTCATATCTTATGTCCCATTATTTTCACTATGCATTAGTATTTTGCTAAGTAAAACTTGCATGGTTTTTATTTTGCTAAAGTATAGACCTTGCTATAGTAGTACCTAGTAGTTGAATCCTTAGTAGGATTTTCCTAAGTTAAGAATCCTATTACTACCAAGCTTAGCCTAGCTAACAGAAAACATGGGTGGAGTATATATATTCACTATGGAAAAATCTCTAAGTCTGAGGACTTATGTTTTTGATTAATAAAACAACTAAGTTAATGAATCTCCTGGGTGGAATGGGACTTGCATGGTGGTTTTTGGTTGAGTGGTTCACAAGGCCCATGTTTATGGTTTACCTTAGTGTATCTCACTTGTGGATGGCCACCTAGGAAACAAAGAGACTTGAGATGTCAAATGTTGAGAAGCTTCAAGTGCAACCACTTGGCAATATGGGCTCTGCCATGATCATATAGGTTGCAAGAACTTAGCCATATGGATAGTGGGTGGTAGTGTTTGATAGGTTGGAACGCGTCCATGATGGTCTAAGGGAAGGCTTCTGAAAGATTTTGTCTTGGGAAACCAAGTCTTGTGGGTAAAGTGCACCACCTCTGCAGAGTGTAAAACCTAAGTACTTAGCCATGTCCCTGGAAAAGGACAATTTGAGCATCAAGACATGGAAGCTATCAAGAATCTCATCACTCCAATTTCTAAATTAAAACTTGTGGGTGAACAAGGGTTGTGTGAAATTCTTCAATCTTTGATGGAGAGATGGCTTGGTACAAGGATCTTGAAATCATTGATTGAGGAAAATTGTTTTTGCCAAGCAAATCTTCAGTCTTTGATTGATAGATGCCCTGAGTGGATCTTCAGTCTTTGATTGATAGATGCCTTGGAAAGTTTTTGCCAGACAAAACTTAGTATTTTCAAAATGATAGGAAAAATCTATTTTGAGCAAAGCAAGCCTCAACTCCACTTAGCCAAAATGCATATAGATGATAGACTCCACTATACTACCAAAGTATCACTTGCCAATACAATTCAAATGTATTGACCCTTTGTGGCTGTAACTTGTAATGTTGCAGGTTTGATTGATTTTAGTGAAGATTGATTGATTAGGATTACAAAGTCTACAACCAACATCTGCCTGTGGCACTTGAAGATGAAGGACCCATGACTATAGATATTCCGCTGCAATGTAATGTAAATAGCCAATGAGCTATGTTTGATGTAATAAAATTATTTTATTCCTGGTTATAAAGTTGTATTATGACCTTTGTTTCTTGATATTACATCTGAACTGTGGATGCTAGCTATTGATCCAGGGACTAGCATTGTAAACACAGGGGACTCAATCTTATCTAAGGTTGGGGACGCTACATTGTTAGTGAAAAGAACACACATGCAATGACACTGGTGGATCCATGTGTGGTCTCTGAAGAGAGCACACATTTCAATGACTCTTGTTGTTGTTATTAAAAAGAAAACACATGAAATGACACTGGTTGATCCATGTGTGGTCTCTGAAGAGAGCACACATGCAATGACACTGGTTGTTGTTACTAAAAAGAACACACATGCAATGACACTGGTAGATCCATGTGTGGATTGTGAAGAGAACACACATGGAAAATGACTCTGGTTGTTGTTACTGAAAAGAACACACATGCAATGACACTGGTGGATCCAAAGGTGGTATGTGAAAAGAACACACATGAAAAATGACTCTGGTTGTTGTTACTAAAAAGAACACACATGCACTGACACTGGTGGATCCATGTGTGGATTGTGAAAAGAACACACATGCAAAATGACTGGTTGTTGTTAGTAAAAAGAACACACATGCAATGACACACGGTGGATCCATGTGTGGTCTCTGTAGAGAACACACATTTCAATGACACTGGTGGATCCATATGTGTATGTGAAAACAACACACATGCAAAATGACTCTAGTTGTTGTTACTAAAAAGAACACACATGCAATGACACTAGTGGATCCATGGGTGGATTATGAAAAGAGCACACATGCAATGGCACTGGTGGATCCATATGTGGTATGTGAAAAGAACACGCATGCAATGACTCAGGTTGTTGTTACTGAAAAGAACACACATGCAATGACACTGGTGGATCCATGTGTGATCTCTAAAGAGAATACACATTTCAATGACACTGGTGGATCCATAGGTGGTATGTGAAAAGAACACACATGCAAAATGACTCTGGTTGTTGTAACTAAAAGAACACACATGCAATGACTCTGGTGGATCCATGTGAAAAGAACACACATGCAATGACACTGGTGGATCCATAGGTGGTATGTGAAAAGAACACACATTTCAATGACTCTGGTTGTTGTTACTAAAAAGAACACACATGCAATGACACTGGTGGATCCATGGGTGGAGTGTGAAAAGAACACACATGCAATGACACTGGTGGATCCATAGGTGGTATGTGAAAAGGACACACATGCAAAATGACTCTAGTTGTTGTTACTAAAAAGAACACACATGCAATGACACTGGTGGATCCATGTGTGGTCTCTGTAGAGAACAGACATTTCAATGACACTAGTGGATAAATATGTGGTATGTGAAAAGAACACACATGCAATGAATCTGGTTGTTATTAGTGAAAATAACACACATGCAATGACACTGGTGGATCCATAGGTGGTATGTGAAAAGAACACACATTTCAATGACTCTGGTTGTTGTTACTAAAAAGAACACACATGCAATGACACTTGTGGATCCATGTGTGGTATCTGAAAAGGACATGCATGCAATGACTCCGGTTATTGTTACTCAAAAGAACTCACATGCAATGACACTGGTGGATCCATGTGTGATCTCTAAAGAGAACACACATTTCAATGACACTAGTGGATCCATATGTGGTATGTGAAAAGAACACACATGCAAAATGACTCTGGTTGTTGTTACTAAAAAGAACACACATGCAATGACTCTGGTGCATCAATGTGAAAAGAACACACATGCAATGACACTGGTGGATCCATAGGTGGTATGCGAAAAGAACACACATTTCAATGACTCTGGTTGTTGTTACTAAAAAGAAGACACATGCAATGACACTGGTGGATCCATGGGTGGATTGTGCAAAGAACAGACATGCAATGACACTGGTGGATCCATAGGTGGTATGTGAAAACAACACACATGCCAAATGACTCTGGTTGTTGTTACTAAAAAGAACACACATGCAATGACACTGGTGGATCCATGTGTGGTCTCTATAGAGAACACACATTTCAATGACACTAGTGATAAATATGTGGTATGTGAAAAGAACACACATGCAATGAATCTGGTTGTTGTTAGTGAAAAGAACACAGATGCAATGACACTGGTGGATACATAGGTGGTATGTGAAAAGAACACACATTTCAATGACTCTGGTTGTTGTTACTAAAAAGAACACACATGCAATGACACTAGTGGATCCATGTGTGGATTGTGAAGAGAACACACATGTAACGACTCCGGTTGTTGTTACTGAAAAGAACATACATGCAATGACACCGGTGGGTCGATGTGTGGTATCTGTAGAGAACACACATTTCAATGACACTGGTGGATCCATAGGTGGTATGTGAGAAGTACACACATGCAATGACTCTGGTTGTTGTTACTAAAAAGAACACACATGCAATGACACTGGTGGATCCATAGGTGGATTATGAAATGAACACACATGCAATGACATTGGTGGATCCATAGGTGGTATGTGAGAAGAACACACATGCAAAATGACTCTGCTTGTTGTTACTAAAAAGAACACACATGCAATGACACTGGTGGATCCATGGGTGGATTATGAAAATAACACACATGCAATGACACTGGTGGCTCCATAGGTGGTATATGAAAAGAACACACATGCAAAATGACTCTGGTTGTTGTTACTAAAAAGAACACACATGCAATGACACTAGTGGATCCATAGGTGGATTATGAAATGAACACACATGAAATGAGACTGGTGGATCCATAGGTGGTATGTGAGAAGAACACAGATTTCGATGACACTGGTGGATCCATATGTGGTATGTGAAAAGAACACACATGCAATGACTCTGGTTGTTGTTAGTGAAAAGAACACACATGCAATGACACTGGTGGATCCATAGGTGGTATGTGAGAAGAACACACATGCAAAATGACTCTAGTTGTTGTTACTAAAAAGAACACACATGCAATGACACTGGTGGATCCATAGGTGGATTATGAAATGAACACACATGCAATGACACTGGTGGATCCATAGGTGGTATGTGAGAAGAACACGCATGCAAGATGACTCTGGTTGTTGTTACTAAAAAGAACACACATGCAATGACACTGCTGGATCCATGGGTGGATTGTGAAAAGAACACACATGCAATGACACTGGTGGATCCATAGGTGGTATGTGAAAAGAACACACATGCAAAATGACTCTGGTTGTTGTTACTAAAAAGAACACACATGCAATGACACTGGTGGATCCATAGGTGGATTATGAAATGAACACACATGCAATGACACTGGTGGATCCATAGGTGGTATGTGAGAAGAACACACATGCAATGACTCTGGTTGTTGTTACTAAAAAGAACACACATGCAATGACACTGGTGGATCCATAGGTGGTATGTGAAGATATCACACATGCAAAATGACTCTGGCGGATCCATAGGTGGTATGTGAAAAGAACACACATGCAAAATGACTCTGGTTGTTATTACTAAAAAGAACACACATGCAATGACACTGGTGGATCCATGGGTGGATTGTGAAAAGAGCACACATGCAATGACACTGGTGATCCATATGTGGTATGTGAAAATAACACACATGCAATGACTCTGGTTGTTGTTAGTGAAAAGAACAGACATGCAATGACACTGGTGGATCCATGTGTGGTCTCTGAAGAGAGCACACATTTCAATGACTCTTGTTGTTGTTATTAAAATAAAACACATGAAATGACACTGGTTGATCCATGTGTGGTCTCTGAAGAGAGCACACATGCAATGACACTGGTTGTTGTTACTAAAAAGAACACACATGCAATGACACTGGTAGATCCATGTGTGGATTGTGAAGAGAACACACATGCAAAATGACTCTGGTTGTTGTTACTAAAAAGAACACACATGCAATGACACCGGTGGATCCATAGGTGGTATGTGAAAAGAACACACATGCAAAATGACTCTGGTTGTTGTTACTAAAAAGAACACACATGCAATGACACTGGTGGATCCATGTGTGGATTGTGAAAAGAACACACATGCAAAATGACTGGTTGTTGTTAGTAAAAAGAACACACATGCAATGACACTGGTGGATCCATGTGTGGTCTCTGTAGAGAACACACATTTCAATGACACTGGTGGATCCATATGTGGTATGTGAAAAGAACACACATGCAAAATGACTCTAGTTGTTGTTACTAAAAAGAACACACATGCAATGACACTAGTGGATCCATGGGTGGATTGTGAAAAGAGCACACATGCAATGACACTGGTGGATCCATATGTGGTATGTGAAAAGAAGACGCATGCAATGACTCCGGTTGTTGTTACTGAAAAGAACACACATGCAATGACACTGGTGGATCCATGTGTGATCTCTAAAGAGAACACACATTTCAATGACACTGGTGGATCCATAGGTGGTATGTGAAAAGAACACACATGCAAAATAACTCTGGTTGTTGTAACTAAAAGAACACACATGCAATGACTCTGGTGGATCCATGTGAAAAGAACACACATGCAATGACACTGGTGGATCCATAGGTGGTATGTGAAAAGAAAACACATTTCAATGACTCTGGTTGTTGTTACTAAAAAGAACACACATGCAATGACACTGGTGGATCCATGGGAGGATTGTGAAAAGAACACACATGCAATGACACTGGTGGATCCATAGGTGGTATGTGAAAAGAACACACATGCAAAATGACTCTGGTTGTTGTTACTAAAAAGAACACACATGCAATGACACTGGTGGATCCATGGGTGGATTATGAAAAGAACACACATGCAATGACACTGGTGGCTCCATAGGTGGTATGTGAAAAGAACACACATGCAAAATGACTCTGGTTGTTGTTACTAAAAAGAACACACATGCAATGACACTAGTGGATCCATAGGTGGATTATGAAATGAATACACATGAAATGAGACTGGTGGATCCATAGGTCGTATGTGAGAAGAACACAGATTTCGATGACACTGGTGGATCCATATGTGGTATGTGAAAAGAACACACATGCAATGAATCTGGTTGTTGTTAGTGAAAAGAACACACATGCAATGACACTGGTGGATCCATAGGTGGTATGTGAGAAGAACACACATGCAAAATGACTCTAGTTGTTGTTACTAAAAAGAACACACATGCAATGACACTGGTCGATCCATAGGTGGATTATGAAATGAACACACATGCAATGACACTGGTGGATCCATAGGTGGTATGTGAGAAGAACACGCATGCAAAATGACTCTGGTTGTTGTTACTAAAAAGAACACACATGCAATGACACTGCTGGATCCATGGGTGGATTGTGAAAAGAACACACATGCAATGACACTGGTAGATCCATAGGTGGTATGTGAAAACAACACACATGCAAAATGACTCTGGTTGTTGTTACTAAAAGGAACACACATGCAATGACACTGGTGGATCCATAGGTGGATTATGAAATGAACACACATGCAATGACACTGGTGGATCCATAGGTGGTATGTGAGAAGAACACACATGCAATGACTCTGGTTGTTGTTACTAAAAAGAACACACATGCAATGACACTGGTGGATCCATAGGTGGTATGTGAAGAGATCACACATGCAAAATGACTCTGGCGGATCCATAGGTGGTATGTGAAAAGAACACACATGCAAAATGACTCTGGTTGTTGTTACTAAAAAGAACACACATGCAATGACACTGGTGGATCCATGGGTGGATTGTGAAAAGAGCACACATGCAATGACACTGGTGATCCATATGTGGTATGTGAAAAGAACACACATGCAATGACTCTGGTTGTTGTTAGTGAAAAGAACAGACATGCAATGACACTGGTGGATCCATGTGTGGTCTCTGAAGAGAGCACACATTTTAATGACTCTTGTTGTTGTTATTAAAAAGAAAACACATGAAATGACACTGGTTGATCCATGTGTGGTCTCTGAAGAGAGCACACATGCAATGACACTGGTTGTTGTTACTAAAAAGAACACACATGCAATGACACTGGTGGATCCATGTGTGGATTGTGAAAAGAACACACATGCAAAATGACTCTGGTTGTTGTTACTAAAAAGAACACACATGCAATGACACTGGTGGATCCATAGGTGGTATGTGAAAAGAACACACATGCAAAATGACTCTGGTTGTTGTTACTAAAAAGAACACACATGCAATGACACTGGTGGATCCATGTGTGGATTGTGAAAAGAACACACATGCAAAATGACTGGTTGTTGTTAGTAAAAAGAGCACACATGCAATGACACTGGTGGATCCATGTGTGGTCTCTGTAGAGAACACACATTTCAATGACACTGGTGGATCCATATGTGGTATGTGAAAAGAACACACATGCAAAATGACTCTAGTTGTTGTTACTAAAAAGAACACACATGCAATGACACTAGTGGATCCATGGGTGGATTGTGAAAAGAGCACACGTGCAATGACACTGGTGGATCCATATGTGGTATGTGAAAAGAACACGCATGCAATGACTCCGGTTGTTGTTACTGAAAAGAACACACATGCAATGACTCTGGTGGATCCATGTGAAAAGAACACACATGCAATGACACTGGTGGATCCATAGGTGGTATGTGAAAAGAACACACATTTCAATGACTCTGGTTGTTGTTACTAAAAAGAACACACATGCAATGACACTGGTGGATCCATGGGTGGATTGTGAAAAGAACACACATGCAATGACACTGGTGGATCCATAGGTGGTATGTGAAAAGAACACACATGCAAAATGACTCTGGTTGTTGTTACTAAAAAGAACACACATGCAATGACACTGGTGGATGCATGTGTGGTCTCTGTAGAGAACACACATTTCAATGACACTAGTGGATAAATATGTGGTATGTGAAAAGAACACACATGCAATGAATCTGGTTGTTGTTACTAAAAAGAACACACATGCAATGACACTAGTGGATCCATGTGTGGATTGTGAAGAGAACACGCATGCAATGACTCCGGTTGTTGTTACTGAAAAGAACACACATGCAATGACACTGGTGGATCCATGTGTGATCTCTAAAGAGAACACACATTTGAATGACACTGGTGGATCCATAGGTGGTATGTGAAAAGAACACACATGCAAAATTACTCTGGTTGTTGTTACTAAAAAGAACACACATGGAATGACTCTGGTGCATCCATGTGATAAGAACACACATGCAATGACACTGGTGGATCCATAGGTGGTATGCCAAAAGAACACACATTTCAATGACTCTGGTTGTTGTTACTAAAAAGAACACACATGCAATGACACTGGTGGATCCATGGGTGGATTGTGAAAAGAACACACATGCAATGACACTGGTGGATCCATAGGTGGTATGTGAAAAGAACACACATGCAAAATGACTCTGGTTGTTGTTACTAAAAAGAACACACATGCAATGACACTGGTGGATCCATGTGTGGTCCCTAGAGAACACACATTTCAATGACACTAGTGGATAAATAAGTGGTATGTGAAAAGAACACACATGCAATGAATCTGGTTGTTGTTAGTGAAAATAACATAGATGCAATGACACTGGTGGATACATAGGTGGTATGTGAAAAGAACACACATTTCAATGACTCTGGTTGTTGTTACTAAAAAGAACACACATGCAATGACACTAGTGGATCCATGTGTGGATTGTGAAGAGAACACACATGCAATGACTCCGGTTGTTGTTACCTAAAAGAACATACATGCAATGACACCGGTGGATCCATGTGTGGTCTCTGTAGAGAACACACATTTCAATGACACTGGTGGATCCATAGGTGGTATGTGAAAAGAACACACATGCAAAATGACTCTGGTTGTTGTTAGTGAAAAGAATACACATGCAATGACACTGGTGGATCCATAGGTGGTATGTGAAAAGAACACACATGCAAAATGACTCTGGTTGTTGTTAACTAAAAGAACACACATGCATTGACTCTGGTGGATCCATGGGTGGATTGTGAAAAGAACACACATGCAATGACACTGGTGGATCCATAGGTGGTATGTGAAAAGAACACACATTTCAATGACTCTGGTTGTTGTTACTAAAAAGAACACACATGCAATCACAATGGTGGATCCATGTGTGGTCTCTGTAGAGAACACACATTTCAATGACACTAGTCGATAAATATGTGGTATGTGAAAAGAACACACATGCAATGAATCTGGTTGTTGTTAGTGAAAAGAACACACATGCAATAACACTGGTGGATCCATAGGTGGTATGTGAAAAGAACACACATTTCAATGACTCTGGTTGTTGTTACTAAAAAGAACACACATGCAATGACACTGGTGGATCCATGTGTGGTATGTGAAAAGAACATGCATGCAATGACTCCGGTTGTTGTTACTGAAAAGAACACACATGGAATGACACTGGTGGATCCATGTGTGATCTCTAAAGAGAACACACATTTGAATGACACTGGTGGATCCATAGGTGGTATGTGAAAAGAACACACATGCAAAATGACTCTGGTTGTTGTTACTAAAAAGAACACACATGCAATGACTCTGGTGCATCTATGTGAAAAGAACACACATGCATTGACACTGGTGGATCCATAGGTGGTATGCAAAAATAACACACATTTCAATGACTCTGGTTGTTGTTACTAAAATGAACACACATGCAATGACACTGGTGGATCCATAGGTGGATTATGAAATGAACACACATGCAATGACACTGGTGGATCCATAGGTGGTATGTGAGAAGAACACACATGCAATGACTCTGGTTGTTGTTACTAAAAAGAACACACATGCAATGACACTGGTGGATCCATAGGTGGTATGTGAAGAGATCATACATGCAAAATGACTCTGGCGGATCCATAGGTGGTATGTTAAAAGAATACACATGCAAAATGATTCTGGTTGTTGTTACTAAAAAGAACACACATGCAATGACACTGGTGGATCCATGGGTGGATTGTGAAAAGAGCACACATGCAATGACACTGGTGATCCATATGTGGTATGTGAAAAGAACACATATGTAATGACTCTGGTTGTTGTTAGTGAAAAGAGCACACATGCAATGACACTGGTGGATCCATGTGTGGTCTCTGAAGAGAGCACACATTTCAATGACTCTTGTTGTTGTTATTAAAAAGAAAACACATGAAATGACACTGGTTGATCCATGTGTGGTCTCTAAAGAGAGCACACATGCAATGACACTGGTTGTTGTTACTAAAAAGAACACACATGCAATGACACTGGTAGATCCATGTGTGGATTGTGAAGAGAACACACATTTTAATGACTCTAGTTGTTGTTACTAAAAAGAACACACATGCAATGACACTGGTGGATCCATAGGTGGTATCTGAAAAGAACATGCATGCAATGACACTGGTGGATCCATAGGTGGTATGTGAAAAGAACACACATGCAAAATGTCTCTGGTTGTTGTTACTAAAAAGAACACACATGCAATGACACTGGTGGATCCATGTGTGGTCTCTGTAGAGAACACACATTTCAATGACACTAGTCGATAAATATGTGGTGTGTGAAAAGAACACACATGCAATGAATCTGGTTGTTGTTAGTGAAAAGAACACACATGCAATAACACTGGTGGATCCATAGGTGGTATGTGAAAAGAACACACATTTCAATGACTCTGGTTGTTGTTACTAAAAAGAACACACATGCAATGACACTGGTGGATCCATGTGTGGTATGTGAAAAGAACATGCATGCAATGCCTCGGTTGTTGTTACTGAAAAGAACACACATGCAATGACACTGGTGGATCCATGTGTGATCTCTAAAGAGAACACACATTTGAATGACACTGGTGGATCCATAGGTGGTATGTGAAAAGAACACACATGCAAAATGACTCTGGTTGTTACTAAAAAGAACACACATGCAATGACTCTGGTGCATCCATGTGAAAAGAACACACATGCATTGACACTGGTGGATCCATAGGTGGTATGCAAAAATAACACACATTTCAATGACTCTGGTTGTTGTTACTAAAAAGAACACACATGCAATGACACTGGTGGATCCATAGGTGGTATGTGAAGGGATCACACATGCAAAATGACTCTTGCGGATCCATAGGTGGTATGTTAAAAGAATACACATGCAAAATGATTCTGGTTGTTGTTACTAAAAAGAACACACATGCAATGACACTGGTGGATCCATGGGTGGATTGTGAAAAGAGCACACATGCAATGACACTGGTGATCCATATGTGGTATGTGAAAAGAACACATATGTAATGACTCTAGTTGTTGTTAGTGAAAAGAACACACATGCAATGACACTGGTGGATCCATGTGTGGTCTCTGAAGAGAGCACACATTTCAATGACTCTTGTTGTTGTTATTAAAAAGAAAACACATGAAATGACACTGGTTGATCCATGTGTGGTCTCTAAAGAGAGCACACATGCAATGACACTGGTTGTTGTTACTAAAAAGAACACACATGCAATGACACTGGTAGATCCATGTGTGGATTGTGAAGAGAACACACATTTTAATGACTCTAGTTGTTGTTACTAAAAAGAACACACATGCAATGACACTGGTGGATCCATAGGTGGTATCTGAAAAGAACATGCATGCAATGACACTGGTGGATCCATAGGTGGTATGTGAAAAGAACACACATGCAAAATGTCTCTGGTTGTTGTTACTAAAAAGAACACACATGCAATGACACTGGTGGATCCATGTGTGGTCTCTGTAGAGAACACACATTTCAATGACACTAGTCGATAAATATGTGGTATGTGAAAAGAACACACATGCAATGAATCTGGTTGTTGTTAGTGAAAAGAACACACATGCAATAACACTGGTGGATCCATAGGTGGTATGTGAAAAGAACACACATTTCAATGACTCTGGTTGTTGTTACTAAAAAGAACACACATGCAATGACACTGGTGGATCCATGTGTGGTATGTGAAAAGAACATGCATGCAATGCCTCCGGTTGTTGTTACTGAAAAGATCACACATGCAATGACACTGGTGGATCCATGTGTGATCTCTAAAGAGAACACACATTTGAATGACACTGGTGGATCCATAGGTGGTATGTGAAAAGAACACACATGCAAAATGACTCTGGTTGTTACTAAAAAGAACACACATGCAATGACTCTGGTGCATCCATGTGAAAAGAACACACATGCATTGACACTGGTGGATCCATAGGTGGTATGCAAAAATAACACACATTTCAATGACTCTGGTTGTTGTTACTAAAAAGAACACACATGCAATGACACTGGTGGATCCATAGGTGGATTATGAAATGAACACACATGCAATGACACTGGTGGATCCATAGGTGGTATGTGAGAAGAACATGCATGCAATGACTCCGGTTGTTGTTACTGAAAAGAACACACATGCAATGACACTGGTGGATCCATGTGTGATCTCTAAAGAGAACACACATTTGAATGACACTGGTGGATCCATAGGTGGTATGTGAAAAGAACACACATGCAAAATGACTCTGGTTGTTGTTACTAAAAATAACACACATGCAATGACTCTGGTGCATCCATGTGAAAAGAACACACATGCATTGACACTGGTGGATCCATAGGTGGTATGTGAGAAGAACACACATGCAATGACTCTGGTTGTTGTTACTAAAAAGAACACACATGCAATGACACTGGTGGATCCATAGGTGGTATGTGAAGGGATCACACATGCAAAATGACTCTGGCGGATCCATAGGTGGTATGTTAAAAGAATACACATGCAAAATGATTCTGGTTGTTGTTACTAAAAATAACACACATGCAATGACACTGGTGGATCCATGGGTGGATTGTGAAAAGAGCACACATGCAATGACACTGGTGATCCATATGTCGTATGTGAAAAGAACACATATGTAATGACACTGGTGGATCCATGTGTGGTCTCTGAAGAGAGCACACATTTTAATGACTCTTGTTGTTGTTATTAAAAAGAAAACACATGAAATGACACTGGTTGATCCATGTGTGGTCTCTAAAGAGAGCACACATGCAATGACACTGGTTGTTGTTACTAAAAAGAACACACATGCAATGACACTGGTAGATCCATGTGTGGATTGTGAAGAGAACACACATTTTGATGACTCTGGTTGTTGTTACTAAAAGAACACACATGCAATGACACTGGTGGATCCATAGGTGGTATGTGAAAAGAAGATGCATGCAATGACTCCGGTTGTTGTTACTGAAAAGAACACACATGCAATGACACTGGTGGATCCATGTGTGATCTCTAAAGAGAACACACATTTGAATGACACTGGTGGATCCATAGGTGGTATGTGAAAAGAACACACATGCCAAATGACTCTGGTTGTTGTTACTAAAAAGAACACACATGGAATGACTCTGGTGCATCCATGTGAAAAGAACACACATGCAATGACACTGGTGGATCCATAGGTGGTATGCGAAAAGAACACACATTTCAGTGACTCTGGTTGTTGTTACTAAAAAGAACACACATGCAATGACACTGGTGGATCCATGGGTGGATTGTGAAAAGAACACACATGCAATGACACTAGTGGATCCATAGGTGGTATGTGAAAAGAACACACATGCAAAATGACTCTGGTTGTTGTTACTAAAAAGAACACACATGCAATGACACTGGTGGATCCATGTGTGGTCTCTATAGAGAACACACATTTCAATGACACTGGTGGATAATTATGTGGTATGTGAAAAGAACACACATGCAATGAATCTGGTTGTTGTTAGTGAAAAGAACATAGATGCAATGACACTGGTGGATACATAGGTGGTATGTGAAAAGAACACACATTTCAATGACTCTGGTTGTTGTTACTAAAAAGAACACACATGCAATGACACTAGTGGATCCATGTGTGGATTGTGAAGAGAACACACATGCAATGACTCCGGTTGTTGTTACTGAAAAGAACATACATGCAATGACACCGGTGGATCCATGTGTGGTCTCTAAAGAGAACACACATTTCAATGACACTGGTGGATCCATAGGTGGTATGTGAAAAGAACACACATGCAATGACTCTGGTGGATCCATAGGTGGTATGTGAAAATAACACACATTTCAATGACTCTGGTTGTTGTTACTAAAAAGAACACACATGCAATGACACTGGTGGATCCATGGGTGGATTGTGAAAAGAACACACATGCAATGACACTGGTGGATCCATAGGTGGTATGTGAAAAGGACACACATGCAAAATGACTCTAGTTGTTGTTACTAAAAAGAACACACATGCAATGACACTGGTGGATCCATGTGTGGTCTCTGTAGAGAACACACATTTCAATGACACTAGTGGATAAATATGTGGTATGTGAAAAGAACACACATGCAATGAATCTGGTTGTTATTAGTGAAAATAACACACATGCAATGACACTGGTGGATCCGTAGGTGGTATGTGAAAAGAACACACATTTCAATGACTCTGGTTGTTGTTACTAAAAAGAACACACATGCAATGACACTGGTGGATCCATGTGTGGTATGTGAAAAGAACATGCATGCAATGACTCCGGTTGTTGTTACTGAAAAGAACACACATGCAATGACACTGGTGGATCCATGTGTGATCTCTAAAGAGAACACACATTTGAATGACACTGGTGGATCCATAGGTGGTATGTGAAAAGAACACACATGCAAAATGACTCTGGTTGTTGTTACTAAAAAGAACACACATGCAATGACTCTGGTGCATCCATGTGAAAAGAACACACATGCATTGACACTGGTGGATCCATAGGTGGTATGCAAAAATAACACACATTTCAATGACTCTGGTTGTTGTTACTAAAAAGAACACACATGCAATGACACTGGTGGATCCATAGGTGGATTATGAAATGAACACACATGCAATGACACTGGTGGATCCATAGGTGGTATGTGAAAAGAACATGCATGCAATGACACTGGTGGATCCATAGGTGGTATGTGAAAAGAACACACATGCAAAATGTCTCTGGTTGTTGTTACTTAAAAGAACACACATGCAATGACACTGGTGGATCCATGTGTGGTCTCTGTAGAGAACACACATTTCAATGACACTAGTCGATAAATATGTGGTATGTGAAAAGAACACACATGCAATGAATCTGGTTGTTGTTAGTGAAAAGAACACACATGCAATAACACTGGTGGATCCATAGGTGGTATGTGAAAAGAACACACATTTCAATGACTCTGGTTGTTGTTACTAAAAAGAACACACATGCAATGACACTGGTGGATCCATGTGTGGTATGTGAAAAGAACATGCATGCAATGACTCCGGTTGTTGTTACTGAAAAGAACACACATGCAATGACACTGGTGGATCCATGGGTGGATTGTGAAAAGAACACACATGCAATGACACTGGTGGATCCATAGGTGGTATGTGAAAAGAACACACATACAAAATGACTCTAGTTGTTGTTACTAAAAAGAACACACATGCAATGACACTGGTGGATCCATGTGTGGTCTCTGTAGAGAACACACATTTCAATGACACTAGTGGATAAATATGTGGTATGTGAAAAGAACACACATGCAATGAATCTGGTTGTTATTAGTGAAAAAAACACATGCAATGACACTGGTGGATCCGTAGGTGGTATGTGAAAAGAACACACATTTCAATGACTCTGGTTGTTGTTACTAAAAAGAACACACATGCAATGACATTGGTGGATCCATGTGTGGTATGTGAAAAGAACATGCATGCAATGACTCCGGTTGTTGTTACTGAAAAGAACACACATGCAATGACACTGGTGGATCCATGTGTGATCTCTAAAGAGAACACACATTTGAATGACACTGGTGGATCCATAGGTGGTATGTGAAAAGAACACACATGCAAAATGACTCTGGTTGTTGTTACTAAAAAGAACACACATGCAATGACTCTGGTGCATCCATGTGAAAAGAACACACATGCATTGACACTGGTGGATCCATAGGTGGTATGCAAAAATAACACACATTTCAATGACTCTGGTTGTTGTTACTAAAAAGAACACACATGCAATGACACTGGTGGATCCATAGGTGGATTATGAAATGAACACACATGCAATGACACTGGTGGATCCATAGGTGGTATGTGAGAAGAACACACATGCAATGACTCTGGTTGTTGTTACTAAAAAGAACACACATGCAATGACACTGGTGGATCCATAGGTGGTATGTGAAGAGATCACACATGCAAAATGACTCTGGCGGATCCATAGGTGGTATGTTAAAAGAATACACATGCAAAATGATTCTGGTTGTTGTTACTAAAAAGAACACACATGCAATGACACTGGTGGATCCATGGGTGGATTGTGAAAAGAGCACACATGCAATGACACTGGTGATCCATATGTGGTATGTGAAAAGAACACATATGTAATGACTCTGGTTGTTGTTAGTGAAAAGAACACACATGCAATGACACTGGTGGATCCATGTGTGGTCTCTGAAGAGAGCACACATTTCAATGACTCTTGTTGTTGTTATTAAAAAAAAACACATGAAATGACACTGGTTGATCCATGTGTGGTCTCTAAAGAGAGGACACATGCAATGACACTGGTTATTGTTACTAAAAAGAACACACATGCAATGACACTGGTAGATCCATGTGTGGATTGTGAAGAGAACACACATTTTAATGACTCTAGTTGTTGTTACTAAAAAGAACACACATGCAATGACACTGGTGGATCCGTAGGTGGTATGTGAAAAGAACATGCATGCAATGACACTGGTGGATCCACTGGTATGTGAAAAGAACACACATGCAAAATGTCTCTGGTTGTTGTTACTAAAAAGAACACACATGCAATGACACTGGTGGATCCATGTGTGGTCTCTGTAGAGAACACACATTTCAATGACACTAGTCGATAAATATGTGGTATGTGAAAAGAACACACATGCAATGAATCTGGTTGTTGTTAGTGAAAAGAACACACATGCAATAACACTGGTGGATCCATAGGTGGTATGTGAAAAGAACACACATTTCAATGACTCTGGTTGTTGTTACTAAAAAGAACACACATGCAATGACACTGGTGGATCCATGTGTGGTATGTGAAAAGAACATGCATGCAATGACTCCGGTTGTTGTTACTGAAAAGAACACACATGCAATGACACTGGTGGATCCATGTGTCATCTCTAAAGAGAACACACATTTGAATGACACTGGTGGATCCATAGGTGGTATGTGAAAAGAACACACATGCAAAATGACTCTGGTTGTTGTTACTAAAAAGAACACACATGCAATGACTCTGGTGCATCCATGTGAAAAGAACACACATGCATTGACACTGGTGGATCCATAGGTGGTATGCGAAAATAACACACATTTCAATGACTCTGGTTGTTGTTACTAAAAAGAACACACATGCAATGACACTGGTGGATCCATAGGTGGATTATGAAATGAACAGACATGCAATGACACTGGTGGATCCATAGGTGGTATGTGAGAAGAACACACATGCAATGACCCTGGTTGTTGTTACTAAAAAGAACACACATGTAATGACACTGGTGGATCCATAGGTGGTATGTGAAGAGATCACACATGCAAAATGACTCTGGCGGATCCATAGGTGGTATGTTAAAAGAACACACATGCAAAATGACTCTGGTTGTTGTTACTAAAAAGAACACACATGCAATGACACTGGTGGATCCATGGGTGGATTGTGAAAAGAGCACACATGCAATGACACTGGTGATCCATATGTGGTATGTGAAAAGAACACATATGTAATGACTCTGGTTGTTGTTAGTGAAAAGAACACACGTGCAATGACACTGGTGGATCCATGTGTGGTCTCTGAAGAGAGCACACATTTCAATGACTCTTGTTGTTGTTATTAAAAAGAAAACACATGAAATGACACTGGTTGATCCATGTGTGGTCTCTAAAGAGAGCACACATGCAATGACACTGGTTGTTGTTACTAAAAAGAACACACATGCAATGACACTGGTAGATCCATGTGTGGATTGTGAAGAGAACACACATTTTAATGACTCTAGTTGTTGTTACTAAAAAGAACACACATGCAATGACACTTGTGGATCCATAGGTGGTATGTGAAAAGAACATGCATGCAATGACACTGGTGGATCCATAGGTGGTATGTGAAAAGAACACACATGCAAAATGTCTCTGGTTGTTGTTACTAAAAAGAACACACATGCAATGACACTGGTGGATCCATGTGTGGTCTCTGTAGAGAACACACATTTCAATGACACTAGTCGATAAATATGTGGTATGTGAAAAGAACACACATGCAATGAATCTAGTTGTTGTTAGTGAAAAGAACACACATGCAATAACACTGGTGGATCCATAGGTGGTATGTGAAAAGAACACACATTTCAATGACTCTGGTTGTTGTTACTAAAAAGAACACACATGCAATGACACTGGTGGATCCATGTGTGGTATGTGAAAAGAACATGCATGCAATGACTCCGGTTGTTGTTACTGAAAGGAACACACATGCAATGACACTGGTGGATCCATGTGTGATCTCTAAAGAGAACACACATTTGAATCACACTGGTGGATCCATAGGTGGTATGTGAAAAGAACACACATGCAAAATGACTCTGGTTGTTGTTACTAAAAATAACACACATGCAATGACTCTGGTGCATCCATGTGAAAAGAACACACATGCATTTACACTGGTGGATCCATAGGTGGTATGCAAAAATAACACACATTTCAATGACTCTGGTTGTTGTTACTAAAAAGAACACACATGCAATGACACTGGTGGATCCATAGGTGGATTATGAAATGAACACACATGCAATGACACTGGTGGATCCATAGGTGGTATGTGAGAAGAACACACATGCAATGACTCTGGTTGTTGTTACTAAAAAGAACACACATGCAATGACACTGGTGGATCCATAGGTGGTATGTGAAGAGATCACACATGCAAAATGACTCTAGCGGATCCATAGGTGGTATGTTAAAAGAATACACATGCAAAATGATTCTGGTTGTTGTTACTAAAAAGAACACACATGCAATGACACTGGTGGATCCATGGGTGGGTTGTGAAAAGAGCACACATGCAATGACACTGGTGATCCATATGTGGTATGTGAAAAGAACACATATGTAATGACTCTGGTTGTTGTTAGTGAAAAGAACACACATGCAATGACACTGGTGGATCCATGTGTGGTCTCTGAAGAGAACACACATTTCAATGACTCTTGTTGTTGTTATTAAAAAGAAAACACATGAAATGACACTGGTTGATCCATGTGTGGTCTCTAAAGAGAGCACACATGCAATGACACTAGTTGTTGTTACTAAAAAGAACACACATGCAATGACACTGGTAGATCCATGTGTGGATTGTGAAGAGAACACACATTTTAATGACTCTGGTTGTTGTTACTAAAAGAACACACATGCAATGACACTGGTGGATCCATAGGTGGTATGTGAAAAGAACATGCATGCAATGACTCCGGTTGTTGTTACTGAAAAGAACACACATGCAATGACACTGGTGGATCCATGTGTGATCTCTAAAGA